>OX422141.1:169885838-171085838 GCA_949129095.1 Volucella bombylans
AAAACAACTCGTTAAAAGTGTTAAAAGTCGCGGAATCCACAATCGAGAAACGATCTGCAATCATCACCCTTCTTAAAAAGACAAGTCGCAGTGTCGGAAATTTTTGTTTCCTCTTTTGTGAAGTTCCGACTGGATTCGAATTAAGACCTCTGGTATATACTCGTATGCGTCACGCAATGGTGTGATATTGGGGATAGGTATTCGTAGTTTCAACTTGTGGTGGAGTTAATACCTCTATAATGAAATTGATTGACGATCAAGTAGCGAGAGCGACAGTAGATACGCAATCTTTCGAGTCGATTGCCCAATTCACAATAAGTCCTGAGATTGTATCAAAGTAGAATATTTAAAAATATTTTCATCGGGTACATACATACAGGGTGTCCCAGTTTAGGTTTTCGTCCTAATAGCTGAAGATTCCTGAAGTAATGGCGAACAAAAAATTGTATGGCAAGGGGGGTCTATTTTCACCTCTCTCCAAGTTATAAGCCGTTAAAGTGAGGAATCTCTGATTTCGATGTAGCTTTCTAACGAATTCAGCTTAAGAAACCATTGTGCACATTTTTGAAAGAAAATTTCAGTGTGCATAAAATACTAAAATTTCGTCGAGTTCGATGAACGCCAGCCAAAATTATGATATTTTAAAGGTAACATTTTGAAAAATCGTTGGACCAATTTCGGAAATTATTGCAAACCACTATTTTATTCAGGCAAATGGGTTACAAAATAAATTTAATATCCCTTTAAATAGTTTTTGTGGTCCTAAAAAGGACCCTTATGCTTTAAGTAAATTTTAGTAAATTTATAGTAAATTTTCGAAATGTTTCCCGTGCCTTTGGATGCACGTTCTAGCGCGTTTGATGAATTCAGACTGTAAATTAATGTTTGGTAAAATGCCTCTTAGCTCCTCTGTCACTGTATTTATTTTGTCTTGGAGCTCTTCCCAACTTGAAATCTTGGTCAAATAAACCCTTTCTTTTATGGCTCCCAGAAAAAAAAATCCATTGGCGTTAGGTCAGGAGATCTAGGTGGCCAAGGAAAAGGACCAAATCGGCCAATCCACCGCCCATTGAATTTTTGATTTAAAAACGAAGTTACATTATTGCTATTGCTGTTGGAAAACCATTCTTTGCCTCTGAGCAAGAGCAACATTTTCCAGGAGTTCCGGCAACCTGTCTCTCTAAATAGAATGTTGAATTTGCGACATGTGGAAGTATGAATGGCCCGATTAAAGTACAATATGCCGGCCCAGACATTCACGCTAAACCTTCTGTAAAATGGTATACAGTGAAGAAAAACATCTGCATTTCAACTGAATCTTTACCTTTGAGAAGATGTTGTTCGTGTTAACTGAGGATTAGACACTGCCCAATAGAGGGAATTTCGTTGGTTGGTAATGCCCATTCTCTGAAACTGGGCTTCGTCAGTCCATAAAATTGTTTGAATAAACTGCCCATTCTCATCTTGTTGATGTAGCAGCCATTGGAAAAATTCAATGCTTTTTTGGAAGTCCCCTGGCAAAATTTCCCGTACGGGCGTATAATGAAAGGGGTAAACGCGGTTGGCTTGAAGAACTCTATTGGTTGTAGTTCCTGGAGTTTGCAACTGTGCTGCAATCCTTCTGGTGCTAATAGATGGCTGCATTCTTACAGCATTTCAAACTCTTTCTTCCTCTTCTGCTGCTGTTATGTTAGACAAATTTTCTCTCCTTAACCCATATGCTGAGCCGAAGGTTGAAAGGCGGTGAAAAGCATTGATAAAAGTTGGCCTAGAAGGGATCCTCCGTCTAGGATATCGCCGTTGGTACTCTAATCTAGCTAACCTTGCATCCCCATTACAGAAACCGTAAACGAAAATTATATCGGCGTATTCGCGAATCGAAAACATTTTTTCTTAAGCATTTGCTAAACACTTTACTCGTTCACTCTTAATCGGTAAATAAAGTAACATCGGCAGATTTCAAAAGTTGTCACCGAATAGCGGAAAATTTACCGCTGCATTAATTCTATAACTTTGTTTTACTTATTAACTGACAGCTTTTAGTCGATTGTTTTTTATTTGAACACACTATTTATTTTGTGAGCCATCTGCCTGAATAAAATAGTGGTTTCCAATAACTTCTGTTATTCGTAGGTGGAAAAGTCATACCTAAAAATTGTAGATAGTGAAGAGGAGACAAAAGTTTTGATACAAAAAACTTAACCTAAAAGTTGCAAATTTTGAGATAAACGCATTTTTTTTATGAAATTGGTCCAACGATTTTTCAAAATGTTACCTTTAAAATGCCATAATTTTGGCTGGCGTTCATCGAACTCGACGAAATTTTAGTACTTTATACACACTGAAATTCTCTTTCAAGACTGTGCACAATGGTTTCTTAAGCTAAATCCGTTAGAAAGCCTTTTAAGAAGTTTTACCTCGAAATCAGAGGTTCCTCACCTTAACGGCCTATAACTTGGAGAGGGGTGAAAATACCCCCCCCCCCCCTGCATAAGAATGGCCTACGAAAACAAAATTTTAAATTTTAGATGATGTGACATTTTCTTTGCCGGCGGAATTTACATAATATCCTCAGGCAGTAGTTTAATTTTTATTATGAATTTGCAAAATAAATTGGCAACATTTCGTGAAGTATACATTTCGGATCACCTTAACCTGATGCCTCAGACATTTGTTGCTTTCCGTCTGTTCATCCTTGTCCTGGGAAAAGTTTGATATTAATTCTATAACAGCTTTTCACTGTATGCCTTGCTTAATTTTTTCATCTCATCTCATCCGCAATGGTAATAGTAATGAAAATGAATTCTTTTACTCCAAGCTGTTTGCAAATCCAGCAGCTTCGTTTGAAGAAGGCAAGTGCTCTCCCTTTGATCTTGTGCATCTAAGAGTTATTTCTTTTAAAATATTTTTTATTCCTTAATAAGTGAAAGAAAAGTAAAGATATGATGTCAATCCTTTCAGCGGAAAAATAATTATTTTTAATTGAGTTTTGCAATCTTTCTGGTAACTGCATAATGTCACTCTTGCAGTACAATGAGCTTTATTTCCAAGACACAAATCCAAGTGCTCTTTAATAGATTATTCATTGTCACAGGATAATCCATTCAGCGAGTTTTGCAATGAACGAAGGAGGTGGAAATCTAAAGCCAGGCCGGTGAATAAGGTGTATGAGACAAAACTTGCCAGATCCCGTCATTGTCATAATTCATGAGTTCCGGATATTTTTATAGCACCCCTCGATTTTTCTAATTGCAAACAGTAGACCTCGTCCTATAAGCATGCTTTGTTATCCCACCACATTTTAAAATTGTAAATTGTATTTAAAGAACAACATTCTTTGGATGGAGGCCTTTCTTGGACACTGTTTTCGGTGGTTTCTCTTTTTTATCCCATGATGGTTTTCGGATGGCATGGTCGTAGACAATCCATATCTCAACCCCAGTGGAGTTAACGTATTTTACTACGGAGAACTAAAAAAAAGATTTTTTTAGGCAACTGATGTTGCTTTATTCATTACAATTTTAATTCTAAGCTACAATATTTTAATGCAGTTCTATTTATAATGCATGCAGAACAAAAGTGTCTTATTACTTTAGAATAAACGAATAATTTGTAATACAATAATAAAAATTCATTCCCACGAACGTTTGCTGACTATGCAGCGTGTGTTGAAACTTTATACTGTTGTTGATAGTGTTGTCTGGCGATTTCCGTCGATGCAGTTCATTTCAGGTGGTGTGGTTAACTGTTCCCCCCTCGAAAAGTCTGCGTCCCGCAGAGTCATCCAAAATTTACTTTTATTGGACTTAAATCATATAATGACCCTTGGAATTTTGGGAAGTTTGCTGGAGTTTTCGATATTGGCATTGTCGTTGCCCTTAATTTACTTCTACTTTTGACAAAGAATATTGTACAAATTAAAACCACAAATATTAACAAAATGATGCTTAAATCTGTAATGATAGAAACTTTTCGATTAATATAAAATTTTTGAATCTCTAAAACATTATTTAGGTGCAACTTGTGTAGATAATCTAAATCTAATTTCATATTTCTTTCAGTTAAGTTCGTCTGTAGGATTGGTGGTAGGATTTCGTACTTCCTAATCTCCTTATTCGAGTACTCCTGCGTATCGATAGAAACCGTGTCATTGGAAAGTTGGATAAGGAAACTTCCGTTAAGATGTCTCCTGACTCCATGGTGCGTAATATTGCCATCAAAGTTCGATAGGAAAATTGTGTCTTCTCCGATGTTCTCTATTATAGTTTTGTTGTTGAATTGACGATCACAATTTGCATTTGTACCCCTTAATAGCAGGGTAACACAATGGGTGTTGGGAAGTTCCTGAAGTTGTTCTTTCTTACAGATGATGGTGCTCTGAAAAGATCTACATTCTCCAGTTATACCAAACTGTTCCTGCTGATTTACTAAGAGTTCCCTGAATCCTAAATGTATCTGGCTGCCTTCCTTGATTGTTGATCGTATTTGGATGTGGTTATACTCTACCTTACTTGTCTTGGGCAATGAAACTATGTAAAGTATTGTTAACTCTGTTGCTAATATTGAAGGTTCTGCATACTCTATGGCCTCAATTTCGTTGTTGTATGGAAGTGTTTCTATATTTGAGATGATTTGGTTAATCTCCACATTGTCCAGTAATCTGGTGTTGATTGTACCAGATTTGGCAAGTTGTGCTGCTATTACTATTTCATTTATTTCTTCCTTTATAATGTTGAGTTTATTGTATATTATTTGCTCATATTTTTCTGTTTCTTCGTGATTTAAGTTCTTAACGATTTTGTTATAATCAGCTATTAATTTATTGATAGTGTCTGTTAGATTTCTATTAATTTTGTATTGTTGATTATTGTTTTCAATGATTTTATTTTCATTCTTAAGAATGGCATCCCAATCGGCGGCATCTGGATTTCCAGCCACCCATTTCCAGGCTGAACCTATCCAGTTTATAGATCTGGATTTTCTGGGTTTTCTGATCCTGAGGCTGCCGATAAGTGACTGAACCTGTTTTAATCGATAATTTAGTTGGGGCTTTAGAATACTTGTATTACTGATTTCATCTCGAATGGTAACCGTAATCCTGTTGATTAGTTCTTCATACTGTTTAATGCTAATTACGTGGATGATTTTGAAGTGTCCGTTCAATATTGCTCCATGCCCTTGTTTTATGGTGACAATGGGTGTAGTATATTCAAAGATGTTTACAATTGCTCTTCCTTTACAGGCCAGAAATCTGAAAAGGGAAATTATTATTCAGAAATATTCTTGATGTTTGACTTATGAATTCGACGTCCTGAAGCTGTTGTGACAGTAACCCTACTATCTTTAGAAACTATTTCTTTTTTGAAAACTGGTTTCTGTTTGCCATGTCTTCTTTTGTCTGAAACATAAATTATATCGCCGATATTGTAAGTTTTAGGTTTATTTCTTTTAACATTTTCTTGGAGAATCTTCCTGTTTTGATGACGTTTGATCTGATCTATTAAATCACTTATTCCTAAAGTTGATTAAATTCTGATAATTGATTCTTTGGCTTCTGCCAAAAAATATGTCCACTGGCTTCTTTTTCGTCACCGAGTGGTAACTGTTGTTATATCTATCAACGGAAATTTCCACTATTTCCTTAAGGGTTAAATCAGTATATTCTCTTTGAAGACATCTCACCAATTCTAAGATGGTCGAATGGACTCGTTCAATAGTTCCGTTCACCTCACTCTTACCTGAAGGCGTTCTGTAGATTTTAATTCCCAAAGACTTAATGTAGCTACTTATAAGAGGACTGCTAAAGCTTCCCTCATTATCCATTACAATCATTTTGGGTGCTGTGAAATAATGAAGTATTTTGGTTATTTTTCCTCTGATGTGTAGAACTGATCTATCCTTTATATGGAAAAACTTTGCAAATTTGGTAAACTTGTCAATGCATGTTATAAATTTGTCGTCTTTTATTTCCATTATATCGATGTGCAGAATTTCCGACGGGTAGGTAGGTGTAGGTGTAGGTTGAAGTTCCGGCTTACAAGGGTGTCTGTCATATTTGCTGGTGTTGCAGACATCACATTCTTTAATAAACTTTTTAATTTTCTTAGTCATCTGTGGGAAATAGTATCTTTCGAGTATTTGATCCTTGTTTTCTACAGCGCTGCGGTGAGCTCGGTTATGCGTATCTTGTATAATGCGCCACTGGTTTTCTTCGTTTGAGATATCTTCGGCGACCCGCTGAGTTATTCTTATTCTAAACTTGGAGAAATGATTTTTGTAAATTTCCTGCAACAAGTTGAGGTGTTCCTCTGGGAATTTGATTCCATTGATAGTATTAAAATTTAATCTGTCTTTTAAAATGTTAGTAATTTCTTGTTGATTCCAGTTATGCGTACTAGTTCCTATGTAGTATCTATTGTAGGATGAGTGTGGTTGTTCATGGGCGTTCACTTGACCTTTTCCAAAAATGATTTGAGTCCTAAATACGTTTATCGGTGCTTCACAGTGGGGTATTAATTCGGTACTGTCCTCATCTGCACTATGCATAGTTTCGGCAGTATCTGTACTTTCTGTGAGGATATTACATTCCGTCTTTAATCTGGATAACGCATCTGCGACAAAGTTTGTTTTACCAGGTCGGTAAATTAACTCATAATTGTATTCTTCTATTCGCGATTTCCATCTTTTCAATTTCGCATTTGTATTTTTTGCACTGAGAGCAAATGTCAACGGTTGGTGATCTGTCAAAATTTTGATTTTCTTTGCACCGTAAAGATAATTCCGCAAGTTGTCCAATGCCCACACAATTGCCAACATCTCCTTCTCATTGGTGGCATAATTCTCTTCAGTCCTATTTAATGAGCGCGAAATATAAGTTATAGGCTTATCTTTCCCCAATTCGCCTTGGCTCAGGACTGCCCCTATTGCGTGGTTTGATGCGTCAGTCGTAAGTACAAATGGTTGGTCGAAATCGGGAAAAGTAAGAACTTCGGATGATGTGAGTAGTTCTTTCAGATTTGT
Source organism: Volucella bombylans (assembly GCA_949129095.1). Taxonomy (NCBI): domain Eukaryota; kingdom Metazoa; phylum Arthropoda; class Insecta; order Diptera; family Syrphidae; genus Volucella; species Volucella bombylans. The sequence goes on from OX422141.1 coordinate 169,892,859, forward strand.
AAACGCTCCAAGCTCTTCCTTATTGAGGTTGATTTTAAAATTTTTGGATTGACTTGCTTTTGTTTGTGCACCTCCTCCCCTTGTAAGATTGGTAAGAGGTTTGGCAATTTTGGCAAAATCTTTTATAAAGCGCCTGTAGTATGAAGTTAGGCCCAGGAATGCTCTAAGCTCTTTTAAATTTTCGGGAGCTTTTATTTTTTTAATAGCTTCAACTTTTTTTGGGTCAGGCCTGATGCCTTCTCTTGTAATCAAGTAGCCTAGGAACTCTGTTCTTTCTTTAAAAAACTCGGTCTTATCCAAATTAACCCTTAAGTTAGCCTGTTCTAGTCTATCAAATACCAATTCAAGGTTTTTAAGATGTTCCTCTTCCGTCTTTCCGAATATGATGATATCGTCAATGTATACATAGCAAATTTTGCCGATGTATTCATTAAGGACGTCATCTATCATTCTTTGAAATATTGAAGGTCCATTCCTTAATCCAAAGGGCAATCTTAAGAATTCAAACTTCCCGTTAAGAGTAGAGAAAGCTGTTTTTGGTATATCAGACTTTTTCATTCTTATCTGGTGGAACCCAGATGTTAGATCCAAGGTGGTAAAAAAATTTGCTTTCCCTAAACTTGCCAATGTATTTGATATGTCCGGAATCGGGTAGGTATCTGGCACGGTAACTTCATTAAGCTTCTTGAAGTCAATAACCAAACGGTACTTCTTTTCGCCTGATGCGTCTAGTTTTTTCGGGACCACCCATACAGGTGAATTGTATGGGCTTTTTGATGGTTGAATTATCCCGTCGTCAAGTAGCTTTTTAATTTGGCTGTTTACCTCTTCCCGCATGTTAACTGGATAAGGGTATGTTTTAGAGTAGATTGGCTCGTCTGTTATCGTTTTGATTTCTGCTTTGATATGAGTGTCCACTAATTCTGTATCTTTGATAGGGCCAAATACTTTGCTATGATTTTTCACTAAACTTCGAATTCTTTGTCTTCTGCTCTCTTCTAAATGATCATCTCTAATTTGTAAACTATTTACTTGGGCAGATTCCTTTGATTTAAGTTGAATTTTGATTCCTGAGTCGATCGTTAAGATATTATTTCTGCGATCTATTACAGCTCCTAACTCCCGAAGGGTATCATCGCCGATGATACCGTCGAATGAATTCAGACCCGGAAGGATGAAAAAATTGATTACTGCGTCAATTCCCACACATGCAAAGAACCTTCCACAGATTTTACGCTTAATCTCTGATTCGCCGGTAGCTGATTGAATTCTGAAAGGCTTTTCTGTTGGCATAGAGTTAACTCCTAATTCGTCTGTAATAAAATTTTTGTTAGTGCCTGTTTCGACGAGAAACTTCAAAATTTTCCCATCCTTGGTTTTATATTCTATATAAGGGATGCTAGAGAGGCATCCGTCATAAAATTTGCTTCTAGGATTTCCTCTCTAGGATTCTCATTAACTTCGAGTTCTTCATTGACCCTTTTTTGATATTCTTCATTTGATTCGGTATATTCGTCATCAGCTTGGGTCTCCAAATTATAAATTCTTTGTTGCTTATGTGGGGCATTTAGAGATTCATTTTCCCGTTTTCCTGTATTGAACTGCTGGGGATTGTTCATATAATTTACTTGTTTCGTCTGAATGGATCGATCTATTTCCATTGGCGGGTTTGGCTTAGGGTAGTTTGGTCGAGGAGGTGGGTTATAATTTGGCTTTGGTGGATGCGTTTCTCCTCGTTGTTGATGTTGTATATTATAACCTGAATTTCTTTGTTGTACAGTTAATGTTGGTGGCCTTGGTGGCGGGTCACGTTTAGGTGTATATATTTGATTTATAGGTGTGGTAATTGCGTTAATATTTCCTTTTTTCTGCACTGATAAGTTGCGGTAGTTCATATTTTGAATTTCGAGACACACTGCGTAAGCTTCTGGAAGTGTCTGAGGTCTTTGGATCATGAGGATTTTACTTAATTCTCCATTAAGGCCTCGAATAAAGACGTCTAAAGCCCTGTTACGGTATGTCTCTACAAGAACATTTGTTGTTTCACTGGAATAATCTTCGGTCTTAAGTTTGTTGATGACTAATGAGAATTGATGGTTCACATTGGCATAAAATTCATCAATTGACATTCCTGCTTGCCTGAGGTTACTTAGCTGATATTCCAGTGTGCGTATGTCTCTCTTATCAGCGTAGTGTAAAGAGAGACATCTCTTTATGACACTCCAATCTTCTTCAAAGATATTATAGGAAATAAGGGCAGAGTTTGCAGCACCTCTAACCTTTTGTCGGATGCTTTGCAGTATGGCCCTATATATTGGCTTATTTTTAACGATATCGTAGTCCCTAAGTATATTCTCAACACTGTGGACCCAGGATAAGTATTCCACTGGGTTACCGTCAAAGGTCTGCAACTCCTTGACGCAGTCTGGAAGTTTACAGATGTCTTTCAGGTCTTGCTCTGTTGCTGGTGCTTTAAGTCCTTGTCCGGATCTAATGCCACTTGTTACAGGTTTATTTTCAAGCGCTTGAACTCGCTGATCTAGCTGCTTGAGCAATTCAAGTTGGGCATTTACAGCCCCAGTTAAATGAGTCAATTGAACACTAATTTCCTCCATTATGTAATTATTTTGTTAAAAATTAAACAATGGTAATGTATATGATTTGTGATTTATAAAGCTATTTAAATGCTTCCTTTTTTTTATAATTGTAAAAGGAATTTTAAGGTTTTTTTATTTATATATATTTGAACTTTAGTAAAAGAAAATTGGTACTCACAGCAGTAAAACTATGGTATAATGGGTAGCTCCTGTTTTCATTGTTGTATTTGTTCGGATAGTCCGTAAAATTCCTTTTTAGCCACCAGCTTTGTCTTCGCAAGCGGCCTACTGCGGTACGGATGTTATCACGTCACTGTACTTAGTTTCTTTAATTAAATTTATAAATTAAAATAATTGTACTACTTGTTGTACAGTTCACAGTCACAATTTGCGAGCACTATTCACGTCACTATAATATTTGTACCGTTTATTGTACAGTTTACAGTCACAATTCGCGAATACTATTCACGTCACTATAATATTTGTACCGTTTATTGTACAGTTTACAGTCACAATTCGCGAATATTAATTCACACGGAAAAAACCAAAACCGAGATGAACTTCAACAAATTTTATTTTAGGGTCTGCGCAACCGAATCCTAGTTCTTGTGGTTTAGGATTTTATTACACGAACTACCTGTCCCTATGTTCTTATGGGTTATAGAGTCAGGTCCCTGCTCGGGCGCCAGTTAACGTATTTTACTACGGAGAACTAAAAAAAAGATTTTTTTAGGCAACTGATGTTGCTTTATTCATTACAATTTTAATTCTAAGCTACAATATTTTAATGCAGTTCTATTTATAATGCATGCAAAACAAAAGTGTCTTATTACTTTAGAATAAACGAATAATTTGTAATACAATAATAAAAATTCATTCCCACGAACGTTTGCTGACTATGCAGCGTGTGTTGAAACTTTATACTGTTGTTGATAGTGTTGTCTGGCGATTTCCGTCGATGCAGTTCATTTCAGGTGGTGTGGTTAACTGTGGCTGTGGGTCTCAAAAGAAATTTATTTTGTAAACTTTTCAGGTGGAAATCACAGATGGAAATGAAGATTGACAAATTTACTTCACTCAAATCATAAGGTAATAAACGTCGAACCGATCAATTATCAGTGAGTAGCCGAACGCCTTGGTAGCTAGAGCTATATCTTTGTAAATAATACGTAATTTAGTATATGCTAATAAATAGTAAAAAAAATACTTAAATACATCTACATCAATGTCGATTAGAGCCTTTGATTCATTGTTGACCACCTCAACGTGTCTTCCAGATCGGAGTCCAGCGAATCTCTCTCGCCGAAATGGATGTCTTCATCAAGAAAGGACACATTAAAGATGCACCATTTTCACCAATATACATACATATATGCATTTTATTGAATAGAATACTAACTTTACGAAGTGTAAGAGAAAGGCAGTATCCATTTGCAATGATAGCCAAGTTGTGTCTGTGGCACTACGCAAACCTTTTCTTCTTCTTAAGGTGACGCTACAATATGGAGTGGTCCTGGGCTTCAAAAAACAAGCGTCTCCAGGCAGCTGGATCTTTAGCTCGCTGCCTCAAGTTTCGCACCCTAAGTTGGCTGAGGTCGCCTTCCATTTGCGTGTGCCACCTGAGTCGTAGTCTTCCTCTACTACGGGGCGGATTTGAAGACTTTCCAGACCGGAGCATCTGGACTCTTTCCCTGAATACTCCCGCTTTTACTCCTCCGAACCTTTTTCCTCGGAAAAGTTGTTCCTCCAACAAGCTGAGAGAGTGATGGGCAGCCATGGGCGCATCCGCATCCGCATCGGTGCATTCTCACAGTATCTTGGAAGCACAACATAAATAGGTATGACGAACAGTCAAAAGCCCTGAGGATGAAAACTAGCAGAGCTGACGGGAGGCCTGCTATTATATAAGAGCGCAAGGAAAGCGCTATATATATATTTTTTTAACATGAGTCCAGTGCGAAGTAGAAGAGTAGAGCCAAGGCATTCCGCTCCATCCCTCCAGCTTCTAACCACTTCACGATTTTGACCCGCCCTATCTGTTATGTCCGCTCTTGCAATGGAGGAACGTATTGGAGGGAGGGACTCTGGATTTTTTCCAATCCCGGACTTTTGCTTTAACGCTTCACAGAGGTGACAACCAGTAGGTCTCCCCGGAAAGAGCCAGAGCCAGGAGGACTGTCTGGAACACTCTGAACATATGATGAACGCTCATGTGATTTGGATTATACGCCTAGAGCCAGATGGACGGTCTAGAACCCTCTGTGTAGATGAAACACCTACAACCCATACCAGTTGCCTATATCCAGGCGGCCTGCCTTGTCTGTAACACATACCATACAACACACAACATATCCCTAAAAGCACAGGCGAGGCACAAAAAAACACAAAACAGAAACAAATAAACAGCAATATCCAAAACACAAATTCTACGTACACTAGAGAATAAAATAAAAGGTTCCTTCTTCCTTTGTCACAAAGGCAAATAAAGGGTTTTCCAAAAGGGACTTGACAACTTTGAATTTAATTTGTGAACGCACTCTTTCACTAATCATCAAACTGTCACTGTCAATTTATTCAGTAAACTCAACATTTTCATCATGGTAAAGTACACTAACGAGTAACGTCTGCAAATTATAAAAATTTTCTACCGAAATTCGGAGTCGGTGACTGCAACTTTAAGAGCGTTAACTCCAATTTTCGGTCGTAATTCTCGCCCTAGTAGACAGGTAATAACAAGTTTAGTGCAAAAATTTGAGTCTACATGTTCGTTGTGTGATGTTGCCGTTCAGGCGTCCGTAGCAAACGATCCAAATCAGTCAATTCCACGGCGTTCTCAAGAATTGGGCATCGCTCAGGCCACATAATGGCATATTTTGCGTAAGAATCTTGGTTTGCACCCATACAAGATCAATCTGACTCAAGAATTGAAGCCGATGGACCATTTGAAACGACGTACGTTCTCCGATTGGGATCTGGAGAAGATGCGCCAAGATGATGGATTTCACCTCAAAATCATATTCAGTGACGAAGCTCATTTTTGGCTCAATGGGTTCGTCAATAAGCAAAATATGCGTTATTGGTCGGGTGAAAATCCACATGTGCTTCATGAATCACCACTTCATCCACAAAAAATAATTGCATGCCGGCGGCGTTATTGGGCCATATTTTTTCGTCGACGATAATGATCGTCAGCGTTATCGCGCCATGATCACCGATTATTTTTGGCCCGAAATGGAAGATATGGACTTGGACGACATGTGGTTTCAACACGATGATGCCACAAGTCAAACAGCACACGCTACAATCGATTTATTGAAGAGTAAGTATGGTGAGCGTGTTATCTCAAGAAATGTGCCAGTCGATTGGCCGCCTCGCTTGACTATTTTCTGTGGGGCTACGTTAAGTCAATGGTTTATGCCAACACGCCGACTACGTCGGAAGAGCTCAGAGCCAACATTGAACGCGAAATAGTGGCCGTTTCGGCCGAAATGTGTGGCCTAGTCGTTGAAAATTTGGTAAACGTGCCCGCGGTTGCCATATGGACGAAGTCGAGTTCCATTCATAAATGTTTTAATTGTACTTCAAGTCGATAATAAAGTTTTTGAAATATCTCAAATGGTTTGCGTTTTACTTAAAAAAAAAAGTTGTCAAGTCCTTATTGGAAAACCCTATATTTTGTTCAAAAGTTTTAACTTCAGACATAGGAAACAAACATTCTGTGTCCCTTTGACATATTTCAGTATGAGGATACAGGGATACAATTCTTTGAATAAAAGTCGAACTTGTGCCTATAAAGCAGGGCTTCTGTAAATAAAGAAGTGAAGGATAATTTGTTTTCGAAGATGAAATTCTAACCACATGAAGTAGAATTCCGGATTGGAAAAGGGGCTACATTGTGGTGGAATTTGGTAAGCAACATCACTACGCACGTAAATGGAGAGATCGCGATGAGAAAAGAATAGTGGGACTAGTTCGTAACCAGGTAAATTCAGGTCAGAGTCATTTTTTTTTTTTTCATTTTATATGCATTTTTATTATATGACTTAAATTACTCTTATATGCTAAACAAAAAACGCTTAAAAATTAGCTTAAATTACTTACAAATAATCTTATTCTAACTTACTGGCCCCATGCGGGCACTCTAAGTTAAACCTGACACTTAAACTATGTCTTTCGACGAATCTTACAGTCTACTTTTATTTCTATTTTTACATTTATACTAAAACTAAGAAAATGAATTTTAATTAAAAAAACTTAGTGTCTGGACTTTTTTTAATTTTTCATAAAACTTAAAACTAAAAGCCTACAATCTACCTAAAAATAAATCTTAACCTACTTAACCTAATGCATACATACATACATATATATACACACATAATATATATATACATAATATATAAATATATGTATGTATAATGTATATATATTAAAAAAAAAAATTTTCATTTTTTTTTTTTATACTTTTTTTTTCTTAAAAATCTAACTTAAACCTACCTAAAACTATGTAAGCCGGCCATGGCTAAAAAAAAAAAAAAAAAAAAATTAGACTGGCCCACCTTGCTTCCCATGAAGCTAACTATCACTGGAGGAATTCGACGACGAAGAATCCTCCCCTTCCAAAAGCCACCAAAATTGTTGGTGCTGCTGAGCAACATCCCTCCTGTCGCGACTCCCTACCACCCTACTGAACCGGAGACGCTCCGCACTGCCATGTGCGACGTCTCTGTCGTAGTCGCCTGTCCGCAGCTGTTCGAGCGACGTGGAAGATTAGCGGCACCGCCAATCTGTCCTGGATCAAACCTTTGCTATCTAAATAGAGGAACGCTTCTGGAGGAATAAAGCCGTCAAAGCGAACTCTCTCGTGATACATATAATTGGGGTAGTAAGCCCCGGAGATCAGGTTGTTCGATGAGGTCATTGCTCTTGCAACGTGCCTTCGAGTCAACTTAATGACGAAATTGTCCACTCTTATTAGGTTCGCCCTATTATATAAGACCTCGTTGGGATAGAATTTTATGTACTCAGACTCTGGTGTTCTGTATAAGCGAAGACAAGTCCTAAGACAAGCCCTCTCAAACACCCGAATCTTTTCCAATAAACTTGCTCTCACGTTGAACCACACGGGACATCCAAATACAAGCATGGGCCTGATAAGGGCCATGTAGCAGATTACCTTCACCCTCGCATCGAGTTGGCTGTTATAAAACAGTCTCTTTGTAAGGGCAAAAGCACCTCTGGCTCTGGCCAGAGCAACATCTATATTTTTGTTAAAATACAGAAATTGATCTAGCCAGATCCCAAGGTATCTGACTACATTTCGACAAGCAAGTGGCTGCCCGTGCTGCCCCACGATCGAGAACTTTCGCCAATTCTTTCTGGTATCCCTAGAGGCCCCAGACAAAGGCGTCCTAAACAGAATGGTTTCCGACTTCTGAAAGTTGATTTTCAACTTCCAGTCATCGCAATATCGCTTAATTTTGTCGAAGTCACGCTGTAAAAGTGTATTAATGACCTCAATCTTTGGACCCGATCTGTACGCGATTATGTCGTCTGCGTACGCTTTGGCATGGTGAAGTGAACCTATCAGATCACTCGTGTAAAGGTTGAATAGGATCGGCGAATTTACCGCACCTTGTTGCAGACCGTTTTTAATGTTAAATGTTCCAGCAGAAGTCACATCGCCATTCTTCACGATGAACTGTCTACTGGAGAGCATATCGAAAAGAATATACAGCAATGGTTTACTAATGCCCAACCTGTCCAGCTTGAAAAAGAGTCCTTCTAACCATACGGTATCGAAGGCTTTCTCGAAGTCAATCAGGCATCCACCAGTGCTCTGGTTCTTGGCTTTGTTCCATTGGATATCAGAAACCAGTTTCGACGCAGCATGAATAATATCATGCCCTGCTTTGAAACCGAATTGATTATCCGGAACTATATGTTTGTCCTCAACCCACTTAGTCAGGACTCTATTGATCACCTTCTCGAACACCTTACTGATGTTTGGAAGAAGACTGATCGAGCGGAGATTCGCCGGATTGGAAGTGTCTTTATCCCTTTTGGGGATGGGATGTACCACTGCAGTTTTCTAATGCGCTGGATAATGTGCATTATTCATTGCATTATTAAACAGGGTGGTATAAATGTTCACCGCTTCTAGAGGGAGATGTCGAAGCACAATGTTCGGTATTTCATCGGTTCCCACTGATTTCTTACTTCTAAGTGATTCGAAGATCGTTTGGAGCTCTTCCTTCGAAATGAACGGGGGTAGTACCCTATCGTTGGTGATGACATTATTTGCCATATTCTCGTCACTGAACTGGGTGAAACCCGAGCTCTCGAATCGCCAATTCACTATTTCATTTCGAAGGCAGAAATTGTGCGCAAGGACTCGATTCTCCAGATCGTGGTTCGGGCCAATGATAACATTCGCCTTGTACACTTCCTGGAAAGTCGCTCCTATAGCCTCTACTCGACTATAATTGTAGGAATGCCTTTGGACAAACTCATCCAATTCCGCAATTTCGTTGGGAACAGTTATTTCGGTGCTGAGACCGCAATGGTCACTGTCATACACGAAAGTGCGTAGACAGTTTGTAGTTTGTTGGTTAGTACATGTCAGTTGTATTCGTGAGTCGAACAGCAGAAGATCCAAATAAGACCCGTGTCTGGGAAACGACGGACTATCCGTCGCCTTAAGCCCGAGTCGATACATCACACTGTGCTGACCCCACCAATTGAATAGTAAGTTCCCTCTAGTATTTGGTGTATTATTTCCCCAATCACTATGTTTGGCGTTGAAATCTCCGCCGATAATAAAATAGTTGTCTTCCAATTCCAGCCTCAGAAATCGAAAAAGTGTCTCGAGCTCTGAGATAAATAAGGTGGATTGAGTAGCCTTAGGTGCATAGACAGACACCATGTACAACCGCTTTCCACTACGGAGAGGGATATACACGATGCATGCTTCCAGCACCTGAAATCTACGTACTACATGACTGTATACTCTTTTAAAACGAATACCTTTTCGTACGAAAATCGCAACGCCACCTCCCTGAATGGAGTTGGGTCGGTTTCTCCGTACTATTTTGTATCTTCTGTGCCTCATTTTGTGTCTTTTGGTAAGCTTAGTTTCGCTAACCAAAAGCACATCGGGGGCTTGGTCTTTAAGCAACTTAAATAGTGCGGCTCGTCGTTCGAGCCTAATCAGTGAATTCACATTCACAGCAAGGACCTTCAGGGTTTGCTCCGCCACGTACGTACCCATTACGGCAAAAGGTGCGTTAGGCCAGGCAGCAGCTCGTATACTTGATCCACCCGCGCGGTCTGTTCAGTTAGATGACGTTGGAGCTGAGCCATCTGCCCCTGGATAGAGAGCAAGATACCTAGCATGTCGGGAACTGGTTCCGGTGCTCTGGGCGCTGGGGCCTGAGAAGCAACCTTCGCTTGTTGTACCGTATTTCCCCTACCTGCCGCCATTTGAGCGTAGGTAACATGGGGAGTAACGGCTGGAGTTTGTGAATGCACGGGTGGACGTTTAACTTCCACTTTCTGCTGCCGGGCCAGATTTATTCTTTTAATGTACTGGAATTTGGGACAACCCCGATAATTTGCGGTGTGTCCCGTGTTCCTACATAAAGCACAAGAGAGTTGGCTTTTTTCAGATGCTCCGTCCTTACCCAGAGCGCATTCCTCGGACTTGTGGTTCTTTCCGCACTTCACGCATCGAGGCTGCATTTCGCAGTTCGACGCGGCGTGCCCGAACCTTTGGCAGCGAACACATTGCAAAACGTTTTCGCTCCTTTTTAATTTTCCCCAATGGACAACCTGGTAGTCTAGGACTTTAATACTCCTTAGACCATCCAGATTGCTGGTGGGACTTAGTTGGACCAGGAAAATCGGCAGTTGCCGCTTCTCCCTTTTGGCTCTGGCTGTGGTGAAAGGCTTGACCCCCACGAATTGGAGCCCTTCGCACTTCTTCTCTTTCAGCAGTGCAAGGAGCTCCTCCGGATCAGTCGACGGTTCCAATCCCCTCAGCAGCATTGTTTGCAGCTTGTCCCCCTTCGGGGTGTAGGAGAAGAACTCCGTCGTCGAATCCTTCAGTAATTTTTTAATTGTATAATAGCGCTCCACTGTGTTACAGTGGATCGCATGTCTATCTAGTGACAATCTTTTTATAAGAAAGTTGTTGCCTATGGCCGACTTACATAATTCAATGGTGTCCTTCAACTCCAATTTAAAAGTGTTAATTGGTGGCACTTTTTGTTTGGTGGTTTTCTGCTCTTGCTGTTGTTGTTGTCTCTGCTGCTGTTGCTTTTGCTGATGTATTTTTGGGTGCTGTTGTTTTGGTTGCTGCTGTTTCAGGTTTTGTTGTTGTTGTGGCGGCTGTGTTAGCTTTTGTTTTTGTGTTTGTTTGCTCTGTATTTGCTGTTGTAACTGTTGCTGGTTTGCAACCTTTTGCTGTTGTTGTTGTTCTAGTTGTTGGGAGCATAACTGTTGCTCCTTTTCTCGTCTAGCTGTTTGTTTTGCCTTAATGGCAAGCACCTTTGTCTCTAGCTCTCTGATGCTTCTATATATAGCTTCAACTGCATCCTCTTCGTCGTCCGATTCTGAGGCAGCCAGAGCTGCGAAGCTGTTGTCGATTCCCATGAAACGACCTTTGCCCCCATGTGATACATATGAGCCGTCGTCAATGTCCGACTCATGACATGTAGAGTTTGTTGCTGCCGTTGTTGATGTTGATGCCGCCACCTACCTTAATCTTAATCCACTCGGCAGCTTTTCGATGGATTTCGTCAGAGAGGGGCGTTTAACCAGATTGGTGGTTGGACGTAGCTTCCTCCTCCGCTTGGCATCGCCGTCTGCTAACATAACTTGTTGGTTGCCTGACGTTGAATTTTCCTCCATTCTTTTTCTGCTGCCACTAGCTTTTCCCGCTAATGGGAGAGCAGAATGCTCTCTATCACACATCACGTGATTTCTTCTGTTTTTTTTTTTTTTTTTTTGTTCCTATTTATCTACACTGTCACAGTATACAAAAAAAAAAACAAAAAAAAAAAAAAAACAATTGTCTAGCGGGAATCGAACCCAGGCCTCGCGATTGTCACACCACGTAGGCTTCGACTAGACCAAGTGGGTATACAGAAAGTTTGTTTTAAAATGACACTTTATAACACTTTACTGCATTTATCGCGAGAGAAAAGCCGAAACACATCTGCACTCTATGAAAGTCCGTGAACGACTGATTCAGATCAGAGTGATCTGAGAGGTGTGGGCGGGAATCTACCTGTGTTTCACTTAATGCCAAAACAGCTGATATGTTGTAGCATTCGTATAAAAATCAGAAAACCCTTTTCTTAATACCAAAAAAATTTTCATTGCTCAGCACTGAACGCACATATTTAAATATGTAACGAGTACCTAAACAGAAATTTCAAGTAGGGGTCGCTACTCAAATTATTGCGTTTAAACGTGCTCGCTGCACTTCCGCAAAAAAAAAAAAAAAAAAAAACTTACTCCTTTCGATCTGATCTCTCTAAGCGGTAAGACGTTGTCTAAAGATTTTAATCCTGACGCACTTCTAAGGTACGTAAAATTATTCTTCTGGTTCATTTATTTTATATACTGTGCTTTCTAAGGTTGAGAAAAAAAAACCCGAGCTAGCTTTTCTTTTGCTCTCGTGGGTGGGAGCTTATCCTTTATACCAGGCTGATTAACAGAGAAGAGCAACGACGTACTTGGCGAACCATCCATTTCTGCTATGAGTTTCTATTTTTGTTTCATTTGCTCGGTTCCACCAGCCTACATATGTACACTAATATTTCATCATGTAGAGTTAATTAATCCGCTCTTCTATCAAAAATTGAGTTACATAAATTCTCACCATCTCGCATATCCGGATCCACGCAGGCTGAGCTAGGCCGGAATGACAAATGAGAGAGCCCAGGTACGCGTGATGGGTGAGATCGGTAAGGTGAGCACGATATTGTACACGATATTGAACACGCTACAATGTATGAAGTGAGAGGATTTTTAGCCCTCGTCTGCCGTGCACGAGGTTCTGGAAGGCCGGTCATTAGTCAGTCAAGTGCATGCGTTTGTATTTGACCGGGCGTTTAAATGGAGCATGCGTCTTGTTAGAAAATAAGATTGGTAGAGACATAATTTACTTAGCTTGCAGGCATCACGTTTTTGAAATTATTCTTCAAGGAGTTTTTATCGGATTTAAGTTTGATCCATCTTCTGGTCCTGATATCCTTTTATTTAAAAGATTTAAAACACAATGGAAAACAATTGGAAGATAATTTTCTTCAAGATCGCTACAAAGGGTTCTTAGAGCTTATTGTTATTTATTTAGTGGGGACTCCTCCAGTTGGCATTCAATTTTGGCCACCAGGAGCCTATCATTTGTCTCGGTAGATGGCAAAAGGAATTTATTGCCCCAAAATACTATTATTCCAGCAGCAAGTTAAGCTCACGCCAAAAACAAAAATGCTTTGACCACAATTTGCTGTTTCGTTGTCAAATGCTACGCAAAATCTTCGTTTTCTGCAACAAACGTTTTGCCAGCCCCTTTACATGATATTTATTTTCTAAAAAGACCTAATTCGTATAAAGAAGATGACAGAATTATAGCAAATATTGCAATAAAGAAATTCATAAATAATGTATGGCACCTGAATGAGGAATGCGCCGTCTTTTCTTTTTTTTGCTGACAGAATAAGTTTTGGAGAAAAACGAAAAATTTTGTTAAAAGTTTTGGAAAATGATGAACATAATGAAGAAGAATTAAAAAAACAATTATGTTTGAAGCCAGCTGATATTTCGCATTTTATTATTACCTAGGATCTCCCATCTACGAAGGGCGTTCAATATATTCTCGGTATCGATATGAAGGAAAATGCGAATTCAATTTAAATTGTTTTTATTTTCCAATATGATCTCCCCTAACATCAATGCATTTGTTACATCTTGAGATAAGCTTTTTTAAACCCTCAAAAAAATAAATTTCATCTTTCTCTGCAAAATACCCATTTATTGCCGACTTGAGTTCTTCATCATCCGAAAATCTTTTTCCACGAAGACATTTTTTCAAATCGGGAAATAGGAAATAATCACTAGGGGCAAGGTCTGGACTATAGGGTGGGTGTTGGATTTCTTCGAAACCACAATCTCGCGCAGCAGCCTTGGAAACTCGCGCCGTGTGAACAGGAGCGTTGTCATGAAGAAGCAACACACCCGCTGCGAGTTTACCCCGTCTTTTCTTTTCAATTTTCTCCCGCAAATTATGCAAAGTGGAAGCGTAGGATGCGGCGTTGATGGTTTCACCTTTTTTTTGTACTCAATGAGCAAGATTCCCTTTGAGTCCCAAAAAACTGTGGCCATGAGCTTCCCGGCAGACGGAGTGACTTTGAACTTCTTCGGGGGGTCTGTTCCTTTTTTATGCCACTGCATGGACTCTTGTTTGCTTTCAGGGTCATAGTGGTGAACCCATGTTTCGTTCCCAGTAACAATTCGATCCATAACACCGTCCGCGTTCTCACTACACATCTCCAAAAGGTCTCTACAGCATGCGATTCTCACTTTTTTCTGAGGCGTTGTGAGCATTCGTGGCACCCACCTTGCACTGACCTTTGAAAGGTTAAGATGGTCATGAAGAATGGTGTGAATGGTACCAATTGAAAACTTGGTGATCTCTGCCATCATTTTCACCTTTATTCGGGCATCCTCAAGAACAAGTTTTTCGACTTCTTTGATGCTTTCTCCCGTACAAGCAGTAGCCGGGGCGCCGGAGCGGGGGTCGTCTTCAATGCTCTCTCTGCCTCTCTTGAACTCACTTGACCACTTTTGCACAGTTGATAATGAAGGTGCGGAACCCTGGTAAACAGCCACCATCTCTTTATGACTAGTTTTTTTACTTTTTCCTTGCTTAGTGAGAAATTTAATTACAGCGCGATGCTCAATTTTCACCATCATCGTCTCAGTTGCCATTATGATTCTGTTTAACTAGAGATAAAACGCGAATTAATAATCACATTTATATGAAATTTTACATGAATGCACTAAAATAATAGTATTACTTCATAAATAAGTCAATTTATACATACAACCACAGCTTCACCCCGATACCGAGAATATATTGAACGCCCCTCGTAAACTATTGTCAACTAAAACTATGAAAATGTTTAAAAGGTTTGGCTTAACTACAAACTTGTTGCACATTAATCCAATATTATGGAATGACCAACCAGATTATGTGCGAGGAATGGAAATAACTGGACCATTAAAAGTAGTCAATGCCGTAACTGAACAGGTTTAATATAAAATTAACTAAAACCGAGGATCAGAAGCAGTTTCTTCTTCAAGTTAGTAGCTTTTTCTTTTATTTAAAAAAATTAACAACTTATCTTAACAATTTTCGATTCTAAATTTCCATCATATCATACCCAGGATGCAGCTGAAAAACTCTCAAAACACTATCATAACTAGATTTACTTATTTATTTATATTATTTATTTGTAAAAGTATTTAATTAAAATCATATAATTAATAATTTTTTATATCATTTTCAATTAGTGTCGCTTTAAAATAAATTTCAATTGAGTTTGTATCCTCTTATTTCCCATCGGAGACGATTTTTCGTATTTCTGGCGCACAGCGGCACGTGTTAATGAAATTCAATTTTCTTGAAACTTTTTTTAAATGTTTTTAGTACTCGTATATAGGAACATAATAAATTTGGTGCTCAAGAAAAACAAACAAAGTTTTTTTTTACTCCATACAAATAACGACCACTCTAATGTATAACATAATAGTACTTCTTAGCAAATATTTTTGACGAAATTCCGTTATCAAAAACAAGAAAGCGTGACAAACATGTAAGATGTGCGGGACAATACCCGATAAGCAAAACATTTTGCAATACATAGCGAATTTTGAACAGACTAGGGGTTGGTCGTAGTGTTATTTAATTTATTTATTTTGATATTTTTACTATAATTATTTTTTTATTTTTTATTTTTTGTTTTGTTATTATAACACTATTTCAAAGAACAAACTTAAAGGTAGTTAATACATTAGGTTTAAATATAGTTAAGTTAAGACATAAATAAATTGAAGTAGATAGATACTGAGTTAGTTGCACGATGGACAGCTGGCGACTGTATCAATTGAAAGAATTTATTAGCAAAGTTTAAAAACATTTGATGGGGAAAATGCGTAAAAATTCATAGTGACAAAAAATGAGATAATAGTTTAATAAAAATTGTATGTATAACAATAAGAAGATTATTTAGTTCGAATGCGTATCAAATTATGTCAAAGTGAGGATTATTTACCCTGATTTGGTTACATGAGAAAATCCATTGTTTAATTTTAGATGAAAATATTATTTTATCTCTTACACATCTAAGTCTATCTGGTACTTCATGAAATAAGCACGGAACAATTGCGCCATAATAACCCCAAAAAGTGATTTATGTATCGTGGGTATGATTACTAAATCTCTGGCATTTACACGTGGATTATGATTTGAATTTAATCTGGCCAAGTTGTATCCGAAATCAGAAAAAGATAAATTCTTAAGACCTTGTATTACAGATGTAAGGGAAGGATCATAAGATTCTAGAATAATCGACGATTGACCTTAAGCATAATCCGAATTACATGTTTTTGTTTAATAAGCAGAGGATAAATAGTATTAGCATCAGCATACTACCCCAACAAGATATGCCGTACTGCAATTCAGGCCCTTGTAGACTAACTTTAAGATTGATCGGCGTCAGTAGAAGCTAAGATGAAATGACTGCCTCACAACTTTCATAAAATTTTAGCTTAAAGTACAAAGTGTAACCTTATCAACTAAGTTTATTATCCAATATAATCCCTAAGTGCTTAAAGCTGTCGACGAGATTTGCATTGTTGTTGAAGGCTATTAGTTTTTTTTGAATAGGGGAAATCTGGGGCATCACGTCCAGTCTATAAATATTGTATTAAAAAGCTTGTATTTTGTTTCATCACTGATGATCAATTTATGATGGTTGAACCATATTTTTTTTTTATTAATTCATTTATTTTTTCTTATCTTTGAGGATGATGCCTTACAATATAAGCAATTGAGGAATAAAGAAAAAGAAAAGGTTCATTCTTTAATCGATTAAAGATTAGTAGCGAATGACCCGCATATATACAAAAAACAATGTTGTGGGTTTTTTTTAATTTATTAAGGAAAAAATAAAAAATAAATAAAATAATATTATAAAATAGATTCAATATAATAAATTCAATTTCAAACAAGATTAACAAACAATAGAAACAATTGAAGTTAAACTATGCTCATAAAAAAATTTTTGACTTGGGAAATATCCAATGAAAATAGCCAGATTTTTATTTTATTAAGAAAAGAATACCGCATTCTAAGCGATCTTATTTCGTAAGGTAATCTATTAAATAGCGTAGGTGCCGAAACAGTGTAAAAGTTAGTAAAATGTGTTCTTTGGGAAACTGGAACTTTCAAAAGTTGTTGAGAATTAACTCTTAATCTATGTGCATTTGAATTTCTAAACATTGTGTTGCAGACACTGCGAATGAAAAAAACTTTTAGGTGTTTCAAAGGCAGAATTTTTAGATCGCGAAATAATGGCCAGCTACTTGTTATTCTACTTTTTCTACAAATAATCCTGACAATGTGTTTTTGTGCTATAAGTAATGGTTCCATCACATTATTGTAAGCTCCACCCCAACTTGTCAAGCCGTATTGAAGCTTCGAATTTATGATTCCATAATAAATAACAGTTAAAAGTTTCTTGGAACAGTGAGGTTGCAACAAAAACATTTTGCGCGTTGCACATCTCAAGTAAAATTTTAATTCAGTCGCGTGTGTTTTCCAACTTAAATTTCTATCTATTGAAACTCCAAGGTACTTGAAAGATTCAACAGAATCTATTTTGAAACAGTTTAAACAACTTTAACTTTTCCACAATTATGAGTGAACATTGAGAGCCTTGGGCAACCAGCTGAATGAAAAATAATATTAGTCTCAAGCAAAGGTGAATTTTTTAAGCTGAAAAGCATAAGCTTAGTTTTTTCGCTAACAATAAGTTCATGTTTGGCATACCACTGTCTCAATCGCTGTAAATCACTTTGGATTCTAGTCACCGATTCAAATAAGGAGTTATTGGTGTAAGAAAAAGCAATGTCATCGGCGAAAGCTGCAATGTTTCCATAAAAATTTTGTTTGAAAACCGAGTTGACATATATTAAAAAAAGAATCGGACCGAAAACAGAGCCTTGCGGAACTCTAACTTGTAATTCTAACTTCTCGCTAAAGACTTCGTTTATTTTCACTCTTTGAAATCTAGTTGATAAGTAGGATCGAAACCAACTCAATACAGAATTTCTAAATCCAGCTTTGTAGAGTTTGTCCAAGAGAATTTTATGGTTCACCATGTCAAAAGCCTTGGTCATATCTATAAATAAAGCCATGGGAGTTTTTTTTTTGTGTTAAAACCATGGCATAGCTCACTACAAAATTTCAAAATGGCATCTTCCGTCGATCTGCCTTCTTGAAAACCATCTATGGCAAACATCTACCTAGGTCGTTATCAGCGCTAATTTCGCCTTTAATAGGTCGAACGAACAATGAGTTCACGTATATTAAAAAAACGGTCGGGTCTAGTACAGAACCCTGCGGAACACCAACATTAAAATAATTTTGATAAGTAAATTTATTCTTAATTTTAAGCATTTTTTTTACGGTTGCTTAAAAAGGATGCAAGCCACTTCTGAATGAAAAATCTCTAAATCCCCCATTACATAGTTAAGGCTTTGCTAAAATCAATGAAGGGTGTAGCTGGAATTCGAGACTCATTTGAGGTTTTAATTTTTTAATTTGCAACCTAGAGAAACACTAAAAAAAAAACTTCGTTCTAGCTAAAAAGGACAACATTTTGGATTTTACCCCTTTCTCGATAACTTTTGAAAATGTGGTCAAAAGAAAAATCGCACGCCAAATACAAGTACTATTGCAGTTTTGAGCGATTTTGGAAAATGTTATTGCCGAATGCAATTGTTAAAGATATGTCAAAGAATATCAGAAATATGGAAAGATATATTTTTTTAGGACTTTTTATAATTTTGTGAATTTCTTTCTGATTGCGGGGTTTTCTAGTATATCATAGATATTTCTATGGTTATTGTCTATCGGGAGATTCTGCAACGAGTTTGAAATTTTAGAGAAAAAATCGTTAATCCCTTGTGTTATTGCTTTTTAAAACGATATCTACTCATACATTGGCTTATTTCTGTCAATCTGCCATTCATTTTTAGTGCTACCCATGTTTTGAGCTAGTTTATAACTATAATAACTATCCTTACAGTGCTTCCATTTCATGGCACAGTTCTTCATAATATTTTTTCAGTGGTAAATTGTGGGGATTTTGTATTAATAAACATCTTGATTTTTTTGTTAACCATAACTATACTACAATTCGTAATATGAAATTGTGGTCTGTTGACAAAAAGGTCAAGAGCAATGTATAAATCAGAGGTAAGTTTAAAGCTGACATAAGAGCGTTAAAATTAATTTTTGCAAGTGTATTGCTCTAGATACTTTGCAGCTGATTTGAATATTTGTCAGATTTGAACAATTATTTTTAAGTCGAATATTTTGATTTTTTTTTATTGAAACGTTATAAAATACTTAACATTGCAGGACACTACAACTAGTATATATACTATACTAATGAGCAGTTTTAATTTAAAAATAAAAATAAAGAGTACATTATACATATTGTACAATACAGTGTAATTATAAGAATATTTTAAGAATTTATGATTTTTGCAATACATATTTGTTATTTGGTTGTTATTTTCGTGTGGTCTGATACGTTTAAGTCGTCGCGTCATTCCAGTGGTATTACTCAGGACTGTTGCTTCTTGGTTCATGTGGACTCTCAGCCGCATAAAGTGCTTTCTCGCATATTTGGCGATGGTCTCTTCTACCGTTTCGAGGTTAAGGTCGCGGTGTAAGTCGGAATTTCTTGCATTCCAGGGTGCCTTGACGGGATATATAATAAGGGACATACGACTTTATTTTGGAACCGTTGGATACCGTATGTCCATACTGGTTTTAGTATCTATTTATAAATTAAGAGTTTGTTTTCTATCGACAAGGGGATAGGTTCTACTCTTTTCTTTATAACATGACCCTTCCATGCTCCCCAGATATTTAGTTGAATTAGAATAGGGAATTTCTACTCCAGATAGGAAGTTAATTTAAGATAATTCGATTATTTTTGGTCATCTGTCAACTGTATCTATAGCACTTTGAAAGTATTCAGTCAAATTGCGTTCGTTTTTCGCCACTGTAAGAACAGCTGTGTCATCAGCAAAAGTAGCTATTGTACAATTTGAAGGTGCTGGTATGTCGTTGATAAAGAGTAGATATAGAACTGGGCCTATAACACTCCCTTGTGGAAGCCCAGCCTTAATTTCTTTGAGTTCTGAATAGGAACCACCTTGTCTAAGCCTTAAGTATCTATTCATGAGATACGACCCTTGCACTTCTGTATATTCTCTTGGAAAGAGCGGTTTTATTTTGTTAATAAGGCCTTCGTGTCACACTTTGTCGAATGGCTTTACGACATCCAAAAATACGGCTGAGCAAACCATTTTATTCTCCAGAGTTTTTTCGATGACGTTAGTAATCCGCTGTACCTGTTCTATGGTAGAATGTTTTTCTCTAAAACCGAATTGATATTCTGGAATCATATTAGTCTCTTAAAGAAAACCTTTTTAAAAAGTGTATGTAAAATGGGCCAAAGGGAATTTGGTGTATAAGATGAGGGTTCGTGAAGGTCTTGTCATGATTTGAGAATCATTATCAACTTTCCAGTGAAGCACGCATTCATTAGTATTGCCAACTTGAGAAAAGCTCTTGGTGGCAGTTCTTGTAGGACCTCAGCAGTTATTAAATCGTACCCAGGTGATTTTTTGCGTTTGAGCTCGTTTTTGCCAATAAATCTAATTTCCTCCGGCGAAGTGAAAGGAATTTTTTCATCAGCCTGATCAACTTCTGGCCAAACGTCAACAAGTTGAGATTCATTGGGTTGGAAGGTCTCCATTAGATACTCAGCAAATAAATCAGCCTTTTCGGTGTCTGTTTTAGCCCAAGTGTTTCTTGATCTTAAAGGTTGATTCTGTTGAATTCGACGATTTAAGTATTTGGTAGACTTCCAAAGGGAATATTCCGTTTGCCTATCAGCAGCAAGTTCACTCACAAATCTGTTGAATGACTGATTTTTAAAATCCTTTAACTGGTGTCTTATCAATGTAGTTAGCCTATTAAATAGTGATTTGTAGAGTGGATATCTCGCCTGGTGCAATTTTGTATAATCTTTCTCTTTTCAGCTATAAGATCCATTATTAACCTTGGGTATTTAATTTCTGCCAGTTTCTTTGTTGCAGTAGGAGTACTTTTCCATGCTGCATTTTGTATTTGTTTGGTAAATTACTTCATTTGCCAATTCGGTTTCATCAGTCAACAGTCTATAGAAATTTAGGTTTTCATCTAGTAAGGCTCTAAAATATTGCCAATCCGTAAACTTATTTGTAAGGTGCAGATTTGGATTTGTAGCAATAACGCATTTACTAAGAGTGAGATACAGTGGAGAGTGGTCGAATTTTTTTTTGCATTCTTATAGATACATATATGGTCAAGTGAAAAATTTGAACGTTGACATCATAACAGAGATTCAAATCCACACGAGGCCGTGGCTGATAAGAAATAATCAACTTCAAATAAATAACATTAAAATGTGCCAAGATAATAACATTTTTTAGAGTTTGGGTCTCCAAAAAGCAATCAAATATGTACACATATTAAATCAGCACTCTTTTAAATAGTTTTATAATTTTACAATGACAACGATTAGTACTAAGACTCTTAGAAGTACCATCTTCCGACAGATGCTGGTTCTTTAAATAACGAGAGTGAGCCTCTGCAGCTGAACAAAATAATAAGCACGGGGAGCCGTGAACCGCGTGGCGCCATCTGGGAATCTCACCGGAGATTGCGAAGTGAAGGGGACAAATGGCGAGTTTCCTGCGCCATAAATCAGGATTAGTGTCGGCAAAACAAAACAAGACCTTATCCGGGCTACTCCGACATATTTGGATCTCAGGCCGGTAAGAATTTCCAAGACTTAGTCAGGGTCTTGGAAAGAGATGGTGGTGGACGAGCACAATATGAGCCAACGGCAACACTCACATCCCAAGGCGGGTTACTGGCTTCGGTGTAACCGACCCTTCGCCCTAGGGGCAAAAAATGGAACTGGTCCTCCAGGTTGGGGGTTGTGCCGCCGGAGTAACTGCCCGGCCATTTAAAAAAAAATTAAGTTACGAAGCATCAACAAGCCTCGGATATGGGTGGATCTACTCTTTACAACCCACGCAAACGATTAAAGGACAATGAGCTTCGGAGGTTCCTTAATAGATCACGTGCAGCAGAACAACTAGGGGAGGCCTTGGACTGTTGCAAAGCAGACATAACCGCCATCCAAGAAATGCGATGGGATGGGCCGGACAAAAATGGGATGAAAAACTGCGACATCTACTACGGCGATTGCTATCGAAGGCAAAAGTAGCGCTTATTTGTGATAGTAATAAATGCTAACCATATTGTTCTAAATAAACAGATCTTATCTTCCATGTCACTTTATGTCATATTACATCTTCTATTCTTGTCACTTATCCTCTGTCACTTAAACTAATAAAACGTGTTTTATAAAGTTCCTAATTTAACCTTTCTTTTGTCAAATACATATCATAGTATTTCTACAGGTTATGGGCCCAGTAGTCCGTTCGTCTATTTAGTTTTTCAAAAGATTAAAAATTTTTCTTGATTGCTACAGATTGATTGGCGACAGAGAGAACTATGCAAGGTGGAAATTGGCCGTAAAGGCATACTTGCAGTACTAAGATCTATGGGAAACCATTGAACTCAATGACAAGGACGGCAGCAGCAACGAGGGTGGGTCAGCTAGCATATAAACTTTGGATAAATAGAAGGACGTGAAAGTCAAGCCAAAACTAATCCTTCTGGTTGATCCGGTTAATTTTGTACACATTCAAGAAGCATTGACTGCGAAGGAAATCTGGGACAATCTCCAGAGGGCCTTTGATGACTCCGGGCTAGAAAGAAAAGTTGGGTTACTCCGAGATTTAATTGCGACAAATCTGGAAAGTTGTGCAAACGCAGAGGAATTTATGAACAAGATAATGTCGACGGCAGACAAACTCAGAAACATAGGTTTTGCAGTAGGTGATGAATGGCTTGGTATTTTGCTCCTCGCTGGCCTACCCGCTATGTACAAACCAATGATTATGGCTATGGAAAGTTCGGGTGTGTCTATCACTGCGGACACAGTGAAAACAAAGATACTTCAGGATGTTAAAGCAACTGATTCAAGTGCATTTTATGTAAAGTACGATAAATATGCACTCAACAGCAGGCAGCAGGCATACAATAATGTTCCCAGTAATGTTCCCAATAAAAACCATCACAATAAATCGCAGCACAAGGGTCCACGTTGTTTCAACTGCAACAAGTTCGGGCACATAAGCAATCAGTGTCAATATAAAAAGAGCATTATTTGACTCACCACCAAAATAATTTCTTTGCAGCTTTTTCTGCCGCCACCTCCCAGGATGACCATAGTTAAATTCTGGAGCCTCAATGCACATGACGAAACATTACAGTTGGCTGTAACAAGTAGTCCAGTTCTGAACATTAAGATCGCGAACGATAAAATGTTGGCAGTGAAAGGTTGTGGAAAGGTCAATGTAACGGTCAAAGTCAACGATGGATCAAATCATCAGATACAGGTGAGAAACGTTTTGTACATTCCTGATCTTACAAACAATTTATTATCTGTAAGTCAAATGGCAAAAAATGGATGTGATATTAAATTTGAAGGCAATGGCTGCAAGGTTTACCAGAACGGTAAAGGAATATTGAGCGTAGCGTTCAGTAATAGTCTTTACCTTCTAAAAACTTCTGGTAACAACTTTACCACAACAAAGAAAACAATAGTTACTGGTCTTGCTGCACTAAATGATGATGATAGCTATTTATCACCAGAGAATGGGTCACCTCAATTTTTCTTACCTACATAAGATTAATGAAAAGGCAACGGGAATCAAGTTGTCACCAATGAAGGAGGAAATTATTTGTACCATCTGTGTAGAAGGTTAACAAAGTAGGCAACCATTCAAACATGTTGGAACCAGAGCTGCTGAACCTCTACAATTAATCCACTCCGATTTATGTGGGCCGATGGAGGCAAAGTCTCTGGGAGGTTCAAATTATTTCTTGACTTTCATTGATGACTACACGAGAAGGGTATTCATTTATTATCTTGATGGTAAAAATTATGTATTAGAGAAATTTAAAGAATTTAAAAATCTCGTAGAAAACCAATGCAACAAAAAGATTAAAATTCTCCGTACAAATAATGGTAAAGAATACATTAATCATAATTTTGAAGTCTACTTAAAACAGTTTGGAATTAAACATCAAACGACAAATCTATATGCTCCCGAGCAAAATGGGTTATCGGAACGGATGAACCGTACTGTAGTTAAGGTGCATGCTACTTAATGCGAATTTAGGAAACAGTTTTTGGGCAGAAGCTGTATCAACGGCAGCTTACGTTGTTAACCGCTCTTCAACGAAGGCTTTGGCTTATAAAACTCCGGAAGAACTTTGGACTGGAAAGGTACCTGATGTAGGGGTGGCCGTGGTGTAGTGGTAGTAGTTGCTTCTCACTCGGAGGGACCAGGTTCGAATCCTGCCCATGGCAAGTCAGTTTTTCATTGTGTAATTGGAACTCAGACAGAAAAATTCTGCGTGTGAAAGCATAACACTGACACGTAGATTTGGCTGTTGTAGAGTTTCAAGCACAGAAAAGAAAAATACTGTGATATACCTCGAATCACTCTGAGTGAAGAAAAGCTCTCCGTCCTATTCGGACTCCCACACCTGGAGAGCAAACATAGAAACCAAACACACCTGAGTTTCAAACCACTACAAAAACAATTTTCCTTTTTCCTCCTTCTATAACAGTAAAAGGGTATCTAACCCCTTAGGCGCGCGTAAATTATAAAAAAAAAAAAGTAACCTAAAGGTTTTTGGATGCAAAGCAATGGTTCATATATCCAAAGAAAGAAGACAAACGTGGGATTCGAAATCGTGAGAATTGTTGTTCGTAGGAAATTGTGAAGATACAAAGGGTTGCAGGTTGTATAATCAGTCTAGAAAACAAATTATTAAATGTAAAAATGTTGTATTTTTAGAAGGTACTGTACTAACGAAATTATGTACCAATGCCATTGTCTGATTTACAGCCACAAGACACAGACCTTAATAAAAAAGAAGAAGAAGAAGATATAATTGATAATACAAAAACACCTGAAGAATCATTTGAAGAGACCTATGCCCCAAAAGACCAAGAGGATAATGATTGCTTGCCCGATGAAACAGTTCCTGATTTGAAACCGAGTACAATGACACTGAGACCTAGAAACAAAAAGGGGGGAACGTCTGCAGTTAATTACTTTTGCAAAAATAATTTACCTTGTACGACTTCTACGAAGGATCCGGAGAGTGTTGAGGAGGCCTTATCTAGTGAGCTTGGAAACGTTTGGAAAGAAGCAATGAATATTGAATACAATTCCTTATTGGATAATCTACCAGTTGATAAAAGAGCTATTCCATGCAAATGGGTGTTGAAGACCAAGTATGACGGTGATGGAAGAATCACGCGCTATATAGCAAGGCTGATTATCAAAGACTACAAACAAATAAAGGGAGTTGAATATGGTGAGGTATATGCTCCAGTGGTAAGGCAGACATCAATAAGGTACATATTTGGTTTGGCTGCTAAATATGACCTACGCATTGAACAAATGGATGCAGTTACTGCATTTTTGCATGGGGATATTGATGCTGAAATATATATGTGGCAACCACCGTGCTATGAAAAAGGAAATAAAGTTTGCAAATTGAAGAAGTCAATTTATGGCTTGAAACAAGCTAGCCGACAATGGAATATTAAATTGAGTAATACTCTAAGAGATATTGGATTAAAATGCTTAAATGCAGATCGATGCGCTTATTATAGAACTTTTTCTCAAGATATGATCTTTATTACTGTTTATGTTGACGATCTTCTTTTATTTTACAGCAATGCGAACACCCTGCAGTCAATCAAACAAAAATTAAAAGACACCTTCAACACGAAAGAGCTTGGAGAAGCTAGTCATTGTATTGGATTTAGAATAACGCGCAACAAGCACAAGGGTGAGATATATTTAGATCAAACAACATATATCGAACGAATTTTACAAAGATTTAACATTAAGGAATGCAAAATAGTTCCCACACCATGTGAAGTAAACATCAAGCTGACCTGCTCTAACAATAATATTAATAATTTGCAAAAAAATGTGCCATATCAAGAAGCTGTTGGAAGTTTGTTTTATTTATCTTAAGGAACCAGACCGGACATCAGCTATACCGTAAATTTACTAAGTAGATTTAACAACAAACCAGAAATCCAGCATTGGCCATCAGTTAAAAGGCTACTAAGGTACCTGAAGGGCACTAAGAACTACAAACTTGTTTTTAAGAGGAACACTTCTTGGAATATTACTGTTTTTTGCGATGCGGATTGGGCTTCAGACAGCGAAGATAGAAGGTCATGTACAGGCTACGTGTGTATTTTTCAAGGCTCTAAGAAGCAAGAGATAGTTGCATTATCAACCACTGAACCTGAATACATTTTCTTGGCTTCTGCTACTCAAGAGGCTATGTGGCTTAAGCAACTAGAGGAGGAGTTATGTCCTGACTTGAACAAAACCCCTATGCCTTTATATTGCGATAATCAAAGTGCACTTTTACTTGCAGGTACAGATGCTTTTCATGCTCGTAGTAAACATATTGATGTGCATCATCATTTCTTGCGGGAGAAGATAGCCTCTAAAAGAATCGACGTCCGGTTTGTGGGAACTGCTGAGATGACTGCTGGTATCGTGACCAAAGCTACGCACAAGCAGAAACATGATTTTTGCACTAGAAAAATGGGTTTGCATTTATGGGAGGATGATAGTAATAAATGCTAACCATATTGTTCTAAATAAACAGACCTTATCTTCCATGTCACTTTATGAGTGCACATTACGTTATACATCTTCCATTCTTGTCACTTATCCTTTGTCACTCAAACTAATAAAATGTGTTTTATAAAGTTCCTAATTTAACCTTTTTTTTTGTCAAATACATATCATAGTATTTCTACAATTTGGATGCGAATTTGTTGTCGGAGGCAGACTAAGACAAGAAGGCATGAGCGCATGCCACCACAGAGGAGGAAGATGACGACACAAAGGACGCCTTCTATGAGCTCCTTAACAAGACCTACGAGCAATGCCCTAGCTATGACATTAAAATAGTCCTCGGTGATTTTAATGCAAAGCTAGGAAGAGAGGGTATCTTTGGTGGAACGAGCGAAAAATATAGCCTGCACGACACCACCTCCGATAACGGATTCAGGCTAATCGACTTTGCGGCGGGGCGAAACATTGTCGTAGCTAGCACGCGGTTCCCACATCTCGATATACACAAGGGGACTTGGAGAACTCCTGATCAATCAACAGTCAACCAGATTGATCACATTGCGATCGACGCAAGACACTCCTCTAGTATTATGGATGTCCGTACGTTCCGAGGAGCCAACATCGACTCGGACCATTACCTTGTTGTAGCCATGGCACGGTTGCGGATATCCCAAACTACGCCAAGACAAAGTAGTGCTGTGAGGAAATTCGACGTCAGACGGTTATAAGCGCAAGAGATCGCCAAATTCTTTTCCGATCGAGTGTCTCTTAATCTCTTAAGAGGTCCAATACCGCTAGCATCAAGCATTGAAGACCATTGAACTGCCAAAATGCCATCAGAAGTGCCGCTTCTGATAT
This sequence comes from Volucella bombylans, assembly GCA_949129095.1. NCBI lineage: Eukaryota > Metazoa > Arthropoda > Insecta > Diptera > Syrphidae > Volucella > Volucella bombylans. Next base: position 169,920,488 of record OX422141.1, read on the forward strand.
GCTGGGTTTCACTCGTCCACCACACCGAAAATCGTTCGAGCTGTCGAGGAAATTGAGAGATGCTACTCTAGGAATGAGATTCGGAAGTTTTACCAAAAGGTAAAAATAACATGCCGTGGAAACAAACCCCGAACCGAAGCCTGTAGAGATGAAAAATCGAATATCGTGGTAGAATCGCAGTCGATGCTGAGGCTTTGGAAAGACCATTTCTGCAGACTGTACAACGGCGATGACGAACCAAATACCGCTGTCAGGCAGAATCAATCTTTCAACGATGATGACCAACAATTCCATCCATCCGACCTGGACGAAGTGAAGATAGTTATATCCAAGCTTAAGTCCAACAAAGCTGCTAGAGCGGACCGCCAAGCTCTTCAAAGCGGCAGGCAATGACTTGGTAAGGAGCATACACCAACTCACCTGTAAAATATGATCGGACGAAAGTATGCCCGATGAATGGAACCTCAGCATTGTTTGTCCAATTCTCAAGAAAGGTGACTCTCTGAACTGCGCCAATTTAAGAGGCATCAGTCTCCTTAACAATGCATACAAGATCTTATCTGCTGTATTGTGTGAATGCCTGAAGCCGTTCGTCAACAACCTGCTTGGTCCATATCAGTGTGGATTTAAGCCAGGGAAATCAATTATCGACCGTAGTGTGAATATTCACACTACGGCAGGTCTTGGAAAAAACGCATGAGCTTCAGATCGATACACACCACCTATTCATCGACTTTAAGGCCGCGTATGACAGCATCTATAGAGACGAGACAGAGCAATGTCTAGTTTCGGCATCCTTGCCAAACATGTCCGTCTGTGCAGGATGACGATGGAGAATGCACGATGCTCCATCAAGGTCAGTAAAGACCTCATCGATACCTTTGATGTCCAGAAAGGATTTAGACAAGGCGATGTGCTGCCATGCGATTTTTTCAACATCATACTTGAAAGAATAGTGCAAAACTCATTAGTAAACACAAAATGCACAATCTTTCAAAAGTCCGTCCAGCTACTCGAATACGCTGGCGATATTGACATAATCGGGAGAAAGCAGAGTGTTGTCAGTGGATTTAGTGGTCAACGAGGGCAAGACCAAGTATATGCTGTCAAGCAAAAAGGACAACCAACACCGACGTCTCGGGCAGAACGTCACCCTCGACAGGTCTACCTAGGCTCCGCTATAAATACAGAAAACGACACCAGCGCTGAGATCAAACGAAGAATAACTCTTTGGTCCCGTCTGCATTGACGGTGAATGGAGGAGGAGATACAACAATGAACTCTACGGACTGTACAGCGACATCGACCTAACCAGAAGAGTGAAGATCCAAAGACTGGGATGTCTGGATCATGTAAATCGTATGGATACCAATGTTCCGGTCCAAAAAGTCTTCGAATCCGCTCCCGAGGGACAGCGCAATAGAGGAAGGCCAAGACTCAGGTGGCGCACGCAAGTGGAAGGGGACCTCAGCCAACTAGCAGCTAGCTAGCGATCGAGCTGGTTGGAGACGCTTGTTGACTGAGGACCAGGTCCACCCCGGACTACAGTCCACGTCCAGTGCCACTTAAAGTAAAAAAGTTAGTAATTTCACAATTAAGATCAGTTCTGAAAAAAAAAAACATTTTATGTTAGAAAAAAGATGTTCTTAAATGTCATAAAATAACACCGCTAAACAGATTTGAAAGCATTTTGTAAACGACTTCTAAAACAAAGAATGAATAAACGAGTAACGCAGCTAACAGTGAAATTCGATGTTTGACAACTTAAAAGATGATATATATGGTTATGTTAAGCTATATGGTAAAATTTATATTGTTTATTTAATCTTACCATTAAAAAAACTCTTGGCTCACTGATGAGCCTAAAACGAGCACGATCTAAATTAACTGATTTTTTTTCGGTTAAACATTTTCTTTTCCTGAAAAATCCTCAATCAGGTTTCAGATTTAATTTGTTCATATAATATTTTCTAATTTAGCATGGTAATGCCGTTTCCGACTTCCAAATTACTGTAGCGTGTTCCAGGCGGAAATTTTGGCTATAAAGAAGCTCTGTCCTGGCTGAAGAAAACCGTGATATCTGCAAAGGATATCCGCATCTTTCAGATTATATTCTAAAACCGTCCTTGAATGTTGATCATCTCTCATGGAGATGGCAGAGCAGTTCAAAATTCACCTTTGTTGTGTGACGGGCCACAGAAACACGCTAAGGAACTACAGCGCCGATGAACTCGCCAAAATTGGAACCACTCTGCCTATTCTGCCGGAAAAGGGTGACATAGGTATAACAACCGCTACGTACAAACTAACATTAAAGCTAGATGCCAATAAAAGAACAGACCTTAGGTGGACTGCTGGACAAACATGTCTAGCGACCAAACAGATCTGGCCAAGGCTGGATCTGAGTCGATCTAAGTGTCTGATCCTTTTAGATAGGAAACATCTCAGCGCCATAATAGGTGTCATTACCGGACACTGCCTCATAGGCAAGCACGCAAGAAGGCTTGGCGCTTTTACTAACGATTTCTGTAGAAGCTGCATGGACGAGGAAGAGGAGAAGACAATCCCCCACCTACTCTGCACATGCCCAGCTCTCTCCCAGAGAAGGAAGCTTCATCTAGGAGCTTTCTTCTACAACGACCTAAACGATCTAGAAAAAATAGACGTTAACAGTCTCCTACGCTTTATTATAAGCTCAAACTGCTGCCAGTAGTAAGAAGATCATAGATCCACGTGGCATCACAATGGGCCAATAGGCTTAAGTGGGTTGGTATTTCCAACAGCCACTCTAACCTAACCATGGTAATGCCGTCTGGCTAGTTGATTTATTCACACTCACGAATAAAAAATATCAGAAATTTCCATTTGAGACTATTGTACACAAAATCAATAGAAAGAGGTGAATTTTTAAACTGCCGTGAGGCAACGCCTTATAACATACGAGTATGTAGGATATTGGAACATAGTACAAAATTGCGCCATAATATCATACACGTTCACTTTGTATGAATACACTATCCTGTCGCGCACTTCCTTTGCAAAGCTAAAGAGGCTGGAGGGATCCATAGGCAAAGAGAAATATTAGGGAGAGAGCAATAAAATGTTTTAAAGAAATAAATTACATTACGCTTTAACGTCGCCACAATGACACCTAAAATTTTCGAACAACAGAGTAATTTTGTTATGTTACGACAAATTTTTTTTTTGTTTTGTTAATAATTTGAACAAATTTCAATTAGTGTTTTTTTTCTCTAATTATATTTTAATATGGATTTTTAGAATGTATTTAATCACTTACTGAAAATCATTTTTGACAAATGGGAACCGTTTGCGGCCACGCAAGAATGTGCCCTTTTTTCTGCATTTTGCACAATTTTTCTTATCAAAATCCTGTGATTTCGGTGCGAATGTTGGTCCTAAGGGACTCTAAATTGTTATTTTAAACCCTGCTTCCCCAATATCCCTAAGAAAAAAGTCAGGCGGAGTCAAATTAGCTGATTGTAGTGGGCAGCCGAAATAACAATTTTTTTTTTTAAGTTAATCGATTAGGGAATTTGGTCTTCAATATATAAATTGTTTTACTAGCAGTATGTCATGTTGCGCCATGTCATTTTCGTCCTTGCCAAAAATAGCATGTCAATGCACTATACAGCACTCCGTTGACCGTAGATATCTCGCCATTGCTGTCCTTGAAAAAGTTAAGACGAATGACATACACCACACTAGACCGTAATTTTTATTGAATCTAAATTTTGGGTTTCGAGTTCAAAAACACCGAACATTTTTTGTATTAAATCTTCCACATAGCATATCATATTCGTCGGTCATGATCACACAGTTCCAAAAGCCAGATCAACCAGCACAGATATTTTATATATTTCGGGAGTATTCAAGACGACGCAGCGCCAATAATTTCTGAGCCATTTCGGTATTATATGGGAAATTGTGCAAATGGATCCTACCAAATTGCAGCGACGATATACAGCTCTCGTATGTAGGTCAACTTCGGCTTTTACAGCATCGATGGTCTCATCACTACGACGTGGACGGGGTTCAACCTTTGGGTATGGTGTTGCCGCATTACGACTTACGTTGATTTTGGTCACTAAACGTTTAATTGTTTTGGCTTGCCTCCAGTTTCGCACGCTAAGTAGGCTGACGTCGCACAGTGTTTCGACTATATGGATTTAGGTGGAAAAAAGTCATGCCACAAACTAGTAAAAACCGGTTATTGAGCTTCCAGAGAAGAAGGCAAAGATCTCAAATCTATAATATTTAATCAATTGTTCCTGCATCATGGACATTTCTTCTGAAGGTATTTATGGTTTACTTTGTAATTTTCCTCTTTTTCATAAAAAAAACATGCTATAGAAAAACAATTGTTTTGAATTTATCAGTTTTAATTTAAATCATTAGTAAAAAAAGGCATGAGTACCAGTTTATCAGGACTTAAAATTATATGCATCTTTTAGAGAACTGAATCCTCTTTCCGAAAATTCAAACTGAATTTTGCGCACGACTTTGGAAAGATTTTTATTTTTTAATTTTCAGATTCACTTTGAGTGATTTCGCGAACAGAATATTTTGAGCAATGGATAAAATATCCCAAAAAAGTGAGGAATGGAAAAATTTACAGCTACATAGTTTTGACGCACAATCTTCTTGTTTCTAATAATGAAAAACAGAGGCTAAAAAACAGTATTAGGTTGTGGTCAGAAAAGATTTTTTATAAGTGGGGTAAAGCAGGCCGTCGAGTTGAGCTATTTTTTTTACGTATGAAGAATGGCTGAATGGAGATGATATTATTTTATTAACGCGTGATTCCAAAGACCTTTATCTTGCCGATGATCAAGCTCCCCAAATACCTCAATATTTTGGTCGTCCTCCAAAATCATTTAATGATTGTTGCCAAAAAACTAAAATACAAAGGGTACAAAGGATACTCAATAATTTTACCTTGGAAGAAATTTTGTTTGGTGCTGAACATTCTCAAAAGCTCGCGAGAAAGAAAGATGCTGCAAACATAATAAAAGGCTTGAGTGATGACCTAGATGGCGCTAAACAAATAAGAAATGCTCAGTTGTTAACTTCAAAAGAGAAATGCCTTTCCAGTGATGAGGCACTAGGCCTTTATCTTGATGCAAAATTGACCACCAATAGTTACAAACTATTGAGGAATGTAGCTCTTGGTGCAGGCCACGAACTGGTTCCTTCATTTTACTGTTTGACGAAAGCCAAGAAAAAATGCTTTCCACCTGAAGAATGTATTCAAGTTGATGAGGTTTCTGCTAGTTTTACACTACAGTCCTTGCTAGATATAACTACCCAGCGGATTTTAGAAGCATTACACTTTTCAGGGACAGACAAAACACAATCAGCAACGTTGATAAGTAAATGGGGATTTGATGGGAGTTCAGGGCATAGCCAGTGCAAGCAGAAATTCGACGACAAAACTGCTAGTGACGAATACCTATTTTTAGTTTATTTCGTGCCTTCGACGCGTTATTGTCCTGCAACTAAATTTATTTAAAAAAAGAGACTTCGGCTTTAGTGCATCAAGGAGCAGAAAATATAAAAAGTCAAATCGAAAAACTAAACCCAACTGAATCTTCAAACCTTCTCGTCAAACATGTTCTTCTCTCAAAATGGTTGATGGAAAAATATGCAACATATAATCGGGTACAAAGGGGAATCAGAATTGTTATATTTGTGGTGCTAAGCCCAGCCAAATGAATTCGCCAATTACTTGTGGCAATATAAAGACACAAAATTATGTTTATGGATTGTCTCCACTTCACGCATTTATAAAAACTTTCGAATGTTTATTACACATTTCTTACAGATTGCCTCTAAAAGTATGGCAAGTCCGAACAGTGAATCAAAACGTTTTCCAGGAAGGGAAAAATGTTATCCAACGAAGATTCAAATCTGAATTAGGTTTGAACATAGACTTGGTAATACCTGGGTTTGGTACGACTAATGATGGGAACACTGCCAGAAAATTTTTTGAAGATTATGAAAAAACAGCCGAAATAACTAACCTTGATAGAGAGCAAATATATAAATTCCATATCTTACTTACTGCACTTACGTCTAGGTATGAAATTAATACAGACGAATTTAAAAAGTTTTCGAAGAACATAGCAGCATCGTATCTTAGCCTGTATCTGTGGTATTACATGCCCGTTACAGTACACAAAATTTTATTTCATAGTGTTGATATAATCCAGCACATGATTTTACCGATTGGAAACTTATCGGAAGAGGCTCAAGAAACTCGGAATAAAGATTGCCGAAGATTTCGAGAATTTAATACCCGTAAGTGTTCTCGGTATGCCACCAATAGAGACTTACTTACAATGTTGCTAATCTCATCAGATCCAAAAATCAATGAATTTAGAAATGTAATTTAAAAGAGAGCCCTTTACCACAAGAAGTTAGAAAGTTATTGGTTATGCCTGCCTCTACTTCCTTATCCACTGAGGCGAGAATTCAGCTATGATAAGTGGTGTGATGCTTCATTCTTCTGATGGATCCAGCCATGAAGATATGTCAACAGATTAAACTGGAAGATACCTAACCAATACACATATGCAACTACATACATACGTATGCATATAAATAAGATATAATACTGTGCAAAATACAAACTTTTAATAAAAATAATAAAATACCCAATAAAAACATTAAAATGAATGCGTTAAGCTAATAATATTTACATAGTTGATCTTATTCTTAATTGATCTTATATCTTATTTCATCATAAAACTTGTCAATAAAGACACTCATATGCGCTAAAATGGTTTTCATTTCCTCCATAGCCCATTTTTTTCGAGCACTCGCAACAAGAGTTGAATTTGAAACACTTTTAGTTGGTTTTGACTTTTTTCCACCTAATCCCATATAATCGAAACACTGTCCGTCGCTTTTCACTTGCGTGCGTCGATTGAGTCGTAGTTTTCCTCTACTGCCCTGTCCCTCGGGGTCGGATTCGAAGACTTTTCGGACGGAAGCATTGATATTAATCCACTCTACATGATCCAGCTATCTCAGTTGTTGGATCTTCACTCTTCTGGCTTAGTCGGTTTCGCTTTACATCCCGTACAATTTGTCGTTGGATCTCGAAAAATTTTCCTCTCAAAGCAGCCCAGAGTACCCTTATTTATTTTTGATAAAGTCCATGCCTTTGCGCCATAGGAAAGGAGTGGGATTATTAAGGTCTTATATAGGGTAACTTTTGTTGTTCGAGAGAGGGCTTACATAGTCAATTGCCTTCTCAGACCAAAGAAGCAGCGATTGGCAACAGTTATCCTTCGTTTGATGTTAGCGCTCGCTGGTGTCATTTTTTGAACTGATAGCGGAGCCTAGGTAGACAAAGACCTTAAATATCTCAAAGTTATACCTGATGATGTTAACGTTCAGTCCGAGACGTCGGTGTTGAGTGTCTTTCTTGTTGTCAGCATATACTAAATCCTGCTCTCATTGACCTTTGAACCCATCTTCCCTGCTTTCGCCTCAATACTCGTGAAAGTACCACTGACATCATGCTGCTTTCTTCCGATTACATCAAGATAATCGGCGTATGCGGGTAATTGAACGGACTTTTGAAAGATTGTGCCCCTTGCGTTGGCGCGTGAGTCTTGCACTATACTTTCAAGAATAATGTTAAATAAATCGAATGACAGTGTGTCACATTGTATAAATCACATTGTATAAAGGTCTCGGTGAGTTGTTTTCCGAACTCCACGGTCATCCTGCATTTTTAGGTACTGCTAGACCGAGATATTTCCATATGTACTATATTTAATAATTCCAGCTCTTTCTTTTTGCTTATTGAGACTCGGAACGAAAATTCTGGCCAACATTTTTTGTACTATATCGACTATATAAATTTCTGACAGATCGTATGAAAAGTGAAAATTCGGCACGGCATAATATTATTAATTTTGTTAAAGAAATTTTTATTTTCAAATACGTGTTGGGTTAAAATGTCGAGAAAAGATACGCGAGTTTCGAAATAAATGCTTGTGAGGTGTTTAGATGGGATAGTTTAAATAGAATCGTGCTTTAAAAAATGTAAACAAAGCATTTGTTAAACGCGAAGAAATTGTTTTTCTTTATTCAATATTAAGTTCGTAGAGAATAATATAAAGAGTTTATTTAATATATTGTTAAACAAGTCAATAAAGACAGTGAAATGCAAGTTAAAATCTTTATAGATGGAATCCTATTAATGTTACAGCAATATTATTTCAAGGGGAATATTTCAGTTGGTGAAACTGAAAAGTTGGTGCAAATTGGCTTGGTTCTTAAGTTATAATTAATGCAGGATCAAGTGCAAGAGAGTAATTGCAACCAGCTTTCAGTATTCTTTCACTTTCACCAAACGAAATAGTCCTTTGAAAATATTTTGCTATGAGTATATGCATATACATACACATGTGTAGTATTCCAACTATGCGAATTTTCAGCAGCATTTCACTATTTTATTGATTTGTTTAACCATATATTTAACAAAAAAACACTATATTACACAGTATTCACTAAATATTTAACTGAAAAGTAACAACACAACAACTTCTTCGTGTTTCACAAGTGCTTTGTTTATATTTTTTTAAAGCACGATTCTATTTAAATTATAGATGGGTTAATTTAACACTTCACAAGCACTTATTGTGAAACTCGCTTATTTTTTCTCGACATTTCAACTTTATGCTTATCAGACAAAAATAAATTCTTTAACTAATTTATTTATTTTGTTCCACACCGAAATTAAACTTTATATATGATTTTGCTCCCGGCCAAAATCTGTCCGGTCGTGGAGGTGAAAAAAATGGCACCAAGGGGCGCTGAAACCACTTTACCGGGTGTCAATAGTTCTCCATGGCAAAAATTGTACTAGAATGAAGTTTCTTGCACGAGCTGTCAAACATCGATTTGACAGGTCCTGTCATTTTTATTCAAATACCACCAATAAAATCAACCAGTAGAAGACATATTACAGCAACATAAAATGGATATAATATGAGTTCAAGAAACCAAGTGTCCAAACATCAGAAACAGAGTCCGCTACTTGTACAAAAGCGCACGAAAACGTACAAAATTTTCAAAATTTACTATTTATTAAGCAACAACAAAGTTATGTACTATAGCGCTGGACTTACGACCCGTGTAGCTTGATGATGAAATGGTGCAAAAGGATAAATAAGAAATTCTAAAGTGATCTTGTGCGACCCACAAACAAGGCAAAGCCAACTTTTGGTGAATAAATCAAGGAGAGATCAATGAAAACCAGCATCACTAGAGAAAATAAACTGACACAACTTAAACAGGAAAATAGCTCAGTCGAGAATTTTCGATAATGTTACCAAAATGCCATAAATCAAGGGAAAGAACTAAACTGGATCTTCGTAAATAAACAAATGTGTTAGTGCAGCAATGAGACGAAGTAGTGACAAAGAAAAAAAGGCCAGCTTTTCAACATACGAGTACGCTAAGTAAAGAAACAGAAAAATTGCCACTTAAGTCACGAACTTAACAAAAAACAGGCGAAGAAAGCACTAGATAGAGCACTATATCAGGATTCAGAAGAGGTAACCTCTCAATCTATTAGGAAATAATATATAGTAATAATAATTGGATAATAATCCAAGCCGAATATTGAAAGTATAAAAGACGAGCAGGGACATCTGATAGCGGGAGTAGAAGAACAAATACCCTCGGAAGTATGGGCGGCGATTGAAAAATCTTCGATTTATTCTGCTTGGGTTTTATTTGTTTACTAAAATTATGAGAGGCAATCGAACGCCCAGCCAACTTTCATGGTTCGCTGTATAAAGGCAAAGGCGACACGAGAAATTGCAACAACTACCGATGGGTGAAGCTATTGTTGCATAGTGTGAAAACAAATGAGAGAGTACGATGAGTACAGTACGACTTTGTATAATGATGGAGAAACATCTCGCTACTGTAAAAACGGTAATATTTCAAATTACAACCAAGACATACTTATTTAGGAATAGTGCGCTAGGTACACGTATACTCGTATGATGACATTAAAACTTTAGATTTAAAGAAGCAAATTTGAAGTTAGAGTTCGAGTACACTAGGACAATGTTTACTGGAAAATTTTTTAGCACATTCATAAAAAAACATACTAAGGACTTAACATCAAACCCAACTCTTCGCATGAATATAGAAGTAGCCGTCAAGAGGAAGTGGAAACAATATGAGCACTTTGGCTCTATGGCTATCTATCAAGGTAATTTGAAGGACAATGTCGCCCATAGAATTAGTGCAGGTTGGCTATAAGAAGCCGAAAACTTCTTTTTGACAAAAAATGCCGCTTAAACTTAAAGGTTTGATATGCTCTTGCTCTTGTTCCTCTTGAGTTTGCATCGGAATCACAAATGACATCGTCGGAAATGACAATGATACCAATATCAGCGGCTGTGCGCAAATGGAGTGTTGATAGAAGCAATATCATTTCCGGAACACTATATATTAAGAAACCGACACCCTCAAGCTAAGCATATTAACAGGTACCAGAAGACTATTATGCCACATGTAGCAAAATATTTCATTCGCTTGGACGATTATGGACGTTACGAGTATGTCCAATGTGCATATATTTGAGGACATAAGCATTTTCAACCATTATGTATCCATAATCAATTTCCCCGTTGGTGAAAAATGAGTGCTTTAAACTTCAACCTGTGGAAGGATCCTATCCTACGGTGAACATGAAATGTCGTTCACTCTGCATTCGTAAAGGGTGTTTTTTTTTTAGAGGTATACTAATTCAATATCAAATAAAACACTTTAAGCTAATGTTAATTTCTATGGTATTAGCTTTATTTAATAGATAATTTTATGGCATTAGTGTTTAAATATAACGGTCATATGCGTACCACGGTCAGCTCGAATTCCGATTTTCGATAACTTTATCGAGCAACTGGGGCCGTATATCAGCAATAACACGGCGAATGTTGACTTCCAAATCGTCCAATTTCTCACAAGTGTTGATGGGGATACACGCATTGGGAATTACTCCACTTAAAAGTATTTTTTATAACTTAAAATCTAAGTAAAAAGTAGTTTTTATCTTTTCATTTAAATCTGTAATTCAATTGGCCTGCTGTAACAACAAAATGAAGTGCGGTTTGTTCTATTTAAAAATCGACAGACATAAACTTAAGATTCAGTGTATTATTTGTCATGAATACTATCATGGAAAGTGCGCCAAAATTGAGAAAAGAGAAATAGAGTTTTATGACAAAAGTAGTCAAGGGTACAAGTGTGATAGTTGTGTCACTCAGCGGAGAAAGTCAATATTGGAAATGCTCCCATTAACTCATCTGCGAACATCATCTCTTCTTTGAATACTACTTCTTTTACCTCTACTAGTTGTAGTATCTCTAAAAACAGAAAAACTGAGAGTCCGTCTACAGGAATAAAAAGTCCATCAGCCGTCATCCCAAATATTGCTTCCCATGATGACAACAATACGGGTCAACAAATTATAACATTGCAAATGCTGTACAGCGAAATTATTCAGCTTAAGCAAGTTAACACCGAGGCGCTTACTAAAATCAAAGCTCTTGAAGACTGCAATGCTTCTCTTAATAAAAGAGTTGATTATTTGGAGTCGAAGCTGAATCTACTGGAGCAGAGGGAGAAACATTGTGCAGTTGACATTATTGGCATTCCCGACGTTAGCAACTCTAACGTAAAAGAAAAAGTCAACAAATTGCTGGGTACTGTTCTTGGTGAAGAGGTGAACTCTAACGACATTGAATCATGCTTTGTTAAGAGTGTAAAAGGAAAGAACACAAAATTTGCTTCTAACATCGTGTGTGTGAAGTTCTCAACTGTCTCACGGAAGAAAGCTGTAATGAAGAAAATGCGGGATAACAAAAACAAAATTTCTTCCAATATTTTTGGTGTTTGTCATACCAACAACAATGGCAGCAGCAACAACAACAGCAGCAGCAACAACAACAGCAGCAGCAACAGAAGCAGCAACATCTACATCAACGATTGCCTCACTGGCTACACAAGGTCTTTATTAAAAAAGGCAAATGATCTTAAACACAAAAACATATGTAAGTTTGTTTGGGTTAGAGACTCTTCTGTTCTTGTTAGAAAAAGAGAAGGTGATAGAGTTATAAGAATTAATTCATTTGAGGATATTTATAACTTGAACTTAAACTAAATAACTATAACTTTTTGTTTGTATAATGAATAATATGAATTCAACTATAGATCCTCATAATGATTCAAGTAATAACAACAGTTTTTTCTCTTCAACTACTGATAATTTTGAATGTTTTTGTATAGACCATCATAACAATGAGCAAATTTCCGGATTTTCTGTTATTCGTCAAAATGTTCGCAGTATGCGTACAAATTTCAATACTTTTCTCACTCACATCGCACCTTTGGATCATTTACCAGATCTTATTTTCCTCTCTGAAATCTGGATCTTTGAAGAAGAGAAGCCTGAATATGATATAATTCAAAATTTTTCTTTCGACGCGGCTTGTAATGAAACGTATGCTGCTGGTGGTGTCGCGGTATATTATAGAAGTAACATAATGGGGTGTAAAATTAATAAGTATAAACTGGATAGTGCTGATATAGCCAGTGTTAGTTGCGAAGTCTCTGGTGTTCACTACTGTTTTATCAGTATTTACAGATTGCATAAGTGAACAGTGGGAACCTGCTTCTGATAAAAAAACATCTATATCCGACCAGCTCCGTGATCTTGAATCCAGCCTAATGAAAAAATTTAAATTGCTGCTTTCTGATCTTGAATCTAATTTTAATAAAAAAGTGTGCGATGCCATTGCTTCTATTGAGAACAAAGTGCAGCTCTTTGAAAGCAACTTATCCGATCTTCAAGATGAAAATCGAAAGCTAAGAGAGGAACTAGCGGACATACGACGTAAGGAGCGACTTTGTGACGTAATTGTGCGCGGCATCCCACGGACACCCAACGAAAACCTTACTGAGGTTGTAAGAAAAATTGCTGTAAAGCTGGGTCACCACATTTCCCCGCACTTTGATGCATTTCGTCTGAGCACCAAATCCACTGATGGCCACGCACCGCTGCTTGTGAGACTCTCTTCGCATATAGAACAAAGAGCATTACTGGCAGCTTTTCGCGCCTATAAAGGCCTGTCACTACAACAACTGGACAACTCATCTCAACCACAGCTGCCTGATGATCGTTCATCTTCTGCCTCACGCGTGTATATCAACGAGAGCTTAACGCAAGAAAACAGCTCTTTATTAAGACATGCGCTTCAGTTGCGCAGAGAAGGCTTACTGTTCTCTGCAAGAACGCGCAATGGTTTGGTCTACGTGAAGAAGAGTAGAGATGACACTGAGACAAAAATTCTTTCCACGACAAAACTCTCTTAAGAACTTAACCTGTTTTTATGCCTCAACTTTAGCCGTCGTTTTGATGAACAATATTTTGGTCTGGAGCATAATTTCATATTGGAATGGATATGTATTTATTTAATCAATTTAAACATGTAAACAAACTATATTCTACTATTTTCTACTTTATTTCTACTTTCTACTTTTCCTCTTCTTTTTTCACTCCTTACTTAACATTTTTCACTTTTCATCCTTCCTTTTCTCATGTATTTGTAGTTGTTGCTACTCTTTATGTTATGATTTGCTTTTTATTTAATTATACTATGCTTCCATTGTTTGTTTATTTAATGTCATGGTGATGGTTACAAAATGTTTAAACTCATCTGGTGATATTACTGGAGTTGCAGTGCGATCAGTGATCAACATTTTATCTTCTGCATCTCAGGGTATTAAAATATGCTATCTGAACGCTCGAAGTTTAAGCCTATCTAAATTAGATTACTTGAGATATATTTTTAATGGCTCAGGGGTTGATATTATTTGTGTTACTGAGACTTGGCTGAGTCCAGATCCAAACGATAAAGATAAATTGTCCGATTTATATGACATTCCGGGTTATAAACTCATTCGAAATGATAGGGTGACCGACACTACGGGTGGAGGAGTTGCGGTGTACTGCAGCTCCTCACTTAAGTGCAACATACTAAGGAATTCTGATGGTAGCGTTGTTGAATATCTCCTACTTGAAGTTAGTGACTGCAACTCAAAATGCCTGATTGGTGTTGCGTACAATCCAAACCAATGTCACTCTCCAGAGCCACTGTTTTCGGCAATCAGTGAGTTCACTGCTCTATATGACGATATTATTATCTGTGGCGATCTCAACGCCGACCTTCTTAAAAACGATAGCAGAGCACGTCGACTCTTAGATTTTGCAGCTTCAACCGGGCTCACTATTGTTAACTCCCATGCTACCCGATTCGCTCCAGGGGTTCCTCCTAGTCTACTCGACGTTATCATGGTTTCAGATCGGTCAAACTTACTACTCCAGGATCAGCTATCTCTAGCCGGCATTTCTGATCATGATTTAATATATTGTACGTACAATGTTGACTTCTCTCGTTCCCTTAATCCATCATCTTTTCAATTTAGAGACTTTTCCTCTATCGACAACACTATGTTACAACTAAATGCAAGTCTTCTCCCTTGGAATGATTGCTATTACGACTCGAATGTCAATGAAAAAATAGACCATTTGCAAACCCTGCTCGTGGACCTTTTTAACAGGCACGTTCCTCTAAAAACAGTTGCGATTAAAAATACAAAGTGCCCGTGGTTCACAACTGAGGTGCACAATGCCATGAAAGTTCGTAACAAGTTGTACGCTAGATGGAAGCTTAGGCCCTCAAGTCTTAATTGGGAGTTTTTTCGTCGTGCTCGCAACCACTCCACTTTTGTGACCCGAAGAGCGAAAAAAAGATATTTTCTATCGAAACTAAGCACCGACCAAACCTCTAAGAAGCTATGGAGCAATCTACGATCCATTGGTGTAGGAAAAAAGGCTGTTGTCGATAATGTTCCGAATGCAAACGACCTTAACGAGGCGTTTCTTTCAAGTTCTCCGAATAGTCCGTGCTTTACTCCAGATAGCCAACTGTTTTTTAGCTCTGAATTTGACTTTGAAGTCGTCTCAGAAATTGATGTAGTAAATACCATTCGTTCTCTTAAGTCCAATGCTATAGGTGAGGATGGTGTACCCATTTGTTTTGTGAAGATGATATTACCGCATATCATAATCTCTCTTACACACATAATCAATTTTTGCATTACGTGCTCTACCTTCCATGATAGTTGGAAGTTGGCTAAGGTTATTCCGGTTCCGAAAAAACCTCAGCCATCTGTAGCTTCTGACTTTCGCCCAATAAGTATTTTGCCTTGTTTGTCAAAGGTCTTGGAGAAAATTCTCGCTCGCCAAATGTCAAGCTACCTAAACCAACACTGTTTGCTATCCCCTGTACAGTCTGGTTTTCGAGAATATCATAGCTGTTCGACAGCATTTGACTTAAAAATAACCGACCACAGCCTAACTGGTATTGAACCCAATTGCAGAGTTTCTCGAACAAAAAACCTGGATACAATTCAAATAAAAAAAATTGATTTTGCCACTTTAAGATCAAGGTTACATTTTGAATTTTGGGATGATGTTTACTCTGTCGTCGACCCTTCTGTTGCATTTAATTTGTTCCTTAGTAAGCTGCAATTTCATATATTGAATTGTAGTGAGAAAAAATGTAAACGAAGTAACAAATTAAAGTGTCTCAAGCAATGGATGACACCCTCATTTAATAATGAAAAAATAAAAAAGAAAAGACGACTTTGCTTAATTATCAATAAACATCCGAATAATCACAGACTTAAGAATTATTACGAAAAGTTATGTAGAGAGGTCAATATTGAAATACCGCTATGTAGAAATACATTGGTAACTCGAAAGAGCAATGGCGAGTTGTTAATGAAATACTTAACAAAAATAGATCTTACACAGATATAAGTATTTCAAATAATAATTTAACTGTGTCTGAGCCTATAGAAGTTGCTAATTTATTTAATAAATTTTTTGCTGGTGTAGGTTCTTGTAACAGTGTTTCAAATGTCAGTCAACCTGACAACAGTCTAATACAAAGCAGTATTTAACCAGAGAGCCTTTTCTTTGATAAGTTTACACCGCTTGAAATTTATAAAATTATAATGTCGCTTAAAACATCCAATTCGTCGTCTTTTGATAATATTTCAAGTTCTGTATTAAAAAATATTGCGTTTCATATTTCTGATGTTTTATGTTTTATTTTTAATTTTTGTGTCCAAGAAGGGGTTTTTCCTGAGTCTCTGAAAACAGCTGTAGTATTACCATTGCATAAAAAAGGTGACACAATGTCATTAAATAATTATCGTTCAATTTCCATTTTATCCGTTTTTTCTAAGTTTATTGAAAACGGAATTAAATCTAGAATATTATCATTCTTAGATAAAACTCATTTATTTAATGATTCTCAGTTTGGTTTTAGAAGCGGTAGATCAACTGAAAGTGCTTTATTAAAACTATGTGGGGAAATCTATAGCAGTTTGAATGGTTCTCAAATTCCTTCGACTTTATTTATTGACATAACCAAGGCTTTCGATATGGTGAACCATATTCTGTTACTAAATAAATTATTTAATGCAGATTTCAGGGGCTTCATTCATGACTGGTTTGCCTCTTATTTAACAAATCGTAAACAAGGTGTAAAGGTAAAAAATGTTTTTAGCTCACATAATTATTTAAATATAGGTGTTCCTCAGGGATCAGTCCTGGGCCCGATACTGTTTTTAATATATGTTAACTCGCTATTTATTCAACCTTTTAAGGGCAGAATCACGGCATTTGCTGATGATACTGCCCTTTCCTATTCCAATAAGAGCTTTCTTGATATGTTTGCCGATGTTAATTATGACCTAGATATACTACGACGATGGTTTAAGTCTCATAAACTGATCATCAGCAACAAAACGAAGTTTATGGTATTTAATATCAAGGGTATTGTATGCGGAGAGTTGCCTTTATATTATCACTCACCAGCTGTTCTCGATTTTGTTTAGGAGATGCACATGGACATAATATATCATTTGATAGTCAGGTAAGCTGTAGTGATGGTTGCTTTTTAATTGAGCATGTTGACAGCTTTAAATACCTAGGTATTACATTAGACCATAAGTTTAGTTGGAAGGATCATACGTCATATTTGAAGCGGTATTTAAATGCAGTTGTAAGGCAATTATACCACCTTAGCATGTACTGTAAACTACCCATTTTAAAATTGGTTTATAATGGTATTTTAAAATCAAAACTGCAGTATGGAATTTCTTGCTGGGCAGGCACTTATTTTAATACAATAGAGCCACTGCTGATTAAACAGAAGCATGCCATAAGACTTTTGTGTAGAGTTAATCGCAGAAATCCCACTTTTGAGTTATTCAAATGTCTCGAACTTCTTCCTTTAAGGCACCTGTACTGCTACAAAGTTTTAAAGATATTTTTTGAAAATTCCGGGTACTATGATGTTAGAGTTCTTGATAACCATAACTTGCGAGTCAATACCAGACACTTCGCAAATGTTCCAACAATCCACAAAACACATTTTTCACGCTTTTATTATGTTACTGCTCCTCGTTTGTTTAATAATTTACCAGAAAAACTTAGGTGTGAGAGAGTGAAAACAGTATTCTTAAATAGTATAAAAAAATGGCTTTTCTCGTTTAACCATTCTGAAATAGATGCTTTTTTAACACCAATGATGTAATTTTATTTTATGTTTCTTTTCTGTTTTTTTAAAATTGTATGTAATTTTTCTTTTTTTTTAAATGTATGTAATTGAATCTTCCATTTCCATTTTTTGTTTTCCCCATCAATAGATTTATGAATTTCATTTTATATATTTTAACTAATAGGTACATTCGCCTCTTGTCTTAATTAGACAACAGAGTGTACAAAGCTATTTTATTCAAAAACTTTAAAGCTCAATATTAACATGAATTACATTATACTTTATATTTAAGTTTCTTGATATGAAATAAAGAAAGAAAGAAAACAAAAAAAAAAAAAACGTCTCTGGTTTATCGGCATAGACTAGTGACTTCACATAGCTCCAAAGACAGTAATCTAAAGGTGTGAGATCAAAGGATCGTGGAAGCCAGTTCACAGGTCCATTACGTAAAATTCCATATGAGCTCAGCAAATGTTTCCCATGTTGCCATTCAACTGAGGAACGAAGAAGTCAGAAATCATTTTTCTATAGCGCTCCCCATTGACGGCAACATTGTGGCCGGCATCTTCCCTAAAGAAATACAGGCCGATGACTCCACCAGTCCATAAAGCACACCAAACAGTGAGTTTTAATGGCTGTAAGAGCGTCTCGACAAAGGCTTCTGGGTTTTCTCCAATCTAAATTTAGCAATTTTGCTTGTTTGCATACCCAATTAACCAAAAATGGGTCTCATCGGAGAACAAAATTTTGCGCTGAAAATGAGGATCATGTTGAATCATATTTTCGGCCCATTCACCGAACCTGCGATCTTATAAGCTGGATCTTATAAGCTTTTAAGCCAAGATCTTTCCGTAAAATCTTCCACAAAGTCGATGAGCATAGCTCAAATTGCTGTGCACGATGGCGAATCGGTGCCGTGAAAAAACGCCAAGTGAAATAACCCCGAACACTGTTTGTGAAATAAAGCCGAATTCAGAGAGAAGGCAAAAGAATTTGCATGCTGCCCCCTGCAACCTCCCCCCCCCCCTGCTTGTGTTTTTTTTTAAACTCCCAAACATAACTGAAGCGTTGTTCTAGTGTTAATTTATTCACCGTAAAATGGCAAAACGTACTAACCACAAATTTAAACAGTGGTGCCACCTCCAAAAAAACACCCTTTAGAATTTCCTTGATGAATTCAGTGACAATAGCAAGATATTAAAGAGTCATATGACACAACGAAATCTTGCACCGATTCACATCAATCCCGCGTCTTGTGGGATGTTATAGAACAGTAAAGTTACGGACTTCATGCAGATAAGTTATCCGCATCAAGGCTAAGCTGCAACAGCCTAGTATTTACAACACATGTAACCATGAACCCCCTCTCAAAAAAAAAAATTACATGGCATCTTAGAACGTATTCGGAGAGGATGATGCAAATAGGGTGGCAAAAAAATGTTAACTCAGAAGACGAGAGAAAACAAAATGCTGCTTAAAAATTGTAATGCCACCGTGCTCAAGTAAATCAAATAGTCTGGCGAGCATAACAAAAACCAAGTAACTACCTAAGATCTATAAACGCACAATGAATGCTCTACGTAACAGCGAAGAAAATTTAATCAGCTACACAAAGGCCGTTGAAAATGTATTCTAGGAAAACTTTTAGTAGCTACTGAATGGACGTGTTGAGAGAGTTGTAAAGCAAGAACGGAGCCTGGTCGAATCATCGGTTGGCGCAGTTATTCGGGAGTTCGGGAGTTTAGGAGCGCAGTAAGTACGTTACTAGAGAAAATGTCAACCAAAATCGATGTACATACCTTGAAAATTTTGCTTAAAATATATGCTGCGATCAAAAATGTTCAGACGTTAATGGGTAACATCTGGAACCTTAATATTCTACGATGCAAAACCGTCAGCACAGCATACAGCATACAGCTAATGAGCTATTTGCTCATTTCAGATAAACTGATTGAAGGAGCATTTCGTTCGACTGCGCTGAGCAATCAAATTAAAAATTAGTTATTCAAAGAAACCATTGACGATATTAGCAACCCCAACACCCAGTAAAGATGGGATCTATACAGTGATTGAAGCACTTAAAAATAATTGTTCCCGCAACGCTAACAACATCTGGAAAGCTCCTTGTAGAATGAAAACTGAAAAGTATTTTCCTGCTGCCTGTTCCGAATAAAATAACAAAAATCAATCGCATGTGAATAAATATCCGCTAACCACTTGAATAATTTCAATTTCAAATGGCTTTGGACCATACCCATACGGAATTCATTCGCGTAAGCCGGCTAAAAAGAGATTAATTTCCAACCGATGGAAATAGCACATACTCCGTTTTTGTCCAATGCAAGGCTACCGAAGGAATCTAGATTTTACAGATGCCAGAGATAAGGATACATCCTTTTATCGATATTATTTTTATTGTTCATAAGCAAAGTGATTCGTACTGCTCTTTAAACAAGAATTGTAGAATGTGTTCTATTTAATGACTCAGCTGAATTTAAATAACTGTGCCGCATAAAATTATCTTTACAGGGCGACCGACGAGTCTGGAAGGTAGAATGTTTTAAATATCTTCAGAGTTTCGTCTTAACTCAAGATGGTACTGATCAAAATATTGCCAACCAAATAAGCAAGAAAGAAAATTAAGTTAAGAAAATTACTCAATATAAAGGCAACAAATGCTACAAACCAGCCTATGGCCTCGTTCTGTTGTATAAGTGCAGAGTATGTTTTCATCCAAAGAAATTGGATATACAACATTTTTCTTTACATATGATCTTCGTCCACTTTTAAATTTAACATTCAAAACATCACAGTTATGTTTTTTAGTTGGTCAGATACAACTGGAAGACAGAAATGTCAGCAACCTCACAAATTCAAATTAAGAAACTAAAAAATTGTCAACTATGTATCAGCAATGTAATTTGTTGAAACTTATTCGTATGAAACCTTACCAGATAAGTGAACAAATTTACTAAAGTTCTACATAAATCAAATACCTATTGAACTACGATTATGACTAAGATCTTCGCAGATGTACCCTGAACAATTGCTCTAACTCAGTTGACTAATTACTGTTATTAGCGTCCTTAAGTTATTTATTCCAGTGGCTTTTGAATGGCTTCAACACTAAATTCATTAACACACTTGTTTGTAGAATCAAAAGCTTTATGTCAACTGAATCACATTTCTAGAACGACGAGTAGCATCGTATTTCATCTCCTATTCCGTCTAAATCACTCTATTATCATATTGTCTGTTTTCACATTTATAAGCAACAAAATAATTTTGCAGAATATTTCAAATTCAATTTAGAAAACAAAAGCAAGTTCTTTATATAAAACCAAAAAAAAAAAAAAAAAGTTGGCGCACCACTTACCAATCCAGCTCCGATTACTGCAATTTTCAATGGACGAGCATCCGATCCATTTATTCTAGATTTTTGAACTTTTTCCGGCATCGTTTCACTGAATTTTAAATTGTTATATTTTTTTAATTAGTTTTTGAAATCTTTCCACAGATTTAAAATCAATAGAGCACAAGCACCACTCGACTATATCGGATTATAGATGAAAAGCGAATGAAAAAAAAATATGCGAAATGCATACAAGCTGAAATCGAAGCCTTACAAAGTATCTCACCTAGTTACCACAATACGAATAAATGGAAAATTGACACAAAGTCTCAGATACGGAATTGGATACCCTGAAGCTTAACCCACTGACTTGCCTAGGCAATTGGGTGACACTCAACATGCAAGATGCAACTGGAAGTTTTTATCCCAACACTCTTGAATGTTCTTCAGATAATGTGAATCTCACATGGTCCCAAATTTTAAAATATTATTTACTCTACGAGTTTAGGCAACAGTTCTTGCGGGGGTATACTTAGGGGGCATAAGCAACCCCCGAGACAATCTACTATAAGTGATTGTGTCTCAGTGTTAGTTTTTCGAGTTGTTAAGTATCTCATGTTAAATTCTTAGATAACACATTCATGTTGAAGTTCAAAAATCTGAATGGCTCCAAATGATTTACAGTATTAAGACAGCGCTGATAAGATATATGTATCTCCAAGATGTTTGCTAGACATACAAAGTTGTTTTAGTTTCTACTTGCTTTACTACATACATTATACAAAAGTGATAGCCCAGTGGTCGAAATTCAACTGTAATTCATTAAAATTTTAAATTTGAACGTTATTGAGGTTATTTTCTCAAAGTGTATACTTCTATAATCAGTGCGCATATGAACTTCTAGAATTCTGTTCTACTTCGTCTCTGCGAGCATGTACAAATACGTCATTATGTATTAATTTTCGAGTTATTTGAAAAATACGAATGATAGTAAAAATAAGGTATAGCTTGCCTAAGTCATATTTAAAAACACAATAACGGGTTTTTTTTTTTGACATTCCTTGGGTTTTTTTTTTTATTGCTATACTGGCCAGGTTTCGCCAAGGCTACACAGTTAATTTGGCTTATATAAAATTTAAATAAAAAATTAATATAAAAAATTAAGAATTAAATAAAGAATGCGTGCTGCGTATTTTTTTATATATTTTCTATTGAAACAGAAAAACCATATTTTGAAAATAAATTTAATGATACAAAACTTCTGTGTAGACTACGTTTTTTGTAAGAACTCTTTCATCATTTGCTAAATGCCCTTGGCCACAATTCAAATTCAACATAAATTCAAAAAGTTAACACTTAAATGCTTTAAACACTTTAAAGATACAACCATAACACAAATTATTTCTTCGTTAGTTTTGACTTTATTTACTTATGGCTTAATTTAATTCAAATGGCTGCCTCGGCTGGCCATGCAGTAGCCTACACGATTTTTAAGCACATTATCGATTGTGTGCAGCTGTATTTCACCAATGGCTTCACGAATATTGTCCTTTAAAGCGTCAATTGTCTCTGGCTTGTCGGCGTAACACTTATCTTTTACAGCACCCCACAAATAATAGTCCAACGGTGTCAAATCGCAGCTCCGAGGTGGCCAAACGACATCAGCTCTGCGGCTGATAATGCGATCTTCAAAACCACGGCGCAAAACATGGAGGGTAGCTTCGGCTGTGTGGCACGTAGCGCCGTCCTGTTGAAACGAAATATTGCCAATATCCTCCTCTTCAATTTTTGTGAACAAAAATTCGTTCAACATGGCCCGATAACGATCGCCATTGACTGTAACGGCCACTCCTTGCTCATTTTCGTAGAAAAATGGCCCAATTATGCCCCTGGACCAAAATCCGCACCAAACAGTGACTCGTTTTGGGTGTATCGGCTTTTCAATGTATGCGTGCGGGTTTTCTGTGCCCCAAATGCGACAATTTTGCTTGTTTACATACCCGCCAAGATCAAAATGAGCTTCATCTGAAAAGATGATTTTTTTTTGGCAAAATCGGCATCTTCTCTAAGTTGATCGCAGGCCCACTTAGCGAAGCGTTGTTCAAGCATATACACAACCATATTCGTTCAGCGGAAGGATAAAACTAATTACCTGTCAAATCAGATATGAGCTAAGCGTTACCATTCACGAAATAAGCACTAGTTGAAAAAAAACGTTAGATGGCGGACCCTTTATATTCAGAGTAATTGTGTATCGTTACAAAGTACGAGTTAGTTAGTTGTGTCCCTTAATTTTCTGATTTAGTTGCTTTAGTTGTGTATCAGCGCAGGTAAACTAGTTTGAAGGTATATATTTACTCGTATATATGTTTACATAACAGTACACTGTAATTTTGATGTATAAATTAGTAGTTTCGTATACTATATGTGTTGCTTTATGCATTGTATCGTTCCTGAAGGAAGTAAAATTTGGATTGCAATTTAAACGGAAAATAATTGTATATACGGTAGTTGGTGTGTTTGTTCGGTTTTTTTGCATTGCTGCATGATTTTAGTTTTGACAATACTGAATATTTGGATGATGACGTTCATGAGCTTTCCGAACCAACGTCAATGGCGGGTGTTAGCAAAATTGCAGTGCTAACTGACGATAATAATGAGGGTACTGTAGATGAGATGGCTGAAGAGCGTGGTTTGTCGGAGGATGGTGATGCCGATGATTTCGATCATAGCATGTCAATAAACAATGGTTTCGTTAGTATGATAAACAATCACAATACAGATCCAGGTCATTTCATACTGGATCCAGTTCCTTCACTTTCCTTCGATTGCATCCGTAAGCAGTTCTTGGAATCCATTTCCATCACAATTATCTCAAACAAAAATTAACCCGAAGTCCGTGTAATTTGAAAAAGTCATCTTGTTTATAATGCAGAACAAGTGAGATTTGGAGGGGATACCAACATTCCAGAAATTGTACAGACCTTAGAAATGCCCTATCAAGTTTGGTCATATTTTCTTCCAGAGACTATGGAGCAACGAATTGTGGACGAAACCAAAATCTATTCGGGAGTGAAGGAGTCATTCCAATTTGATATGTCCGATTTACGAAAGTTTATTGGTATATTATTTTAAATGACATATTTTAACCTTCCGAGCTCTAGAGATTTTTGGACCGAAAAATTACACCGTTGCGTACCGGTAGTTCAAAATCAAATGACGAGAAACAAATTTGAAAAAATTCGATGACCCCGATCGCAACCGCCTTTACCTTATAAGACCTCTAATCGAATATCTTAACAGGACTTTTGGAAGCATACCACGATTAGACCGGCTTTGTGTAGAACAATATTTACCAAACACGCCTCACAATTGGGGATTTAAGCTATTTATGCGACACAAGCGGATTTGCGTATAAGTTTGAAATTTACAGCGGATCCCATGAAGGACTTTCTTAAGGTGAACGAGATCTTCAAGCATCGGCAAATCTTGTTGTAAGATTGCTCCGGGAAGTGCCACGGTATAAAAATTATATTATATACTTTGACAACTACTACACAACCCTGTCTTTGTTGACATATCTACGGACTCAAGGCATACTTACTGTTGGTACTATAAGTATGTCGTAACGGAATAAAAAACTATAAGCTACCGGAAGAAAAGACGATGATGAAGTGCGAACGCGGAACAAGCCTGGAATTCGTTGCATCTATTTACGGCATGGATGTTACTTCCATATCTTGGAAGGACAACCGGGTTGTCAATCTCGTGTCAACTAATTCAGATAATCAAACGGGTCTAAGGAGTAGAGGTAAGGAGTAAGGAGGTTCGATAGAAAAGAGAAGTCTGTCAAAATTATACCATGTCCACAAATTATTAAAGACTATAATCAGCACATGGGAGGAGTGAATCTGATGGACAGTTTCATGGGACACCATAGAATAGGCATGGAAAGCCGAAAATGGACAAATCGGTTATTATTTCATATCTTAGATATGACTGAAGTAATTGCATGGGTATTGCATAAAAGGATCAAAAAAGGCCGCCGTGAATACAAACAAATGTGGCTCATCGATTTTAAGTTGGAAGATGCAGTTGTTATGTTCAGTTACGGCTCTGTGGAACCCAATAAACGTGGATGGCCGACATCTTTGGAATCACTCATTCAAACCAAATTCATCCAATGCTCCTGCAAAAGACGTACGGCTAGATTGCTTGTGTTTCTGTGTTTCACAATTCTTTTTTTTACTAAATAATAACCTAAACATTATTTTAATATTATTTTCTGTAAATGGTATGTATATACCAATATTTGAATTAACAAAATCGGTGCAATACTACCTTATTATATACAATTACACATTTATCTAATAAACTAACAAAAATTCCTATGCATTCGTTATAATTTTCTTTCCGAATAGCTGTGGGGGGTTAATGCCCGATGTATCTTTAAAGATACAACCACTTCTTTGTTAACAACTTCGTCAAAAAAAAATTAATTTTTTTTGTAACAGTGGATTTGTTGCTTTTATTTCCATTTACATACAATATAATTTTTTCATCAAAATCGGTTTCCTTGTGCAGTCAGTTTCAGTTTATATGCATTTTTATTTATATACTTAATTTACTCTTACATGCTAGACAAAAATATGCTTAAAAATTAGCTTAAATAACTTAAAATTATCTTATACTAACTTACTTGCCCCGTGCGGGCACCCTAAGTCAAACCTAACACTTAAACTATGTCTTTCGATGTTTTTGTTCTTATTCTTATGGTTAAGACAATACAGCTTAAACTAAGAAAACATTTTTAAATAGCAAAAACTTAATATATGGACTCGTTTGATTTTAATTTTATTATACAACTTAAAACTAAAAACTTACAGACTACCTAAAAATAAATCTTAATTTACTTAACCTACTTACGAGTACATCTAATGTAAATATAGACATAGGTTTCCTTGGGCATTTTAGGGAATTATAAAACATTTTTAATTTGAATGGTAAAGGAGGAAATAAAAATAATAATTAAGGGAAAAAAGGGAGGAAAAACAATTTTTGAATTAAATAGCAGTTTTATACATTTCATGCTGATTATATTTCAAAAGTCACAATTTTAAATTAAATAAAAATGAAATAAAAATTTCTTTAAAGCCTTGTTAAAGTCGGTAAATCGTCGGGAAGCGTATTGAATAGTTTGCAGGATAAAGTAGATTAAAACTTTCTTAAGCTTGAAATGTATAAAGGTGGAATGCTAATCACGGTAATACTGTTGCTTCGAAAATTATGGATATCATTGATGGGACTCTGATGGTAACCACCTCTAATGAAGAAAATTTTGAAGACTTTGTAATATGTAGTATAACTGCCTTACTGGCAGAATAGCATATTTTTCTTATCACAGATTTTTATAGTGCAGCTAGTTATTGTACTTTATAAAAGTAAGTACCACCTCAGCAACTAATACCATATTCTAATCTGGAATGGAAGATAACAAAATAAATGTTTTTTTTTTTTTTTAAATTCTTGTAGAGCATTACTTTCGAAGCCGATAAAAATTTCGCAGAGTTGATAACAAATATTGCTTCAAAATAGAAACATGTTCGCCCAAATTTAGGTTTTGTTCTATTACAATACAACTTCTAAGTACTAATAGGACTTAACAAATTCCATCTGGAAGCAATTAATATTAAAGTCAATATTTTCATTACGGAAGGTATTACAATCGTACTGGAGTAGACTAAATCTGCTGAAATAAGCTGCATATATCACGATGCTGAATTCAGCGAACTTTTTAGCAATAAGACTGATGTATATGTGCTTTGTCTTACTGCTAATTATCAACTTGTGTTTCGCAAACCAGTTTCTTAATAAGTGAACGAGGTTGAGGTGATAGTTTGAATAATACGCAAAATCGAAGTCATCTGCAAATGCCTTAAGTTTTTCGACAAATGCAAGACTAAACATTGAGTTAACTAAGTTTAAAAAGAGTAAGGGACCTATAACAGAACCTTGGTTAACACCGAGGTTGAGAATTTTAGATTCTCCAAAACTGTTGCCAATTTTTATTTTTGCATTCTGTTTTTAAAATAAGATGCAAACCATTCGAAGGCTTTGGTTATGTCAACAAAAAGTCCAGTGCAGCTGTCATCAAGCCCCTTGTAGATATGTTGGCAAAGATCCAGAAGTATTGTATATCTTCGGTGGAATGGTTTACTCTGAAATTAAATTGACTTACACTTAAGAAGTTAATTTTAGTAAGAAATTTAAGAACTCAATATTTTACAGCTTTTTCAAAGACTTCAAAGACAAAGAAATCGGTCTGTATTTCGGTTTTTCTTTTCTGCTTCCCTTTTTAAAAATTGGAATTACATTCACCTGGCTTAACAAATCCGTCCGTCCTGCACATTGAAGGTTCAAATCCAGATAACTGTGCTATTGAGGCAAAGTGTTGATTAAATTTGTTTGCTTTAAAGCAATTAATATTTTTATGGTTAACTCTAAGCAAGATATTTGTTTGAGGAGCGAAACATTCATCCAGGGCTTAAGATTAATTCGAGATTTGCTTCTTACTATTCACACACTGGATGTATCAATGAGGTTTTTTTTAAATTTTAAAAAACAATTCATAGGCTACAGAAGCATTTTCTTCGGCCTACACATCATACAACTTCAGCTTCAAGAGTTTTCCATTTAATATGTTATAGTTTATTTTAGTAAACTTTACAACAGTAAGGTTGAGAATGTTTTCGTTCTGTAAGCAGTTAATGACTAAACCTGTCATACAGTGATTGGTATTTCAATTATGTTATTATTAATAAAAGTACAATCATCAGTTTTAGGTGCTAAGATAACTGACTTCAATATGTTATTTCAATATATTTCCATACACCTCATTAATAATTTTATTTTCATCTCCTATTAATTGCTAAGATATTTCAATAATATTTTATCAAAACTGAGGGAATTGTGGGGATTCGTCATCACCAATTTTTTTCACGAATTCTGCTCTCGGCTCTCATATTTTGAATAAACGTAACTTAATGAAAATAAACAAATCTATGCCAACTCGTGACACAATTTTCAATTAAAGAGGCATATGATCCATGTGGGATAACCGCACTGAAGTATCGTTTTCCCTCCAAATGGTTTATGTTTATCGTTTTCATCGCATATAT
The DNA here is from genome assembly GCA_949129095.1 of Volucella bombylans. Taxonomy (NCBI): domain Eukaryota; kingdom Metazoa; phylum Arthropoda; class Insecta; order Diptera; family Syrphidae; genus Volucella; species Volucella bombylans. The sequence goes on from OX422141.1 coordinate 169,948,705, forward strand.
CCCGTATTAATCTATCTATGATTTTCAACACTAATTTATGTTCCCACTGCAGCACATAGAATCTTTATCAATAATTATCAAAGATGATGAATTTATATAGTGTCCATAGCTACTATTACTATTACCGCAAATATTAGCTAGAAAATTTTCCAAAGTGGGTATATTTAAACACGTTGCGTAAAGCTCTACGTTCAAGTAATAGAGTTGAAGCTATGTCACTGAGCGCTGTGGCATTTGAGTGAATGCTTAGCCACAACCTGTATGAACGGTTCAACAAAAAACATTGGATACAGTATCAGGATGAAAAACTTCACGATACTCTCAAGAGATCGAGATATTTGATAGCAATGGAAAAATTTTCAATGAAAAAGGCGCCTCTTTCATGTAATCTGGTGACACATGCTCGGGTCATGCTGAAGGATCTACCGTTGAATGACGATGACGATAGTAATTCCCCCGGTAGACAAAATTATAACCGACCTCGTAGCTAACTGCAACGAAATCTTGAAAACTATTTCCGGGCTAAAAACAAAAAAGTCACTGGTGGTGGAGCTGTTTAAAACTGAGAATGAGTAAGTTCGCATGCATATAGTTCTAAACAAATTGTGTTAATTGAGTGTGATCTGCCCAATCTACAATATAATACGACAAACTCCCCCTAAATTACGACAAAAATCGCAGGTGTGAGTATTAGGGTGGTCGTTATTTGTATGAACGGACCCTTTTTTTTGTTCCACTATATTCAAAAAGTGTACAAAAAAAAATTTCAAGAAAATCGGCTTGTATTAACACGTGCCACAATGAGCAAAACACAAATATCCAAGTAATTTAAAAAAATTATTTTTAAAGTGATATTTTCATAAATAATAATAAGCAGTTGAAGATATTGTAATAAATAGATTTATAGATGGTATTTGTACAAATAATTTATACACAAATGAATAGTGAAACTCAGTCATCGTAACGAGTTTTGAGACTTTCTCGACTACATCCTTGGCAGTTTTGGCGATAATTTCTCACAGTCTGGAAATTTTAAATTTGAATAGAAGTTATTTAAAATTTAAAGCATTTTATTAAGACAATCTGTGAGTTCTTTTAAGCAAATGAAAACGGTACTCACTTGAAGTAGGATTTACATTTGATCTTCGTTTTTAGTGAGTTTGTTGTTGAAATCTTCCATTAGTTTAACTCCACGTTCAGCGGTATCATTGACTACTTTTAATGATCCGACTATTTCCTTTGTTCGCCTATAATCTGGTTAGTCATTGCAAACTCTTGGATCAATGTGCGAAAAGTCTGCAGCCAAATCTTTCGAAAATTTTCATAGATTTAGCTGACATTAGATCTGATGGAAGATTTTTGGTAATGAAGTGTGAAACATCAACTGATTTCAGATGTAATCTCTTCTTTACTTCGTCTTCCTTTTGGTCATCCCCTTCCAAATCCCCTTAACTTCAACATTCAGCCTATCATCGAAAAACGAGAACGCTGCAGATGCCTCATTCAGGTACCATAAATGATTAAGGAACTTATTTATTGCAATTTCAGGTATAGCTTTATCATCTTCTCTATAGGAATTGAGTCTTTCTAGAAAATTAATGTAATTTAATGGTGCTTGTAAGACATCTGGCGCAGAAAACCATGATTGTGTTAGAATTTGATAATAAAGTAGCAAATTATTATTATTATTTCGAGGGATCTTTACAAATGAATTTGTAAAGTCCGGAATTTTCACGCCGGGGTACTATGCCCATGTGGCACTAGTCAAGTCAACAGTACGCGGTGTACCGAGTTTCCATGTGGTCCCCCATCTAGGTACTTACCGCGCCCACACTGCTTGATTTCGGTGATCTAGTGGGAACCGATGCTTTCAATGTGGCGAGGCCGTTGACAAAAGTAGCAAATAGTTGACAAAGCTCTTTATCTATCACATTCAGCTCGATTTGTTGCTGAAATAATATCATTTTAATGCAATATATTCCTTTTGCCATCCACCGAGCCAAATGATAAGCCCCTAGTGCTCGAAATTTAATGCCACTTGGAGGAGTTCCTCCTAAAGAAATAACTATCAGTTCTAGAAACTCCTTATAGTCATCCCGAGGGAAATTGTCTTCTAGCCTTTTCATAGTAAATACCAAAATTTCTTCCTTTACATCTGCAATGACGTTCACAGCCTTTTTGTCTATGGACCATATGAAAATTTTACTTTTATTAATCGTTTTCCACTAAGTTTTAAATCTTTTAAACAAAAGAATATCAGGTCCAGAAGACGGATCCAATTTACTCGTAGATGCATTAAATACTCCTTGAAAAATAATTTCAAAAATGTGATCTCTGCAAAATAGGTAGAGTATGTCTCGACCAATCTTATTTTCAAACAAGACACAAGCTCCGTTCAAACACAAATCAAAATCAAAAGCTTGCACTTTATCCTTCAATGACCAATCTTCCAATACTTCATAGACTGCAGATGATACTTCAATACCAGTTTCAGCTGAAAGTTTCGGTATTCCAAGGAGTTGTTCAATTTTCAGAGCTGTTGCAATAATTGGAAGTCTGTCAACTTTAGCTTGTCCAGTTATATCGGGAAGGAATTTGGAGTCCCGGCAAAGTTTAAACTCAAGTTGGCAAATTTTGTTTTACTTGCTGTAGCTGTTTTTTCGCGAAAATATTGACGAGAAAGCCTTATTGAGGTGCGGTTAATCACAAATTTTAAAGGATCCAAGGAAGTGGCTTCAATACAGGCTGTCAAGAGGTGAACGGCATCTCTGTCACTTATTTTACATTTATTGAGCACTGCCAATAGCCTGGAAGTTAAAATATCTACTCTAGCTCTTATCAAGAATTCAGAGATAGAATTTTTTCAACTTCAAGCTTCCCTTCTTCAGATGAAAAAGTAGCATCTAATTCTACTAACAAAACAATTTCTTCATTCTAATACATATTTAAGCATAACAAACCACTACCAACTCGTTGTTTGTTTCTCTTCTCACGATCCTCTTTCCTTTTTTCGACACCCAGGTCGACCTTTGTGTCTTTCTAAAAACAAAAACTCGAATTTTTATCAAATCCAAGGCTGATGCATGCGCGATATCAAATAAATCGTTTAAGGTTTCCGCAAAATCATATTCTTTTTTCTCGTTGTTTCAGTGTTTCTGTTTCTGTACTCTTCTCAATGTTTCGTAGCTCATCGTAAAGTTTTTTCAATTGTTTAAGCAATGACATCGATCACGAGTAGGAATTCTTGTTTTTTTCCAAAATATAAAACACCCATCTATTACTAAACTAAACTAGCTTAACTTCACTCTTCGCATATTATAAAAAATAACACCAAGTACATCTCATTTTGAAAGTAATTTAGAACCTAGAATTTGATTTTTCATAACACCGACCAATAATAAATTTTCACGTTGCATTTTTTAACAACTTAACTGATCGCGGGCTACTAAAGGTTTCGATTGACAGAAATAATGAGATGCATTTTAAATTCCATCACCTACGCCTGCTTTGAAAAAAAAAAACTTTTACACAAGAGAGTGAAAGTAAGTTATTAACATTACATACAATAGGTACTAATACAGTAGATGAACTTTCGTAAGAGCGTAGACTTTAAGCTCAGTGCGGAACGTGGTAACGTGGTCGTAAAAAAAAAGAATTCGGGTAATGTTTTTAGATGTCATGGAACACGAAAAGTGGGTGCTCAAAAAACAAATTCAGACTTTTGAAAATAAGGACCACCCTAATGAGTATGGCATATCAAGTTCTATTAAACGTATTATTTGACAGTTAATGCCCATCGATGCTCAATGTCCCATAAGATACAGAAGACTTCAGGAAAGCATCCCATCACCCATCATCTATTATAAAGCTTCATCCGACAGTAAACTGATCCAGCTTTGCAAGATGACATTGACTAACACAATTAGCATTTAAAGCATTAGAATTGATGAACATCTTTCCTACACATTTAAAACAAAGCAAGGTTTGAGACAATTCGTTCCTCAATAAGGCTTTAGTTTTATTGCTATAACAAGTTACGTACAGTCAGGACAGTATCCATATTTGAAAAAAGGATCAATTAGATTTGCCAAGAACTTGTAAACCAACACACTTACAATACGGTCGAAGATTTTGCCTGTCATGGATCCAACGTTTACAACATTAATAATGCCAGCTTTGGGATCCAAAACAAAATAAATGTGCCGAAGTCACGTTGATACCGCAGGATCTCGCTAAATAATCGCCTTAGAGTATTGAAAACGCCTTGTCAAGTATATTGAAGATTGTAGGCTGTCTTAGATTGGAGGTTTTCTCTCATGGACGAAATTACAGCTGCTACAGTACGTAATGTGTTGAACGCTTAGGTTGGCTGCATGATCTTCAATCGCACACAGCACTGTCTACGAGTATCTTTGAAGGTCCCCGCCCAATTATCAAGCCTACGCCCATCAATGACGTAGTCCAATAATAAACGGTGGTAGAGCAATACTGGTGTCGTAATGGTTTTCAAATTTTAACGCCACTGAAAGTTTCAACGATTTAACCAGTTACAAGCGGCCAGCCATTTGTTGAATGGCAGGACTACCGGTAGTCCCTATGAGGACTTAGAACTTGCTACCATGGGAGTCAAGGCCCCGCGAACATCGACCCGGCTTTGACTTTAAAGATGTAGCATTCCTATCGGGCGAGCCATAGCGGCTATGGTTTAAACCCACAGGCGCAGGAAAGGTCTTCCACAAAGTTGGTTAATCAGATGTAGAATTCCAATAAGTACTGTGTATCGTGACCAAGTGGGTTTAGGTTGGCCTCTACTCAAACTAATAGTGGAACCTGACCCCAATGGATGTATAGGAATCCCGTGAAATTAAGTCATTCATTTTTCATTTTTAAAGCATTTTATTTTCTTAATCATTAACTCTTACTTACTAACAAAAAATGCTTAAATGCTAGCTTAAAATTACTTAACAATCTTATACTAACTTACTGGCCCCACACAGGCACTCTAAGCTACTCTAAATTCTTATAACTATGTCTTTCGACTTTATTTACATTTGCTTTACTATATTTATTTTCTGTAATTAAGGCTAAGAAAAAAAATTTGTTTACAAAAAACTTAGCATATGGAGTTTTTTTTTTTATTTTTATATAAAAACTTAATATCTAACTTAAAATAAACCTTAGCCTACTTAACCTACATACACAATACTCACATACAAACACATAGACATTATACACAATTATATACATATATTAGTATATACCTTTATATATACTAACACATGTATATATTTCTTAAATGCTAACCTAAACCTATGTAAGCTGGCCATCGCTATGCGCAGAGAAAACAGATTGGTCAGCTCTGACTCATTATTGAGGCTGGTCCGTAATTGACGGAAACGACGACGGAACATCTTCTCCATCATTCAACCACCAGAAATGCTGGTGCTGCCGAACGACATCCCTCTTATCGCGATTCCCCACCGCCCTACTGAACCTGAGACGATCCACACTGCCGTGTGCGACGTCTCTATTGTAGTTGAGTCGCCTGTCCCCAGCTGTCCGAGCGACATGGAAGATTAACGGGACCGCTGATCTATCCTGGATCAACCCTATCTGATCAAGGTAGAGGAATGCTTCCGGTGGAACGAAGCCGTCAGAGCGCACACTCTCGTGGTAAAGGTAATTGGGGTAGTAAGCCCCAGATATCAGGTTATTCGTCGAGGTCATTGCTCTTGCAATGTGCCTTCGAGTCAGCTTAACCACGAAATTGTCCACTCGTATTAGGTTCGCCCTGTTGTAAAGGACCTCATTAGGATAAAAATTCTTGTACTCCGACTCTGGTGTTCTGTACAAGCGAAGGCAAGCCCTAAGGCAAGCCCTCTCAAACACCCGAATCTTTTCCATTAAGCTTGCTCGTACATTGAACCACACGGGACAACCAAATACCAGCATGGGCCTAATAAGGGCCATGTAGCAGATTACCTTTACCCTCGCATCGAGTTGGCTGCTATAAAACAGTCTCTTTGTAAGGGCAAAAGCGCCTTTAGCTCTGGCCAGAGCAGCATCTACATTTTTGCCAAAATACAGAAACTGATCTAGCCAGATCCCAAGGTATCTGACTACATTTCGACAGGCAAGAGGCTGTCCGTGCTGTCCAATGATTGAGAACTTTCGCCAATTTTTTCTGGTATCCCTAGAGGCTCCAGACAACGGCGTCCTAAAGAGAATGGTTTCCGACTTCTGAAAGTTGATTTTCAACTTCCAGTCATCGCAAAATCGTCTTATCTTATCGAAGTCACTCTGCAAGAGAGTATTAATGACCTCGATTTTTGGACCTGTTCTGTACGCTACCAAATCGTCTGCGTACGCAATAGTATGGGGAAGTGAACCTATCAAGTCGCTTGTATAAATGTTAAATAGGATCGGCGAATTGACCGCGCCTTGCTGAAGACCATTTTTAATTTGAAATATTCCAACAGAAGTCACATCGCCATTTTTCACGATGAACTGTCTGTTGGTTAGCATATTATAAAGAATGTACAAGAGAGGTTTGCTGATCCCCAGCCTAGTCAGGTTATAGAAAAGACCCTCTAACCAACCATACGGCGTCGAAGGCCTTCTCCAAGTCAATAAGGCAGACACCAGTGCACTGTTTCTTGCCTTTGTTCCATTGGATATCGGACACCAGTTTAGACGCGGCATGTGAGATATCATGTCCCGCCTTAAAACCGAATTGGTTATCCGGAACTATATGTTTATCCTCAACCCACCTAGACAGAGCTCTATTGATTACCTTTTCAAAAACCTTACTGATATTCGGAAGGAGACTTATCGACCGGAGATTCGCCGGATTGGATATATCCTTTCCCTTTTTGGGGATAGGTTGAACCACCGCCGTTTTCCAATGCGCTGGATAATGTGCATTATTCATTGCATTATTAAACAGGGTGGTGTAAATGTCCACCGCTTCTAGAGGAAGATGTCGAAGCACGATGTTCGGAATACCATCGGTCCCCACTGATTTCTTAGCCCTGATTGTGTCGAAGATCTCATGGAGTTCTTCCTTCGAAATGAATGGGGGTAGGCCACCCTCTCTGGCAATGACATTATTGGCCATATTTTCGTCGCTAAACCGGGTGAAACCAGAGCCCTCGGATCGCCAGTTCCCCATTTCATTTCGAATGCAGAAGTCGTGCACCAAGACGCGACCTTCCAGGTCATAATTAGGGCCAATGTTGTCAATGGCCTTGTATACTTCCTGGAAAGTCGCCCCTATGGCCTCAACCTTCTCCTGTGGATCCTCGATCACAAAAAAGTCGTCATCATCAGCGGCCTCACTTGGATCAATGCCTGCTATTGTCAGTAACCGTTCGTTGTCTGTTGTCCGGGCTATTTTAAGACACTGAAGGTCGTTTTGATTTTTTCTCCGAAATAGTTTATTTATTTGCGGAAACATATTCGGGTTGCTGGTGTTTACAGCCCGAACCTTATTGTTCCAATACAAACTTACAGAAATTCTGTAATTTTCTTTTATCAGCGTTTGAATATTTTTAATCGACGACTTCAGTGTCCTAATCTCCGGGTCTCGTCGGTCAGTTAACTGTCTGTACAAGTTTTTAAGTCTTGTCAGAAGTCTACTTTTCTGTCGGTGCAGTGCGTCAATAGTAGGATTGCGGAACAGGTATTCGTTAGTCGTACGTCGATACCGCGGTATTGTAGTGTCCACAGTTTGTTTAATTGTCTCGTCCATTTGTTTTAGGTAATTGTCGATCTCCTCGTTTGACAAATTCCTATTGGACGGTGGGTGGAGCGTGTTCGAGGAGAGCGCTCTTGTCAAGGTTGCGGAGATGCGTGTCCATCGAGTCTTACTGTAGTTGTAAGAATATCTTTGGACAAACTCCTCCAATTCCGCAATTTCGTTGGGAACCGTAATTTCGGTGCTAAAACCGCAATGGTCGCTGTCATACACGAATGTGCGCAGACAGTTTAATGTTTGTAAATTCGTACCTGTCAGTCGTATACGTTCGTCGTACAGCAGTAGATCCAAATAAGACCCGCCTCTGGGAAACGACGGGTTATCCGTCGCTTTAAGACCGAGTCTGTACATGACATCATGCTGACCCCACCAATCGAGTAGTAGGTTCCCTCTAGTATTTGGCAAATTATTTCCCCAATCTCTGTGTCTAGCGTTGAAATCCCCGCCGATTATAAAATAATTCTCCCCCGATTCCAGCCTCAGAAGTCGAAAAAGCGTGTCGAGCTCTGTAATGAATAGGGTGGATTGTGAAGTATCAGGTGCGTAAACAGAGGCCAAGTACAGCCGCTTTCCACTACGGAGCGGGATGTACACGACGACTGCCTCCAACACCCGGAACCTGCGCAACACGCCCTTGTACACTCTGTGAAATTTTATACCCTCTTTAATGAAGATCGCGACACCGCCTCCACGTTTGGATCTGGGCCGATTTCTTCTTCTAACAATATAATTATTGTACTCCAGTTTGTGATTATCGGTTAGCTTGGTTTCGCTAGCGAAAAGCACATCAGGAGTTTGGTCTTGTAGCAATTTAAACATCGCGGCTCTTCGTTCGATCCTAATCAATGAATTCACATTCACCGCAAGGACCTTCAAAGTTTGCTCCACCATGTGCGTACCCATTACGACATGTGTTGCGTTAGGCCCGGCAGCAACGCGTAGATCTGGTCCACCCGCTTGGCCTGTTCTTGAACCTGCTTTTGCAGCTGAGCCATCTGCCCTTGGATTGCGAGCAAGATGGCTAGCATGTTGGGTGCAGCTTCCGTTGTTCTCGTCATCGGAGCCGGAGAAGCAACAGTCGCTTGCTGTACCGTAGCCCCCCTACCTGACGCCATTTGGGCGTAGGAAATTTGGGGCGTGACGGCTGGTGTTTGAAACCTCACAGGTGAACGTTTGACCTCCACCTTCTGCTGCCGAGCCAATTTTGCTTTTTTAATTTCGGTGAACTTAGGACAACCCCGATAGTTTGCGGTGTGTCCTACGTTCCCACATAATACGCACGAGAGCTGCGACCTATCGGATGCTCCGTCAACACCCAGAGCACACTCCTCGGAACTGTGGTTCTTTGCGCACTTCACGCATCGAGGCTGCATTTGGCAGTTCGACGCGGCGTGCCCGAACCTCTGGCAGCGAACGCATTGTATAACGCCTTCGCTCCTTTTTAGTTTTTCCCAGTGAACCACCTGGTAGTCTAGGACATTGATACTCCTTAGACTATCCAGACGGCTTTCGGGACTGAGTTGCACCAGGAAGAACGGCAGACTCCGTTTCTCCCGCCTGGCTCTAGCTGTGGTAAACGGCTTTACCCCCACAAACTTGAGTCCTTCGCACTCCTTCTCTTTGAGCAGTGCCAAGATCCCCTCAGGATCAGAAGACGGTTCCAACCCCTTTAGCAGCATCGATTGCCGCTTTTCACACTTCGGTGTGTATGAGTAGTGCTCCGTCGTCGTTTCCTTTAGGAGCTCTTTCACTTTCGCATAGCCCTCCACTGTATTACAGTGGATGGCATGGCGATCGTTCCCCAATCGCTTAATATTAAAATTACTTCCAATGACCAACTTACACAGGTCCTTGGTTGCATTTACCTCCAATTTATAGGTGTTGATAGGAGGCACCTTCTCCTTCTTCTTCGTCTGCTGCTGCTGCTGCTGCTGCTGTTGTTGTTGTTTTTGTTGTTGTTGTTGTTGTCGCTGCTGCTGCTGTTTTTGTGGCTGCTGTTGTTTTTGCTGATGCCGTTGTTGTGGCATGTGATCTTTTTGTTGTTCTTGGTGTTTTTTATGTTTTTGTTGGTGTTGTTGTTGGCTCTGCTTTGGAGCAAGCAGCGTCTGCTGTTGTTGCTGGGATTTTTCTTCCTCATCCCTCTTCCTTCTAAGCATTTGCCTTTCTTTGATGGCCCGTACCCTTTCTTGTAGCATTTTTATGCTGCTACTTATGGCCATCATCTCTTCCTCTTCATCTTCTGACTCGCTCGGTGCCAATGAAGCGAAGCTATTCTCTTCCCTCGCTCCACCAAGCAGTTTTACAGAGGAAGTTGGTTGGGAGGGACGTTGGACTAAGTTGGAAGTTGGCGTTAGCTTCCTCCTTCGCTTAGCTGTTGGTGTTTGGCTTGCACTGCTTGAAGCCTCACCTGACAATTCAGCAGGTCCCGCTATTGGCATAGCGGACCGCTCTCCACAATCCATCGTGTGCTGTTTACTACAACACTTAGTAACACTTTCACTGTTTTTATTATATATCTTCTAATTTCAAATAAAAAGAAGAGAAAAAAAAAGAGTTTTTCCACGACGCGGAGTCGAACCCACAACCTTTGCTGTCTCAAGCGAACACACTATCAATCAGCTAATTGGAGCCTAAATCAAATTCGTTAAATGTCTAAATTAAGGGAATCAACTTCTCACTTTCTAGCCGAACACGTTTAAACTCCGCGGAGGTGTATGAACGACTGAAAAATTAAGTCATTCTGTGACACGTGTTCGCAAAAAAAACAAATAAGACATTCTCTTTATCTTTGAAATACTTTTGTAGATATTTGAGTTGAAGTCCCCTTCCGCCTGCTCAATTGTAATGCAATCTGTTAAAATCGGTCGGAGTTCCCTCATTATCAATTCCAAAATATAACTATGACCGTAAGGTGTTGTAGTCCAGCACTTCACAACTTCGCTAAAAATGATCACGCTCTGTGTTTCCAATATCCTTGAGAATGCTTTTGCAGCATAATGGATAGAATGCTATCCAGAACTGGCGATTTATATGGAGTGAAAATGATTATTGTACAAAAAACTTGATGCGATAGTAAAGCATGCTTAATTTCCCAAGAAGTCGGATTGCATCACATCAGAGTGGTCTGATGGGCTTTTTTCCTATCTGGGAAAATAAGTGTTTATGAAGAGCTCTAGGGATTCACCAATTGTATGATGTTTCGAAAGGTTTTTTTTTAAAGTCATAACCTTTGTGTTGAAGGTAGTTTTGTTTTCATAACTCGTTCAAACTTTGTCGAGTTGATTAATTTAGGGTTGGAAGTCTCGATGACAGCAGCTACATTAAGCAGAATCCAATTATGGTCTGAGAATAATTTCAGATAGAAATTCTCCAATTTACTAATTTTGACGTCATCGGGACCCAAAGATTGGAGATTTTTCACATAGTCATCCATGCAGCCAATGCGGAGGTTACTCCCGATCTTTTCTACATGCGCTGGCCTTATTATCGAAACAATAAAGAAAGGAATATTGTATAGGATTGCTTCAGAATGGTTTAGTCATCCATTGGAACGATGGGGTTGTGTAAGTTTACGCTCGGGATTTCACAACTTTGCAACTTTGCTCCGGTATTTGCGGCGTTATCAAGACTCGACTGCTCTTAAAGATAGGTTCGTTATCTTAACTCTTCTACGTAGGTATGTACGAGTACATATTACTTGAATGATAATCATACCATATGATGCTGAGGTTGATTAAAGTAGGGTTACATTTTTATGACGGTTTTTCTACCAGTTACTTTGGACTTACTATTACAATGAAAAGTCTTAAGCTGACAGGTTGTGTACAGTATTAAAGATCATTTGTTTGGATACAAGTATTTGGCAGCATTCGTACTTATACTTGTCGGAATTAACTGAAAGAAATCAACTAATATGGTTGGCTGCTGTTAGAAATACGCACTGAGATGTGTCAACTTGGCAATAATCAGTGATGTAACTATTTCTACACATCAATTGCGCTTACTTTATCTCCAAGCTGTAACCGTCGGGTAGTGATCAATGTCCTCCCGGATCCGGCTTACCAATCTTTGCAAAAATATCAGCACTATAAACAGAACAGCGGATGAATTCCCCAGATGGTATCAACTGTGTAGTAAAATCCCGGCATAGACCTAGTCCGGGCTACTCCAACATATTTGGAGCTCATATCAGTAAGGATTTCCAAAACGAAGTCAGGGTCTTTAAAAAGAGTTTGTGGCAGATAAGACCAACCATAATAAAATAGACCAACTGCAGTGCTCACACCATCCAACGGGTTACTGCTTCGGTCTAACCGACGCCTCGTCCTAGGGACTATGGACAATGGAACTAGCCTTCTAGGTTGGCGAGAATGTTAAATCCCTTAATAGGCCACGCACAGCCGAATAACAAGTGGAGGCCCTGGACTGCTGCAAAGCAGATGTCATCGCCATCCAAGCTGGGATTGGCCGGACAAAAAGAGAATGAAAAACTCCTAAGACGATTGTTATCGACGGCAAAAGCAGCGCCTATTTGGATGTTCATTTGTTGTTAGAAGCGGAGGCCCCCACCCAATTATCAAGGCTTCGCCCTTTAATGACGTTTTCTAATAATGAACGGGGGCAGAGCAAAGTACTGGTATTATCGTAAACACCTACACATGACGCTACCGAAGGTTGCTACGATTCGATTAGTCACAAGTTGCCGGTCATAGGTCTTGTTGGCGGCTGGACCACCGGTAGTCCCTACCAGGACTTAAATCACGGTACCATGGGAGTCAGGAGCCCTTCGGATCTCGGTCTGGGCCTGACTTGAAGAGGTAGGCCCCCTTGTGGGAGCGTCATGTTGGCTGTGGTTTAAACCCAAAATCGCGGGAAGGATCTTCCTTTGGTTGACCCAATGTAGAGTTGCAATAAGTATTAGGTGCTGCGACCCTAAGAGCAGTAAGAGGTTTTAGGTCGGCCTCGACTCATACCAAGGGTGGAACTTGTACCGGCAACACAGTTCCGAATTGGTATCAATGGATTAACGGAGAGGGAGGGCAAGGCGTATCCTTGCTCCTATGGATGTATGGGCATCCCGTAAACATAAGTCATCATGACAGGTGGTTTACGTTAAAAATCAGAGACTACGTTGTTAGAAGCAAACTTAGTCAAGAAGTCTTGAGTTTCCGGCATGTTAACGTGCGCTTCGTAACAATCCGTACATCGGCTAAGTTTTCCAACATTAGTCGCATATGCGCGCCCGCACATAGGAGAAATATGACGACACCAAAGATAGCTCCTACAAGCTCTTAGACATGAACTACGAGCAGTACCCCAGCTATGATATTAAAATTGGCCCCAGAGATTTGAATGCAAAGGTAGGAAGAGAGGGTATTTGTGGTACTACTATCGGAATCGCCTTTGCGGTGGGTTGAAATACTGTCATGGCTATCACGCGGTTCCCACATCTCGATATTCATAAGGGAACTTGCAGAACTCTGATCAATCAACCGTCAACCAGATTGACCACATTGCGATTAGCGCAAGGCACTACTCCAGTATTATGGATGTGCGATCGTTCCGAGAGGCCTACATCGACTCGGACCATTACGTCGCCGTGAGGAAGTTTGACATCGGACAGCTTCCATCGCAAGAGGTCGCCAAAACCTTTCCGACCGAGTAACCCTTAATATTTTAAGAGTCCTATGCCGTTAGATCAAGTATCGAAGATCAGTGGCAACATTGCCAAAAAGCCATCAAAGATGCAGTCTCTGATGTTCTGGGTTTCACTCGGCGCTCACAATGAAACGTTTGGTTTGACGACGAGCGCCTGCAAGCACATGCAGCTGAATAAGATGCATACAAAGCGGCGTTGCATAAAAGTATTAGAGCTGCTCACGAGCTGTACGAGCTTCACAGGTGGAAAAAAAGGACGAAATAGAGAGATGCTACTCCATGAATGAGATTCGAAAGTTTTACCAAAATGTAAAAAAAATATGCCACAGATACAAACTCCGATCAGGCAATGACACCAGCGCTGAGATCAAACAAAGACTAACTCTTGACATTTGCTGCTTCTTTGGGCAATAAGGCAATTGGCTAGCAAAGCCCTTTGTCGAACAACAAAAGTTACCCTATGTAAAACCGTAATAATCCCAGGCCTGCCCTATGGGGCAGACACGAGGATTTTATCCAAAATGGATGAGTGTGCTCTTGGCTGCTTTAAGAGGACAATTTTTCGGGTGATTTTCGCCTGCATACAACGACGAACTGTAGCCCGTACATACATCGACTTAGCCAGAAGAGTGAAGGTCCAACGACTGAGGTGTCTGGATCATGCAGAGCGGATAAACGCCAATGCTCCAGTCCGAAAAATCTTCGAATTCATCCCCCAGAAACAGCGCAGTAGAGGAAGACCACAACTTCGACCTCAACCAACTTAGCGTGCAAAACTGCAAGCACATGGTTAAAAAACGAGCTGCCTGGAGACGCTTGTTAATTGCGGCTCAGGTCCACCACAGGCTATAGCCCAGTACCTTAAGTAAGTAAGTAGCAATTCAAACTTGATGAAAATAGTTTTAATCATTTATTTTGAATGCTTGTAACTTAATTAGTTATAATTGGATGGGATGCTTTAAAAATTAAGTTACTCGAAAAACCAATTGAGTTACTTATTTAGTTGGAGCTACAATTCGCAGTGAACCCGGGCATCGAGTAACAAGCCTTTCCAGTTCGCCCAATTTTTAGCTAACTACCTCCAGTAGCGCACTGCAATTCCTGCTGTCATTGCTTAGGACATTGCTTATATATCTTCTCGAGGAGCTTGTAGAAATATTCTTCGGTCGCGTTTTTTTTTGTCTTATATGGGGAAATGGGTGCATTTTAGGATTACGTTAGCGAATTTAGCCTTGATGCGTATTGTCATAAATCGATCTCTCGTGTTCCGGAAGATCAAGACTTTTGGAATATGTGCAGTCTTTTTTCTCCGTAGCATTCAGCATGGTAAGTTTCATAACTCTCTTGCACTCCTCGGATGGCTATGTTAGGTGCTTGATAGCAATCAAGGGCCTCTGTTAATTGTCCGGCTGCACGTGCCTTTCTGAAGGTCCGAACATTCCATAATCGCATACCAGTGAATCCGTTATTATCCAGCTAGCTAGTCTGTGACATTTTTTGTTTTATCTTTTCCGTCTAGAGTTTTGCGCCCTATAACTCCGTAGGCCTGGATATTAAGCTACTGGTCGAGCACTCAGTTATCATTTAGGCTCGCACGAGTAAGGATTTACGAAGGGTAAACGCTTCGGAGCGACATTCATTGTTGCTCTGCTGGCTTAATCCGAGTTATTGCGCTGTCAGAAGTTACAGGATCAATCGCCAGCCGGCATCTGTCCCGATGCTATAGAGGTCGATTTCTTCAGGTTCAGTGCCCCACTTTAAAGGTACTGTTAGTCTTTCAGGATTCCACCAGTATTTACTATTTTACTCTTTCCAAAATTGAAAATCTTGAAATTTTTTTAATATTAAATCTACGCACGCATATATTTATAAATTAAAAACAACAAATGTTTACAATCGCAAAATGAGGCAACTTTAGGAATGCGGCTTTGGTTAAAGCTGTTGTGTGTACGAGTATAAATAAATTTATTTTCGAAGTGTAGACTAGATAACGGAGCTACAACAAAAGACTTAATTCATAAGTCTTATACAATGGACATATTATACGAAAAGAAAAGCAAAGAACAAGAAAGCGTATGCGTATATCAAGAATTCTTCATAACGTACACAGTTCGCAATGTCTTTATGCCTTGCTAATGTTTGCTGTCACCTTGCTGATAATTTCGAAACTATAAAAAAAATCTCTCTCATTCTATTATATTACAATATTATAGATTTATTTAAGTTGATATAAATGTTCTACGAAAAAAGATCTACTCGTACTACGTGGACTAGAAATAATAATTTTTTATTAAACATAAGTATATGCTACTTTGTCTGATGATCAAAACGAAGTTCAGGCTCAAGTTTTTTCATAGAATGAAAAGGTTTACAAAACATCTTGGTTACAAAACTAAGATCCGGCGCTGGTGTCCTTTTGATAGTCGATGACAACGTTAGATCACATTCCTTGCGTTTGACTGTCAAGCGGAGATGTACGCAGTCTTAATGGCAAAGTATTATATGTTGAGGAATCTGTGCAGCTGCAAAATATTGTATATTGCGACTGTAGTAAAGGTCAAGCTGTATTTAAGGTCTTCCTTAAATTTGTAACCACTTCTAAACCTGCGAAGTTTCTCCAAACACAGTCGAAATAAGATTGCCGATTACCGTGCAAGGCAAGGCTCAGAAGTTAGTTTTTCAGGACCTGAATCTTCGTTATAACTGCATTTCATCGGTTAGCACTTCCATTAACAGTTAGATTTCTTGTAAGCACAACTACTAACCAGGATGCTTGAAATTTCTCGGCACAGCATCATGTATAGACTCGGTTTGAAAGCAACGGACAGTCCAACGTTTCCCAGATACGGCTCTTATTTAGATCTATTGCTCTATGACATACGGATACAACTGACTGGGAGTAATCTACAAACGTTAAACTGTCTGCATATATTCATATACGACAGTGATCATTGCGATTTTAGTACCGAAATAACAATTCCTAACGAAATTGCAGGTCTGAAGGAGTTTGTTCCCGGACATTCTTACATTTACAGTAAGACTCGATTCTCCAGAACATTGACAAGAGTACTCTCCTCGAATTCACTCTACCCGCTATTCAATAGGAATCTGTCTAACGATGAGCTTGACAGCATAATTTCTAAGGCAAATAATGTCATCGCCGGAGAATGGGGCAAACCCCAGTTCATTTCAAAGGAAAAACTCCATGAGATCTTCGACACAATAAGAAAATAAAAAATCTCATCTCCCTCTAGAAGCGGTAGACATTTACACCACCCTTTTTTAACAATGCAATGAATAGTGCACGTTATCCAGAGCATTGGAAAACTGTGGTGTGTATCCCATCCCTAAAAGGTTAAAAGTTACATCCAAACCGGCTAATCTCCGGTCGATAAGTCTCCTTCCGAATAGGTGATCAATAAGGGGGTTGAGGACAAAAATATAGTTCGACATTAATTCGGTTTCAAGGCGGTGCATGATGTCATGCATGCCGCGTCTAAGCTGGTGTCAGACATCCAATATTTTGGAAAAGACCTTTGATACCGGATGGTTGGAGGGGCTTTTTAACAGGCTGACCAGACTGGGCATCAGTAAACCACTTTTGTTTATTCTTTATAATATGCTCGTTAACAGACACAAGCGATTTGATAGAATCACTTCCCCATAGCAATGGATATGGAACAGGTCCAAAAGTCGAGGTCATTAACATGCTTTTGGAACGTGACTTCGAGCAAATTAGGCGATTTTGCGATGACTAGAAGTTAAAAATCAACTTTCAGAAGTATGAAACCATTCTGTTTAGAAAGCCGTTGTCGGGTACCTCAAGGGACACCAAGCGAAAATTCTCGATCATTGGACAACACAGCCAGCCAATTGCTTGTCGAAATGTAGTCTGTAGTATGTAGTACCTTGGGATCTGGCTGGACCTATATCTATATTTCAACAAGAATGTAGATGCTGCTCTGGCCAGAGTCAGAGGTGCTTTTGACCTTACAAACAGACTGTTTTATAGCACCCAACGCGATGCGAGGGTGAAAGTTATCTGCTACATGGCCCTCATCCGGCCCATGCTGGTAAAGGGTGTCTCGTGTGGTTCAACATGAGAGCAAACTTAATGTAAAAGATTAGGGTGTTTGAGAGGGCTTGCCTTAATGTTTGTCTTCACCTTTACAGAACACCGGAATCGGTGTTCTAATATTCGGGCCGGGCAAATCTAATAAGAGTGGACAACTTCGCTATTAAGTTGACTCGAGGGCATATTGCAAGAGCAATGACCTCGTCCAACAATCTGATATCTGGGGAATACTACCCCAACTACTTATATCATGAGAGTGCGCGTTTGAAAGGGTTTGTCCCCCTTGGAGCGTTCCTCTATTTTGACATGAAAGTGCTGATTCAGGATAGGTTTGCGGTGCCGCGGTGAGGGGTGACTCAAGGACTAAGGACTGGACAACTTTTTTTTTAAATAAAACGCAAACCATTTGAGATATTTCAAAAATTTTATTATTGGCTTGAAGTACAATGAAAACATTTATGAATGAAACTCGGTGGAACGGCACCACTTCGAAACGGCCGCTATTTCGCGTTCAATGTTGGCTCTGAGCTCTCCCAACGTCGTCGGCGTGTTGGCATAAAATCGCACGAACGAGGCAGCCAATCGACTGGCCCATTTCTTGAGATAACACGCTCACCATACTTACTCTTCAATAAATCGATTGTAGCGTGCGCTGTATGACTTGTGGCATCATCCTGTTGAAACCACATGTCATCCAAATCCATATCTTCCAATTCGAGCCAAAAATAATCGGTGATCATGGCGCGATAACGCTGACCATTCACAGTAACGTAACGATCATTATCGTCGCCGAAAAAATATGGCCCAATAACGCCGCCGGCATGCAATTATTTTTTGTGGATGAAGTGGTAATTCATGAAGCACATGTGGATTTTCACCCGACCAATAACGCATATTTTGCTTATTGACGAACCCATTGAGCCAAAAATGAGCTTCGTCACTGAAGATGATTTTGCGATGAAATTCATCATCTTGGCGCATCTTCTGCAGAACCCAATCGGAGAACATACGTCGCTTCAAATGGTCCATCGGCTTCAATTCTTGAGTCAACTTGTTCTTGGATGGGTGTAAACCAAGATCCTTACGCAAAATACGCCATAATGTGGTCTGAGCGATGCCCAATTCTTGAGAACGCCGTGGAATTGACCGTTTGCTACGGACGCCTGAACGGCAGCGATATTTTCAACACTTCGACCAATCCGTTATCTCACTGACACGGCAACATCACACAACGAATATGTAGACTCAAATTATTGCACTAAACTTGTCATTGCCTGTCTACTAGGGCAAGAATTACGTCCGAAAATTGGAGTTAACGCTCTTAAAGTTGCAGTCACCGACTTCGAATTTCGGTAGAAAATTTTTATAATTTGCAGACGTTGCTCGTTCGTGTACTTTAGCATGATAAAAATGTTGTGTTTACTGAATAAATTGGCAGTGACATTTTGATGATTAGTGAAAGAGTGCGTTCACAAATTAAATTCAAAGTTGTCCCTATTGGAAAACCCTATACAAGAGGGACGGTGCACACGGCAGTACTGAACGTCCCAGGTTTATCAGGGCGGTTTCAAAATGCGATAGAAATTCATCGATAAATTATTGGCTTTGTAACAAGGCTCTACCCTCTTGCTAAAAATCTGAGTGTGCTAGGTATAAGTGACACAACATCTTGCCGCGTTTGCTGTGAGAGTGATGATTATGGGTTTGTACGAGTATCATTCTGCATTCCATTTTTTGTAAAAGTTTTCGTTACAGGCATTGGGGAGAAAGGTCCTATGCAGTCGTAGTCGAAAGTGTCGTCTGCCTGAGGCCATATCAATTGCTACGAAGAAAAACTTTTTAACATATTCATTGAAAAACCATGATACTCGTATTTACATCAATATCCTTTCTGGAACGCCTGAGTTCAGCACTATTCATTTCGAAGTTTAAAAAATATTGTAAATCCTTATTATAATCCAATTTATGTTTTTATCACTAAAAACTGGCTTATGTAAATAGTGTTAACTAATTTACTTAAATGGTGTAACAGTCCGCGCCTAGATGAACTAATGTTTGCAATTAGCGGAGTCCATAGTTAACTACCTCCAATTGCGCGTTCAAGGATGGATGGGGCTCCCTGTAAGCGCTATCTAAGTCTTCTTCTTTTGTATTATCTCTACTGGAAAAAGTCGAAAACTTGCGTCCTAAGCGTTATTACTCGATTAATCTTGCATTCAAAATGCCCAAAAATATTTTCATCCGCTTACTCTTCAGTCCATCCTTTTACTCTCTTGCTGCGAGAGAGGGTATTCTTATTCAATTGTCCTCTAAGCCGTCATTCTACATCTGATCTTAATGCTTGCGTCATTGGCAGAATTAATTGCGGAGCCTAGTCCCAAGCAACGTCAGTTGTATATGTTTGAAAAGGTTTCCTGTTCGAGGTATCTGGTTAAAATGTTCTCGTTTGTATACAGCCTAAGTGTTGTTAACTTTTCCCTCTAGTTATTAGACCCATCTTCGCCGTTTTCGAAGCGATACGCATGAACTCTTTACTGACATCTCACTCCGTTCTTCTAAATATCTCAATCTTTTCGGAGTATGCGAATAATTCAATAGACTTTTAAATGACTATATATCTAGTTATGGTGTTTGAGTGTTTCATAATTAATTTAAGATCAGTAGTAAAAAAAGTGTTACAGGGTGTTGCCTTACATCAAAGGGACTTGAAAAAGTCCTTACTAACCTTGATGGTTCAGTATGTATTCCCCATGGTTAGTTTCCTTAACCTACGGATTGGTGGGATTGGTACCAAATTTGATCTGTGGCGAACTTTTCTAAAAACAACACTAAATCAGGTCGATGACAAAATGTTTCAGGAGTTAACACAGTACAGCAGAAAAAAGATTATAGGCAATATTTAGAAGACTTTTACCTCTTTACGAGTAGTTGGCTTGGTTTAAAGGGGTTCCATTCAAGTCGTCTTTCATTGCTTTTAACTTCTGTGTGAGTACCCATCTGCTATAGCAGCCTTGTTCAGGTATTGTTATCGGTCGTGTAGGGAAACTTTTAGTAACCGTTGGACAATGGACATTGTCAATGTTATACAGTCAGCAGAAATGGTCATCTCATATACTCAGCATCGACTACTATTATGGTTCCTTGTTCTTGTTTGCCAACTTGGACTCGAGCACCATATCCTTTAGATGTTCATTTCCACCGTCGATAAAATTTTAGTCCCAGAATAGCATCTTTCATTTGCCATTTATGCTCCTTCTCTTAAATTTCGAATAACCAATGTTAATCGTGTTTCTTCTGTTCGGTCTATCTATGCCGAATCACTCTGTACGCTCCTTCATTCGCTTCTTGTGCTTCTCCGCATTATTCATCAAACTATGGAATCCATAGTAAATCAGAGGCGGCATATTTGCTAGCATTTGACATCGCTGCCATTGGTCTCTGGTGCTTAATCATAATGGGGGGGACATTCAATCAGCAAAGATATTCGGGAAATCATACCTTGCCTAAGAGAAGGTAGTCGGTCGGGTCAATATTTGCGCATCCATCATACTGGATGAGTGCCTTCCATCGATCGTAAACTTAGTTAATCTTGTTAAAGGCAATATTTCTCACAGCTACAAAGTTTATTAGCCTGAGTTCGTTATCAAGGGACGAATTGCAGGTTACGCGTTCCAGAAAAAATCTGTAAAGCACCACCAAAGTTGACCTCACCTTATGGGCTCTTTCTATGGCTCGTTTTGAAGCAGAATCTTTTTGGAGTCAATTCAGCCATATGAAGGCCGCCGTTAGCACATCAAAAGTTATATTTAAGTACCCTCATAAGTTCTGAATAATCCTTAGTGACCTCAGCTCCAATTACGTTGAAGAAGGTTATATGATTTCATCATCTTAAACACTTGTTTCTCGTCAAATCCGGATGGATGAAACTAGTATCTGGTAGCTACCACGTTTAAGTAAAATAAATTATAAGTCGATGTGCACGAGTAATCAGAATTACAGGACTGGGCATCATCATGTTGACGCCGGTCAGTACTTAATCAATCACTCAACATATTGACACATTTAAAAAAATCAAATTTTCCATTCTTGTACGAAATAGCATGACCATAGATTTTTATTTTACACTTGATAGAGTTGATTGAAATTCATACGGTTTTGTGGAAGAGACTCGGTCATTCTATTATAATGGCAAAGTTTTTGTTGTCCCGGAATCAAATGCACATGTAAAATGCGCCACATAAATATTAAGATTTTAGGGGAGTACTCGTAAATGCAAACACTTAATGGTTTTCAAAGAGCTGACAGAAGTACGAGTATAGCTGCACTGTTTTATTGCCACAGTGCTCTGCTAAACCGAACATACTCTTGATCTATTTTTAAAAAGTAATCCTAACGAACAAAATTCTTATCGAATTGTAGCATCAACAAGTTGGTGAGAAGCGTATCGTACAAATTCGCCTGCTGTGTCTCATCCAATCATACTCTACATTGAGTAGAGCTCATCTCACACAACACACCACTTTTTGCATCTACATTTTGTAAGATGAGAAAGAAAACTATATATTGATGAAAATTGGGGAAAACTCGCTCGATTATAGCAGACCGCCCAATCCGCAGACCAGCCGAATGGTTTTTTCTCACCAGAAAAAACGCAGACAGACAGAGAATCGAAGATACTTTTCTACTATTGTCAGACACGCTGTTGTACCGACACTACTCGTATGTAGCAGCAACAGCGAATAGAGTTTATTTTAAAATTTTAGACAAAAAAGAAGAAGAAAAAAAAAACAACAACAACAAAAAATACTTCTATATAACAAAATAATTTAAGAAAAAAAAAAATCGGTTCCCCAAGAAAAATTCGAAAACGGTCAGTTGCGAGCGGACCTCTGTAAAAAGCGGAACTTTTGTCAGCAAGTCCGCGGAAAACGTTCATTTTTACATTAAACTTTTTTTATTATTATTTCCCGTTATTCTTGTATTGTTAAGTTTAGCCTTAAAAAAAATATATATATTTTTTTTTCTGCCGTATCTCTCGCTCGCTCAGTTCATTATTAAGTTTGCAATTATTTGTTCTTAATTATAAAAATTAAAAATAACAAAATACAACTTAAAAAATAGATTAAAAATTTTTTTGAAACGATATGACATTTACGCGAATAAAAGTGATAACTATATTATTGTGCTCGTTTTTGGCACTTAGTTTTCCCGGATATGTAAACTGTGCAAACAAAAAAGGATCACAGGGTGGTGGTGCCGTTCCACCGCCGCTTCCTCTTGAACCAGAAGCCGTAATCGAGGAGGTCAATGCAAAGCAATTGGATAAGCTCCTTACCGACAAGGATTACGTAGCTGTATTCTGGTGTAAGTGTGTTGGGATTTAAAAAAAAATTTTAAAAAGCATTCAAATAACGCATAACCAAAATTGAAAGTGAACAAAATATTTAATAAAAAAAAATTAAATGAAAATGGTTTTCAGAAAATTTTCAAAAAAACCTCAACAATTAATTGCGTAAAAGTGAGAGTGTATTGAAATTGTCTACGTATAAAGTTCAATTTGAATTGAGTTTTAAATAAATTCAGTGGTATCTGTTCAATATGTTGGGTGTATCTGTGCGAAGACTGTACGGATGTGTTTGCCTACGCTTGTTGGATGGGATTTTTTTTCTGTCTTTCTTTCTTTTTTTTTTGTGCAGCTAGTATTTGATTTATTGCCCACAATAGTGTTTGTGAGCAGGACCCTATAACCGCAGATGCATTTCTGTTGTACTACAATGGATACTGACAGCCATCATTCATTGGCATTTCCGTTCGATGGCTGCGTAATTTCTTCGTTGGCTATTATATAACTTAAAGTCTGACTGCGGTGTCAGATATTTTGGCAAATTGTATTTTTTTCAAAAACGGAAAAAAAAAACAACACAAGAAACCACTGCACCTAATATCATGAAACTTCTTGACAATATTATAACTTTTTTCTCTTCTTGTAATGTACAACAAATATCAAGAAACATTTCTGCTGTTAGTTGATTGGTTTTTTCTTTTTTTTTTTCTTTTTTTTTGAAAATCCCATGTACAACTTTATTCTAGAAATAGAATTTTCGTGCTCTAGGCAGCAGAATTAAGTTGATTTTAGCCCGCAGCCCGCACTGTCAACATCATCCATCGTTCAAGAATGCCCACAACAAAATCACCATTCTGTTTGAACATTTTTTCAAAAGTGTTTTTCTTTCTAACAGATTTAAATATTTTTCCATAGATTTTATAGAAGAAAAAATAAAATCAAAATTCAATAATAATTTTCATGGCAAGACATTAGATACGTTTTACCGTTTGGTATTACAAAAAAATATGTTTTTTTTTTTTGTTTTTTTTTCAAAAAAGAAAAGCGAAAAAAATCCAAAAATAAAATTCAATGGTGATACTTATTTTTGGAAGATGAATACAATAAAAAGCGAAAATTAGCACTAAGCTCTATGGAAGGAAAACAAAAACAATGTTAACGGTATTTGTGTAGTATACTCGTAACTACATACTCGTATATGGTATGTGGTACATTTGTTATGTGCTTTTAATTGACCACACTTATGAACATTTTTATTTGACTGCTTCAGCGTAAACAAAACTTCAAGTTGCTGAACGAGCTTCGGGACTACATATTACTGTTCCAAAGAAATGACCTCAGGATATTTTCCAAAATCTTTTGCAATTACACATCCATCCATACATTCATATGTTATATACACAGTCAGTAGTCTCGTATCCGATAGTAACAAGGTTGCTCCTTAATTATATCAATTAAAAATGTTATTTATTTAATGGAAATGAAATATTTATAACACCCTCTTGCTTTGGAGTTGAAATTGTTTTCTTTTTTTTTTTCAATATTTTTCAAAAGAAAATTTACTCTTCCTCGGTATTTTCTTTGAAATTATAAGTACGTGCTAATGTTATGGTAAATCGACGAGTGTTTGTTTTTTTTTTTTCTTTTTTGCAAACATAAAAGCCATGTGTTTAGTTTATTATATTTTCATTCACAAGCACTTAATTAGTTATAGCTGAAGACGAAGAAAGAACATTCGGTTGGACAAATAATGTTATTTTAATGAAAACTTTAGAATCTCTGTACCCACTTTATTAGGTGGTGTAAACTATCTTTATACCGCTTTTAAACAGCAACTTTTCAAAGTCCTGTTTTATGTTTACAAATATACGAGTACGTCTTTAAGTTTGATGGCTCTCCCTTCAGTCTAGATATTGTCATTACCTCTAAAATACTCAATACTACCGATCTTGGAAATTGGTTCTTGTTCAATGTATATTAATATATCCTGTTCACACGATCAACTTCCAAAGTTCGAAATAACTTACACATGTTTATAATGGTGTTTACAAAATCACTTCCTTATGGGCTAGAAAGCGTCTCTGTATCACACTGCTTTGGCCTGAATTGAATGTAGAAGTATTTGGTTCACATACACTTACATGATTTTGGTTCATAATTTGGGATATATTGGAGGGAAGGTAAAATGAACGTAAGCGACTCCACTACTCGACAATATGCCTCGAAATCCTATTTTATGGCATCTGGGTTTATGACGACTGTGCAATTGAATGCCTAAACTTTGGAAAAGGTGAAAGTCAGTAGGCTGATGAGACAAATTCATATCCCAACCCTGCTTTCTTCAGGAGCGTTAACTACAATATGTTGCATGTGGTCTTGCATTATTATATATAACATCGTTCCAATGTCCATCTACCAACGATTAAGTCGATTTCTGCACAGTATATCACTGCTGTGATCTTTCCTCTGCCCAAAACATTCACAAGTTCGACATAGTGCCACCATAACCCTTTTTGGCATGTAGTTATACAATACCTTGGCATATAATAGTACTATATATGTTAATGTACGGGATCCACTTTTCGTCGCAGGTGATGACTCGATGCAAAAAAGAATTCTCATGGTGTCTGTTGGTCAAAGATTTTGCAAGTTCTAAATATTGTAGTTTATTTGCTGGTATTAAGTGGTGAGGAACCGATCCTTCCAATTTGTTTTACTTTTTCTATGGCTGAACAATTGCGACTTATTTTTTCAATTCAGACAAAAGAGCTGCTGCATGTTCTTCATTATTAATAACCTCCTCTGGTCTTGGCTTATTTTCGAGCGAAAAATCTCATTTGCTGAACTTGATAACCAAAAGCAGAGTCAACTCTCAGAGTTGTAGCAGCTGAGTTCATTTTATTATTTAATTGGAGATGGAAAATGGTACATGCTGTATTGGTGAAAACATTCTCTATGTATGATACATGCCTTTATTCACAACTTCTCGCAACAACGATAAATTAATAAATGATCAGTAAATCGACAATTGCATGTAGAAGGTGTCATAATGTGAATTGGCTGTCATTTTGTTAGAAATGAAAGAAATTGGGCTCTGTTGTCACGACCAGTTTATCTAAGGGTGTAAAATTGGTGACATTAAGTTGAAAACATTATATCAGTCAAATTACCACCTCTTGAATTGGTGTTCTTTTGTACTCGTTTTACGGCATTTTGAATTGGTGACTTCTTCTTCAATGTTGGCTTTCAAGACTAGAAATGTTTGTGGTTTATTCTGGTAAACGCGAGATTTCAAAAAGCCCCAAAGGAAGAAGTCTGGTGCCGTCCGATCTGACGGTCTGATCGGGCTGATCAAATCGCTATACTGGGAGATCGCACGGCCCGAAAATTGGTGTCCTGCTGAAACCAACAATGCTCGAGACCCAATTCAGCAAGTTGCGGCAAAAAATCTCGTTTAACATCTGTCTGTAACTGGAGCTCACTAGTTACGGTTACGGTGTTGCTGTTGGTGTCCTTAAAAATATAATGGCCAATCATTTTTTCACTGCAAATGCCACACCAAACAGTCACTTTAAAGGGATGCACTTACTCTTCATGCATCTCAGGTGAATGCAAATTTTGTTTATTCACATAACCGCTTAAATGCAAATGGTCTCATTATGATTTTGAATACGAAATCATCCTCTTCTTACACCATGTTTAACAGAGCATGGGGGTAAGTTAACCTCACTTGTCGGTCAGCGTGCAGCAACTGGTGAACGGTTTGCACAATATAAGCGCACATCTTCAGGTCTTTCATCAAAATTCGACGCAAAGAATGTCTGCTGATGCCAAATTGCGTGCATCATTGTCTCGTCGATGTTTGTGGACTCTCTCGCACGTCCTTGGCCACAGCAATGATATTCCAGTCAAGCGCGCAATACGAGGCCGGCCACTTCTTAAGACATCTCTAGTGGACCCAGTTTGCATGAGATGCTCAGCCAAACGCTTAATTGTTCACGCACATGATGTAGGACGGCGAGGAAAACGTCGACGAAATTCACACTGCATTAAACCAACAGACCGGAAATAGGTCAAATAAGCGGTAACAATAATACCGCTTTCTTCAGATGTGTATCGGCATTTACAAAAATTATGGCACTCACATTATGACATTACTTTTGCCTCACCTTGTATTTAATAATACATTGTCTTCCAAGATGCTTTTTTTTTTTTATTTCAATAAAACATGTCAATAGTTAGAGTTTTTTCTGGTGCTTTTGCTTTTACAAAAAAATGGTTCTTAAGAATTATGTGTGAAAAATAACATCACTTACGAGGGGCGTTCAACATATTCTCGGTATCGGGGTGAAGCTGTGGTTGTATATATAAATTGACTTATTTATCAAGTAATACTATTATTTTAGTGCATTCATGTAAAATTTCATATAAATGTGATTATTAATTCGCGTTTTATCTCTAGTTAAACAGAATCATAATGGCAACTGAGACGATGATGGTGAAAATTGAGCATCGCGCTGTAATTAAATTTCTCACTAAGCAAGGAAAAAGTCAAAAAACTATTCATGAAGAGATGGTGGCTGTTTACCAGGGTTCCGCACCTTCATTATCAACTGTGCAGAAGTGGTCAAGTGAGTTCAAGAGAGGCAGAGAGAGCATTGAAGACGACCCCCGCTCCGGCGCCCCGGCTACTGCTTGTACGGGAGAAAGCATCAAAGAAGTCGAAAAACTTGTTCTTGAGGATGCCCGAATAAAGGTGAAAATGATGGCAGAGATCACCAAGCTTTCAATTGGTACCATTCACACCATTCTTCATGACCATCTTAACCTTTCAAAGGTCAGTGCAAGGTGGGTGCCACGAATGCTCACAGCGCCTCAGAAAAAAGTGAGAATCGCATGCTGTAGAGAGCTTTTGGAGATGTGTAGTGAGAACGCGGACGGTGTTATGGATCGAATTGTTACTGGGGACGAAACATGGATCCACCACTATGACCCTGAAAGCAAACAAGAGTCCATGCAGTGGCTTAAAAAAGGAACAGACCCCCCGAAGAAGTTCAAAGTCACTCCGTCTGCCGGGAAGCTCATGGGACTCAAAGGGAATCTTGCTCATTGAGTACAAAAAAAAGGTGAAACCATCAACGCCACATCCTACGCTTCCACTTTGCATAATTTGCGGGAGGAAATTAAAAAGAAAAGAAGGGGGAAACTCGCAGCGGGTGTGTTGCTTCTTCATGACAACGCTGCAGTTCACACGGCGCGAGTTTCCAAGGCTGATGCGCGAGATTGTGGTTTCGAAGAAATCCAACACCCACCCTATAGTCCAGACCTTGCCCCTAGTGATTATTTCCTGTTTCCGGATTTGAAAAAATGTCTTCGTGGAAAAAGATTTTCGGATGATGAAGAACTCAAGTCGGCAATAAATGGGTATTTTGCAGAGAAAGAGGAAATTTATTTTTTTGAGGGTTTAAAAAAGCTTATCTCAAGATGTAACAAATGCATTGATGTTAGGGGAGATTATATTGAAAAATAAAAACAATTTAAATTGAATTCGCATTTTCCTTCATATCGATACCGAGAATATATTGAACGCCCCTCGTAAATGTCCACCACGAACACGTCTACAAGCTCTCATACGAACATCAAAATTTTCAAGGACTTGCTCACACATTACCGTATTAAGTTCATCAATTTCGATTCGAATGTTGTTTTTCAGCTGTGCAATTGTTGTTGGCTTATCTACATAGTCTTTACTTTTCAAAAGCCAAAGAAAGTAATTTAGTAGTGTTAAATCGGATGATCTAGGTGACCAGTTTATGTCAACATCGACCTGGAAACCTAGACTGCAATAGCAGAATGTTTGCGCGTGTTATGTAACTCGTAGCTTCATATTGTTGAAAATATAGATCATTTGTATCTATTTCTTCAATTTGAGGCTACAAAAAATCTTCCATCATTTGTCTATAGCCCATTGACGGTAACAGCTCTTTCATTTGCATCTTCAAAGAATAATGGAATAATGATCCCACCAGCCCCAAAACCACACCAAACAGTACATATTCGTAGTTGTGAATGCAATGATTTTTCTGAAATTGTTCCAGGATTTTCTTCTCCCCAGATGTGACAATTTTGTTTGTTGACGAATGATGAATCCATCCAATGTGAAATGAGCTCCATCACGAAAGAATATTTTGCGCGAAAAGAATAAGTTTGAATAACTTCAATGCATTGTTCTAGCGCGTAACTATCCATGGTTAAAATTGTACATGTGTCTACTTTTCAAATGTCAAAGACGACTTAAAAGAAAGGTAGCGTTCAGAAATTATTCTCTACTAACATTTAAACACGACCGTTGCATGTCTCACTGTAAAGCCTACTTGGTATTCATTTCTCAGTCCATTCTCGTCATTCAATGTCCATTACACAAGTCAACAAAAGAAAATTAGCGCGCGCTCAAGGGATTTGAGTACAATTAAAATGTTTGTTCACAGAGCGGGCAAAGGAAAGAGAGATACCGATGTATATTGGTCTTAAATGTTTGTAAGTTATAATGAACAGGAAATATTGTAGAGAGCTCAGATGGGTATTCCATAAGTGAGTTATACGGCTTAGGAACGAATCATGATATTTCAGAGTACGTCCGGAAGTGGTTTTGAGGGAATACAGATGAGCATTCATAGCGAGACGGGTGTTACGGTTGAAGGTTTGAAGTGGCGGAATGCTACTGGCGATTTCTATGGAGCTCTGATTGTGGAAATAGCGATAAAGCAAAGTGAGAAAAGAGACATTACGTCGGTGTTTGATGGTGACATTTGACTGACTGATATTATTATCACCTACGGGTTTTATTGTACGGTTTTGCATCCTATCTAGCAGGTGCAGATATGTTTTAGAAGCAACTGACCAGATGTAGGCATTCTACTAAAATTTTTGGCGGATAAATGCTTTATATATTGAGGCCAGATCAGAGGGAGTGGAATATTTCTTACATCGCTTGAGGAAACCTAGACATTTCGCAGAATTTCCGACGACATCGAATATGTGTTCATTCGAACGTAAGTTGTCATTGATACACATACCGAGAACGGAAAGTTTTTCGACGATGCAAGTGCCACTCATGGATATTGGCTTTGTGTTTAAATTTCGCTTTAACGATAGCGGACAGCATTGTGTTTTGGAAGTATTAAATTCTACACTAATATCGGAATTTATTGAGTTTAACATATTCTGGCTTTCCCGTTCTACAGCCAAAGAGTAGGGACGTGAGTCAGAAAACAAATATGAAAAGCAGAGAGTACTGTCGTCAGCAAAGGAATATATTGGATTAGAAGTAGCAGACAAGAGATCATTGATGAAAATTAAAAAGAGTGTCGGAGACAGAACAGAGCCCTGGGGCACACCAGCATTTATTTTGTGAATATCAGACTTGAAACCATCCAAGACAACTTGAATTGAACGTTCCGAAAGGTAATTTCTAATCCATTGGAGAAGAGAGTCGTCGATCCCAAATGCACGCATTTTCGACAAAAGAGCCTGATGCCAAACTCTGTCAAATGCCTTAGAAATGTCAAGTGCAACTATTTTGCTTTAGCTGGATTGATGTATGCTTTGGTTCCATTTATCTGTTAGACATGCCATCAAATCACCAATGGACATGTTGCTATGAAAACCATACTGCCGGTCGTTGAGAAGTTTTCGCGTTTCTAGATATTTCATGAGCTGAAGATTTATTGTATCACCGTTTCCATGACCTTGAAAAGAAGAAGCGTAAGTGCAATGGGTATGTAAGAGAAGAGAGAAGAAGATTCGCCTTCTTAGGGACGGGCTGGACAAATGCTGTTTTCTATCTGCTCGTAAAGAGTCCTAAAGAGCAAGATTGATGAAAAAGCTTACGCAGTGGGTTTGCCAGCTGGTTTTTTCTTCAAAAGAAGGGGAGGTATACCATCTGGACCAGCGGATTTGTGTATATTAAGATCCTTAAGTACTCCTTCTACTACACGAGTACGAAAGCGTATTCGTCACATTCAAGAGTCGACGTACTCAAGTTTTGGGGGGGGGAGGAGACAAAGCAGAACCTAGAAGTGTTGAGCTGGCCGCAAAGATTGGCCTTGTCCAAAGACCTTTCAGCTGGACAGCGTTAGGATGGAGGATGCGGGAGAATTTCTAATGTTTTTGACGAACGACCAAAAATTGTTACTATCACTGAGACATTGTAGTATTTTTTACTTCAGTTGTAGGTCGTATTGGAATTTTACATTCCTGGCTGGTTTGAACTATTCCCTGTCGGGTTTAACTTGTAGGACCGAAAAAATATTTCTCTAACCCTGACAGCTGCTTCACAGTTCGAGTCGTACCACGTTATTAAAAAATGACCTCAAAAGCTAAGAGGACTCGTATTATCTCAATCCCAAACTACTATTGTAGTACCAGCTATTAGAGCGATGACTTCGTGATCAAATCAGTAAGCTCGGAACCACACCTCATTCAATGAATGAAACGACTTAGTCCGAGATCTGAACCAGCCCAAAAGAACACAAGAAATTCTAGCTTCTCGATTGAAACAGATTAATCAACTTGAAACAAATGTTAAAATAAGTGATCAAAGAGAGATTCGTAGACGGACTTTGCTATTGTAATGATATGAAGGGCTTGTTTAAAGAAATCGGAATTCCATGCGTTCACAGTTCCACAAAATATTTAAAAGCTGCCCTTCTCCAAAATGGAAATAAATTTTCATCTATATATCTAAATTACGAAATATGAACCGAGTTCGATAGGCCTTTTGTAGCAATTCGTAACACAGCTACTCAATACTCATAAAAGTCCAGCATGGGACAGCCTTAAAGTAGTGGTTTTCTCGGAAGCATAAGAGCTGAGAACTACAAAGAGTTGATGCCAAATATGCTTGAGGACTTTAAACAAAAGTAAAGTGCATATGTTACACGATTACTTGGACCAACTTAAGGGGTTATAGCCACTTGTGGTGAGCGAAAGTACAAGATTTTCTCGATTTTTTTTCGGCAGCATAATAAATATTTCGTTGAAATTGATTAACACTGTCGATTAGTACATATTTTCAAGTATTTGTAAAATTTTTTTCATAAAAAAATATTTCAAAATGGAGCTGTTTTCCGGAGGCGCCTTTTTTTGAGCATCAGTGGCGGTGGACATGATAACTCAGGAACAACTCATTTAAAATCAAAAATTCAAAAAGGTTTGGTTAGTATATTCTATTTACTTGTACTTGAATGAACTATTTGTCAAAATAATGATTCTTGTACGTTTTTACAAAAACGTACATTTTCGGAGATCTCAATTTTCGGTTTTTCGGCCTAAAAAAAAATTTCCCACAAAGAAGGAAGATCTTTCCTTCAAGCAAAAACTATTATCATAACAAATAACCAGAAAAAAAATTGGTGTCGATCGATGTCTAGATTTTGAGAAATCGGTTTCACCGCAAAGGTGTTTTTTGAAAAGCACTATTCTGAGAAAATCGTATTTAAAGTTTCGATTGTAGATTTTTCATATGTAACATTCATTTTTGTACACTAAAATTTTTTTGTACACTCACACTGAGCCATCGATTCCAGGGACATACAGTAGTCCTTCTGAATCTTCTGCAGCCTCGAGAGCATCGATTTGCTGCTGCATTCGAAGAATTCTAGTGTTCTACCCTCTCTTGTAGCCCTCCCCGTGCGTAGCTCACCAGTCGTAATACGCACAATGAATTCTTATAACTCCGGTTCTATGACTCCGATCATTATAAAATTTTGCGGGGATATTTTTGAATTTTTATTATTAACGAATATGCAATAAAAAATTTTTAGATTTTTTCGACAATGACAAGTGGCTATAACCCCTTAAAGACAATATTGGTGCCAATTTCAAAGGAAAAGATTTAATGGATTTTCAACGTCGTTATCAGGGTCAATATTTGATGCAAATATTTTGTTGCTATAGCTATTTGTTCTAAGTTGTTTTTAAGTTAGTAAAAAAAATTCAAATTCGAGCAAAAGTTTATTTTTATTTGTAAGTACAATAAAGAGATAGAAAGAGAAACTTTTCTTAAAATCCGTATTTTCACTTTGACAGCCAGATAAGCCAACTTATTTGGGTAAGATTTTTGCTTGTAATTAGTAGAGTGGGAGAGATACTCGTAATAGTCATATAAGTAAAATACAAAATAATAAAAAACCAATGAAAAATGCCAGAAATTTGTTAAATCATTTTTTTTTGTTAAAGTATGTATCAAAATGAATTGCGTAGGCGTCCAGTCACCATTATTATTTCTAATTTCTTATCACTGCGACTTTCACTTATTTTTTGTATATATTCTAAACTTAGGTCTTTCCAAATTCGCTGCTATTTTTTCCCCCTTAAGCTTCTGCTTCATTAAAGGCGACACATTTTCTATTGGATTCGCATCAGGACTTCGCGAATCCCACGTCTTTATACCATTTTGGTCTTTCCAACGCATGTAGAGTCCATTCCGATGTTTTGGATCGTGATCCTCTTACAAAATCCAGTCGTAATTATTTGGTCCACACAGAAATCCGGCAGACTTTAGCAGACCCTTCCAGTATAATTATACCGTGAATTGTGCATCGAGGTTTTTGTTAGGTACTTTCTGAATCCTTTGGCCGAGAAGCATCCATAAACAAGGAGTTTTGCCAGATTTTTTACTGTGCGTTTTAGAAACTTTTCATCTGTAAATAAGTAAATATGATGTTGTCCTATCCCGGTCTGAATTCTGCGTTGTCCAACTTATCTTCTTTTCAATATGTTTTTATGTGAGTGGGGGTCTCGGTTTGGTGCTCCTATTTTTGATTTCAGATTCCACCAAACGGCGTCGTATTGTGTTGGTGGACACTTTAATTCCTCAGACTAATTATGGGAAGGTTTCCGAAACAATTCACAAACTACTTGATTATCCTTATTAGACGTGCTTGCTTTTGTCCCCCTACCTGACCCATCATCGACATTACCCCATTCTTGATAGCCCTTTATCCAGTTTCTCACGAATGCCACTGATGTTTTTAAATATTTTGCTGCCGAGTAACGTAATACTCAATTGCGGCCCTTTTGTGTTAGTTACTAAGAAAACACTTTCGAAACGCTCTTTAAAAGCGGCATTTATTTTGTAATGATGTTATACCACCGAAGTATGAAAATATACTCAGAAAATGAAAAAAATGCAGAAACATAAAATGATTTAGCTACTAACATGTGTGTGTGAGTAAAGCAAAATAAGTAATTTAATTCATGAAATAGAGTTTCATCCAAGGAACATTAAACAATTTTTCTTTTCGTATTCAGTTAGTTAACCTTTGCTAATTGCTTCTTCATCCCCGCCTTTGCTTACACTCCGATTAACATCATGTTCCGGTTTTCGTAAGTTGGATTATCTCTCAAAGTTTCTCGAAATTTATATTATCATTTTGTTGTAGTTTATTTATATTGGAATAATACGAGTATAAAAACTAGTATTATACAATATTAATTGTAGATACATTGATCGTAAAAAAACATTCTTCACAAATCATACTTCTCTTGCCCACTTTTACTGCTGACATCCAGTCGAAGCAATAGTTAAAAAATCGTTTCTTTAAAATAGCAATAATTCTAAAACAAATATTTCTTATAAGAAAACAAATTCAAATTTACAGATGAAACTATAAAAAATTCGGAAAAGGGTATTTTTGTTTTAACAACAGTGATTGTATTTAACATATGCGAGCATATTATAGATGCCAGTTTAATAGAATTATTAATATTTGGGCAGACGATTTGAAAATATTAATCTGTTAACATTTCTATTTGTGTTTTCTCCTCAATAGATTTTCTTTTGGCCACCTGTGTTTGACGTTGTCCTTGGCATCAAATGTTATTAAATAGCGCTAAAAATACTTACTTTTACTTCTCTACCATTTTTAGCGTAATAATCCGTTGCTACTCTTTTGTTGAGAGTGAAATTTTTGAAATTCTGCCTCACAAAAGTATAGCTTAGCTAATGCACCTTGCAAGTAAGCATACTATCATACTTGTTATTGGGGACGATGATAATATACATATGTATTTACAAACACTGAGCAGAAAACACCCAAATAAAATGTGTTGAGATCCTTGCTACGAAAACAACTAACCGAGTTTATATTTAATTGAGATCACGTCAACGTCGACATAGTCATGGCACCAACACCCTTTGGCAGATTTTCAACTCCTCATCTTGATAAGAACACCGTTGTTGTGATCTTCTCTCTGAGTTCGTCGCTCCACTGTGTCATATCTGCTTATTTCTATGGACACAAAATGTATTGTCTTTTGAATGAGATCATTCCTCCCTGATCAGATGAAGAATATTAAAATAATGACGGTATACATTTTTATTTGTTCGGCAAAAACATAAAACATTTCAGCTGTCAGCTTTTTAGATAAGGCCGGTTTGCTTATTGTGCAAACCTTTAAAAAGGTTTTAAAGACAAATCGTCACCACGTGAAATTCTCGAAACAGAATAACTTCCCAATGACCAACAGTGGGAATTTAATGTGATATCGAAAAGTGACGCCAAAGTTGTGTACTTCTCGGCTATCGAAAATGAGTGCATTTGGGATTGCTAAATCGTTTTCCAAAAGACTAGAAACCACCTTTCGGAATGTTCAATTCAAATTGAATTCAGAGCTAAATTACGACACTCTTTTCATAAACGATTTCTATTTGTTTCTAACTTCTAATACCTAGTTTATGTGACAGCTTAAAGTGCATTGCTTCAATACGCTCATATAAACACCACTTCAAACCGATTAAATTGAACGTTTCATTTATGATGAGCAATGCGCTTTAAGCTGTCATATAAACTAGGTATTCTACATATGTATAGCATAAGGGTGTTCCTTATTTTCAAAAGTCTGAATTTTTTTCTTTTGAAAAAAAGGAAAGAGGAAAGAGGAGAAGAGAAACAAACAACGAGTTGAAGATCAAAGTTCATTCAATTATCACGAAGGTAGGTAGTGGTTTATTATGCTTAAATATGTATTAGAATGAAGAAATTGTTTTGTTAGTAGAATTAGATGCTACTTTTTCATCTGAAAAAGGGAAGCTTGAAGTTGAAAAAATTCTATCTCTGAATCCTTGAAAAGAGCTAGAGCAGATATTTTAACTTCCAGGCTATTGGCAGTGCTCAATAAATGTAAAATAAGTGACAGAGATGCCGTTCACCTCTTGACAGCCTGTATTGAAGCCACTTCCTTGGATCCTTTAAAATTTTCGATTAACCGCACCTCAATAAGGCTTTCCCGTCAATATTTTCGCGAACAAACAGCTACAGCAAGTAAAATAAAATTTGCCAACTTGAGTTTAAACTTTGCCGTAATGCACTGGGACTCCAAATTCCTTCCCGATATAACTGGACAAGCTAAAGTTGACAGACTTCCAATTATTGCAACAGCTCTGAAAATTGAACAACTCCTTGGAATACCGAAACTTTCAGCTGAAACTAGTATTGAAGTATCATCTGCAGTCTATGAAGTATTGGAAGATTGGTCATTGAAGGATAAAGTGCAAGCTTTTGTTTTTGATTTGTGTTTGAACGGAGCTTGTGTCTTGTTTGAAAATAAGATTGGTCGAGACATACTCTACCTATTTTGCAGAGATCACATTTTTGAAATTATTTTTCAAGGAGTATTTAATGCATCTAAATTGGATCCATCTTCTGTATCTAATATTCTTTTGTTTAAAAGATTTAAAACTTAGTGGAAAACGATTAATAAAAGTAAAATTTTCATATGGTCCATAGACAAAAAGGCTGTGAACGTCATTGCAGATGTAACGAAAGAAATTTTGATATTTACTATGAAAAGGCTAGAAGTTAATTTCCCTCGGGATGACTTTAAGGAGCTTCTAGAGCTGATAGTTATTTCTTTAAGAGGAACTCCTCCAAGTGGCATTAAATTTCGAGCACTAGGAGCTTATCATTTGGCTCGGTGGATGGCAAAAGGAATATATTGCATTAAAATGATATTATTTCAGCAATAAATCGAGCTGAATGTGAAAGATAAAGAGCTTTGTCAACTATTTGCTACTTTTGTCAACGGCCTCGCCACATTGAAAGCATCGGTTCCCACTAGATCACCGAAATCAAGCAGTGTGGGCGCGGTAAATACCTAGATGGGGGACCACATGGGAACTCGGTACACAGCGTGCTGTTGACTAGCGCCACATGGGCATAGTACCCCGGCGTGAAAATTCCGGACTTTACAAATTCATTTGTAAAGATCCCTCGAAATAATAATAATAATTTGCTACTTTATTATCAAATTCTAACACAATCATGGTTTTCTGCGCCAGATGTCTTACAAGCACCATTAAATTACATTAATTTTCTAGAAAGACTCAATTCCTATAGAGAAGATGATAAAGCTATACCTGAAATTGCAATAAATAAGTTCCTTAATCATTTATGGTACCTGAATGAGGCATGTGCAGCGTTCTCGTTTTTCGATGATAGGCTGAATGTTGAAGTTAAGGGGATTTGGAAGCAGATGAGCAAAAGGAAGACGAAGTAAAGAAGAGATTACATCTGAAACCAGCTGATGTTTCACATTTCATTACCAAAAATCTTCCATCAGATCTAATGTCAGCTAAATCTATGAAAATTTTCGAAAAATTTGGCTGCAGACTTTTCGCACATCGATCCAAGAGTTTGCAATGACCAACCAGATTATAGGCGAACAAAGGAAATAGTCGGATCATTAAAAGTAGTCAATGATACCGCTGAACGCGGAGTTAAACTAATGGAAGATTTCAACAACAAACTCACTAAAAACGAAGATCAAATGTAAATCCTACTTCAAGTGAGTACCGTTTTCATTTGCTTAAAAGAACTTACAGATTGTCTTAATAAAATGCTTTAAATTTTAAATAACTTCTATTCAAATTTAAAATTTCCAGACTGTAAGAAATTATCGCCAAAACTGTCAAGGATGTAGTCGAGAAAGTCTCAAAACTCGTTACGATGACTGAGTTTCACTATTCATTTGTGTATAAATTATTTGTACAAATATCATCTATAAATCTATTTATTACAATATCTTCAACTGCTTATTATTGTTTATGAAAATATCACTTTAAAAATAAATTTTTTGTTTTTTTTATAATTTACGCGCGCCTAAGAGGTTAGATACCCTTTTTACTGTTGCCAGGGCGCGGGCGGAAAGGTAGAAAGGAGGAGAAAGGAAAATTGTTTTGTAGTGGTTTGAAACTCAGGTGTGTTTGGTTTCGGTATTTGCTCTCCAGGGGGTGGGAGTCCGAATAGGACGGAGAGTTTTTTCTTCACTCAGAGTGGAAGGTTATAATTCGCAGTAATTATTTGTGCTTGAAACTCTACAACAGCCAAATCTACGTGTCAGTGTTATGCCTTCACACGCAGAATTTTTCTGTCTGAGTTCCAATTACACAACTGAAAAACTTGAAAGACTTGTTCATGGGCAGGATTCGAACCTAGACCCCTCCGAGTGAGAAGCGATTGCTAGTACCACCACGGCCACCCCTTGGATATTTGTGTTTTGCTCATTGCAGCACGTGTTAATACAAGTCGTTTTTTAAATATAGTGGAACAAAAAAAAAGGGTGCTCATATATTGCTCAATATTGGCACATATATGTCCAGTCAATTGTCATCTTCAAATACCGCTGAGATATTTTTCAGCTTATCTAATTTTAGCTCCATTTCCACCACAAGTGTCCCAACCAAATTGTCAGTAGTATTTTATCTCTTCAAACTTTCAACCGTGACACCCATTTCGCTATAAGTGATCATCGGTGCGTTTAAGCCCATCATCAAACATATTCTGAAATATTGTGACTCCTTTCTAAGCCGTAACCAAACAACAACACTTGTCTACCTAGTCCTGCCATAAGTTCTGTTACACAATTTCCAGCGCCTGTTGTTCAAACTTCTTGCGTGAATAAAACCGTTAACTTTTTTTTCGGAACACACGCACTGATCAGTGGAAAATACTAGCCAGTTTTGTTTCAGCTTGCATTAACATTGAGTGGGGCGTTAAAGAGAATCGAGTAGCGGTATGCAACGCTATAGTGCGGAAAGAGTGCTGGCCAAATTTTCGAGTTGCTAAAACCACTCGGAATATCGAGAATATTCGTTTATCAGGTTATTGCCCGCTTCTACGAATTGTCTGGAGTAGAGGACAGGCCAGGCGCGTCATCCGTACGAATGCGGTACTAAAGGCAATGCGTGAACAAATTTGGAGAAATCCGTTTAGGAAGCGGATCATGTTCAAGGAATTGGATATATAAACCAGATCCATGTCTAGGCTGATTCGGGAATATCTGCATATGAAAGCCTATCGTCGGTCATCTTCTAACCCCTCAACTAAAAAAAATTACGCTGGAAAGTTGCAAGCGACTTTTGCAGTGGCACGCCGACAATCTGTTTATGGATGAGAAAATTTTTATCATGCAAGAAGTTTTCAACAAACAAAATGACAAAACTGATGCCACTTCATCTAAGGAAGCGAAAA
Organism: Volucella bombylans; assembly: GCA_949129095.1. Lineage (NCBI taxonomy): Eukaryota > Metazoa > Arthropoda > Insecta > Diptera > Syrphidae > Volucella > Volucella bombylans. The sequence goes on from OX422141.1 coordinate 169,988,070, forward strand.
AAGTTGTTCCAAGGGTTCAACATGGACATCATTACCAGCTTCCATAATAGTTTGGTGGGGGGTCTCTCACCATGGTGTCACATCCATCCATTTCTGTGAAAAAGCGTAAAAACTAGTGCAAAGGTTTACCAAGAAGATGTGCTAGAGGGTGTTATGAGGGGTCAATATTCCTGGTTCTATAGCAGCAGAAGATTGGCCATCGGGGAGTCCAAATTTGAATCCACTGCATTATGGTTTGTGGTCAGAATTGGAGAAAATGGCCCGCAAAACTAACCACAGAAATTTGGAAAGCCTTATTAACAGCATTAACCAGAGCAGAGTCCACGATCTCCATGGAAACCGTACGTGCCGGTATAGCCCAATGGCCACACAGTTTGGAAGACTGTGTTAAAGCAAAACTCAGTCATTTCTAGTGAATCCAATTTTTTTTTAATAATTAATATTGTGGTCTAATAAATGAAACAATTTTGAATACAATATGTTTACTGGTTTTTTTTTATACCGTTTTATATTTGTAACAGAACTTATGGCAGGACTAGGTTGTAAGCAAAAATGTTTACTTTGAACATACGCTAGTTACTAGAATGGCCAAAGAATAAACCGCTTTTTCATGAGCAGATATTTTAACTTTCGAAGTTATGCCACTGTCAGCTGGAAAGATGGTGACGTTAGAAATTACTTTTTTCTGGTTTTCAGTGGGTACTCGGATATACTGAACCCAGGACCTCTGGCGTAGTAGTAGAAACATCACGTGACGACAGCATAAGCATTCTGGCTAATCCGCAACAGTACTGTACATAGGTTGATCAACAATGGCTTACAGAACTCAAATCGGAATTGATAGCTTTTAGGCTTCCGGATACTGCTATCCGAATATAATCATTTGGAAACACCAACGATACAATCGGATATACTAATGGAGCCTGTCGAGTGGCTAAACGAGAATTCTGATACATGAAGGATTTCATACCGTTTCTGCATGAATAATAATGTATTCGATTTTCTCGATTTTCAGTTTTTCTGCGTTCGAGTTTTTAAGGCTTCAAGATACAAATCTGCAGGATTAGAGATCGAATCTTAGTTATAACCATTTTATGCATTTGATTTTAGATCTTTTAATTTAATATTTGTTGCCAACTATGGCACCGATGGTTGTACTCTATTTGAACAGCAAAAGTCCAAAAATCATTCTCCATTGTCGTTCATGACGAAGAACTCTCTGTATCACTTCCATTTGAACACTTTTCAATTTTTTTCAGGATATGTGATCTCATAGATATGCACAAAAATAGAGATTAGTAATAGAGTCAGCATTTATATTATAGCCTACATATCGTACCAATACATCAAATACTAGCATTGTCAACAAACCATTATTTGATTAACTGATAAATTTTTTCATCTACTCGTAAGTAGGTAGCACAATATTATCAAATCCTGTTAATTTGGTTGAGAAGGCAAAACTTACTACATATAATCCTAGAACTTAATTAAAACCAGACTCTTAAGGCTTTCATGTTAGAAATATTTTGTATTAAGACACTTGGAGTATGTCCACTTATCAACGGTTCATTAAATCTTTTGCTTTTGGATTACATTACCAGCCTTCGAAAATGGAAATTTCTTTCGAAGTATGTTATGTATAAATAACAAACAACAAACATCTATTTCCGATGGAGCGTTTTCAACTTGATTTCCCCCAAAATTAATGTTTACTTGTATATGATATTATCTGAATAGGTTAGGTTAGGTTAGGTAAGAGTGGCTGTTGGAAATACCAACCAATGGGCTTCAGATCCAGCCTATTGGCCCATTGTGATGCCACGTGGATCTATGATCTTCTTACTACTGGAACCAGTTTGAGCTTATAATAAAGCGTAGGAGACTGTTAACGTCTATTTTTTCTAGATCGTTTAGGTCGTTGTAGAAGAAAGCTCCTAGATGAAGCTTCCTTCTCTGAGAGAGAGCCGGGCATGTGCAGAGTAGGTGGGGGATTGTCTCCTCCTCTTCCTCGTCCATGCAGCTTCTACAGAAATCGTTAGTAAAAGCGCCAAGCCTTTTTGCGTGTTTGCCTATGAGGCAGTGTCCGGTAATGACACCTATTATGGCGCTGAGATGTTTCCTATCTAAAAGGATCAGACACTTAGATCGACTCAGATCCAGCCTTGGCCAGATCTGTTTGGTCGCTAGACATGTTTGTCCAGCAATCCACCTAAGGTCTGTTCTTTTATTGGCATCTAGCTTTAGTGTTAGTTTGCACGTAGCGATTGGTATACCTATACTACCTTTGTCCGGTAGGATAGGTAGAGTGGTTCCAATTTTGGCGAGTTCATCGGCTCTGCAGTTCCCTGGAATGTCTCTGTGGCCCGGCACCCAACAGAGGTGAATGTTGAACTGCTATGCCATCTCCATTCAAGATGATCGGCATTCAAGGGCAGTTTTAGAACACAATGAGACCGAGTCCAGGGACTTGATGGCGGCCTGACTATCCGAAAATATGCGGATATCCTTTGCAGATATCACGTTTTTCTTCAGCCAGGACAGAGCTTCTTTAATCGCCAAAATTTCAGCCTGGAACACGCTACAGTGATTTGGAAGGCGGAAAGAGAGCCTTAGATTTAGCTTATCTGAGAAAACACCGCCACCAACTCCGCTGTCGGTTTTAGATCCATCTGTGTAGAGATGGATTGACTTGTCCTCCATGAAAGCATCCTCCTCCCAGAATGATCTAGAGGGGAAGCTTACATGGAAGTTTTTGTCAAACCAAAGTTCAGGTATGGTGTAATCGGTGTTCTCTGTGAGGATTCCTAATGTATTAAGAATGTTGGCGTGGCCAAATGAATTATTTGTCCACTGTTTAGTCGCTTTAAGGCGAATAGCTGGAGTCGCAGCTACTTGCTTGCTAAAAATGTCGAGGGGTGTCAAGTGAAGCAGAATATCTAATGCCGCAGAGGGGGTAGACCGCAAGGCTCCGCTTGTGCATAGACATGCTGTTCTTTGGACTCTGCTTAATTTAATGCGGTTGACTGCATTTTCCAAGGCCGTCCACCAGACAACCACCCCGTAAGTAAGTATCGGTCTTATGACCGAGATGTATAGCCAGTGGGTTATGCGAGGTTGAAGGCCCCATTTGTTCCCAATGGCTTTCTTGCAAGAGAATAAAGCTATTGTAGCTTTATTGACTCTTTCTTGAATGTTAGGTTTCCAGTTTAGTTTCCTGTCAAAACTGAGACCCAGATATTTTGCTGTATCAGAGAAAACTAAACTGGTACCGTTTATTGAAGGGGGGTCTATGATTGGAATTTTATATTTTCTAGAAAAGAGGACAAGATCAATTTTATGGGGGTTTATTCCCAATCCACAGCGATCTGCCCAGAGGGTTAATCTGTTAAGATTTACTTGGAGGAGTTCTTTAATGGTATTTAGATGTTTTCCTGAGACGGCTATGGCAACGTCATCCGCATAGGCAATCACTCTGCTACCACACGCTTCCAGGTATATCAGTAGTTCGTTAACTTCTAAGTTCCAGAGAAGGGGAGAGAGGACACCGCCTTGCGCCGTACCCCTACTGACATATCTTTTAGCAGAAGTCTCACCCAGTTTGGAGTTGATTATCCTGCTTGTTAGCATTAGATTAATCAGCTCCCCAAGTGAGCCGTCTACCTGCAGAGTTGAGAGCGCAGTCGTGATTGCGGATGTGTTGACGTTGTTAAAGGCGCCCTCTATGTCTAGGAAAGCAACCATTGTGTACTCCTTATATTGTAGGGATCGTTCGATGTGGCTAGTCAGAGAGTGCAAAGCCGTTTCCACCGACTTTCCTTTACAGTAGGCATGTTGAGCCGTAGACAGAAGTCTTGGATCAACTTTAGCTCGAATATGGATATCAATCAGCCGTTCTAAAGTTTTCAGAAGGAATGATGATAGACTTATAGGTCTGAGGTCCTTTGGGACTACATGAGAACATTTTCCAGCTTTGGGAATGAATATTACATTGACTTTTCTCCATAACAGTGGAATGTGGATAAGTTCTACACAGCTCCTCATAATATTTTCCAACAGTGGTAGAATAATATCTGAGGATCTCTGTAGCTCGGCAGGTATAATACCGTCCGGACCAGCAGACTTGTATGGTTTCAAGCTATGCAGCGCTCAGAGCAGTTTGTCTCTCGTAATCAGACCATGAATTTTGGTCCCGTTTGCAGTAGGCCTGTTTGAGCTGCTACTGGCCGCGAGCTGGGAGCTACCTGGAAAGTGGGTGTCCAGAAACAGGTTGAGTGATTCATCACTTCAGGTTGTCCAAGAGCCATCTGTTTTTTTTTTTCAAACAGCTAGGCATCATAGGATATGTAGAGAAGATTTTTCTTAGCCGCGATGCCTCTGTGGTCTGAAAAGGAGTGCTCAGACGATACCATCCAGTTCGTTAGCATTTGAGTGATGCTGTCGGAAACAACAGTGATATCTAGCACTCCCTGTCGGTTTTTTGTTATAAAAGTGGGCTCATTGCCAATATTGCAAATTAAGAGGTTAGTACTTAAAATATAGTCTAAAAGTGACTCACCTCTATCATTGATGTCGGTACTGCCCCATACCGTATGATGTGCGTTAGCGTCGCATCCGATTATGAGGGCCCACTTGGTCGTGGCCAAGGTAAGCCGATGCCAGCCAGTAAGAGCCTTTGGCAGTCTCTAATCTGGCAACGGTTAGGTCGGGGTCACTGAGGTTGGGAAGTAGAAATACATTAAGGCTACGTTTCACTAATATACAAGTTCTAATCTTACCTTTGTCTCTTGTATAGAGCGGAACGTATGAGGGTGTCCTAAGTCCACGAACCACGCCTTCTGCAATCCATGGTTCCTGGATTAGAATTATGTCTTCTGCGCTTTTGGAAAGACGCAGAATGAGTGCGGCCGAAGCCTTTTTTGAGTGGTGCAGATTAATCTGGAGAAACCGTATCATTGCTACAGTCTTCCAGAGTCGCCTCCACCACGGTGTTGTTGAGGTCCTCCGATTCTGAAGATGTGCCCAAGAGCTCATTTTCTATCTCTGATCGTGTAGAACCTCTAATTGCTTCGTCATCGGTTTCCATTTCCGACAATGTGTCAGAAGAGGAGACCGACGGCTTGGTAGTCACCTCGGACAGATTGGAGTCGTCGCTATCTAGGAATGTCTTCCTTAGATACGACCTCGAGTTTTGCACCTGGCCAAACCTCTCCTAAACCATCGATGGCCTTGGTGAAGAGATCGAGAGATCTCTGGTTGGAGCAAGCGATGAGCTTGACATGGCCTTGGTGCCAGCCAGCGTCGCTTGTGATAGGAGGTGGTCCTGGGTTTTCCCGCATGATGGCCAAGAAGTTGCTCGAGAGCTTCAGCTTGACTAATTGCCACCGTTCCGGTGTAATGGAACCGTCGGTATCGCTCCTGTCGATCACCGCGATCACCAATGCGTCCTTTAGGACTTCATTATAAGACCTCAGAGATCTGCTGTTGGATGGCCCAGGGGTTGTAGAACTGTGTGTTTTGGTTGGGATCCTCCAACGATCTCCGGCGCTTAGAGGAGTCTTTTGACGTTTTGGGAGCAGTGGAAACAGTGGGAAATCCGTCTTTTAGGATGTTTTTAGCCCACTCAACCTTGCTCTTTATTTCCGCACTTCTCTCAACCTCCGGAATGGATCCGAAGGTTTTGATGATGCGTGAAGCATTTCGGCGTCTTATGTAGAGCGCCTTAGATGGAGCTTGCCGATGCGGCTGAGCTCCAGATTCCTCCTTGGAGGGAGGAGTTTTGGTAGCAGCAATAAGTCCGTGGCCTGCCACAAACTTGCTGCTGCTGGGGGCGGGGGAGGTGATAGGACCATGGCTTGCCACAGTCTTAACACTCCCCGAAGGAGTTTTGGTAGCAGCGACAAGTCCGTGGCCTGCCACAAACTTGCTGCTGCTAGTTGCGGAGGAAGTGATAGGACCATGGCTTGCCACAGTCTTAACACTCCCTGAAGGAGTTTTGGTAGCCGCGACAAGTCCGTGGCCTGCCACAAACTTGCTGCTGCTAGGGGTGGAGGATGTGATAGGACCATGGCTTGCCACAGTCCTAACACTTCCTGAATTCTTATTTTTTGGCTCGTTCCTTTTGCCTTTAGAGGATGGCGCACCATGGCCTGCCACAGTTTTGCCTCCTCTCGGCAATGCAGGAGCCTTGCCGGTAGTCGGTTTAGTCACCGTTCCACCCGCCCGGTAATGAAGGAGTACCGGCCTCGGTTTTTGTTTTTTGGTTGTTATCCATTAATGGTCCCACGAGTAGCGGAGAAAGGGGTGTCCATCTGTACAGAGATCCGCCGTATACAGATAAGGCTAGCTAATCCGGACGTCGCCAGGTATCCGGATACTCCGTTTGCGACTGAGCTATTTTTGGAGATACTGGGCCCTCAGCCAGGTTGATCTTCGGCACGGGTCGTATAACACCTTGATCCAGCCCAGGGGAATGATGGAGAGCTTTGGGAGTTGGGGAGGGGGGTGGGAGCATCCTTTGGTTTCAGGACTCGTCTGGAGAATTTCTTCTCGAGATTCATTGACCCTACTCAGCCTCTACAACTCGACAAGTTCGATGCTCGCGGTAGAAGATTATCTGAATAAGGACTAACAATTTCTTGAACTAGTGTCGCTCCTGAGAATACATTAAAACAGTTTTTTTTCTGCTTAAAATGATTTTCATCGCTAGTGTTCTGCAGTACATATAAGATATTTTGCAATTAGGGTTTGTAGGATATTTTGGCAACAAAACAAACCTTAAAATGATACTCCTAAAAATTGGTGATAGCGGCGTGGGTCTGTGGGGACCTCCGAGTACTCTGCAGGAGTTTCTGGGTTGCGTAACTCGGGCAACATCCAAAAATAGAAAAAGTAATCTACTCATAAAATACTTCTCTAACATAATTTTGTGAGTGATTACAAAACATCCACAATGCTCATAAACCGCAAATCCAAAGAAGAAATTTGTGATCATAAGGGTAGAAAGATACTTGATCTTGCGGATGCATACGACTGCAGTATTCTAAATGGAAGTTGTGAAGGTGAAAAGCATTCTCAGTAATTGACTACTGGTGCAACTCTGGAAATTAGAAATTCCTCCTTAGCGACTTTCGGAGAGGAATAGAGCGTCCCAAAACAAAAGTGGTTTGATTATGAGTGCTTGAAAGCACTCTATGGCGATGCAAATAAGAACTTTAAGCGGATTTGCTATGAAGAGATAACATTTAAACAGCAACGAATTGCTATTATAAACAGTTCCACATCTTCAGCAGAATTTTGGAAAGCTTTAAAATATATAAACGGACTAACAAATAGCATCGCCGCAAATCTCACCACCACTCCAATTTGCAGCTACATTGATTATCTATAAATTCCTAGACAGCCCATGTTCATTAGAAGAAATCAAAGAAGTTATTAATAAAGCAAAACACGAGAAAGGCCCCCGGTGATGACAGAATTCCATACGAGTTCTATAAAAACTGCACATATGAATTCATGTCTGCGCTCATAGGGGAATTCAATAGAATCTTTGAAACAGCAAATGTTCCATAAAGTTTTAAAAAATGCAATTGTCTATCCACTGCACAAAAAGGATGAGTATGACCATTCTACAAACTACAGAGGAATATCTTTCCAGAACACCTCTGCCAAGTTCAGACTTATCTGTAGGGTTGAAAAGAAAAAAGTTTTCCAGGCGTTTCAGGTAGGTTTTAGGAAGAATTACTCGACACTCGATCAAGTATTTGTATTACTTAATATTGCGGAGAGACATATAAAACGATATGCCTTTTTCGTTCACTTTCGAGCAGCCTTCGACACCATAGCGCCCGAGGCTATGATTTACAAATTGTATTATATTGGTTTCTCGACGACAATAATCAATATTCTAAGATCAATATTCTAAGTCCATATCTGGAGGATTCATAACAACAATGGGTGTGAAACAAGGATGTATCTTCAGTGCGTTACTGTTTATCTTGTTCATCAACGACATATCAGATGCTGTAAAGGGTGGAATCGAGTTCGGCAGCATGAAAATTCCGGCTCTTAAGTACGCGGACACTGTGGATGGGTTGCAGCTTATGATAAATAGTCTTAGCGTTTACAGTAAATACTGGAACCTGAACGTAAACTTGAATAAATCGAAGGTAATAATGTTCAGAGGCGGCGGTGGCAGATATTCTCAAAGCGAAAGTTGGAAGTATCACGGAAAAACGGTGGAAGTTGTTCGATAGTACAAACACATAGGAATTTTGGTGTCTTCAAACTTGAATATGAAGAAATATCTAGAAGCCAAATGAGCAATCTCAGCGGTATGGGGTCGCTGCATCAACAACAAGTATGTAACCCATAGCTCGACGCAAAAACTCATTCGCTCAACTGCAGCATCAGTTCTTTTATACTGTTCTTTTGTTGAAGTTGAGAAGTTTCTTCTGAATTTCTTAAAGCGAATATTCCGTTTGCCAAGTGCTACGCCTAATTATTATAGTATATGCTGCATCTAGAGACTGGTGCACCCCCTAAGTTTTTGGACACATTGAGACTACATTTTGGCTATAAAAGTAAAAGTTATGGCAATGAGTGAGGATGGACTGACAAAAGTTGTACTCAAGAATGTAATAAGAAGCAGAGCAATTTTCATACAAGAATGAGAACGCTTTGCATCAGACTGTGGAGAATGTATAAGGATAACACCCTATGAACATTTTGAACATCTAAGAGCACAACTCTATGGCTTATTGGAAAAAGTAGGTCGAAGTATTTGTGGATGTTTTGTAACGGATGCACAGTCTTCCCACTATAGAACATATTATAGTAAGCTGGAATACCATCTAGCAGGAAAAACTTACTTTCTTGAGGGGACATGACACCTTCAAATTTTCAAAAAATCTAAAATTTTTTTTATAACTGTTTCTTGTTTAAAAAATATTGAAAAATACGTTTTTAATAATATAAACCTCAAATTCGGATTCTATAATAAAGGGTCCGCCATCAACTAGTGCTTATTTCGTGAATGGTAACACTTAGCTCATGTCTGATTTGACAGATAATTAGTCTTATCCTTCCGCTGAACGAATATGGTTGTGTAAACGCTTGAACAACTGACCATCCAATGCGTTTTCGCTTCGCTAAGTGGGCCTGCGATCGACTTAGAGAAGATGCCGATTTTTCAAAAAAAAATCATCTTTTCAGATGAAGCTTATTTTGATCTTGGCGGGTATGTAAACAAGCAAAATTGTCACATTTGGGGCACAGAAAACCCGCACGCATACATTGAAAAGCCGATACACCCAAAACGAGTCACTGTTTGGTGCGGATTTTGGTCCAGAGGCATAATTGGGCCATTTTTCTTCGAAAATGAGCAAGGGGTGGCAGTTACAGTCAATGGCGATCGTTATCGGGCCATGTTGAACGAATTTTTATTCACAAAAATTGAAGAGGAGGATATTGGCAATATTTGGTTTCAACAGGACGGCGCTACGTGCCACACAGCCGAAGCTACACTCGATGTTTTGCGCCCTGTTTTTGAAGATCGCATTATCAGCCGCAGAGCTGATGTCGTTTGGCCACCTCGGAGCTGCGATTTGACACCGTTGGACTATTATTTGTGGGGTGCCGTAAAAGATAAGTGTTACGCCGACAAGCCAGAGACAATTGACGCTTTAAAGGACAATATTCGTGAAGCCATTGGTGAAATACAGCTGCACACAATCGATAATGTGCTTAAAAATTGGACCGATCGTGTAGGCTACTGCATGGCCAGCCGAGGCAGCCATTTGAACAAAATTATTTTCTATTATTAACCGGAAGGATAAAACTAATTATCTGTCAAATCAGACATGAGCTAAGTGTTACCATTCACGAAATAAGCACTAGTTGAAAAAAAAACATTAGATGGCGGACCCTTTATATAACAAGCGTTTTAGGCACATCGCGTAAAAGCCGTATTTTTGGTGATTTTCGTACTTTCTCTTTGCCGCGTCTTTCTTATACAAACATATGTTCTGTATATTCATATATATATTTCCTTTCTAAATTCATTTTGTTTGTAGAGGGGAACACTTTGGGAAGTTACTGTTTACTGTTTTACTGTTATGTAAATAATTTTTTTAAGTAAAAAATTCGTTACAAAATACCTAAGAAAATTGGTAAAACTAGTAATGAGCGTGCTGCAAAGCCAAAAAAATAAATAAAATTTAGTGGAAATCGCTTTACGGGTAAATACAGCGATGAATTTACAAATGCTTCTGCAGCTAAGCTGCAAAAATGTGGATGAACTTGAAGTGTCGGTAGATTCAACTTTCCAATATTATATATTGCAATTTAGTGTATTTATTTATTTACAAACAATTTTAAAATGCAAAACCTGTAATAGTGATGTAAAATTTTCTAAAAGTGATGAAAAGTCACTGAGTTTCAAGCTTTGTGTGACATGTAAGTGCAGTGATAATTTTACCTATTCAAGTCCGAAAATCGATAGTGTATCTGGTGATGGATCGTGGGCAAAAAGGAGGTTTTCTTCGCTTTTAGGTGTTGTAAGTTTGATTGGAAAATACAGCTGTAAAATTTTAAATATTATGGTGAAGAGCATAAACTCTGTAACTCTGTAAAGTCTGTAGTGAATGGATTTCAAAAAAAAAAATATATGCCGAGCATGAGGAGTTCTGCACCGCTAATCACGATGGTTCTGCAGGAAAAATGGAAGTCGATGGTATTATTGAGATGTTTCAGAGATCTGAAAACCTTCATGATGCACCGTACAAATATTATATTGGAGATGGAGATACGAACACTTTTAAGTCTTTCCAAGATTTGCAGCCTTATGATTTTATTTTTGAAAAACGAATGTTTAGAAGAGCTAAAGATGCTAAAAAGCAAAAAAAAAATAACTAGAAAAAATGCAAATACTTCGGCATAAACTCTAAAAAAAAAATACGGAACCTGTTCAGTTAACAATTAAATTAATGAACCTACTACAGTTTATCAATCCGAAGACACCCATACTCACTTGAAGAAATGAGAAGTTTGGGCTGCATATTACCACAAGATTTCAACTGATGAAAATCCGCAACATTTCAAATGTCCAAAAGGCGAAAATTCATGGTGCGCGTGGCGTAAATCGGAAGTAGCTGGAGCAAAAGAGTTGAAAAAATACAAGCATCCTCCTGCTTTAGATGCTGAAGTGCAAGAAGTTTTGAAGCCAATATACGAGGAATTGGCCTCCAACGATTTATTACAGCGTTGTTTATTTAATAACACGCAAAATAATAATGAATGGAGCATGGCCCCGAAATACAAATTTTCGGGAAAGAATATAATACGACTTGCTGCTGGCATCACTACGTGTGTTTTCAATGAAGAATTCATGTCCATTTTGAAAAGTATGCAAGTTTTGGGCATTAGCTTCGGCCAACATTCGCTGTAGCACGCGAAAGTTCACGAAAGTCGGAGCACTGAGGCTTCACAAGAAGCAAGAACAGCACGTAGGGATGACAAATTACATACAGAAGAAGAATATAAGAAGGAGGAAGGGATTTTGTACGGTGCAGGCATTGCCGATTGACTTTGGGTAACATTTTCTTGAAAAGTTATAGTTAAAAAATTCTCGAAACCACGTTTTTCGAGTTGGCGGGCGTGATAAAAAAAAACTACTTGACTAATCTTTCTAAAATTTTAATATGTTATTGTGCACATATTAGTGCATGGATTGAACTACGGGCAGAAAGATCGGTATTATAGCTTTTGATTTTTGATACGATTTTGGACCCAAAAATTTACCATTTTCGAAAAAAAATGCCGCCATTTTGTTATTTTTCGACCAAAATTGTTTCTTGTAATTAAAACCTCCTTTTCTCTTTTTTTTGCAGATGTTTCAGTGAGCAGCAATCACGCCCGCCGCAATTTTTTGCGGTTTTTTTTTTCAAAAAATTCTAGTGGTCTTAAATTAAATATTTAAGTAAAGTTTCAAAATGATATCTCGTTTTTTATTAAAATTATACGCATTTTAAAACATTTAAACAAATTTTTTTTTAAATGTCATGTCCCCTTAACTGCAACTCAGTAGAGAAGATCAACATTATTTTTAAAATCAGAGGAGAGCTACCGATTGCATTACACACCGTCCAGAATTGCCTATCTTGTGCAATATTTGCAATATGAAGATACGAGAAGATGTACATATTGTATTTCACTTCCTCGCACCAGTTTTAAAAGAAATTCGAGTGAGATTCTTTAATTCGTTTATCCTGGAAATAGATGAAGCAATTCAAATCTTAAATGGAGTCCGGGGTGGGATTTACTTTGCAACTACTGCACAAACGCACTTCGGTATAGAAAATGTATGGTTGAAGAAGATTTTTGTATGTTTAATGTACGTATACGAGTATGTATATCGTTTCCCTTTTTAAAACAAAAATAAAAATGTATAAAAAATTATTGTCAATCTGGTAGACCAAACCAAAATAGACTTAGAATATATTTTGAGTTGAAATGAAAATAAAAGCCATATAAAACTAACTACCTAACTCATGACCCTTTCAGCAGGGAAAGACAAACATACGAAAGTGGAATGATTCTTCACTGTTGATTAAATGTCAATTCGACAACACAATACGAGTACGTGGGAGAGACCAGAGCCATGAACATTTTCTTTTTTTAAGTAACAGTAACACATTGTTTTTTCTACCTTTTCCCCATATTTCGGGCTTTCGACCTTTCGGCCATATAAATATTCATAAAAAGAGAGAAACCATACCCATGGTCTATTTACATATTACGAGTAACAGGGATCAGTTCTTGGTTGATTTTGTTCTTTATTATTATCGTAGTTGTTTACCTGGATCTATTCTTACCTTCTGTTTTATTTTTGTGCCACGTTAAGCCGCTAAACATATAAACAAATGTATAGCCATAGAATGCGTGAAAATTATCTGCTGCCGAAATGGGTTTATACTATAAACATTGAAAATTTATTCTTTTTGTTTTTTTATTATGATATTTTAATTATACACATACTCGTATGTGTTTTGATGAGCTAAGTTTGCGTACAACATGGTTCTTTTAAAATTTGCTAAACGGCAAAAAAACATGGAATTTTTTCATAGCAATTAATTACACCGCCCATTAATCTTTTATTTTCATCACTTTCATCGATTTGTGATTATTCACAGAGTTAAAGACCAGTACCCAGGTGAGCCGAGCATACCATCTTATGTTTATTACATCAAACATGTAATAGATCACTGTTCTACAATAGAAAAATAATTTAGAAAAACCTTGAAATACTTTCTTAATATTATATTTTATTTTATTAAATGCGAAAAATGTATGAACTGAGATCGTGTGCCAACATAAATCACAGAGGATTATTAAATTCTAATTATATGTAGGTATATAAAGGGTGTTTTTTTTCTAGAGGTTTGGTTTTTACAATGGCAACACTGTTTCTAAAGATAGTCAATTTGACAGTTGAAAGCTGATTTGTGGTTAGTACTCATTTCGGTGCAAACTTATCGTGCGTTACGTCCATTTTACGGTCGACATAATCGTCCATCTGAGCAAGTTATTCGGAATACGATGAATCGTTTTCGCACCACCTCTAGAGGATAACGCGCATCCCCAAAGATGACAAACAGTGCGAACAGAAGAATTTATTGCCGTTATGGAGCGCAGTGTTGAGGAGAATCCGAATGAGTCGATTCGCCACCGTGCACAGCAATTGGCGCTATGCCCATCCACTTTGTGGAAGGTTTTTCGGAAAGATCTTGGTTTAAAAGCTTATAAGATCCAGCTTGTGCAAGAGTTGAAACCGTGTAACCATTATAGGCGTCGTAGGTTCGTTAATTCGGTTAATAGGCGGAAAACATGATTCAGCTTGATCCTCATTAAACAAGCAAAATTGCCGAATTTGGAGTGGAGTAAACCCAAAAGCCAGAAGCATTTGTTGAAACACCCTTACAACCATTAAATCTCACTGTTTGGTGTGCTTTATGGGATGGTGGAATCATCGGCCCACCTTTTTTAAGGACGATGCCTGCCAGAATATTACCGTCAATGGAGAACGCTATAGAAACATAATTTCTGACGTTTTCGTTCCCCAACAAGATAGGGTAAGTCGCCACACGGCACGCGACACCATCAATTTATTGCGGGAAATATTTCCAGAGCGAGTATTTCATCGTATTCGACCTGTGAACCTGGATCCTGTGATCTCACACCTTTAGATTACTCTCTTTTGGGGGTATATGAAATCACAAGTCTATGCGGATAAACCAGAGACGTTGGACGATTTGGAAGTCAACATTCGCCGTGTTATTGCTAATATACGGCCTTAGTTGCTCTATAAAGTTGTCGAAAATTGGACTTCACTATTGCGCTTCATTCGAGCATAAAATTATCTATTAAATAAAGCTAATATAATAGACATTACTTTAGCTTCATATTTCATATTGAATTTGTATGACCGAGTCGACCACCGTCGAGTGCATAACTCCACCAGTGCACTCGCAATATTGTTGTGTGCTGTGCAAAAAAAAAAAATACAAAAACAAAAAAAAGTGCAGTGCAGTGACTGAAAAGAAAAATATCACACAGTGCGGGTATTCCACCTCACCCGCTCCTAGACGAAGTACTGTTACTTGCACTCAGTCACTGCCGTTACTGTATTTACCATACGGTACGGGCAGTGGCTGAGTGTATGTAACAACTGATGGATAGCGGGTTGTGAGTGAAAATTTTGTTGGTGCACTGTTTCATATTGTTGTAAGGGCATAACACCTACAACAATTTGATCCGGTAAATCAATGTCAGAATTTTCACTGCGCAGCCTTGCTTAGTATCGTCGGTGTTTGTGTTTTCTGTGTTTGTCTGTGATTATGACTAGGGAATTCAGGGTAGACGTAGCCAATACACGCGGGCTAAAAAGTAATCACTATTCTGCGTACGTCCACGTCTGTAAGTACAGACCAGCTGTTTTGGCACTTAGTGAAACACAGGTAGATCCCCGCCCACACCTCTCAGATCATTCTGATCTGAAGCTACCTGGCTACGAACTAGTGCCATTATTCTTCTCTCACCGCGGTCTCGCCATTTATGTGCGTAGTGTACCAAACTCCACCACAATGTGATCCATGTTCCAATCCGGAATTCAACTTCATGTGGTTAAAATTCCATCTCCGTAAGCAATTGTATCCCTGTATCCTCATACTGAAATCGTTATTACGTGCGACTTCAATATACACAATTCTGGGTGGCTTCGACATTCTGGACATTTTCGCTGCGGAAAACAACCTAACGCAGCTTGTAAATGAGCCCACCCGAATACCAGACGTTGATAGTCATACCGCCATCACCCTGGACTTGTTTTTAACTTCTCACCCTGATAAGTACACCATTGATGTGCTCTCCCCTCTAGGCTCGCCGGACCATTGTGTCATATCACCCAATTTCTCGTACACCGACCACACAGTTAGAGAAAAAATTCCTAAAAGAACCGTATGGCAATACGAGAAAGCCAACTGGAGCGGTCGTAACAGCTTCTTTAGGAATTTTAACTGGTCGTTATGTTTCCTCGATAACGACGTGGATGCCGCTGCTGATATGAATACAGGCACCATTCTCTTTGGAATGAAATCCTTTATTCCTCATCGGATGAAGAGTATCAAACCAAAAGAAAAGGCATGTTACGACTCGAGCTGCAAAGAGGGCGTCAGGGTTAGAGACATGTTTTTTCGGTCCTACAAGACCAACCCGACAGAGGAAAACCGAAAAAAGTTCAAACGAGCCAGAAATGACTGCAACGCTTTTCTTAAGCGTGTGAAATTCATATACGACCAAACACTGAGGCAAAAAATACTGCAATGTCCCAAAGGCAGTAAAAATTTTTGGTCGTTCGTCAAAAACATGAGAAATTCCTCCTCATCCTCCATCCCAACGCTCATTCACAATGACATTATAGCTGTCAGCTCTTTGGATAAGGCCAATCTGCTTGCTGCACACTTTGCGGCCAGCTCAACACTCCCAGATTGTGCTTTGTCTCCGCCTACACTTGAGTGCGTCGAATCTTCAATGGGACGAATCTACTTTCGCACTCGTGTAGTAGCAAGAGTACTTAAAGATCTCAACATACATAAATCCGCTGGTCCAGATGGTATATCTCCTTCTTCTGAAGAGGTGTTCTTCCTCGCTGGCAAAACCACTACGTAAGCTTTTTCATCAATCCTACTTTTTAAGACTCTTCCCGAGCAGATGGAAAACAGTATTTGTCCAGCCCGTCCCTAAAAAAGGCGAATCATCTTCTCTCTCCTCCTACAGACCCATTGCACTTACGTCCCTTCTTTCCAAGGTCATGGAAACACTGATAAATCGTCAGCTCATGAAATATCTCGAAACACGAAAACTTCTCAATGACCGGCAGTACGGTTTTCGTAGCAACAGGTCCACCGACATGATGGCATGTCTCACCGAAAAGTGGAACCAAAGCGTACATCAACCTGGCGAAAGCAAGATAGTTGCACTTGATATTTCTAAGGCATTTGACAGAGTTTGGCATCAGGCTCTTTTGTCGAAAATGCCTGCATTTGGGATCGACGACTCTCTTCTTCAATGGATTAGAAATTGCCTTTCGGAACGTTCAATTCAAGTTGTCTTGGACGGTTTCAAGTCTGATATTCACAAAATAAATGCTGGTGTGCCCCAGGGCACTGTTCTGTCACCGACACTCTTTTTAATTTTCATTAATGATCTCTTGTCTGCTACTTCTAATCCAATATATTCCTTTGCTGATGACTGTACTCTCTGCTTTTCATATTCGTTCCCGGACTCACGGCCGTGCTCTTCGGCTGAAGTACGAGAACGGCAGCGTATGCTAAACTCATTAAATTCCGATATCAACAGCATAACCAATTGGGGAACTATCAACAAAGTGGAATTTAATGCTTCCAGAACACAATGCTGTCTGCTGTCTTTAAAGCGAAATTTAAACACCCAGCCATTATTCATGAATGGCACTTGCATCGTCGAAACCGAAAAACTTTCTATTCTCGGTATGTGTATCAATGACAACTTACGTTGGAATGACCACATATTTGATGTCGCCAAAAATGCTGCGAAATGTCTAGGTTTCCTAAAGCGATGTAAGAAATATTTTACCCCCTCTGATCTGGCCTCAATATATAAGGCATTCATCCGCCCAAAATTGGAGTACAACGCCCACATCTGGTCAGGTGCTCCTAAAACATCTCTGCACCTGCTAGATAGGATTCAAAACCGTGCGATAAAACTTATTGACGATACTAATATCAGTCAATCAATGGACACCCTCGAACACCGACGAAATGTCTCGTGTCTCACTTTGTTTTATCGCTATTTCCACCACCAGTGCTCCACTGAAATCGCCAGTAGCATTCCGCAGATTCAAACTTTCAACCGTAACACCCGTCTCGCTATGAATGCTCATCAGTATACAAAAGCCCATCGGACGTACCTCTAAAATATCGTGATTCGTTCCTAAGCCGTACAACTCGCTTATGGAATGCCCTGCCGATCTCTGTATTTCCTGATCGTTATAACTTGCAAACATTTAAAAACAATGTACATCGGTACCTCTCTTTTCTTCCTCCCTAAATTTCCTTTGCCCGCGCTGTGTACAATCACCTTAAGGGTACTCAAACCCCTTGAGCGCGCGCTCATTATAAAAAAGAAAAAAAAAAACCTCTAAAAAAGACACCCTTTATGTAAGTGGTATGATTTGATGAGCTATAAAATTTGTATTTTTAAACGATAATGCCAGAAACGGAATTTGAATTAAATATCTATATTCATTATAACCATACTTTATGACATTAGGTTTTCAACCCAACTTCAGGCATCTAGCTTCCTCTGCTGTTTTGCTCTGTGACTGGGGTGGTGTAGTGGTACTAGCAATCACTTCTCACTCGGAGGGTCCAGGTTTCGAACCTGCCCATGGCAAGTCAGTGTAATTGGAATTCAGACAGAAAAATTCTGCGTGTGAAGGCATAACACTGACACGTAGATTTGGCTGTTGTAGAGTTTCAAGCACAGAAAAAAATACTGTGAATTATACCTCGAATCACTCTGAGTGAAGAAAAAACTCTCCGTCCTATTCGGACTCCCCCCCCCCCCCCCCCCCCTGGAGAGCGAATATCGAAACCAAACACACCTGAGTTTCAAACCACTACAAAACAATTTTCCTTTCCCCTCCTTCTACCTTTCCGCCCGCGCGGCAACAGTAAATTGATCCAATTTTGGATCAATCAATCAAGCATACGAGTATAAGCGGCCCATAGACATTCAAAATTATTGTGCCTAATATTTTACAATACTATTTGCTGGATGCCCCAGATGGCGCAGTAATTTAGTTGACGACCAATATTTGTGTATACAACATGTTGATTGATACTGAAGTTTGTTGTGCGGCCATTGCACTGACTGTGTGCTTAAAAAAGAAAGAAAAGCACAGAAGGATGAAAAAGTGTTTGCTCATGAAAATTTATTAAGTGACGTTGCAGTAAGTGAACTCAATGCTTTTCGAAATTTTCTATGATTCGACGGTGTATTATTTGACTAACTGCTGGAATTGATTAGGCTTGTCTTGGTGAGCTATTTGGATTAGATTTAATGGTGCTTTCTTTTTACATGTACTGATTATATGGTACTAATAATCTGGTGAAAAAATGTTTAGAATTTTTTTCACACGTGACTCAATAATGGCAAAATGTGATTCATTAGGCAAATAGCTGTGTCCACTTACCAAATCATTTCATTTCAATTGACTCAGCTCTATTTTCGTACTTTGAACAAGTTTCAATAAACTTCAGACAGTTTTAATACTTTTATTTTGCCCGGTACACGAATCTAGATCTGTTATTAGTTTTTCAAAGTTTGTCGTCTAAGTCTTTATGTACTTTATTTCTTGAAACTCACGAGATCCTTCAGTTTCTGACCAAACAAACATGTCGCTTATATTTTTATTCAATTCATGACATCATAAATTATAAACCTATAAATTTCGCTTATAATAAGCTACGGTTGTGGTCAGTTTAGGAAAGGATAACGCTTTTTCTAAGTCAAAAGAAAATACGAAAATTTTTTCTGATGTTGTCATTCGCCATTCAATCAGCAGCCAATTGACTGCGAGCCCGTTCAGCCTCTTTTAAGTGAGTTTCCTTTTCAATTTCTGTCTTAATTCACTCACCGTCTGAAGATTGGATTTTTATTTGCAAAGAATCACAAGTTTGACACGTATCCTTTGATTTTGTAGAGAATACATTATAGTAATATGTTTCTTTCACTGGTACTACATTTTCCTTTTCAAAAAGGGTTACGAATAGCTTATACATTTTCTTAATATTGTATTTAAGTCAGGATTTAAATATTGTCGTCTTGGTTTATGAGCTCTGGTGTAGTGACTAGTGTAGGCTGGAAACGACTGTATATGGTTTATAACATTAGTGTCATCTATTTTATTGCTTGCAAAATGACCTTTGCGCTGATAAACCAAAGACGTAACTTGTTCTTTAGAACAACATTTGTATATTCGTCCGTCACTCATTCGGGGTGCGCCTTCTTTTTATTTCCTTAACTTAAGCCTCTTAAGAAAATATGTTGTTCAAGTTGACTATATATAGTAAACTATAAAATAAGTTCATGGCAGCCTCTCTCACATACGAAAGAATTTTATTGTTTGCAATTCTGACGGCATCTGTATTTTGTATCGACAAATGTTTTTCCAGATATTAAATTTCCTCCTCCTTTAGTTCTTTTATGCTTTTTGTGCCCAATTATCGGGATTACGACTTCTTTTCCTCCCAATCAATGTGTTTGTTGTAATAAGTTTGCTGTTGAAATCAGATGAATCCGAGGAAAACCATAAACGTCTTCTTGAGCCAGACTTTCTGTTGATAAGTCGTATTGAAGAACCATCACATGATTCACTATTTTCCATTTTCCACATACACATTATTAGTCAAATTTAAATAATTTTTTTATAATAATTCAAACCCAAAATTTGTACGATCTGGGAGTAATGTTGTAAGGGCCGAAGGAATATGTAGAAAAGTGTAATATTGGTAAACTATACAGTAGAAGTTAAAATATACCCAATTACATTATATTCCTAATAATAATTAATTTGACTTCATGCCGGTGCATTTGAATTGCGTTATTGAAACGATTTACGAGTGTTTTCAGAAAATAATGGGAACATTAGTTTTTTTTAAAAAATATTTATGTATTCGTCTACATTAATGTTGTCGTCTTCAAAATAGCCCCCATTAGATATTATGCACTTGTGCCAGTGCTTCTTCCAATCCTCGGAACACTTCTCAAACTTCATTCGATCTTCATTCGCCGCTGTTTTTGGTCAAAGTTTAACAATTTTGGAACAAATTTTGCTCCCACGCGTTTCATACCCAAAACATTTGAAAAAATTCCATGGCATGAGCCAATCGATATGCCAACAATATCAGCGCCTTCTCTGATTGTGATTCGGTGATCGTTCTCATCGGTTGTTGAAGTGCTGGGGCGTCCGTCATCTTCATCTTCATCTTCACGGCCATCTTGGAAATGCTTATACCACTCGTAAACTCTTGTTTAACTCATAGCAGACTCATAATAGGCCTTTGTTAATATTTCACACACTTTGTTACAATTTATTTAATTTTTTACGCAAAATTTGATACAAATTCTTTGATCCATTTCTTTTAACAAACGAAAATCGCCGAGCTCATAAAAACACGTCTAAGCTTAGCGGCTGCCACAGACAAAGTAAACAAAGAATACAGCCGAAAATTTTATCATACTTCAGGGGCATATATGCCAACATAATAAAAAAAAATGTTGACAATTGGACTCTCCAAACCGGCGAAATTTAAAAATTCCCATTATTTTCTGAACACACCGTCCATTAGAGTAAAAGTTAATCAAAACGGCCTCTAAAATTTATCGTTTAATGGTGTTAATCGTTATTATTCAGGAAAGTTATTCTAATTATAAATACCAATGACTTTGACACTTCAATTTAAGATTTTTCATAAAATAGAGTTAATCGATTTGCACACTAAACGGGCTCAATTGTCATAGAAACTTTCACGGCTTTAATACGTTAGAGTCATGAAATTTATTATTGATTTCTTGAAAATTGAAACACAGTAAAATTCTGTGATTCGGAAATGTGCTGCGATTACTCTTGTTATGAATCATATTGATATATGGTGTTATGGAGCTAAGTGTTACAACACTGTATGGAGTAGAAGTAATTTTTCACAGAATCCCTGCATAGAGTGCCCATTTGGCCTTGAAACAAAATGTAGCTGATTGCTTTTTTCACAAACAATTATTATTGGAGTTACATTTGCCCAAGCTGAGGAAATTTATTCAATTTTTTTATCGCTTGTTGAAGATGCTTCCGTACTACAGAATCTTGTGATTCATAATTTTTTTCGATGTTTTTTATTTTGGAGATTCATCTTTGTACTGTAAACAAATAAACACAAACATATTTAAAATAGATAATAGCCTTTGCGTAAATTAATATTACAATAACTTTACTTCAAAATTAAAGTTATCAGAAACGGAAGCTGAATGAAAAATGCTTGCAACTGCATATTAAATGGGCGATGGGATTTCACAAAATTGATTGGGAGCTGTAAACGGAAAGCAGGTTAATGTGTCAATTGGAAAGGCCACCAAATATGGGCTCATACTACTACAATTATAAAATATATCATAGTATTCCGCTGATGACAGTTGTAAGCTCAGATTATGAATTTATTATGGTAGATGCCGGTACATCTACGAACATCAGAGGGAGGAGTTCTAGGTCACCCGACTTTTGGAGAAATTTATTATTAAATAAATTTCTTCAAATTCCCAAGGTACTGCCTGCATACATGTCTCTTATTGAATGGTATACATGTGGTCCAATCAACGGATTCTAACACTTATATAACAATAGTTAGAATTAATTTTGAAAGCCTTAATGCACCTTTGCTGCGAGAAAACTGTTCAGCTGTATACAATGAGAATGATGCCGCCATATCGTTTGATTTCTTCTGTAAGTGCTTAAACGATCACATTGAGATGTGATCTGTAGTGTCAGATACGAGAAGTGGAAATACAAAAAAGTCAAGAACCTGGATGTCTGATTTCCTGCTGAAAAAAATTCTTAAAAGAAAAATAAATTCAATTCCGCAAAGCATATGAGAAAATAATTAAAGAAGTTTCCATTGAGGTTCCTCTTTGTAAACGGAGTTTTTACATAGATACATTTCATAGAGTTAAAGCGTGTCGTAAATGAGTTTTTCAATAAAAATGCCCTAACTGATCCACCAACCGTGCATTAATTATGACAATGAGGATATTCATACTTCTAAAGACTTGGCTAATGAGTTTAATAAATTCTGGCTTCGGTACAGTAATTAATGCTTGCGCAGAAGAATGTCTCATTGAGGAAAAAGAACAAAATATGATGCTACATTGGTATTGAATTCCAAAGTCTAATGGTATGGACAAAAAATAAATAATAAGAAGTTGGAAATCGGGACGTTAATACTTCGATTGCGAATTCAATGAGCCAAGCTAAGTTTCTGAAAGTTTTTAATAATTTATACATAAAGGTGCAGTTTAGAATATTTATGTGCTGTCTAAGGGTACATCCGGTGATTTTTTGAGAAAATCTGGAAATGTGGTCATATTTCCGGAGACCATATACGTATCGAAACGTTGAATTAAATGCTAGCTCGAGTTTTTTAAACGTCAATGCATCAAAGGCACTATAAACTACTGAGCATTAGTTTATTATAGGTATAAACCGAAAGAAACCTTCATCCAACTTTTCCCCCCAACATATAGAATATTTTATACACCAACGGCTCTAACAATAACACTAGCAATTGTCAAAAAAACGGTGAACTTAAAGCTGCAGAAAGGCTCCCAAGTTACTTTTTTACCTTTTCAGTAGAACCTTGTTCTTAAAGCAACAAAAATTGCAACCCAAAAAAAAACAGAAAACTGTTATGTTCACTGACAGTCTCTCTGTTCTTTCAGCTGATAAAAACGTCAAACACCATACACCTGTCATCAACCTAATTCGAGACAACATAACATAATATCTCTAGGATCGAAAATTAAAATTGTATGGGTGCCAGCACATATTGGTATAAGGGGCTATGAATGTGCTGACCTTAATGATAAATTTGTTGCATCGGATTCCAACGCTGTGATAAACTTATATCGACCCTGCAAAAATGATTTAACGAAATTAATAAAAAAAAAACGTTGGGATCATAGTGAAGCTCAAAAATGGAACGATAACATTCATCACTACACCACCATTAACCCTAGGGCAATGCCAGTATCATATCCGACGCACACCACAACTTTAATGAATAGATGATTCCTTCGACTCCGGCTTGGACACACATGATTAACTCACAGCTACTTACTCAATAAAGAACCCCCACCGATTTGCCATCTCTGCCTTACAAACGAAACTCTTACAACTAAACACCTAACTACCGAATGAAATATATACAATGAACAATATTTGTATAAGACTATTTGATAGCTGATAGCTGAACTTAATATAAAAAATGTATACAAACTTTTACAATATCTGGATCTAGACAGTAAAATTTAAATAAATTTATATAATTTGCCAATGGGGGTCGGGTTCGTTGAAATTAAGAGCTATGACACTCTTGCTTTGAACACCCTTGACCGCCTGGGCTTTATTTTATTACACGATATTTATCAACTTCAAATATTTCCTTCCCAGCAGAGAGTCATGTATGCTAGCGCTGTTGTTTTAAGATATTACTCTGTACATTCTTGTAAGATTAGTAAATAATAATAATAATATTGTAATATGGATATAAATAGAGCTCTTACGAGCTTAAGCTTTACTAAGGTCGGAACATAAGCAGAAGATATATAGAGTTGATATAAACCGCCATACATACTCGTATGTATTATATATTCTCTGAATATGTACATCCCTACCTGATTTTCATATGGAATCAGTTTTGCAATTAAATTTGTGGCAAAGAAGTGGAATCAATGTTATCGGTGCAGATAATAATTCCTTTGGATTTCGTAGGGTTTAAGGAGAGTTTATTGAGCATGGACCAGTTATAAATTCTATCTAAGTTCTCATTGAGCCTGGAAAGGTAGAGCTTGGCATAGTCTGTATACAGATGCACAAACGCGTTAAGGCAGACATTAGGCATGTCATTAATAAATAATGAGAACAACAGCGCACACTGGCCGATTTAGTACAACACTAGCTGGTTATAAGTGAAAAAAAAAAGTTGTTATTATTGCCTTTCGCGCGTTAACTGGTGTTTATAAAGTGTTATAGTGAAATAAAAGTGAGATAATTATTTGTAGTAAATATGTCAGAGTATGCTGCTGGTAAATATTTTTAAACTCAGAGTATTTTTATTAAAATATAAGTAAGACTCCGTCACTATGAACTATAATACAATAACTGTGGTGGTACATTTTTTTGTAGTGACGTACTAACTTTTCTTTGTATTTCTTGGTGCATAACAAACATTCTCAGCGCAACGTCAAGAAGTTTTTTCGTGCAAGTGTCAAAAGAGTAAAGCTTTTGTATCACACGTTTTTAAAAAGTAAAGGGTTTTCCAATAGGGACTTGACAACTTGATCACTAATCATCAAACTGTCCCTGTCAATTTATTCAGTAAGATCAACATTTTCATCATGGTAAAGTACACGAACGAGCAACGTCTGCAAATTATAAAAATTTCTCCCGAAATTCGGAGTCGGTGACTGCAACTTTAAGAGCGTTAACTCCAATTTTCGGTCGTAATTTTTGCCCTAGTAGACAGGCAATGACAAGTTTAGTGCAACAATTTGAGTCTACATATTCGTTGTGTGATGTTGCCGTGTTAGTGAGACAACGGGTTGGTCGAAGTGTCAAAAATATCTCTGCCGTTCATGCGTCCGTAACGATCCAAATCAGTCAATTCCACGGCGTTCTCAAGAATTGGACATCGCTCAGACCACATTATGGCGTATTTTGCGTAAGAATCTTTGTTTACACCCATACAAGATTAAGCTGACTCAAGAATTGAAGCCGATGGACCATTTGAAGCGACGTACGTTCTCCGATTGGGTACTGGAGAAGATGCGCCAAGATGATGAATTTCATCGCAAAATGATACTCGTATTCAGTGACGAAGCTCATTTTTGGCTCAATGGGTTCGTCAATAAGCAAAATATGCGTTATTGGTCGGGTGAAAATCCACATGTGCTTCATGAATCACCACTTCTTCCACAAAAAATAACTGTTTGGTGCGGTTTGTATGCCGGCGGCGTTATTGGGCCATATTTTTTCGTGGACGATAACGATCGTCACGTTACTGTGAATGGTCAGCGCTATCGCGCCATGATCACCGATTATTTTTGGCCCGAATTGGAAGATATGGACTTGGACGACATGTGGTTTCAACAGGATGATGCCACAAGCCACACAGCACACGCTACAATCGATTTATTGAAGAGTAAGTATGGTGAGCGTGTTATCTCAAGAAATGGGCCAGTCGATTGGCCGCCTCGTTAGTGCGATTTAACGCCGCTTGACTATTTTCTGTGGGCTACTTTAAGTCATTGGTTTATGGCAACACGCCGACGACGTTGGAAGAGCTCAGAGCCAACAATGAACGCGAAATAGCGGCCGTTTCGCCCGTTTCGAGTCGTTGAAAATAGGGTCCTACGAATCGACCGCTGCAAACGTGCCCGCTGTGCCCATATGAACGAAGTCGAGTTCTATTCATAAATGTTTTAATTGTACTTCAAGCCGATAATAAAGTCTTTGAAATATCTCAAATGGTTTGCCTTTTATTTAAAAAAAAATTTGTCCAGAACGATTTTTAAAAGCTGAAGCGTTCTGACTTCAAAAAGAGTTCCTAATTCCATTGCCTGAAATTCATGTGCCAATAACTTTTATGCAAGGAACACCGGAAAAATAATTCCAAGAATGTGGAAACAGAGCTAAAAATCGAAAAATTCGAAACCTCATGGAAAGATTGGCCGAAGAATTACCATTTGCTGTTTAGTCTAAGCTTAGAATAGAAGGAAAGCGTTCTGGAGCCGAAGTCGTAAAAAGGGTTGTAGAGTGTTCTCCTAAAACACTTCAAAAGCTTAAGACACTCGAAACACCTAAAGAAGTCCTAGCACTTATAACCAAAACACTGACAAAACATCAATATAAACAACATCAAAATGCGCAAAAAAAAGCTAATGTTTATCCAGCCTACGATACCATTTTAGAGAGTAAAACAAGAGTGTTATGTAACAAGTAATTTTTTGACTATAACCGAAACCTTGTGTAGTTTTACTTCAGCCATTGTGCGGTGCGCCAGCAGCGATGAAATGCAATTGAGTGCCTTTATTTGCCAAGCCTTGCTGCGCGTAAGTACTATGCCATTGCTTAACATCAGTCTGTAATATGCGATTCGCGCCAACAAATGCTGTCCCATTATCGCTGTATAGATGATAACATGGGCCACGACTATTGATGAACCGAGTGAACACATTGATGAATGCTTCTGCAGAGAGGTCTTGAGCTAACTCAATATGTACAGCCTTTGAGGACATGCAAATAAACACAGCGGCATATGTCGTCCTTACCGAGCGTACGTGTTTTGACGCAATACGAATATGGAACGGGCCACAGTAGTCCACACCTGCCTTTGAAAAGGGTGGAGCTGGTAAGACTCTAGAACGTGGTAATGATGTCATGCGCTGTCGTCATGAGTGAATACAACCTTTCACAAGAGTACGTACATGAATTATGCAATATTTCTCTCGAATCGTCTGCATCATAAGTTGTATGCCTCCATGGAGCGTATCACGATGCGCTTGGTCAACAATAAGTCTCGCTAATGTACTTTCCTTGGGAAGAAGGATTGGATGCAGTTGATATTCCTTCAGCCTTGCGTTGTGAAGTCGACCAGATATACGCAAAATATTTCCCATCGTGACGTCAAGATATGGGGACAATGAAATGATCTTGCTGGATGTACGGACATTACTGCCCCTTTGAAGTTCGGTGATCTCAGCTTCGAAGTACCAATGTTGCTCGGCAAGTATATGCCAATGTAAAGCCTCTTCCATCTCCTTCGCTGTCACAATGGATTGTGAAATATATCTTCGATTTGAGTTCTTCCAACGTAAGATGTAGGCCGTTGTACGAAGTAGCTGACCAATTTTGCTAAACCGCTCAAGCAAATTAACCTCTGATATTGATATTGATATAACCTCTGATTTCCTTTCCGCTCTGATATTGAGTTTGAAACGAAAGTCCCTTAGTCAGCCTTGCCACCTTTGCCTTAATTGGTTTTAGTTCCGTTGCCATCGCCAAGGTTTCATCCTCTGTCAGACTTATGTTGTCCGCAGCAGATGGCTCTTCGCTAATCGCTGGGTGTTGAGCGGTGCTGTCCATTTTCATCAGTAGTGCTGAGGTAGGTGGCAGCTGCATAGGCCTTTATGCTAGTGTCGCAAAAACCATGTAGATGCAGAATCCTATCAAGATGTATGCCGTGCCATCGTGGTATGCGTATGCTCGCCAATCGCTTCAAGTCATTGCGGGACGTTAACTATTCGTCCAGCAAGTCCTTGGGAAGTGGTGTATCGTGCCAACATGCCAGTTGGATCATAGAGCCTCGCCGTATCGCTCAGGACCTGACGTTTTGTGGTAGATGGAGTATCGATTGCCAATTTTATCTTGTAAAACAGCTCGTCTGACATAGGATCCCAATGTAATCCAAGCACCGTAGTCTCAGCCACCTGCAGATTAATATCATCCGTGGTTGAGGTGTTGGTAAGCTGAGCGAGTGTATGTCTATCATTATATTGCCATTTTCGTAGGTGGAAGTGACCTTGCCTGAGTACGAAACGAAGCATTACTCAAGTAATCATCAAAGTTGAAGTCCCGCGAAATACTCGCTCGCGCCGCTGCAGCCCGGTTACCATCTGGTAATTTGTTAGAGTTATCCTAGCCACATTATTGCATTGCACGAATTGCCATATATGGTTCACTTGCGGTGCCATAAGTAAAAGTCGCCAACTGATACGTGAGCTGGAGATTCTCGCCATAAAATTCGTTGTCATTGCCTATGTCTGTCGTCGATCAGCACTTGCCGGAACATCTTCTCCACATCCGCTGGTAATGCAACGGCGAAACGACGAAACCGAAAAATAATATTAACAAGTACCTCTTGTATGAGTGGCCCAGCCAATTGTGCATCATTAAGTGAGATGCCTGTTGTTGTTTGCGCTGAGGCATTGAATACCACTCGAAACTTGCTCACCACGGCATGATGGGGTATGTAGTACGATTGTGATGGATCGCCTGCTTGATCCAAAAGCGCATGCATATGACCAAGCCGAATGTACTCTCGCATAAAGGTCACATACTTTTCCCTAAGGTCCGAATCCAAAGCCAATTTCCGCTCCAGTTGATGAAATTGTCGTAGCGTTAACATAGACATAGCAAAGGATCTCAATACCATTTACCATGAACTGCTATTAGTCAAACTAGGAAAGGCTGGCTTTACAGACTTTATGGTTGGTTGGTTTTCCTCATATCTTAAAGATAGGAACAAATAGTCAAGATTGACTGGAACTTCAGTGAGTGTCTTTATATTAGAATAGGTGTCCCACAAGGGACACTATGGGTGGCATCCAACCTTACAAAATGGGGAGACTAAATTATTGGTGTAATTTGACTTGTTGTATTCTAGGCAACCACTCATCTTACGTGATTCTACTCGTAGTTGCCTGAAAAAAAGAGTGTCTTTCTTGACTTTAAAAAGTAGGAAAACTGGACTTGCTAAACTTATATGTAGACATATAATATATACAAAGGTATATACTAATGTATGTATATTATTGTGTGTAATGGATTGGTGTCTGTATGTATGTATTGTTTATATAGGTTAAGTAGTCTAAGGTTTATTTTAAGTTTGATATTAAGTTTTTATAAAAAATAAAAAATTATGTCCATATGCTAAGTTTTTGTTAGCAATTTTTTTTCTTAGCTTTAAGTATAGTAAATAAATATTAGTAAAGAAAATGTAAATAAAGTCGAAAGACATAGAGTAGATTTAGAGTAGCTTAGAGTGCCTGCGTGGGGACAGTAAGTTAGTATAAGGTTGTTAAGTAATTTTAAGCTAGCATTTAAGCATTTTTTGTTAGTATGTAAGAGTTAATGATTAAGAAAATAAAATGCATTGAAAACTGAAAACAAACTACGCATTCCCTAAGATGACAGCACAAATTATTGCCGTTGTGTAGCGCAGTGTTGAGGAGAATCCGAATGAGTCGATTCGCCATCATGCACAGCAATTGGAGCTATGGCCATCCACTTTGTGGAAGATTTTACGGAAAGGGTTTGGCTTAAAAGCTTATAAGACCCAGCTTGTGCAAGAGTTGAAACCCCGTGACCATTATACGCGTCACAGTTTCGGTGAACGGGACGAAAACATGATTCAGCTTGGTACTCATTATCAACTCAAAATTTTGTTCTACAATGGGGCCCATTTTTGGTTAAATGGATATGTAAACAAGCAAAATTGCCGAATTTGGAGTGGAAAAAACCCAGAAGCCTTTGTCGAGACGCCCTTACAATCATCAAAACTCACTGTTTGGTGTGCTATATGGGCTGGTGGAATCATCGGCCCATATTTCTTTAAGGACGATGTCGACCAGAAATTTACCGTCAATGGAGAGCGCTATAGAAAAACGACTTCTTCGTTCCTCAGTTGAATGCCATTGACGTGACAGAGCTTTGGTTTCAACAAGATGTCACAACATACCACACGGCGCGCGACACCATCAATTTATTGTAGAAAACATTTGCTGATCACATAATTTCGCATAATGGACCTGTGAAGTGGCCTACACGATCCTATGATCTCGCGCCTTTGGGGATATGTGAAGTCACTAGTCCGTGCCGATAAACCAGAGAAGTTGGACGATTTATTATTATTATTATTATTATTGCTGATATACGGCCCCAGTTGCTCGATAAAGCTGTTGAAAATTGGACTGCAAAATTGTGCTTCATTCGAGCTAGCTATGGCACGCATATGTCCGATATCATATTTAAGCACTAATGGCATTTAATTATCTATTAAATAAAGCTGCTATTATAGACATTAACATTAGTTTCAAGTGTATTATTTGATATTGAGTTTGAATACCTCTAAAAAAAACACCCTTTATTAGTAGAATCTTAAACTACTGATCAATATATTTACTATCAGATAACCAGGAGCCTTCAAATACCCAAATCCTTAAGCTTTGAGTTTGAAATTGTCTACAGATCTTCTTATAGCTGCTGTACATAATAACATCACACTAATACACTGAAGTCAAGCGTATGCTTTGGCTTAAACACTTTCATTAAGGGATTACATCACTACCTGACGTTACCTCTTCCTCTAGCTCCAGGTGTAAACTTGAATTTAGTTAAGGTTGTATTCGATCAAAGTGCGTAATCTCTTACGGTCTTTAATCTTGACAAAAAAAAAAACTCTTGTTCGGGTGTGTCTAGCCATCCGAAGAAGATCTCCTTCTCCCCTTCTCATAATTAGCTATGAGAATCATTATGCCCATGGCATTTCTTAAGTTATAGTACTTATAGTAGTTCGAAGATTTTCAAGGGCCTTCAAGTGATTTTCTGGAGCAGTGTGATGTTATTCTGAGCAATGTCTTACTACACTTGATATGAAATTCTCCAAGAAATGTCCCATAGAATCTCGTTCAATCCAAGTATACTATATTTCCTTTTGTCAGATTTCTGTCAAATATGGCGGCCAAAAATGCATACACCTACCTGGGTAATTATTGCTATGAAAAATATAAATATGAATTTATTTTTCCCGAGGTTCTCCATAATTCACTTAATCATTGTATTCAGTGATGTACATAAGTCATTTTGGAGGTTTAAATTTTAAATTAGAATCAGCAAAACAAAAATTTGTTGTTTCAATTTATTTATTTGTTCGCCTATATTTAGAATTTTTCAATGCATTCATGCATATGCATACATACGAGTATGTACGAGTAGACTATTTTTTTTTAATAAATCGGTTGGCTAACATTTTATTGAAAGAGCCTCCTAATCTAACAATGTCATGTTGAACAACAAATTGAACGGACCTGTTACTTCACTGTAGTCTCGTTCTTGAACACATTGTAGTATTTTTTATAAATGGACGCCCGCATTTGAACCTAATTTATTTTTGAGAGAAAAAAAAAATGAAATAACGCACAATGAAAATGTACAATTTATCTATTTTGGTCTTACTCATACAGTAGAGAATGGGAAAGAATTGAAAAGTGCATATTGCTTGGCAGGGTGTGACACAGAATAGTTAGTCTACGGATACTTTGAGCAGAATTCTTTCGCAGCAATCCTCAGACACATCAACAATAATTGTTTTAGTCGATACACCTGTGTATTGTTTAGAAATGGAATAATGCAGTGCTTTATATCTATAATTTGTCGTTTGAAACAATAATGAATTTGGTGTATCTACCTGCTTGTCATATTGTGTCGCTTTTGCTATTGCTGACGGCAGGATGTTGTGGGAAGTTTGAAATCTAAATTAGAACACAAAAGTACCTACTATACAGATACAGAATTTTCAATGAGCTAAAATTGCAGCATAATTTATAAGGTTTATTTATTCTGCAGCAAGTTTACATACACGACTACATAGTCACATACTGGGAGGACTGGCCGGTGATGAACTTGGCCGCTGCCGCTGCCGCCGACGGTACTGCTCACAACTATATTTTACATCTCGAATATGGCTGCTGGTGACGGTCAGTTTATCTCAACGATGGAATATTAGCCATTTAATTGCTACAATAAATCATACGTATTTAATACAGATATGAGTGTATCCCAGTTCAACTGAAAATCTATACACCAATTTTTTTTACCACAATTTAGTTTTGAAAAGAAAATTTAGTACTCGTATTTCCCTCTGGCTAATAGTCGTTTCATATATTCACTAATTAAAATTTGCGCGCATTTTTTTATAGGTGAAATTTATGGGTTGGAAATATACTATATATATAAATATATATATAAAAATACTCTTTACGTTGGTGTTTTGTTTTTATGATCGTTAAATTTCGAATTTAACATAAAAGATACGAATATAATGTTTTAAGTTCTATTTTTTTTTATACAAGAATTTCTGATTGACCTTCGGGGGAAATATTATCAAAGTTTGTCGTTTTGTCTTTCCTTAACATGTCCTTACTTGTATACTGACAGCTCCTGTTTTCACAATCTTTAACACATAAGGTTAGAACTTTTAATTAAAAAAAACACACCCAATTCCCGATGGTATTTTTTTAAGCCTACAGTAGATATTATGATACTCCGTTACGGATTTTATTATGACACTAATTTGGAGAAGGAATTGAGGGAAATGTCAACTGATACATGTTGAATTCTTCTTTTGTAATATAGTTTTTTTTTTTTTTTGCCAACTTGAGAGATGACAGCTGATTTGTACTCAGTTTTATAATGAATGCACGTACCCCAGAACAACGCTCGCAAATTGTGTAAATTTATTGCAAAAATCGTGCTTAAAATGGTCTTATATAGAAGACATGTGGTTTCAGCAAGATGGCGCAACATGCCTTAGCATACACTACAATCAATTTATTGAAGAAAATATTGGACGAGCGCATAATTTTGTGTAATGAACAAGTGAATTGGCCTCCAAGATCGTGTGACCTTTTGATATGTGGAGTTGGCAATCTACACTGATAAACCAGAAACGATCAATGTTGCTCGAAAAAGTTGTCGAAAAATCTACTTCCATATTGATGACATAAAATTATCTTTCCAATAAAGGCAATACCTAGGCTATTATCGTTCTTAAAGTTCTATATCTCAGTACGTCAGGCTACATCCTGAAGAAAATACAAGACTTGAACATGAACTATTAAGCGTCTTGTCTTCCTTTGCTTTCTCTTCAAAAATCAGCGCACCTAAAATGATGTCAACAGAAACAGTAGCCATATTGTTGAAGCTACATTTGTCAAATTGGCTGTCATTTATTCAGCCTGTGTTACCAAATCACACGTGCAAATGATAAAATTGTTTTATCAAAATGGGTGTTTTGTTCAGGCAACGTTCCACGCTTCGCCCATTTTACGGTCGCCATAATCATCCTACCGAGAGGACTATTCGCAATGTGGTGGATAAATTTGAGTCCACTGGTTCAGTAAACGATAAACCAAATCCCGTACGTCGACGAAACGCAAGATCTGCCGAAAACATCGCCGCTGTCCGTGAGAGTGTGCAGGAGAATCCGTGGCAATCGATTTCGCGTTGCTCACAAGAATTCGGCCTTTCGCAAACCACAACTTGGCGAATTTTGCGCCGTGTGTTGGGTCTGCACCCGTACAAAATTCAGCTGACCCAAGGGCTGAAGATATACGACCATACACAACGACGTGTGTTTGAATCATCTTCAGCTATGGATGATACCAATCCACATGAGATCCAAGAGCGTCCAATGCATCCGGAAAAAGTCACTGTTTGGTGTAGATTTTGGGCTGGGTCCATATTTCTTTGAGAGCGACGTTGGCCAGGCTATCACCATCAACTATAGGTCGATGATTACCAACTTCTTTTGGCCTGAATTGGATGATATAGATACCAACGGCATGTGCTTTCAACAGGACGGCGCTATGTGCTAGAGCTCTTGATACCCGGGTACCCATATTTTATATTATATTTTCCGATATATTTCGGGTACCTGCGTTATTTCTCATGTTTCTCATACATCAAGACCAGACAAACTATTATATTACAAAATATGTAAACTTTTCTATTTGGAAAACATCTCTATTTTGCCTATAAATTATTTGAAACAATGTATTTTATTACATTTCTTTTATATATTTAGCGGTCGGAACTGAGGATTAATGTATGGGGTCTAGCATTGTTATGCAACAGGATCGAACCATGTCTGTTTGCCAACGCAGGGTGCTTTTCAGCCAATTTCGTATGCATCGTTTCCCCTGATTGAAAATATGAAAAGTGGATTGGTCCTTTCGATGTACAGCAGATTGTCATCATAACCCTTTTTGGGTGAAGATCGGGCTTGGGGATGTGTTTTGGTTTTTCATTTGCATCCAACCACTGTCCACATCTCTTACGATTATCATACAATATCCACTTTTCATGACAGGTGACCATCCGGTGCAAAAACGGCTCAGTTTGGTTTCTGAATGTAGGCGATGCGTAGATTTCCAGGCGCCGTAGTTTTTGGAATTCGTTCAGTTCATGGGGTACCTATCGAGTTTCTTTACCTTTCCTATGAGAGAAAGGTGTCAACTTATTGTCATTGGTGATATTCCCATGTTTTGTGCAATCTCCTGCGCCGATTTCGTTGGGTCCGCATCCTCCGTTGTCCTCTTAAAACATCGTCGTCAACTAACGTTTCCAGCTTCCAACGTGGTTCATTTTCGAAAATCTCCTGAACGGAACTTTCCAAACCAACGTCGTATAGTGCGTTCATTTACCGCTACATCCTCAAATGCGTTATTAATGTTTTTCATTGCCAATGACGCACTATGTCCTATTCTAAATTCGTAAAGGAAGAGGGTTCGAATTTGAACTGTCGACAGCATGGTAAATAATTCATAGAAAAAAAAACAGTACTTGTAACGAACCCTAAAATTCTCACAGCGCGTACGTACGTACCATATTTTATAAAAAACGAAAATTTAACGTTCTGGCACAAATGTTTACTCGAGAACTTCATATTTTCGAGCGAAAATCGGACATTTCATGTACATTATACAACCCAATACAATGTTTTCTGCAGTGGAGAAACCACGTTCTGATGACTCCGATGTCACTCATATCCAGGTTTGGATATTTTTCTGCATTATTTTTCCACCCATTAAAATGGTCAGGAATATTGAGGTTTAACTGTGGGTCACACAGATACATGTCGAACTCATTAACAGCCTCACAATCTGATTTGGCTTCTAATAAAAAATCCATGGCGCTACATCTTTAACTCACAACTACTCTACTCTCGTTTTCCAGTTTTCTACCAAGTTCCGCACATGTTTTCTAAAAAGTTCTCTCACTTCTTCAACCTCGACTTCCAAGTTTTTATGCCTTGAATCCGATAAAGGGGAAACTTGTTCTGTGAGGAATTCTTCGAATTCCTGCCTATCCATTTTGAACCTGCTCTGCAAGCTTTCTTTTATGATTACCATGAAGCTGACAATATTTTCATATTTTCACTATCTGAGAATTTTTGTTTTTAGGTGTAGAATGGAAATTGTTATATTTTCTTCGCAAAATCCGGAAAACGTGTTTCAAAAATCCAGTTAATATAAATCTAAACAGACACTACGAAAAATTAAACGAGGAAGTTAAATTACATATAAAAGTGAGTAGAGACAATTATTGCACTGATAAACTACAGAACTGCAGAGGGAACGTAAAGAAAGAGTGGAATATTGTCCATAATATCCTAAAGTATCAACCTCGAGAAGATAAAATTTCCAAAATACAAGTAAAAGACAAAATAATATCAGATCCTGTGGCCATTGCCAATCATTTTAATAAATTCTTTATATCTGTCCCAACTCTATCAATGTTCTTGCAATTTATTTGCAGATTTAATAGATGAGACATATCAGAGCAACACCTTTTTTTAATACGATTTCTCCATTGGAAATCCATAATCAAATCTTAACCCTTGATAACAAAAAATCGAGTACTGCCGATAATATTACTAACTGCCCCTTGAAACAAATTTCTTTACATATTGTGGATGTATTGAGTCAATTATTTAATGAAAGTGTAAATGTAGGCATTTTTCCTGCAGCTTTAAAAACTGCTGAAGTTATTCCATTATTTAAAAAAAAAGGTAATCGAAGTTGAATGTCCCAACATAGACCTATTTCCATCCTTCCAAAAGTTACTAAGATCTTTGAAAAACTAGTGAAAAAGCGTATAATATCTTTTCTAAACAAAAATAATTTTTTCAGTAATGAACAATTTGGTTTTCGAAAGGGGAGATCCACCGAAGATGGTTTTAATAAAAATAAAGCGTCTTTACTTCTTTTCCTTGATATGATTAAGGCATTTGATATGGTATAGTTTTATTGTACTTTGCAGGGAGTCAGAGAAGTCAACGTGTGAGACTTGATATGATCTATAGTGATGAATAAGATACTAATATTGGTGTACCTCAAGGATTCGTTTTAGGGCCGCTTTTATTTTTCATTTACGTAAATTCGTTGTTCATTCAAAACTTTAAAAATCAAGAAACAGCCTTTGCTGATGATATCACTTTCTAGGGCAATGGTTTGCAAAACATGAGTTACACATAAGCGAAAAAACTAAATTGATGATTTTTAACTTAAAAGGTTTCTGTGCTGATGATTGTAAAGTTGTTTTTCACTCCATTTCTTGTCCAAAAATGTCTTTATCTACTCACATTTGTGGGGAAAAAAACTATTCTGATAAATATGTCTGTAATATTAATTGTTTTAAGGTTGAAAGATTTAAACATCTCAGTGTTTTAATTGATAAGAATTTGAGCTGTGAATGGCATGTAGATGAATTGAAAAATTATCTGTTATCTTTTGAAACCATACTGTTCAACTAAAATTCCTCTGATGATATATGGATTAGCACACTTCAAACTACAATATGGTATTGCAAGTTGGGGTGGAATATACAAGCGAACAATCGATATATTAAATTTTGCCCAAAAACATATGATACGAATTAATTGCACGGCCAACAGACTTGCAAGTAGTTGGCCACTTTTTCATAGTTTTCAGGTGCTTTCAGTAGCTCACCTTTTTATCTTTAAAGTCTTAAAAAAAAAAACACAATTTTATAAATTTTACACTGCGATAGCACCTAGGCTTTTCAATAAACTACCTTTTGATATAAGATCTGAAACACAATTTACATTGTTCATTAGTAAAATAAAGAATTGGCTTTTTACTACGGACCATAGAGCTGTCAAAATACTGTTAAACTCATCTCAATAAACTTTACCAAATTTCTTTCTTATTTACATTATTATTATTACTATTTTTTTCTGTTATTTTTCTTTTTTGCTCTCAAACATATTTTTTATTATAAACTTTCAACTTATTTGCATAAACAGCTTTCTCTCTAAATAAAATTTGTAAATTTAACCCCACAAACACAAAATCAAAAAAAAATTTAATCTCCAATTGGCGGATCATTCACCTCTCGTCAAGGAAGTGCTACAAGATGATACCTATCTAAATATCAATATATTTAGATTATATATATTTAAAATATATAAATAAAATGATTTTTTGTCGGCTTTCACATTAAGTTGATAATTTTGAGATGCGAAAAGCCGTCAGAAATAAAATAGCCTTCTACTGCCTTTTTTAAATAAAAAATACTCCTTTGCAACTACGTGATTAATTTATCTAAGATTTTCAGTTCGTCTTATTAGCCTCTATTTGAAGATGTTCTGGTTTTGTAAATCTGAACTGAAACCCTTTTAAACTCTTTTAAAAATAATTGTGTTCTCAATCTTAAAATAATTAATATAAACGAGAATCTCTTCAGAAACATAACATACTCGTATATGTATTTCCTCACACATTACTTGGCGCACTTCATTTATAAAGTCCAATACAAGCTGCATAATTTTTCTATTTTGCTGGATGTATTATCAGTTATGATTTCACAGAAGCAGCTACCCAAATATGACATTGAACGAGAATCTATCGTCTGATCACCACAAACTTCTTCAGTTTCTTAGCGTTTTTGATTTTCAACTATCATCGTACTGCAGACATCTGAAAATTCCATTTCTATATTTCAACAAACTAAAACATCAATCAACTGAAACTGAGACGATTTATAATATGATTGCCATCATTCACTAAACAGTATAGCTAAAGTGAGCCTATATCTTACATTACAACCGTATGTTTCTTAAAAAGACGCAATTGTTCGAGTATTCTCCCAAAAACATTCACTCTTATTTGCTCATTTTTGTATAGATACTCTTTCACACAGCATTTTTTAGCTATCTTGAACTTCTTTCCAAGTCGGAAGTTCAACTGATTCATTGCCAATTTCTAGTATGGGGAGTTGATGGAAAATTGGCGATCCGAGAACCCAGATTCTAACGAGTTCGATGACGATAATATGGCAAATAACATCAGCTCCAAATGATTTTCGATTCATTTATAGTATAAGTAAGAATTCAGAGGAAACCTTTTGTACGAATATGCCGAATATTGCGCTTCGCTTCCCACTAGAAGGGTTAGACATTCACGCCACCTTGTTTAACTATTTCCATTATCTAGTACAATAGAAGACCGTTATGTCCGTTTCGCATCCCATTCCCGAAAAGGATAATGATATATCCAATCCTATGAATCTTCGTTTGTTTGTGGATTGAGAGCAAATGCGTATAAGTTTGGGATAACTAATTCGGATCTAAGACTGAGCGTAATACCATATATGCCGAGAGAGATTTTTGAACAAGCTGAACACGTCAATCATATTATGTAAACCGTACTTTGTGATGTACCCTCTAATATCATGAAAATTTACGATCTGACTTCTGCTAAATTATTTTAAATATACAGCTCTTTGCATTACAAGCTATTTTGTATAATGTAGATGACTTAATCACTTACAGATCAAATTTGTAAAATCGATGTGCTCAACAAACCCTTGCAATGAGAATTTTACTAGATGGGTGGAAGTGACACATAAATCGGGAACCACTATTGAAAGTTTAAGGGATCGATGAGTATCAAAAAGAATTGTCGAAAACTATACGATCTACCCAAGTCACCAGAACTAAAGATGCACGTAATTTGGTACTTGTTCCTTATCTGTTTAATCGATGTTCCGTGTGGTTCAACTTGAGAATTGGCTGATTGGGAAAGATTCGAGTGTGAAGCAGATTTTGCTTCACTTGTACAAGGTCGTGCAAAACTAATCACTCTATCGGAAGATGGTATAATTTTTGCAAATAGCGTCGTACGTCAATCATATTTGACATTTGTGAACAAGACAGCTGCAGTATACAAACAGACAAGCAATGGAGTGCTATACTCCGCAAGAGCGTGGGATAATTGTATCGTTGTTTTTGACTAATAATCTGTCGGTGGTGTTAGCGCAGCGTGAATTTCGACGTCGATTTCCTAATCGTGTCGCGAAAAAAATTCCATCGCTTAGATACTCGACTCGAACAGAGTGGAATCACAGGAGACCATGCAGGACGTGGCCGCCACCGGACTGGTCGTTCGGCCGAGAATTTCGCAGCTTTGGCTACCGATGTAGCTGAGAACGAAGAAACATCAACCAGACTAGCGACAGGTTACGCAATTCGGCATCACCAGACAGACAGCGAATTTTAGTGAAAGGCTTACACATGCTCCG
This sequence comes from Volucella bombylans, assembly GCA_949129095.1. NCBI lineage: Eukaryota > Metazoa > Arthropoda > Insecta > Diptera > Syrphidae > Volucella > Volucella bombylans. The sequence continues at coordinate 170,027,596 of OX422141.1, forward strand.
GTACAAAGTGCAAGCAAGCATAAAGCCATCCTCAATCTCCACAACGAAGAGGACGAATTTGTGTCGAAAATCATCATGAGCGACGTGCGGCATTCACGCGGGAGGAGTGATTGGGCCGTATTTTTTTGAGAAAGCCATCGGCAAGTGACTGTACACTGTTACTGACAAACGCTACAGGGCCATAATAAACGACTTCTTACTGCCAGAATTGGATGAGCGGGGCTCATGATGTAGTATCAACAAGACGCTGCAACCGCACACACATCACGAGCCACAATTGATATTGTGAAGGAAGCGTTTCCTGGTCGCGTAATCTCCCGTTTTTTTCGATTTGGCATGGCCAGCAAGATCGCCAGATTTATCCATCCCAGATTTCTTTCTTTGAGGCTACTTGAAGTCGAAGCCTCAGACAATCGCAGCCATTAAGGAGAATATTCGACAGGAATTTCGACATAGCCATCTTAAAGTAAGACTTCTCATAGATTACCTCAACATAAGGCTATGGTTCTACGCGGAGAATAGTGTATTACTGAAAATTGTAAGGTTCTGCAAAAAATATTCAACTTTACAACAATACCTCGAAACTTTCCAGAGTCTTTCCTTGTTATTTTCTTGTGTAAATCAACAACTATCATTTAAATAGTTTTTTATCATATATTGAAAATTTAGTTACCATACATTTAAAGGGTGGTCAAAATATAAGTTTCTTTCTAAAAATATAATAAAACGAACAAAACTCAACCATTTTCGGTATGTTACGGCTTTATTAGAAAGATCAAACATTCCCATTAGTTATGAAATACTATTTCATTCATGTGGCTGCTTCGGCTTGCTTCGCAGTATCGCATCCTGTCAACTCAATTTTCTGGATTGTCCGGATGACATCGATCTTTAGGGGCACTGTACAAAAGAAAGTCAAGATTTCCAGCGGAAAAGAACTGTCAGTGTCAAAATAGCATACATATGATCCAAAAATAAACTTGTATTTCGACCACCCTGTATAGTTTTTTTTTTAGTGAAGTTTTAGTGAATCAGTTTCCTTTGCATCTTTGTTAGCTCACCCCCAATTTAAATAAAGTTGTCTATTTGTTTATTCTTCAATAAAACACTTCCTCTGAAGCTCATTGCCTGGTGCATATTGAAAAAAAAAAAATACATATTAGGTGCACAACTAAGTTCTCTCCGGGCTTGTCTTAGGACTTGTCTTCGCTTATACAGAACACCAGAGTCTGAGTACATAAAATTCTATCCTAATGAGGTCTTATACAATAGGGCGAACCTAATAAGAGTGGACAATTTCGTCATTAAGTTGACTCGAAGGCACATTGCAAGAGCAATGACCTCATCGAACAACCTGATCTCCGGGGCTTTCTACCCCAATTATATGTATCACGAGAGAGTTCGCTTTGACGGCTTTATTCCTCCAGAAGCGTTTCTCTATCTAGATAGCAAGGGTCTGATCCAGGACAGATTGGCGGTGCCGCTAATCTTCCACGTTGCTCGAACAGCTGCGGACAGGCGACTCAACTACGACAGAGACGTCGCACATGGCAGTGCGGAGCGTCTCCGGTTCAGTAGGGCGGTAGGGAGTCGCGACATGAGGGATGTTGCTCAGCAGCACCAAAACTTTTGGTGGCTTGTTGAAGGGGAAGATGCTTCGTCGTCGAACTCCTTCAGTGATATGTAGCTTCATGTGAAGCAAAGTGGGCCAGCCTAATTTTTTTATTGTTTTAGCCATGGCCGGCTTACATAGTTTTAGGTAGGTTTAAGTTAGATTTTAAGAAAAAAAAAAAATATATAAAAACCAAAAAAAAAAAATTTAAAAAAAAATATATATATGCATGTATTTATATATTATGTATATACATATAATGCATATATATATTTATGTATGTCTATATTTGTGTTAGATGTAAGTAGATTAAGTAGATTAAGATATTTTTAGGTAGTTTGTAGGCTTTTAGTTTTAAGTTTTACAAAAAATTAAAAAAGGTCCATATACTAAGTTTTTGATTAAAATTTATTTTCTTAGTTTTAGTATTAATTAATGTTAAAATAGAAATAAAAGTAGACTGTACGATTCGTCGAAAGACATAGTTTAAGTGTTAGGTTTAACTTAGAGTGCCCGCATGGGGCCATTAAGTTAGAATAAGATTATTTGTAAGTAATTTAAGCTAATTTTTAAGCGTTTTTTGTTTAGCATATAAGAGTAATTTAAGGTAAAAAATAAAAATGCATAAAAACTGAAAAAAAAAAAACTGAACTAAGTTCTCTCCAATGGCCGATTTTGACATATCAAAAACCTCGTGAACCAAGCTTAGATGGAATATGGTAAACAAACTGTTTTGACACATTAATGATTTTGTTTTGGCGTCATATACTTTTGGTTGTGTGGTGTCTGATTTTGTGCCAAATAATCCTCATTTGCGAGGAGTGTTGATTTTCTTCGTTCATTCGAAGAAAATGGCGGCTGAAGCGCATCGAGAGCTCCAAAATTTTACGGAGATGCAGCTATAAATGAAACAAAGTGCCGTTATTGGTTTAGTCGCTTCAAAGACGGTGATTTCGATGTTAACGATCGTCCGCGTGAAGGAAGGAAGGCCAAAATCCTTCGAAGACGCTGAATTAGAGTCATTGTTCGATGAGGATCCATGGCAAACGCTTCAGCGTTGCTTCAGCATTAGGAGTTACCCGCCAAGCCATTTCCAAGCGATTTCATGCGAAAAACGTTCAAAATACGAGCAGAGGCACGAAAAAGTGATTCTCCATCATGATAACGCTCGGCCTCACCTTGCCAAACCCGTTAAAATCTACCTGGAAACGCTCAAATGGGAAGTCATACCCCGTCCGCCATATTCCCCAGATATTTCGCCGTCCGATTATTACTTGTTCCGTTTGATAGCACATGGTCTGGCTGATCAGCAGTTCCACTCATGCGAAGACATCAAAAAATGGCTTGATTCGTGAATAGCCTCAAAAGATGAACACTTTTACCATAATGGTGTTCGAGCTCTGCCAGAAAGATGGCAAAAAGTTGTAAAATGCAACCATTTTTTCACAATATAGTTGCATTTTCATCAAAAAAAGAAGCGAGAACTCAGTTGCGCACCTAATATTTTCTTATACAGGGGTCATGCAATTCGTGATCCGGATTTGGCATCCCTATTTTAAGCGCATACAACAAACCGAACTTTTATTCGAGACTGTATATGTTTGGTAAAATATTTTACAATACGGATCGTTTAACGATACGATTTACTAAAACTGTGAAAACTTACTAAAAAAAATAATAAAATAATGATTGTATAGTAGGTGAGTTTCGGGCATTACGAACTACTAAAGGCAAAACAGGAAAATAAAATCAAAGAGACTAGCTCTGTTACAGATGTCTTAAGGCACATCCATCATTGAAATGCACGATCTACAGAAAATATGGCTGCCGTTAGTGAAAGCATCGATCTCAACGTTAGCACAGCATTTGCATTTATACCCTTATAAAATTCAACTCACTCAAGAATTAAAGCCAGCTGACCTCGGAATGCGAGATGCCAAATTGGCACACATTTTCTTCAGCGATGGGGCTCATGTTTCACTCATTTTCTACAACAAGTCACAGTATGGTGTGCAATTTGGTCTGGTGGTGCCATTGATCCATACTTCTTCGAAAGTAAGGAAGGTGTTACCGTCACCGTTAAATTTTAACCGAATTTTGTTTGGCCTCAAATTGAAGATGTTGAGTTGGAAGACATTTGGCTTCAACAAGACGATGCCACACAACACGACCTGTTTTGCTTTTATTGCAAAAAAATTAGCTGGACGAGTTATTTCGTATTTTGGTGAATGGGCCACCAAAATCGTTTGATTTGTCGCCATTGGATTTCTTTTTGCGGAGCTATGCCAAAACTCTTGACTCTTTGGAAACGAATATTTCTCAAGTTATGGCCGAGTTATCTTACATTGTATGTATTATTTAATTGTTTTTTTTAATTTTTCTTGCCCAATTTGTGTTGAAAAGCCATCAAAAATTACCTTTTCAGAATCGAGTCCTGCACAAACTCCCGTGGAGGACGTTTGAATGATTTTATATTTCATTCATAGTGTAAATAAATATTTGATCGAAATCTAAATCATAAATGTTTATTGTTTAAATTTACTTTCGGAACCACAAAATACTTGACCATGTATGTAGGCCTGTGCATTATGTGTCCTGTGACTGAAAACAGAACAACTATTGGTGTGCTTTAAATCAGCTGTGTCATTGTAAACCTGATATTTAAGAATATATTTATTTTTATTGGGAACAAACAACTGTAATACGAGTATGTTGAATTTAAAATGCAGTTATAAAGGGTTTTCCAAAAGGGACTTGACAACTTTGAATTTAATTTGTGAACGCACACTTTCACTAATCATCAAACTGTCACTGTCAATTTATTCAGTAAAGCATCATCTAGAAGCTTTCTTCTATTATACAACGACCTAAATCAGGGATTCCCAAAGTGGTCGATATCGATATCTCTATCAAATCAACACTTGTGACACATACGTGTCTCATTCAGTAACGATGCCATGAAGCCTTCAAAAATGGAGGACCACTTATCAGGAGTACATGCTGACAAAAAAAGTAAGCCATTGTCCTTCTTTCAAGCACTTAAAGAAATACTAGACAAAAGGCCATCCATAAGATCGATGTTTGCGTCATCATCTACGGAAGACGTCGTTAATATATCCTTACTTTATTAGCAAAGTCGAGGAAACCCCACACAATTGGAGTACAGCTTATTTTACTAGCCATTGCGGAGGTCCTCAACAATATATTGCAAAAGGCCGCACATGATATTATTAAGAGCATTCCTTTGAGCAATAATAGGTGTTTTTTATTATTACCGGATGATCTATATGGATCATTAGGCAAAATAAAACAGTCCGGATCATCGAAAAATTTAATTCTGTGTGGTGGTAATAGTTTGACGTCTACTTCTGTCAAAGATCTGACACTTTAAAAAATAAAATATAAATATAAGAAATGGAAGCATTAAAGTGCTTATTTGAAAGTGATGAAGATGACGAAGAAAGTAGTTCATCTGGGGGCTTGTTATCGGATGTTGAAGACACGGATTCCTCTGTCGATACCGAACATTTTTTAACCAGTCACAAAAGAATAAGAGACTTTGAGGAAGAAATTAAAATCTACAACAATTCAGACTTCAAAAGTCATTTCAGACTACTCGTACAATGTCCAACTGCCCAAATTTTAATAGGTATTTATAACAATCTTTAACAATGGAAAATATACATTGCAACTGCTTTCAGATCGTTACAAGTTAACAGAAAGGTTTCGAGGGACAATTAAAAAAGGACTACCAAAAACTTCGCCGGATATTGAAATATATACATTCTTGTGGTATATGGCGAACAAAAATACTTTTCGGGAAATCTAAAATTTGTTTGGGATTTCTATTTCTACTGCATGGAATGTCATTAAGTGAGTAACATATTGGCTCATATCCATCGGCCACGAGTATGTTAAATGGCCAAACGAAAATGAAGCTTTACAAAACGCAAGTTTATTCGAAGAGAAAACAAAGATTCCGGGAATAGTATAGGGTGTATTGATGGCTCTCATATAAGGATCAAAGCCCCCACCCCCAACAAGGAAAGCTATTTCAATAGAAAACGATTTTATAGCATTTCTATACAAGGAGTAGTCGATGTGAAAAAAAAGTTTATCAACATCTATTGTGGTGAACCAGGTAGCTTGCATGATAGTCGCATTCTACGAAGGTCTGAGTTATATGCAAATGCTTTCCAAAGAAGAATTGAACTTTTTCCACACAACACTTTTTTACTTGGAGATTCTGCGTATCCTTGCCTAGACCATTAAAAGCTAATTCCACCATTTAAAGATAATGGAATGTTAATGAATGTCCAAAGAAGATTTAACGTGCTTCATGCTAATGGACGGGTCATCGTGGAACATGCGTTTGGTCTTTTGAAAACTCGTTTTCGAAGACTGATACATTTCACTGAACAAAGGAACACAAATATCGTGATAAATTTAATCATATGTGGATATATATTGCATAACATATGTACTGATAACAACGATGAAGTCGATGAAGAACTCTCAGTCGATCTTGAAAATTTTCCTACAGCTGACGTGAATGATAGAACAGTAAACAGCAGCAGGCGACAATTCTTACTAGAGGACTTGATAAATAGAAACATAATAATTGTATTTTTTTTATAATTTACGCGGGGTTAGATACCCTTTTACTGTTGCCAGGGCGCTTCCGTAAAGGTAGAAGGAGGAGAAAGGAAAATTGTTTGGTGGTGGTTTGAAACTCAGGTGTATTTGGTTTCTATATTAGCTCTCCAGGGGTGGGAGTCCGAATAGGACGGAGAGTTCTTTCTTCACTCAGAGGGATTCGAAGTTATAATTCGCACTAGTTTTTTGTGGTTGTAACTCTACAACAGCCAAATCTACGTGTCAGTGTTATGCCTTCACACGCAGAATTTTTCTTTCTGAGTTCCCATTACACAAATGAAAAACTGACTTGCCATGGGCAGGATTCGAACCTTGGACCCTCCGAGTGAGAAGCGATTGCTAGTACCACTACTCCACGCCCACCCCATTGTATGAAATTCAGTTCTTTTATTAAATTAAATAATAACTATAACTATTAAAATAACAATAATAAATTCATTTACATTCAAAATAAAAATTATTTTTTAAATAGCTCCCTTAAAACTTGCACCTTTCTCTCAAATCTGTTCTGTTTGGCCTTTTCTTTTTCTTCTAATATTTTATTTTTTTCTTTCGCCAGCTTCCGTTTAAATTGGAACTCTTCTTTCAGGAGGTTTTCCCTAAAAGATATTCTTTTTTTAGCCCTTGCTCCTAATGGCGTCCCTTCTGAACTGCTGGACGTAGATGCAGTTGGTGATACGATTGATAGTGGACTTTGCGATTGAACTGTAATATTAAATCGGTTAGATTAAAACAGTTCATTTAATTAAAAACGAATATTCACTTGTGCAAGCATTGTTTGACATCGGTAATGTCTCTATTATATCCCCCGACAAATTAATTGTATGGCTGTTGCGAACCTCGGGCTTTGTACCAAAGATGTCTTCCATCTCCTTCTCGAATGGAGCTTGAGGTGGCTGACTCTCCAGTTCTCTTGCTTGTGTCGGAACTTGCTTTATACGCTCTAAGCAAATTTTTTATTTTTACGTTCAGCATTTCAACGGTAGTTGGTTGGCCCTGGAAGTAGAAAAAAATATATAAATGTGCAAACAGATTACGGCAACAAAACAAAGCATTTTGTGCTAACAGGTCTTCTAGGACATTGCTCATTGCGGCCTTTTTTTTTCTTATATGCTGGAATTCCGCTTTCCTGTTACCGTATGCTACAAGAAAAGCCTTTGTTTCTGCTGCCGTCCGTATGGAGTTTACACACCAATGAAAAAATTAAACAAAAATAAAAATTTGTTACGTTCGTATTTTATGCTTTTGATTTTAATTCTTATCTTAATAAGTGTAATTTAGCCGGAATTTACTTAAGGGTCTTAGAACTTTAAAGTAATTCACAAATTTTTTATTGTTATGAGTAAAATATTTCTTTAAACGAACTTTAAAATTGTTTAACAAAATTCGATTTACAAAACAATATTTATTGCATTTATCAGGCAATGACATACTTTGAATGATTCCATTTAAGATACCAACATCCACGAATGAAATTGAAACCTAGTAGCGAGTTAAGTGAACTAATTTTCGGATCATGAAAATTGATCCAGATCAAGAGCTGGATCACGTGTTGTTATTGTAATGCATAGAAATCAATGATCATCCGGTCATAATAAAAAACACCTTAGGATCCAAACTACATGATGCTAAGGTAGCCATCAACTGAAACTAGAAAGGACTCCTTGGGAAAAATAATGTCACTAAAAGTATGAAGTATAAACTGTTTGAAGCGGTAGTAAGAACTATAATGTGTTACGCTGCATAGATCTGGGGATTTTTTCAATATGATGATGTTGAAAAATTGTTAAGATACTTCCTAAAGAACATTTTTCGGCTACCAGAAAACACTCCAACGTACGAGTACATGCTTCATTTGGAGACTGGACTTTCTCCTCTCTACTTATATACTCTAAAACTTCACATCAGCTACAGCAGAAAGATAATGAAATACCAACCACAAAGGCTTCCTAAAATAGTGGCCCACCATATCGTGCAGAACAAATCTCAATTTTTTGGCGACTGGTCAAGATTGTGCTTGGAACAAAACGTTCAACTAGACAGCGACAACCTTGAAACATGGGAAAAACCCTTGGAAAGCCTATGGAATATTATCAAGGGAACAAAATTTGAACGAGCAAGGCAAAGTGAATTCAAGAACCTATATCCAACGCTGGAGCACAACCTAATAAACAATTATTTTCACGACAACAACATTATTGATACCATTCCCACAATCTTCAAAGCAAGAGGAAAGCTTTTGTACTTAAACTATGCCCCATTGAAGCGACAGATCCACTGACTGTGCACTGTATAACCGACATACAGCAGAGGACGTTATACATTTTATCGGAGCCTGCATCATTCTTAACGCCATTGGCGTGTCTATAAGTTGGTCTAACTATGGATGAATTAAAAATTATTTTGAACGGCCGGCGGCGGTGACACCTGGCCTACTCTAGTCAGCTACGTTAAAACTGCATGGAAATGCCGTTCCCAAATAATAAACGAAAATTTCTGATTAACTCTTAAATTATCTGTTAGATATTATTATATGTTATGACAGTATTATAACAACTACTCGTATTTCTTTTTAATTCGATGTTATATAAAATATAAAATAAAATCTAAGGATTGAAGCGATTTCGAGGAGACGTTCACTCGAAAGTAAAGTATTTTTGAGAGAATGTTTTAAGCTACTTTTCACTTCCAAAGTATGATATTTTGTGTTAGGGGGAAAATAGAAAAACTTTTATAAGTCCACCGTCGCTATTACTGATAAAAGAAAAGAAAATTAAAAAAAAATGTATTTTAGAAAAATTTTTATCGACTTAAGTTAAACAAATAAACTTAATATATAAACGGATATGGATATGAATCTAATCAATTTGAATATTTCTCTTTTAAAGATGCCAGAAGTTGTGTAACCTGTGATAAAGTATTGTCTGAACTCGAAAAAATCGACGATGACACTGATTCGTTCGGTGTTGATTTCGTAAAGATTAACGACAAACGACTAGCAAAACAATATGGAATTAAGAATTTCCCAGCACTCACTTATTTCCGGTAAGTTGAACAAAAAAAAAACATAAAACATTCCAAAAACATCAATCTACAAATACAATAGATGAAACAATTAAATTTGAACAAAAAAAAAAAAAAAAAAAACTTATTGCACAATATTAGTGAAAAACAGCCCATCATCTATGAGGGAGACCTTATGGACGAGGAAGGCGTCCTCGATTTCCTTACATCACTCGAAGCCATGGACCTGCCCGATCGTATTGAAGAAGTCAACGCGAAAATTCTACATAAGATCATTGAAGACACGGATTTCGTAGCCGTCCTATTCTGTAAGTATACACTCTGTTGTTTGTGTGTGGCTAAAATGTTGTTATTTAATTTCTCTCAAAATGTACAGATATATATATTTAAATGAATAAATAATAATTAATGCAGTTGCAGTTTTAGAATAGATAGAACTAGATTCGATAAACAGCTTCAAATTTGGGGATATGTACTCGTATATCGAATGCATTTTTCACACGCTTCATATTAGTAACTAATGATGTTAGATACTAGTATTTTGTTTAAACTTAGTTTTTTTAGGAATTTATAATACTGCTAGTATATGTTATGTAGATTAAATTTTGCTTTTAACCAGCGACCGTCAATAAAAACGTATATAGATCTACGCTGCCTTGGCAGAACTCAACGAAGTTGGAACGGTCTTATTGAGATGTAGTTGAATTGATTTTTAAGTTTAGATACGATAACTTTTTGTGACTAACTTTTAATGGAGGAAAACGCAAATTATATCTAAAGGAGGCTTCTACAATATTTTAATTTGTTAAATTGACTGCAGGTCCTGATCATGCGACATGTCCTCCAAGGGTAATGGGTGAGTTAGCTTTAAGTGTTGTAACTATTGTGAATCCAATCCACCTCCAAGTTGTGCTTGAAGAGTTGTTTTGTTTTCTGAATTTTTGATTTTTTTTATTTCCTAACCCTTTATGTACTAAATTATTCCTTAAATAAACTCAAAACTTATCAATTTAAATCCCCATACCCTGGTAGTACAATAGTTGACATATTAATACAAAAAAACAGGACACTAAACTGAGAATGCAAAACATTTTCTAGTTCTTCACTTTGTTCATGCACAAATTTTTTTAGAATATTGTGAGCCCTGATAGAGGAAGTATGCATGAACTTAGACTTAATTGTTTGAATATACATTTTTACTTTCAAGGCTGTTTTTAATTAATACACATAATTCTGAATTATCCATTGACGTCTCAGTTTTAATATAAAATACATACTAATATACATATGTACCATTATAATAAAATGTCAACATCCCGATTCTTCTTGTTCTAATTTTTGTTAATTGGTTCCCACATTTCTGGCTGTATTTCAGTTATAAATCAAAGGATGTTGACATTAAATTTATGCAATATCTGATCAATACTAATGGATGCGCTACTCTTATTGCAGCCCCATGCAAAAAAAAACCGTTAGCTTTAGTTCTCATAATCTCGAAGATAATGTTAAAAACTAAGACAACATGTCTATCAAATCTATCACGCCAAAATTAAAGCGTGTTCTGCTCTGTGTGGCATGCGCCAATATCGAGAATAAGGAAACACTTCGTGTGTTTGTAATGTTCATTTTTATGGTAAATCTCTTGAGATTTCTTGTATCTCCGTAAGCTGTAATTCAGCTGTACAAACATGCCTTACTTACTTACTTAATGGCGTAAGGTGACGCTACAGTCCGGGTTGGACCTGGGCCTCAACCAACAAGATTATCCAGCCAGCTCCCTCCAGTATCGCAAGCCAAGTTGGTTGAAGTCCCCTTCCACTTATGTACGTGCGCCAACTGAGTCGCGGTCTTCGTCTACTGTGCTTTTCCTCAGGGAAGGATTCGAAGATTTCTCGGCTCTGGGCATTGGTGCCCGTCCGCTCTATATGACCGAGACACATTAGTCGTTGGGCCTTCACTCCTCTAGCTAAGTCGACGTTGCTGTACAATTCGTGGTTGTATCTCCTCCTCCACTCACCGTCTATGCAGACGAGATCGAAAATAACCCAAAGAATTTTCCTCTCAAACCAACCAAAGGCACCCTCATCCATTTTTGATAAGGTATATGACTCTGCGCCACAGGAAAGGACTGGGATTATTAATGTCTTATATAGGGTCACTTTTGTTGTTCGACATAGGGCTTTGCTAATCAATTGCCTTCTCAGCCAAAATAAGCAGCGATTGGCAACAGTTACTCTTCGTTTGATCTCAGCGCTGGTGTCGTTGTCTGGATTGATAGCAGAGCCTGGGTTAACAAATTCCTTAACTACCTCAAAGTTATATCTGTCGAGGGTTATATACCTGGTCTTGGCATCTCACATTACACTGTTTTTTTTCTGATAATATCTATTGGACGGTAATTGGACGGACTTTTGAAAGATATTTTGTGTTGGCGCGTGAGTTCTGCACTATTCTTTCAAGAATGATGTTCAAGAAATCGCTTGATGCATCCCCTTGTCTAAATCATTTTTTGACATCAAATGCTTCAATGAGTTCTTTACCGATCTTGATGGAGCAGCGTGCATTCTCCATCGTCATCCTGCACAAACGGACGAGTTGGCAGGGATGCCAGAACTAGACATTATACAGCTCGTCTCTATAGATGCTGTCATATGCGGTCTTAAAATCGATGAATAGGTGGTGTGTATCGATTTGGAGATCATTTATTTTTTCCAAGATCTGCTGTAGAGTAAATATTAACGGGTGAGCCTTTCTGGGTTAAAGCCACACTGATATATTGTAGATCAATCAGATCCGTGACGAACAGCTTCAGGCACTGACACAATATGGCAGATAGGGTCTTATAAGCGATATTAGGAAGACTGATGCCTCTGTAGTTGGCGCAGTTCAGTGGGTCCCCTTTTTTGAGGATCGAACAAACATATTTTACAGATGATTTGGTGTATGCTCCTTAGTAAGTCATTACCTGCCGCTTTAAAGAACTCAGCAGTCAGGCTTTTCACTCCAGCAGCTTTGTTGGATTTAATCATAAATATGGATATCTTCACTTCATCCAGGTCGGGTGGACGGAATTGTTGGTCTACATCGTCCAAGTGGATAGGCTCACTCTATCTGACAGCGGTATTTGATCCGTCATCGCCGTTATACAGTCTACACATCTACATCTAAAACTTCCGAATCTGATTCCTGGAGTGGAATCTCTCAATTTCGTCGACCGCTCGCTTCTCATGCTCCTTCGTTTTCCTCCTGAGAAACCGGTGTTCGTCTCTCCTCTTCTGGATGTGTTGCCACTGGTCTTCGGTACTTGATGCTGGCGGAATAAGACCTCATAATAGATTAACCGAGACTCCAACGGAAAAGGATTTGGCGATCTCTTACGATTTTAACCGTCCGTCATCAAACTTCCTCACAGTATTAGCTTGCCTTTGCGACGTTCGGGATATCCGACATTCGGATATCCATAATAAAATAAAGTCCATAAAAATGAAGGAGTTCCTTGCTTCGATCACAATGTGGTCAGTCTGGTTGATGTTTGATTAATCAGGTGATCTCCAAGTCCACTTATGAATATCGAAATGTGCGAACCGCATGCTATCTACGACAATGTTTCGCACCGCCGCAAAGTCAATTAGCCTGAGTCCGTTACCGGAAGTGGTGTCGTGAATGTTACGCTTTCCGACAATACTACCAAAGATGCCCTCGCTTCCTAGCTATGCATGAAAGTCGCGGAGGACAAATTTTAATATTACAGCTAAGGCGTTGCTCGTAAGTATTGTCCAAGAGATCGCAGAAGCCGTCTTTGGTGTCGTTATATTTCTCCTCTCTGGGTGCTCTCGCACTTATAAGGCTAATCTTTGCAAATTTAGCCTTAGTATGGATTATTATGCTTGTTTACATGCCGGAAACTCAAGACTTATTGCAAGTCTGACTCTACCAATAAATTCACACTCAAATAGGCGCTGCATTTGCCATCGATGACAATCGTCGTAGTAAATGTCGCAGTTTTTCATCCTCTTTTTGTCCGGCCCATCACATCGCATTTCTTGAACGGCGCTAACATCTGCTTTGTAGCAGTCTAAGGCCTCCGCTATTTGTTCGACTGCACGCGGCTTATTACGGGACCAAAAATTCCACGTACAGATCCGAAGTTCGTTGTCCTTTATTTTGTTTGCAGCGGTTGTCAACAGGAGATCCATCCGTATCCGTCCGTCCGTTTCATAAATTAATTTTTGTTCATGCCATCCAGTTACCCCGTTAGGACAACCTCATACCTGGAGAGCCAGTTCCATTATAGATACCCTTAGGATACCACCATCTCTTTTCCAAAACTCTGACTTAATCTCGGAAATCCTTACCGGCCTGAGCTCCAAATATGTCGGAGTATAACTGCACCGTTGATTCTATCTGTCTATCTGGGGAATTCATCCGCTGTCCAGTGTATAGTGCTGCTATTTTTGTCTGTAATCACGCTTATAAGTTTGGCAAGCCAAATACCTGATCGTTACCACATGGAGGTAATGGAATTACAATTGATGTTTAGAAACAGTGGGCATCGCGAAGTTGACACCTCTCAGTGCCTAGCCTATTTCTACAACATCCAACCGCCACAAACAGGTTCGCTGGAGAAGATTTTTCTCAAAAACTCAGCTACAAAAGCTTATTGCTCTATCACCCAATCTGTTATTTCAACCATAATCAGGACGTACTCGAATATCTCGGTGTATGTTACTACGGAATTGTTACCATTTATATTGCCGTTCAACAATTTTTAGGCAATAATCATTTTTAATCCGCCCAATACTCGTACAACTTCAAGCTTTCAGCAGAGAATGGCAAGCATTCGAGAATTTAAATGTCTGTCTATAAAAAAGCAGGCAGCAAAATCTGTTAATGGGATTAGACCATGGTCCAAAACGAACTGTTTTGCTATCAATCTACGCCAAAAATTTGTTGTAAATTACATGAAGGGTTAATTCAAGTTGTGCAGCCAATTGGTGTATATTGTGGATGCTACTTTACGTACTCCAATATATTTAGAATTATAAGGAGCAGTTTTCACTACATCTGGTCCTATCCTTGCTGATCTGCAATAATTCGCTGTGTAGCATTTGTATGATACATACTCGTATGTTTAAGCAGGTATTTCGCCTGTATTAACTGCTGTCCTAGAAATGTTCCACCTTCGTTGCAATATTCATCTTCTCTGCTAGTTTAAGTGTGCCCTGCTAATTCATTTCGTAAGAAACAATCTGGTTCTATCACATTACGACAAGAACTTCGGTTTTATTCTCGTTCACTGTCAAGCACATTTAAGGCGCTACTTTCTCGATGGCATTCACTGTTTTCTCCTCCCTGCCATTTTATGCAGGACATACGATTTTTTGATGACTCCGAGCGGCTGAAAATCAACCGAGTTTTGAATTTAGTCTCTCTGGGATAGTAGGCGGCAAACATACTCACATCGCTATTCCACGACCATCATTCCTGCTATAGTAGCTTAAAATAACCTCCTGCTGCCGTGCCTCATATCTGGTATCTTTTCCTCCTTTTCTACTCACAGATAACTAATTGCTCTTGACCTTTTATACAAGACCAACATTTGTCATTATCAGTTGAAGTTTTAGATGAAGTGCTGACAATAGTACGAGTTTACCCCGTCTTTTCTTTTTAATTTCCTCCCGCAAATTATGCAAAGTGGAAGCGTAGGATGTGGCGTTGATGGTTTCACCTTTTTTTGTACTCAATGAGCAAGATTCCCTTTGAGTCCCAAAAAACTGTGGCCATGAGCTTCCCGGCAGACGGAGTGACTTTGAACTTCTTCGGGGGGTCTGTTCCTTTTTTATGCCACTGCATAAAAACTCTTGTTTGCTTTCAGGGTCATAGTGGTGGACCCATGTTTCGTCCCCAGTAAAAATTCGATCCATAACACCGTCCGCGTTCTCACTACACATCTCCAAAAGCTCTCTACAGCATGCGATTCTCACTTTTTTCTGAGGCGCTGTGAGCATTCGTGGCACCCACCTTGCACTGACCTTTGAAAGGTTAAGATGGTCATGAAGAATGGCGTGAATGGTACCAAAAGCTTGGTGATCTCTGCCATCATTTTCACCTTTATTCGGGCATCCTCAAGAACATGTTTTTCGACTTCTTTGATGCTTTCTCCCGTACAAGCAGTAGCCGGGGCGCCGGAGCGGGGATCGTCTTCAATGCTCTCTCTGCCTCTCTTGAACTCACTTGACCACTTTTGCACAGTTGATAATGAAGGTGCGGAACCCTGGTAAACAGCCACCATCTCTTCATGAATAGTTTTTTCACTTTTTCCTTGCTTAGTGAGAAATTTAATTACAGCGCGATGCTCAATTCACCATCATCGTCTCAGTTGCCATTATGATTCTGTTTAACTAGAGATAAAACGCGAATTAATAATCACCTTTATATGAAATTTTACATGAATGCACTAAAATAATAGTATTACTTGATAAATAAGTCAATTTAAATATTCAACCACAGCTTCACGCCGATACCGAGAATATGTTGAACGCCCCTCGTATGTCTGCTATATCATAAACAGTGGTTTGTAGAACTTACGAGTATTTTAAGCAATAACAAAAGTTTGTTACTCAATCAATAATCGTTATCCATTAAGAATAATGGCTCAGAACATTATGTTATGACGAAGTTCATCTTGTCCTATCCAACTATGGGCCACTCTTTCGAACATTTGGGGTTTAACTTAACACTTACGCCTGAATAGTTTGCGGTGGCCAATTAGTTAGTCCATTTCGCAGTATAATGTTGTCGTTGAATCATATAGACTGTAATGTAAGTTCGAGCCACACTTTTGAAATAATAGCGACCGGTGATGCCACTGGCTTGTGCGTTGTCTCTTCTTTCCGCCTCATTTCTGTCAAAGCGGCTCGAGTTTCCTCTGTAAGCATTGATGCGTTGTTGGCTATGCGTCGTACAGAGTGTGTGTGATGCAAAATTTATTCATAAGACGACAAATCACCTTTCTAGAGAGGTTTAGATATATACGATTTGCAAAGGCTTGCACTCTTTTGTGATTATAGCCATCGGGCGTTAAAAGTCCTAATCGTTTTTGACTGCTGTCGTAGTTTGGGTACAACAGGGTAGTGAACGGAGTCATTGGTTGTGGCCTAAAGGGTATGAATATACTGGGCATAAGTAGAAAGGACTGCAATAATTAATTTTGTTTTTTTCTGGCCCCGGTAATCTATACGTGCATTCATCGCTATGCTTTGGCTTCACATTTATGTATGCTACTAGCTTAAGACACATCAACAGTGTTTTTAAAGTATGAATCTGCCGAATACCCTGCACCATTTCGTAATACTTTGCTGTGATATTATTTTGGTGACCGGCGGTTTAATGATGGGAAAAATTTAAATATTTTTCCTGCAAATGACAGAAATATATGTTATATCCATAAGGTAGCTGCTTGTGGATTCAAGGCAAAAGAAATATGTTAATGGCACTGACAGTTCACTTTGTACGCAGATGATTGGGATACACGGTTAGAAGTATTATATAAAAGACTTTCCCATATGCGGGAAAGCGTTTTTTCCACAAGTCGTATTCTATTGGAACTCATCTGAACTGTCACACAGAGCGCATTTTCATGTGAGATGTGGTGGAAAATATTAGACAAGACATACAAATTGAGCACTCACAATCAGAATAAGCCTTCGTAATTTTGTGGCTGAACCCCCACGGCTAAAATACGAATTTATGATTTTTTTCAAAAGAACAAAGACATGTTTGGGTTGAAGACCAGTTTTATGGTTTTTGTTTTCACCTTTTCCAACTTTTTCTGTAGGTTGATAGGTTGTAGGCAGGGGAATGGATGTGTTGTGTTAAAAATGTTTCCAAATTTTTTCACACACACAAGCCCACCCACTTGTCCTGTCATCAACACACCAATTTCCATAAAACCATCGATTGGAGATTGAGCTATTGTTTCAATTGTCCAAGTAAAAAAACTACAATATGTGAAATTATTGATTTCCGCGTCCAACATAAATGTATTTAGGTATATATGACAAACACTGCAACCAACTAAAGTTTCAAGGTAATCGGAGCGACACAATTACCTAAGTCTCTCTGAGAGTATGGTGACACATGAAATGGCTTTTTCTATTTCCTCATCTCCTTTAAACCCAATCGGCGACTAACTAACCACTTTCCATTTCAAATTTATCCAAAATATTTTCCTAAAAGTATGGCTGTTATAATCACTCTACCAGCAACTCTGACCTTTCAATTGCCCGAAACTACATAGTGGAAAGGTAAAATGAACATTATACACTCGTACAGAGGTAGAAAACGAGTAATTTTAAAATTTGACTTGTGGGATTTTAACGAAGCTTCCCTTAAAACCTATAAAAATATTCACAAAAATGAGTTTATTTCATCAACATGTACTTCTACGATTTTGTGTAGATACACATGAGCTAATGTGCTCGAATTTATACCCGTGTGCATACATTTTATCAGACACCAAATAATTCATACCACACAATTGTTTATAGAAAACATTAATTCGAGTGAAATAATTGAAATGTCTGGGCCTAGATCCAGATCTGTCCTAGTATTTAAATCAATTCATTTTATTGTAAATGCCCGGTAGGTGAAACAACTAGTTTTTTTTTTTTTTTTTGTCTCCCTTCTCATTTTTGCCACTTTGGTCAGTTTCAGAATTCACATTCGAATGATGTTTCTAAGCGGTTCAGTTTTGTTCATTTAAATAATACCTCCCACCTACAATTGCCGATTAAAAATAGCTCTCAAGCAAGTCGTCGTCGTGGACGTTCAAATTTATTATATTGTGTTTCGGGGCATTTTTCTTGACGAATAAAACTTTTTTAAAAACAAAAATACATTTTCACAGAATCGACAAGAGACAATGGGGTTTTATTTTAATTTATTAAATCAACACCGAAACATTGTAGCACCACGAACTACGAGTACTTCGTGCAATGCCGTTTAAAATCTTAAAACGCCCAATAAATAACAATTCGGCAATTACGTATATATTGAATAAAATTCCCATACTCTACCTTTTAAGTCATTTAAAATTGGATAAATATTTTTGAATGATAAAAATTGATTGAACCCAAAACAATGGTGTAGTAGTTGAGCGCCATCATAGGCATCATAGAGAAAGTGAATAAACCCAGAAAAATTAATTGCAGCATTGAACATAGGCAATTGAAAATGATTTTTATTTTATATTTCACCTATATACATATACAAGGCAATATGTATGAGTGGATGATACACATCCAATGCCACATTCATATAATAGATATCCGTCTGTCGGGATGACAGAATTAAGAAGAAAATTTGGCACAAATCCAACACTATCCAAGCAGAATACGAATAGTGCAAAAGTTGACACACTAAAGCCACGCCATGTGGCAACGTTTTCAGTACAGGTTTTATTCGCATCCTGAAAATTTAAAAAAGACGTCTTCCCCTCCAAGAAAACTAGAAAACTGGCGAGTAGGAAGGGTATTATAGTCAGAGGAATTTAAGTGATTTTTAAACAAATTTCTATTGGAACAATAATTGCACGACCTCCCATAAATGCACTTGAAATTTGTCTATGTATATTTTTGTGGAGAACATTTGAAATTTCAGTAAAACATTTATAATTAAATAAAATGTTAAAATTTTCACATCATACTTGATCTATGTGGCCGTGAATCTCTGAGATTTTTTCTCTTATTAATGTACAACACGTGCCCTCGAAACTAGGTCGATTTTGCCCATTTTCTCAAATGTGGGTGGTGGTCGTGCATTTGATATTGAGTTTGCTTGTTAATTTCAAGGTTTCACGTCACGGTTACTAACTGCGATGTAAATTTCTAAATTTAAAATTTTTAAATTTTTGAGAGAAAAATTGGCGGCGGAAAAGTGGAAAACAATGGCTGAAATGTTAGCGAAAATAGAATTTTCAGTCTTCTACTGCTCTGAAACATTCATGCAAACCCTTAATCAAATTACATTCTTCAAAGCTGTAATACATTAGAAATAGTATTGTAATTGAAGGCATCTGGTTTTTAGAAGGAGTGTTTCACTATATATAAGTGAAGATTTTTGTATATTTTCGTTCAGAAAGGTAACTTAGTCCTTGTCCTCCAATCTCTTTATGCCTTTTTTAAATTAAAATTATACAAAACGAGCCTAGATGCCAAGGAGTTGATTTAGTTTTTGATGACTGAACTCCTTGGATCATCAAAATTGGCAGGATGATTTATTAGATTACATTTCTACGATATATTGGAATTATTTATATTATATTTACATTTAGGATTAAATATTATTTTCTTATGACTTTTTAGGGGGAAGACGCTGAGGTTGCGTAAAATAGATTTCTACCCCAGATGATTTATTTATTTATTTCACTAACAAAAAATGAATCTATAAAATTAGATTGCAAACAATCTCTCTCTCGAAATGTGAAAATCTATATGTCTATTAATTTCATTAAACGATTTCAGCGATTTAGAAAATGACTCATTCTGACCAAAGTTTGTTCTATGCCCCATTTGGTAAAATATGTGGTGATCCTTTAATACCCTCTCAGGAGCATAAGTTGGCAACATATTGTACAAGATAAAAGTGTAAGACACTTAATGCGGGAACACAGAACATCTCTCACAAACATGATGTCATGTGCATGCATTTTTGCACTGAGTGTCATTATAAGTAGGCTCAACATCCCAACGCATTTTAAAGAAAACATATTTTGTAAGGCGCCTCTGCACTCTTTCAATACGATTTGAGTAGGTCAAATAGTTTGGATTCCAAACAACATCGACGTATTCAAGTATTGACCTGACTAGGGCAGTAAAAAGCGATAAAAAAGTACGGGAATCAGAGAAATATTTCGAGTTTCTTTTGATAAATCCAACTAGTGAGTTAGTCTTCGCAACTATGAATTCGACGTGAGATAAAGGGTCCGCCATCTAAAGTTCTTTTTTTCAACTAGTGCTTATTTCGTGAATGGTAACACTTAGCTCATGTCTGATTTGACAGATAATTAGTTTTATCCTTCCAGTTAATAATGGAAAATAATTTCATTCAAATGGCTGCCTCGGCTGGAGATGCAGTAGCCTACACGATCGGTCCAATTTTTAAGCACATTATCGATTGTGTGCAGATGTATTTCGCCAATGGCTTCACGAATATTGCCCTTTAAAGCGTCAATTGTCTCTGGCTTGTCGGCGTAACACTTATCTTTTACGGCACCCCACAAAAGGTCTAACGGTGTCAAATCGCAGCTTTGAGGTGGCCAAACGACATCAGCTCTGCGGCTGATAATGCGATCTTCAAAAACAGGGCGCAAAACATCGAGTGTAGCTTCGGCTGTATGGCACGTAGCGCCATCCTGTTGAGACCAAATGTTGCCAATATCCTCCTCTTCAATTTTTGTGAACAAAAATTCGATCAACATGGCCCGATAACGATCGCCATTGACTGTAACGGCCACTCCTTGCTCATTTTCGTAGAAAAATGGCCCAATTATGCCCCTGGACCAAAATCCGCACCAAACAGTGACTCGTTTTGGGTGTATCGGCTTTTCAATGTATGCGTGCGGGTTTTCTGTGCCCCAAATGTTACAATATTGCTTGTTTACATACCCGCCAAGATCAAAATGAGCTTCATCTGAAAAGATGATTTTTTTGTCAAAATCGGCATCTTCTCTAAGTCGATCGGAGGCCCACTTAGCGAAGCGAAAACGCATTGGATGGTCAGTTGGCTTCAACTCCTGAACCAATTGGACTTTGTATGGCGTCTTTATGCAAAATTCGTCTCAATGATGTCTCCGAAATGTTCAATTGTTGATAACGACGGTGAGTTGATGTTGATGGCGCTTCACACACACTTTCTGCCACAGCAGCAATATTCTCGGGTGTACGCACTGTTTTTGGCTTTTCACGCTTTGGTTTATCGATGAGGATGCCAGTTTCTTTCACTTTTTTCACAAGATAACGAACATACGGAGCTGACGGTGCTTCTGTTCTTCCAAAATCCGTACGCAATTTTCGCACACATTCTGCAACATTACCATGATTTTCAAAGTAATGTCGCAATATTTCCCAGCGTTGTTCAAGCATATACACAACCATATTCGTTCAGCGGAAGGATAAATCTAATTATCTGTCAAATCAGACATGAGCTAAATGTACCATTCACGAAATAAGCACTAGTTGAAAACTAGTTAGATGGCGGACCCTTTACAAAATTAGTTTCGTATCAATACAATACACCGAGATATTTAATTTTGTTAACTCTTGTTAAGGGCATGAGTTCAATGCAATAATTATACGTATGTTGCATTTGAGACCTTGTGAAAGAGATAGCGATGCATTTTGAATTATACCATCAATAAAGATAATGAAAAGAAGCGTTACTAGGTGACTTGTGAAACTCCAGAAGTGCAGGAAATTAATCTAGAATAAGACAGACTTTGTGGAACCTCCCAATTAAAAATGATGAAATCCATTTCAACATTGCTGAGTGGAAACCAAATTTTTCTAGCTTTTTTATCAGCAACACATGTTTCGCAGAATCAAAAGCAGTGCTAAAGTCCGTGTAGACATCCACTTCCAACAGCATTAATTACGAAAGATGTAAAATGGACCAGATTAGATGTTGTCGAATGACCCGCAACAAAACCATGTTGAAACTCTGAGATATACTCTGTAATGTAAAATTCTAATTTAGTTTTTACGATGCATTCAAAAAGCTTTGGTACAGCTGAAAGTTTGCATATACCTTTATAGTTTTCAACATCGTTCTTGGAACCAGATTTAAATATGGGCACAAAACCGAGATCTTCAAATCATCGAGGAATAAACCTGACGCTAGCGATAAAGGTTTAGAATAGAAAGAACTGCAACAGTTTTTTAATATTAGTGCAGGAATACCATCAGAAACAGACTTAGGATTTGGTTTAAGGCCGCAGAAAGCAGACCCAATATCCTGAACTTCCAGAACTAATTGGCTAAAATCGATTTTGGGCCTTGTATATGATTCAGTCAAAGTAAGTATCACTCAGGGAGAAAAACCCGATTCAAAAAACTGTGCAAATAGTTCCACGGAGCTTTCAACGGCATTGGAACATCTTTTTTGGTTAATAAAAGACCGAAAGGATTCGGAGTCATGTTTTAGCTTGTTCTCAACATTAATTATGAAAATATAATCTAAAAATGTACCTAGGATTCTAAAACCTTTTGAAGGTGTACAAAAAATTTCTTTATCAGTATTGTTTCCCGATTTTTTGAATCGTTTGTAAGCTTTGTTTTTTAAGTTTTTTAAATGCAAATGTCATCTGTTATACAATGGGGGCTTTATATCAGGATCAGGTATAAGGTATATTTAAGATAGTATCTGAAGACCATTGGTGAAAGTTACCTAATTTTACGTAACAAACTCTCAACCCGTTGATTGTCTGAGATACAGCAGCACTTTCTCCTTTTTGCTTCTGGGTGTCTTGTTTAGCATTTAATACAGAATTTCGATTCAACTTAAAAATATTGACGTGACTTCTTGGATTACGACCACATCTTGACACATCTCCTAGAGCTCACATTTATATCTTCTCCTGCATTCATCCTCCTCGCAACAAGCCGAACTTGCTTCTCCCCAGCTACCGAATAACTGATCCAAACTCTTATATACTAAGACATGATACAGCTTCTTTATGGAATCGACGTGGGCCTATCTCTTTTCTTATGACGCACTCTATATGATGCCCTGTTTGCAGCGTTGACTGTTTCTCTAATACGAGTATATGTCAATACAAAAACCTTGCGTTCTGCTTTTAAATTATTTTAGCTATCAATTTTGTACGGGGAACTGTTATATCATATCCTGAAACAGGTTTGATTGAGATTTCCGTGTGATGAATCCACAGCAGACAGTCTCTGAGTTATGCATTCTCTATCTTCTTAAGTTGAGCTAAGTCATCGAAGGTCAAATTGCATTTAACTGGTGGTTTAAACTTCATATATTTGTCTTGTATGCTTCAAATGTTGAACGAGCACCTGTTATTGATGAGCACGCGGTCAATTTGCATGGTGGTCATACTAAAACCATATGATGATAGTTCGGTTGATTTTTGGGTCAGCGGGCTTGGAAATATTGCAGAGTGCTGCAAAATCAAAATGAAAAATCAAAATGAATTTTGCA
Source organism: Volucella bombylans (assembly GCA_949129095.1). Classification (NCBI taxonomy): domain Eukaryota; kingdom Metazoa; phylum Arthropoda; class Insecta; order Diptera; family Syrphidae; genus Volucella; species Volucella bombylans. Next base: position 170,051,108 of record OX422141.1, read on the forward strand.
TCGCAGCCATTTGATGCGATTAGACATACATAGTAGGCTTAGTAAGATCCTTCTTGTTGCAAAAAATTATTTCATTGATAAAGCTGTGTAAAATTTTGCTGGGTTACGAATCACAGCAAGAACATTATTACCAATTCCAAGCAATAAACCTGTGAACAACCTTCGACATCGATGTTGGCATCTGCAGTAAGTATCGCTGTTATTTCGTCCTTTTATTTCCGATCGTTTCTATGTATAAAATCCATGCTACCTATTTATCGCAAAAACACCTACAACATATTGCGACTGCATAGATTTAAGATGAATCTGTTTGTGAGCCTAGTGCCTGGGCTTCTTTTGTGTTGTTAGTACTTACATGATGAACCCTATGAGAACCGTTAATTTCTAAAGTCGCGTATTGTTTGGCCATAATTCCATTGCTGTAAAATATTATGAATAATTCTAAAAAAAAAACTCATACTAATGGGAATAAATTAAAAAAACATTTATGTACTGTAGCGTACAAATAAAAGAAATTTATGGAGTAATATGAGCTCTATGCGCTGTTGATTTATGTAGAGTCATCCCACTATTATCTCTCTGTCGTAAAAGAGGCAGCTCTAAAAATCCTGATACACCCAAACTCTAAATGTTTCGGATTTGTTTTTTTATATAGTATAAGGTATACATTGTCCTAATCGTAAATGTCACATCAAAATCTCCTACCGCCGAATGTCTTCCTTCTGAAAATTTTTCGTTAGACTTTCGGAAGGCAGGAACCTCTTTCGAGAACAAGAAATGACTTAGAAAAGAATTTTTTGTTCTTTTAAGAAAATCTCTTTAACGTCTCATGAAAGTTCTTGTCGATCCTGATACATTCCTCAATCTACAAGTACATACTTTGAAGTAGAACAAGCCTAAATTATTATTTATTTTAAGAAACTTAAAGTAGCTTCTTGGCAGAGATAGATTCTCATCTCTTTTGTCTTAGCTACAGAACTTGTGGAAGGCTTCGTCGTTTTTTTTTTCTTTGTTCCTATTGCGCACAAGACCAAGAAATCCAGAACTTTTCAACCCAGGACGCTGCTGTCCATGGACTCAAGGTGACCTAGCCATCTCAGACGGGTTATTCGAGCTTATCTAACGAGGACGGCATCGCTGTACAGCCCGTATCCATTTGGCAGCCTATGCTTTGCTTTCTTTACGTTGACCGCTAAGTCTATATTTGCCGCTTTTGCTTCGGTTGGTTGATAGCTCGCTGTGTTCCTCCCATTATGTCAACGTGGTGTGCATATGCTTTTAAAAATCGTACCTCTGGAGTTGGCTTGCGAGTTTCACGAAATTCTTTCAGGAACATCCAACCGTAACGGAGGAGCGTGCATCCCCCATTGGCATCCTGCATAGTCGAATGCAGTGATGCCAAACCCAGACACGGTTCTGTATAGTTCATCTCTATAGTAGTAGCTGTCGTACGGTGTGTATCGATTTTGAACTCCTGGATCTGCCATAATGTGAAAATTTGATCTATGTTGCACTTTTCTGATCTTAAATCACACTAATAGTGGCCGCTCAGACTGTTTACGAAGGGTCTTCAGCGTTCACATAATAACACAGACAAGATCTTATATGCGATATTAAGGAGACCTTTTCACCTGTAGTTAGGGCAATTCAGGGGATCTCCGTCCTTTAGTATCGCTCAAACGGTGTCGTTTATTTGGAGTGACTTTAATTATTCGTTAGATTATTTTTCCAAGTATCCCCAATTTGAGTATTGTCTTTTTTTGCAGTTAGCCACTATCTTTGTATTTCAAATGAATGTTGCTTACCTAACCTGTTTTAGAAATTAAAATTAATGACCATTCAACCGTTATACGGGGGCGGGTCAATAAGTCCGTGAATTTTTGAATTTCTGACCTCTTTACTGAAACAGCAACACTGCTCCTGTCAACAAGCATCTGTCAGTTGACTCCTGTCAAAATTTAAACTTGCTGCGTCAGTTAGTTTGTGTTTGACAGCTATTTTTATCAGACTATTAGTGAGGAGAAAATGGAAAAAAGTGAATTTCGTGTGCTTATTAAGCATTATTTCTTGCGAAAAAAAACCATTACCGAGACCAAGGCTAAGCTTGATAAATGCTATGGGGACTCTGCACCATCGATTTCAATGGTAAAAAAGTGGTTTACTGAATTTCGTTGTGGCCGTACAAGCACTGAAGATGCCGAACGTCCTGGACGCCCAGTTGAGGTCTCTACACCCGAAACAATCGAAAAAATTCACGATATGGTGTTGGTCGACCGAAGATTGAAAGTGCGAGAGATTGTGGAAGCCGTAGGGATCTCGCATGGCTCAGTGGTTTCAATTTTGAATGATCACTTGGGCATGAGAAAGCTTTCCGCAAGATGGGTGCCGCGTTTGCTCACAGTCGACCACAAACGCAATCGTGTAACAACTTCACAGGAAGGTTTGGCGTTGTTTAATCGCAATATGGAGGAGTTTTTGCGCCGTTTTGTAACCGTGGACGAAACATGGATCTATCACAACACACCAGAGAACAAACAGTGGGTTTCTAAGGGTGAATCGGCGCCAAAGAAGGCCAAGGTGGGTTTGTCAGCCAATAAAGTTATGGCGACTGTTTTTTGGGATGCACGCGGGATAATCCACATTGACTACCTTCAAAAGGGAAGAACAATCAATGGGGAATATTATGCCAACTTATTGGACCGATTCAATGACGATTTGAAAAATAACCGACCTCATTTGGCCAAGAAAAAAGTTCTTTTCCACCAAGACAAAGTAAGGGTGCACACATGTGCAGTTGCCATGGCAAAAATCCATGAATTGGGCTATGAATTGCTCCCTCATCCACCCTATTCTCCAGATTTGGCTCCGAGCGACTACTTCTTGTTCCCAAACCTGAAGAAATGGCTTGGTGGAAAAAGATTTGACTCCAATGATGAAGTCATCTCGCAAACAAAGGCCTATTTTGAGGACCTCGACAAATCATTTTTTTTGGAAGGGATAAAAAAAATTGGAGAAGCGTTGGACAAAGTGTATAGAGCTCAAGGGAGACTACGTTGAAAAACAAAATTATTTTTTTATCAAAAAATCTGTGTTTTATTCCAAAAGTCACGGACTTATTGACCCGCCCATATTTACCCATAATCGACGACGTAATCTACGTAGCGTTAGTTTTCAACAAAGCTTAAAAACTTAGTGTTTTTTATTTAAGAAATCCCCCACTGCTCTCTGATCGGCCAGCTCTACCAGATCAAGAAGTTTCGCAGCTTGCCTTCAAATGCTTTTTGGAATCGCTGCTTCACACAGTTCGAACAATTAATTTGTATAAAGCTGGTCGTACATACTGCACTCGAATTACGACTTCAACTCCATGCAGGTACTCGTACTCGTACTCAGAAAATAAAATTTTGTTAAATACCCCGAGATTCCTGACATAGATATTCTATCACGCCACATCCATCTGCAGGCTCATCGCACGGATTTCTGTTCCAAAATCGACGGCCCATTTTGACAATAATTGAGAGAATAGAATGTGCTGTATAAACCACATAAACTCTAGACAATATTGTTGCTACTAATCGTATATAATCAGCAAATACTCAATATCTTTCAGCTAAATCTCCCAGAGGCGTGAAGATAAACGCCAGTTAAGTGCTGCAAAAGTTTCTCTGTATTATGGGCCTGCATTCTTAAGTTGAGTTGTGCCGCCTCAAGAATTGCTCTTATTTATTTCTTTCATTTTGACCTTCTTCTGTAGAAATGAAATCGTCAATCTATGTTGATGCTTAGGCTTCATTAGTTAACTAATTTATTGTACTTATTGTCAGATATGATGCCGACGTGATTCTGCGGATATCATTTTGAGGCGGTATATCTTTGACCTAGTCATTAATACTGGATAATGCAAAGAAAACTGAATGCCAAATGAAAACAATTTTATATTTTCCAATTGTTTTTATATTATTTATTAAATCACTCTAATAGTAGAACAAAATTTTCAAAATGGATGCCTTTGTTTTCCAGCACGAACCGAGAAATTCTGGCCTACACTATACGCATGAGAAAAATGTCCACTACTCGGGCAAGGTATATTTTAAGGTTAATACATATTTCGGTGTCAAATAGAACAAACCGTGTTCCCTAAAACGCGTTATAACGGGTGACCAGATAGCTATGATAGTTTTTCCAATTGTTATGTTTCAGCTGCTGTCAAAGTTACCAATGACATCCAGCTGTCAAAATATTCAGTAAGGTTTGCCATTTCATCATGCACCGTTTTAGGCTTGAAAGCCCGGCTCGGTTGTAAATATGCACAGCGAATTTTGACGTAAGGTCGGTCGTAATCATGGCTTCAGTGTGCAGGCAATTCGTCGCTCCGTTGAAAAGATTAGTGCTAAATGAAGAAAACATAGCCGACGAAGGAGCTTATAGTCAAACAGGATAAGATCTGGACTGTAAACTGGCCAAATATCCTGTGTAATAAAACCCAGAACGTTGTTTTTTAATTGGTTGACCGTATTAGCAGCAGAAAAATCTATCGGACACAGTTTGGCTGAAGGAATTCACTCTTTTCATAGTCTACTCCCTATTATACCATTACTGATGTAAGATGGTGACTGCATTTAACACCGGAATAAATGTTGACGCTTCTTTCGATGGCCAACCCAATATTCGATGATTCGAGTAAGATTCTACCAGATTTTCTCGTCAGTGAATGGAATGAAAGTGAGCGCTCTTCGTTTATCAATTGCACAGTGCTTTCGATTTTTGTTTCAATACGACTATGAGTACATAAAAATGTCCAATGGGTAACACGAATTGTGAATTTTTTCATCACTTTCACTGCCCGCGACAATCTTTTCTCCCTTCGCAATGGTCTGATAATTAATTACACAGACTTGATGCCACGACTGGATCTTTGCCGGTCTCAAACCATTCCGTAGCACCAAACAAGTTCACAGTACGATTGCATTTCTGAATGCCAACCATGACAGAATAATATGAATTTCGATGTCGCTCATTCCATAATTCCATTAACACGGCAATATTGCACTGACGTCACATATCAAATAAAAGTGGGCAAGAATTGGATGATTAATCTACAAGGAATGCATTTAGTCGTGTACCAGTATAATACAGAATACAATAAGCAGTACCATTTGTAATTTAAAGGTCTGAAATCAAATTGTGAACATCTTCCAAGAAGCAATTCTTTGTCAAACACGTTTAAACAAGTCAAACAGATGGGAACTCTTACAATTATGTACGACCAGAAATGAAGTAAATTCTATTATTGTTGGTCTTTAATTTAATAACCTCAAAAGTCTATCATTATTGTCTACCTAAAATATGTTGGCCAATGACTATGAAGTTACCGACCAAATCTCAGATATATTTTTTTTTTTTTAATTAAACTACTAAGATAGTACTGTAGTACTCCTAGTTCATAGTTGTTTGTAGTGATGAACTAATACATACATATATGTTATGTACATATACAATATTTACATTTCATTATCTTTATTTATCTATCGTTATTTAAATAACATCCCGTAGACTTCCCCGATGTTGCCAAATTCACAATTTTTTTTTTGTGTTTTAGTCAGGCATGTATTAGAAATAATTCTAATTTCTCGTATTTTTATTAAAACTTTTTACCTTTACCCAATCCAAAAACACACTCACTCTCCTACAATTGACACAAAGAATTTTCACCACTCAACCCCATCTAAATTGCATGATATAAATCAATTCCCATTTACAACATCAAAACAAGAAAAACAAAAACCACCATCCCAATATTGTTGAAAACAAAAATTAAAAATTGCACGAAACACTTTGGAATGCTGATCCACCCCCAACATTACCTCTTCCAAAAAAACCAAAAAAAAAAAAAAATTACCAAAAACCCAGCAACTTTACCTTCTATTTAACAATGAACCAAACCTCTGACGGTCTTATTCTCTATGTAATGTAGATAAACAAGACTGCCGAAGATGTGCCAAGGCCCTACAGGAACTGGAAAACATTGATGATGAAGCCGATCAATTAGGCATTGGATTTGTTAAAATTCATGATGAAGCACTGGCAGATGAATATAATTTGGGACCCCTACCTGCCCTAGTTTACTATCGTCATCAAACTCCAATCATCTACGAAGGTAAATTCATGGATACCAATTACCCCAACACTCATTTGACACTCTAATCCAAAAATTACAAAAATAAACTCAGGTGAATTATCCCGCGAAGAAGACGTACTCGAATGGTTGGTACAGAACAAGTCAACAGGTGACGAAGACGATGTCATTGAAGACGTTACTGCCAAGACGCTGGGAACCCTAATCAGTAACATTGACAATTTGGTTGTACTATTTTGTACGTATTTGAAAACTTACTTTATGTAACTATGTTATTTATTCGTAACCCTCAATCTCAATAATCGTGTTCCAGATGATCACGGTGACGATGATTCCATGACCGTATTGGAAGAGCTAGAAAAAATTGACGACGACTGTGACAAACATGGAATTCAATTTGTTAAAATTGATGATGCTAAAGTCGCAGCTGAATTTGGTATTGATTCGGTACGAATGGCATTTTCCCTATCTCAAAACTCACAAAAACAAAAATGAAAACAAGAAAAAACTTATTACTACTCATTTGTAGATTCCTGCAATTGTGTACTTTGAGAAACAAGTTCCCAACGTTTATGACGGTGATCTGATGGATGAAGATCAGATCCTACACTGGTTGTTGGGACAATTGGAAAGTGATGAGATTGAAGATGTTACAGACGAGATGCTCGACAAAATGGTTAAGGAGGGAAAAGTTATGGCTGTTCTCTTTTGTAAATATTTTTTTTTTGCTTTTACTTTTTTTTTTTGATAATCTGTTGAGTGGCATTTTTTGATAGATGACAACAATGATAAAAGATCACAAAAAGTTCTCGAGGAATTAGAGAATATCGACGATGAGTGTGATGCATTGGGTATAACTTTTGTTAAGATCGACAATCCTGAAGAAGCTCTTGAATATGGCATCAATAAAGTTCCTAAACTGATCTACTTTGAAAAAGGCATTCCGACCATATACGAAGGCAATTTAGAGGATGAAGATAAGCTACTCAAATGGCTTGAAGAACAAACTAGCTCTGATCAAATAGAAGATGTCACTGATGAGATGTTGGATTTGATTGTGGAGAAAATGCCATATGTAGCCGTGTTGTTTTGTAAGTGTAATTTTGGGAATTTATATAAAGAATAGTTCTTTAATCTAAATGGGTTTTAAATTCGTAATTAATTTTACAATACAATCTTTAATACTATGAGCGAAATTTTAAAAATCTGCTAACTGCTAAGTGCTTATGATATAAATCTAAATAAAACTTAGGAATTTTTAGAATGATCTCTTTTTTAAATGACAAGTTATATACGAGTACTAGAATAAGGTGCGATGGCTAGATAGATGATACGGATAATTTTTGCTGTATATTTTATTAGAATTGTTATTTTATTAACTTTTATTTATAGATACATATGTACGATACATATAAAAATTCCTTTAGTATGAAAACAGTACCTCATAGTAAATGAAGTATGTCGTATTGTGTTTTAGAGCGGAAACAACCATATACATATGTATATACATATTTTTCAGTGTCAACCAAGACAGAAAATTTCAAAATGATCTACAAAATATTGAAAAAGAAATACGTGCAAATCTTCGGAAAATTTAAAGGGTAATTTTTTGACATTTCTTTCGACCACAATTTTATGGATTGGGTTACCGCCTTGCTTTGCCCACTTGTTATCTCTGGTTCTTATATATGTATATCTCCAAAAAATCACTCCTTTGGAGTACATGGAGAACAGCATCTGTCCAGCCCGCCCCTAAAAAACAGCGAATCTTCTTCTCTATTTTCCTGCATTTACGTCCTTTCTTTCCAAGGTCATGGAAACGCTAATAAACCATTATTCCGTGAAATATTTCAAATCACGATTTTCGTAGCAACTGGTCTGCAGGTTATTTAATGGGATGTCTCACAGAAACCGTACATCAATCAGGCTCAAGCCTTATGTGATACATGATATTCCAAATGCATTTGTAGGAGTTTGGTATCAGGTTCTTTTGTCAAGAATGTGTGCATTTCAATTCAAAATTTTCGGGATGGTTTCAGATCGAATACCCATAACATAAATTCTGATGTGCCCAGCACTCTCTGTTTTTCATATTCGTTCCCGGACTCAGGTCCCTGTTTTTCGACTGTAGAACGGAAAAGGCAGCGTATATTAAGCTCATTAAGTTCCGATATTAACGGCATAACTAAATGGGAAACCACCCACAAAGAAGAATTTAATGCTTACAAGACACAAAGCTGCGTATTGCCATTAAAATTAAATTTAAACACGAAACCGAAAAACTTTCCGTTCTCGAGATGGTTGTCAATGGCAACTTACGTTGCCTTCACCAAAAATGGTACGAAAGGTCTAGGCTTCCTGAAGCGATGTAAGAAACACTTTACCCGGTCTGATCTGGACACAATATGTAATGTAAAGGGTGTCTCAAAAGTAGCGCCTAGATGTCTTTTTTTTTCCTTTTTTTTTTTGAAATAAAACATGTAAATACCAAAATTATTTCTGGTGCTTTTGTTTTTATAAAAATATGGCTCCTAACAATTGTGAAAAATAAAATCTGTCAGCCACGAGCACGTCTATAGGCTCTCGCTCGAACATCAAAATCTTCAAGAACTCGCTCACACATTACTGCATTGAGTACATCAATTTCCGTCCGAATGTTGTTTCTCAGCTGAGCAATTACTTTTAGCTTATCCACACAGACTTTACTTTTCAAAAAAAACCTCAAAAAATGTACTATAATGTTAAATGTTAAATCGCATGATCTAGGTGGTCAGTTTATGTCACCATTACGTGAAACTAATCGACCTGGAAACTTAGGCCGCAATAGATCAATGTTTGCACGTGTTGTGAGACTCGTAGCTCCATCTTGTTGAAAACAGAGATCCTCTGTATACAGGGTTTCTAAGTCGTGTGCTTTTAAAATTATTGGCACTCAAAAAAAATCGACAAATCTGACACCCTGTGACGATCTTTCAAGTGCCGTGACCACAAATCTTTGCTTTTCTTCGATTTTTTTTTGTCACGTAACCATGAGTAACTCTTCTGTAAATTACGGTCCAAAATTGGAACATAACTATATCGGTTTTAACTAAAATATTCCTTTATTGTCCATCCATGTATCTGAAAATCATTAATCCACCAACTTGAACTGGCTGTACTGCCAAAAAAATGTACTATGGCATTTCGTCAAGTAACTTTAAAAGATGGCGTATTGAGTCTGGATTCCAGAATGGTATGACACTTGCTAGACTAATGCTTAATTGAGGACAAAAAAATGTATTTTGTTAAAGAAACCCGATTCACAGTTAATTCTTTTTAATAAGTTAAAATGAGTACCAGGTGTGTGCGAGACAGACAGTGACGCCGTGATTGAGACTGATAAAAACGCCATTTCGACTAGTGTGAGTGAAACAGATAGAGATGCCAGCCTTGTCATTTCATTTCATTTTTTTCCCATCACAGAGCACACAAAACACGACGAGTACGTTCTCTTGGTGTATACTCTCCCGATCGCTTTACACAACTGTTATTTGTTGCGCGACTAAACGCCATCTACCGATCTTGTATCTTACAACAAATGTTCAAACTGTTTGCCTACAGCAGCAATGCAAGCTCTACATCTTCTTACAAATGATCTGGTAATAAGACGGGCATATCTTCTGGAGTTTATGTCTTCAACGGCTTCTGCAATTTTTTGGCGCAGCTCGTTTCAATTTTCTATCGGCTTAGAATAAACTTTTTCTTTTACTGCTCCCCAGTAAAAAACAATCGAGTGGATTTAAATCAGGTGAAATCCACGAAATTGTACCAGACCGCCCTATCCACCTGTTGTAGTATTCCCGATCGAGGAACTCTTGTACTGTGCGAGCATAATGCGCTGGGCACATCTTTTTGATACTACATGCATGCATAAATATTAAGTGGAACGTCTTGGAAGGAACGAATGGGGCAATAATTCTACCATTCAAAATTCCCGTCCACATGTTTACTTTAAAACGGTACGGTACACTCGTGCAAATTGTGGGGGTTCATGTAAAAGTCCCCTTTAAAAGTTGATTCGTCCGACCATAGAATTTTTTCGAAGAATCTCGGATCTTCCCTGAACCTCTGCACCATCGTTTGACAAAATTGGACTCTTTCTGGATAATCTCGGTATAGCAGACTTTGGACTCGCTGTACATGGTATGGTTGGAGCTGGGTTTTCCTTAGAATTCGGTGTGTTGTACTTTTGGGTACTCCTATGCTTTCTTCAAAGCGACCCACTAAGAATGACCGGTGCACATTTACAAACACTCAATGATCCGGATGACGCTGGGCAGAATAATGCGCTGTATGCGAAGGAGTATAACGTATGGCAATATTGCACGTTGTGCCTGTGCGTCACTACTTAACAAGGGTGTCATCTCTATCTGTTTCACTCACACTAGTCGAAATGGTGTGTTTATCCGTCCCAAGCACGGCGTCACTGTCTATCTCGTTCTCATTTGATAACATTTTAACTTATTAAAAAGAATTAACTATGAATCGGGTTTCTTTAACAAAATATATTTGTTTGTCCTCAATTAAGCGTTAGTCTAGCAAGTGTCATACCATTTTGGAATCCAGACTCAATACGCCATCTTTTAAAGTTACTTGACGAAATGCCATAGTACATTTTTTTGTCAGTACAGTCAGTTCAAGTTGGTGGATTAATGATTTTCAGATACATGGATGGAAAATAAAGGAATATTTTAGTTAAAACTGATACAGTTATGTTTAAATTTTTAACGTAATTTACAGAAGAGTTACTCAGAGTTACGTGACAAAAAAAAATCGAAGAAAAGTAAAGATTTGTGGTCACAGCACTTGAAAGATCGTCACAGGGTGTCAGATTTCTCGATTTTTTTTGAGTGCCAATAATTTTAAAAGCACACGACTTAGATTTTTTTTTATAATTTTGTGATAACCGACACCACTTCACCCGTTTCCGGCTTGACGTTGATTTTTGGGACACCTTGTATATTACATCAATTTGAGGCCAATGAGGAATTTCCAATGCCTGGGAACGTAGTGATATCTATGTGCTACAGCAGGAATGTTCTCAGTAGATCATCCACCTTTTGGTCTGCCTACCAGACCCTTTTGGATCCTCCACAGAACCAGTTTCTTCATATTTTTTCACTAACCTTTGACTAATTTGGACGATTACTCGTATTTACAACAAAAAAATCACGAATTTTACAATATGATCGACCATATTCATAATAAGCTTATATAACTTTAATAAAACTAATGGTTGAAATTGTACATGTGTCGACTTCACAAACGTCAACGATAGCATAGAAAAAACGTCAACGTTCAGAAATTATTCACTACCGATATCTAGGCGCGACTTTTGAAAGACCCTTTATTTATCCACCCAAAATTGGAGTACAAAACGTACATCTGATCAGGTATTTAAAACGGTGCGTTAAAACTCATATATGATGCTAATATCACACAGTCAATTGAATACCGACGAAATGTCCCCTACCCTAACTTGTTCTATCACAATTTTGATCACCAGTGCTCCATTGAAATTGACAGTGTCATTCTGCCACTTCAAACCTTCAAACCTTCAACCCTAACACTCGTCTCGCTATGAATACTCATCATTTTTCCCATAAAGCCTGCTTCTTGACGTACTATAAAATATCGTGATTCTTTCCTAACCTACATAGTTGTAGGTAAACTTTCAAAATTAGTGTACATCTGTGTACAAACGTTTTAATGGTACAAAAAAAATCCATTGAGCGGGGTGTAATTAAAAACAAAAAGTTATTCAATATCAGAATTAAGTAATTCTTTCTCAAAATCTCATTTTTTCGAAAAATATGTGATTATTCACAAATGTGAACCTGATATATGCAAATAAAGAAAAATGTCAAACATTATTCCCATAATTTTCAGGATACAAGTAAAACGTTAAATTACAGATACTCGTATATAGGAACAAGTTCTGTGTGAGATATCCACTCATTTTTCTCTTTATTTTATGGGATTAAGTGTGGAATATGGTATAACGTCATTCAAATGTCCGCCGCGGCTTGATTGATGGCACATATTCGGTAGGTCCAATTTTCGGCTGTTGACTTTGAATGCATCAATTGTTTGCGGTTTATTCGTATAGACCTGGAAAAGAAGAAGTCTAAAGGCATTAAATCGCACGATCTCGCCGCTGCGCGAGATAGCCATGCCTTCAAATTACTCGTACATAATGTCCATCGTGACATGCGGTAGCCATATCATCCAGTTTAGGCCATAAAAAGTTGCTTATCATCGATCTGTAGCAATGCAAGTTTCGTTTTGGAAGAAGTAGGGGCCGATGATTCACGGAATGCATTTTGTGGTGATGTATCTCGTGCGGATTGGTACCGTCAAAAATTCGTCAGTTTTGCTTGTTCACACATCCATTCATCAAAATTTGGGCTTCGTCACTGATGATAATTTTTTTGGCGGAATTCGGATCAACTTCAAACTGCTCCATCATTTGATGATTTGCTAATGTTGTTCAATGCTATAACCAATTCACAACAAATTTGACAGATGTTGCTTTTACAACATGACCGCTGTAACCTAACAAATTTCGAGGGTCCCTGCACAATATTTTATGTTAAATTTAATATCATAAATTAAATATTCAAAGTGCACTCTATTGCTTTAAGTTACACCAGAATTCGTCTTTGAGAGGTTTTTACAATATTCATTTCTTCCAATTCCTGCCTTTTATTTCAAGACGCCTCATTAAAACTATAGTCAATGTCAACAAATGTTATTATTTCTGAAAGGCAATCAATGTTGTTCATCAGTCTCCATAAACAACAATCCATTCGGGTCAAGTCCGGAGACCTTGGATCCCAAAAACTACGAGTATACACAAATTTCCACGGTCTATAGAACGCTACAATTATAAGTCCTGCTTGAATTAAAATATGTAACTATCTGTTTACTTATCTAGCACTAGTATTAGGATAATTTCAATCGTAATATTAAACGTTTTTGTAGCATTGCACTATTCTCGATCTGCCGGGATGTACGATATTGATTCCATCTCTTAAATTTTCTTTTCCTCATTAAAGAAGCTCTTTCAGAGAATCTTCTCCGGCATTCTAATCTTTCTAATTCATCGTTACCATTGAGATAAGCCATGTCTTCGTATTCCTATGTAGAAAAGTTTGCCATAGACTACAAACTGTTTGTACAAATCACTTGTAAGTCTTTTTCCTTTTTTTGAAGTGTATTCAATGATGCGGTTTTGAGATATGAGTAGACGTAAGATAAATAGGTATGAAATGCCAAAGTCGCGACGAGATTGAACGAAATGTTCCTATTGTAGCTAGAGACGCCTTAAAGTTCCCTGCCGTATTAAATGAAACTTCAGGAGTTTATACAATTATCGTCATTGTGATATACAACCAAAGCTACAATCCTGTCAGGATGAGATCACGATCATTTGGTGGTTTGTCTACATTGAGAGTCATCATAAAATAGTTGCAACAGCTCTAGTTCCGGATAGTTTCTCAGGAGCAACTTGATACTCTAATTTGATATTTTCAACTTTTACCTATACTTGCATGCTTGCACACTACTAGTCGTATTTGAGTGGTGAAGTTTGATTACAATAGCGTACTGTTCCGTGCATACATAATTAAATAAATTTGAATGTAGTAAATAAACAATTAGCCCAATGAATTCTTTGATTAGATCCAACTACATCAGCAACAGAACAGCTGTTAACTCATCCGAGCTACTACGACATTTTCGAAGCTCAATTCATTTTAAGATTTTTCCGTCGAATCGAAATATCATCTTTGCTAGCTTCAAAGCATCATCTACACAGGAATAAATTAAACAAATTGATCACATTGCAATCGATCCAAGGTACAACAACCAAAGTTTCCGAAGAAGTTGTATTAGAATTTTCAATAATGAACAGCCAGGAGACTGTTTTTTTTTTTTATCGGATCACCAATTTTATGAAAATTAGCAAGAAAGTCATTCAGCGAAATGGGGAACTCGGACAGAAATCCGCAATTTACTCAAACAGACTTACAAAAAAGTGAAGACGACAAAGGAATATATACTCGTAGACAAATCCAAATTATTGGACTGACGCTCCTCGAAGAGAAACCGCGGTATAGAAAGTTTTCATTTTAGGTTTCTCTTTTAAGTAGAAAGTGATCTTTATCAACTTGATCTAAATAACTGGAGGTGGTAAGAGCTAAATCGCGTAGAAAATTATTGGTCAAAGTCCAAATCGACCAACATGTGCAGCGTTACCTAAATTAAAGTGAGCTTTACATAAGTTTTGTAACTTTTTTGATTCTGCATAATATTGCTGTACATGCTCGTTGACTCTTTATCCCAATTTAGCCAGTACTGGCAACCATAGTGGTGTTAAAGCGATTTTCATCTGTTTTCTGAACTAGAAACATACTCGTATCTTATCCAAATTCGATTTGTAGTCATTTACGTCACATTTTGGCAATGCGATTATATTTGACAAAATTGTAGCCAGCAACAAAATGAATGAATAAAACGATCCTAGAAGACCAGCCTAACAAATATTTTGTCCTGAAAAGAATGTGATCTAAATCTGCGAAGTCGTTTATTAGTTGTAACCGAACAAACATACCTACTAATGGAAGATTTTATTTAAAATTACTTAAAATAATTGAAAATGGAGTTTGCAAAATTTTTATAAATATTTTTGTAAGCTAAAAACTCATACATAATTTTTCTTATTCCAGACGACAAGGATCAAAAGAAATCGCAAAAAATTTTAGCCGAACTTGAAACTATTGATGACGAATGCGATCAAAATGATATCGCTTTCGTAAAGATCGACGATGACAGCGAGGCAAAAGAATGGGGTATTGATGAAATTCCATCAATCGTCCTTTACGAACGTGGCATTCCCCATATTTACGAAGGTGATTTGATGAAAGAGGAAGAACTCCTCGGCTGGTTGATACATCAGAAACGCTACTCTGAAATTCCAGAAATTACCGACGAGATGAAGGATAAACTAGTGGAGACCACCGAGCATTTAGCAGTTATATTCTGTAAGTATTCCCATTTTTACATACTCGTAAGATACTTTTGGTTGGTAGAGTTTCATTTATTTTTTGGTTGATTTTTCCTCTAGACGACAAAGACGACAAACAAGATATTCGCACACTGAACGAGCTAGAAAATATTGATGATGAATTGGAAAAAGAAGGCATTGTCATTGTACGTATTGACAATGCAGCTGAAGCTAAGGAATATGGTCTGGATCACTTGCCAGCATTGATTTACTTTGAAAATAAAATCCCAGCTTTGTATGAGGGTGATTTGATGAATGAGGAAGAAGTTCTGGAATGGCTTATTTTACAAAAGAGAACCGCCACCATTGAAGAAGTTACCGATGAGATTTTAATCAATTTGATCAATGATCATGAATATGTTTTGGTATTCTTTACTGGTCCATGTGATCCTGGTGAGAAATGTGATAAAACACTGGATGCACTTGAAAATATTGACGATGAATTGGATGAGGCTGGAATTATTTTCGTCACTACTGAGGATACTACTTTGGCTAAGAAATATAACATTAAGACCTTCCCACAATTGGTGTTCTTTAGAAATCGTGATCTTATGGTCTTCTCTGGTGATTTAGATGATGAGGATGAGGTTCTGGCTTGGGTTACGGATGAAGAAACTTTAGAAATTCCCGGTAAAATTGAAGAAGTCAATATGAAGATGTTGGATAAAATTCTATCTGAAAATGAGCATGTTGTTGTATTTTTCTGTAAGTTTTATTCTATGAAAAAACTCTTCATATAATCTGCTAAAAATCACTGTTTTCCCAGACCGTGAGGGTGACAAGAAAGCCCAAAAAATCCTAAATGAATTGGAAAACATCGACGATGAGTGCGAAGAGAAAGATATTGACTTTGTGAAGACTTCCGATGAGGGTATCGAAAGGGAGTACGACCTGTCTGTACTGCCAGCTCTTGCATTCTACAGGAATAGGTTTAGGACTTTCTATCCAGGTTTAGAAAAAAAAAATTCATTGCTATTTTTGTTTCATTGGGCAATTTTAATTACAAAAATCCGTATGTGTGTGTGTGTTTTTTTTTAAGGCGACTTGATGAAAGAGGAAGCGATTTTAGACTGGGTTATCGACCTTTATGAATCGAACGCAGATGTTATTGAATCGGTTGATCGTAAAACACTTCAAGTGCTGATCAACGATGTGGAGCATTTAGCGGTATTTTTCTGTAAGCTTATAACTGAATTTTTTTCTTTATTTTTAAGATTCATTATACGAGTATTATTCAATATTTATTTTTGAACTTTAATTTATAAAAAATTAAAACTTAAGATGACGACAAATGTAGCACATGTGCTGAGATTCTCGAGGAATTAGAGAATATCGATGACGATACGGATAAGCACGGCATTCAGTTTGTTAAATCGAATGATGTCAAATTGGCCCATGAGATTGGAATATTTGCATTCCCTGCTCTTGTGTATTATGAAACCGGAGTCCCGATCATGTATGATGGTAAGTAATCAATGAAATTCAACAAATTGATATTGAAACTGATTTTATTCGATTGTTTCTTTAAGGTAATCTCAAAAACGAAAACCGTGTTCTGCAATGGTTGATCAATCAAAAGAGTAAGCATTCGTTTTGATTTATTTTGTTTTTTGTTTTTCGAATTAAGATACGATTGAAAATTGCTTATAATAAGGTAAAAAATTGTAGGTACGATCAATTGGTTCAAAATGAAAGCTCTGATTTTTTAGACCTAAATTTATTAAATATCTTTATGAATCATATACAAATATAAAATGATTAGAACCCCGAAAATTCATCCATTAGAAAGCCTTAGACCTGTTTAACATCTCCGTGATAGTTTTAATAAATCCTTCACCCCGATTAGATAATAATTTGTTGAAATTTATAAAATAATTTGTGCGATTGCCATAGGCGATAGCGATGAAATTGGAAAAGCCAGAAGAAAAATCAAAAGCAAGCATGATGATGATGATGATGATGATGATGATGATGATGATGATGACAATGACAATGACCATGACCATGACAAAAAGCGTAATAGACCTCTTCAAAAACTTTCAGCAAAAAGGACGATTGGTGATGACGATGACGATGACGACGATGATGATGGTAAAAAGCCTCTTAGGAACATAGCCATTAAGAAGAATGTTAGAAGGAATACAAAGTTAGGAAGTATTGCATCTAAGAGGAAAGAGAGGATAAATGATAATGATGAGCACGATGATGAAGATGATGATGACGACGATGACGATGATAAGCGCAAGTCTCTTAGAAGGTCTTTGACAAGTAAAATGAGTAAAAATTTAGTAAAAATAGGGAAATCTAAGAACAAAGACAATAAAAATGGTGATAATGATGACGATGATGACGATGACGATGACGATGACGATGACGACGACGACGACGATAGCAGTGAAAAACTATTGAAAAAATTTAACGAAAGAAAAAGCGTTAAAATAGGCCTTAAATCGGTAAGAGCAAAAACTAAAACTAAAATTGACAATGCTAATAATGACGACGACGACGACGATGATGACGACAATGACGACGATGATGACGACAATGACGATGATGATCACGATGACGATGACGATGACGATGACGATAACGATGGCGATGACGATGACGATGACGATGACGATGACGATGACGATGACGATGACGATGACGATGACGATGACGATGATGATGACAATGACGATGACAAGACCCAACCACTTAAGAAATTAGCCGTCAAAAATAAGTTTCAAAGTAGTTGGAGGCTGAGAGCTGGAAAGCTAAGTATAAAAAACAAGAATGACAACGATGATGATGACGATGACGATGACGATGACGATTACGATGACGATGACGATGACGACGACCACAACGACGACGACGACAACGACGACGACGACGATGATGATGATGATGATGATGGCGATCATAAGCCCTACAGAAGGTATTCCACAAGAAAAAAACTTCCCGGATCAACTGATTTCAACACAGCAAGATTTCTTAGAAACTTTTTAGGTAAACCAATTGTGTTAGAAAACTGATGAATTCCATTCATTAATCAGCACTTCCCCTTGTAGTCCTTTTATAGATTTGATCACTACTTTTCACAATATAATCAAATTGGTTACATGTCCAGAATAAACTCACAAATACCTATAAATTCCAAAACAAAAACAAACGACAAAACACTGTTGCCTTTCAGGAAATTTAGGTACATACCTAATTCCATTTCCAAAACAAGAAAACTAAACACGTTATTGTCAGACTTGTGAAATAATTCAAACATTTCGATCCGAACCGCATATTTATAAAAATTGAAAAAAACAAAACAAAAACTCTGTGCAGAAAGAACATTTCGTTGGAATATGCAACAAGTTGGATTCTATCATTTATTGTACAAGTAGGTACATATTTATAATAAATAATAATAAATAAATAAATTCTTTCGGTGTTTGGTTACTCTACTCACTCCTGGATAAATTCCCTTTAATCGGGAGTCAGTAGTTCAAAAAAAAAAAACCAAAAATCAATAAGCACTATCAGAAATTTTTCAAAAATACCATAAGCATATTTTCAGTTGCATTTTCTTAAAAACAGCAGTTTCAGATCCAGTGTATGTTAACCAAGTAATCAACTTCTTTTCTTCCTATAAAATAAATATTCAATTTGAAATAGAAATATTGACTCGTTGAAATTTGTAACCAATTTATCTGACATAAATAAAAAAAACATCGCATATCCCCTTCAGTTTTTTGTTTCTAATTTCCTCTCGTAATTGTTTCAACAACCTTTGTTTCCTAAGTTGGATTTTTAGTTAACGTTCTACAATTAATTAGGATGGCTTTTGAAACAATATTTAATACTTAAAAATTTTCATTTCATTTAACAGATTCAGCAAATTCTAAATCTAAAACTAATTCCTCGGCAAAAGGTAAACAATTGTTTCAGCAAATCCATACAGTAGTGAAAAGCAATTAGTTTGTTTCTAATATATTACTCGTATGTTTGAAAGGCTTAATATTCGTACACATCGATTCATCGGTCATTACTACACTACACAATACTAGCAAATATTTTAAATAGATAATAGGTAGACAGTGGCATTATGATTCTGATTTATTTTTAGTTCAGAACAGTGTAATTGGAAAGTAATATTTAATGATTAGTTTAAAAATATTTTATTTCCTTGAATTTGTATAGGGTTTATAAAGTTTTTAGAAAATTCGATTTTACCAATCTTTTTCCAAGAAAAGGGGCTTACTTAAATCTGGGGAAGAATTTTAAATTTCTATCTTCATCGAGATATAGAACCTCTCAATTATTTTCTATCGGTTAAAAAATAATTGTAAAAATAAAATTCCTTAGATATTTTATTCCCTGGTTTAATGAATATGGGAAAAAAGTAATAATATTTATTTTACTTCTTGTAAATAATTAAAATAAAAAAAAAATAATATTATAGTAGAGATCTTGATTAGTACTCGTATATAAAATGAAATTTTCTTCGAATTGTTAAATTGTATTTCTTTTACGGCCGCAGTTTTATTGGATTCTGCTTACAGCTATTTGTCCCTATATTACTTTCGTATTCACCTTGCTTTATTTTACAAAGAAACAAATTTAGAAGTCATTCTAAAGGTTATATCCTTTTATTGTTGCTGTTTATTGTTAACAGTCAAATCTTTATAACAGTTCAGTGCGATGGTTGGCATTTAGTCCGGAAACATTTCATAAAGCACAATGCAGCATATTTTCATGAAGGATTTGTGTATTTATGCATCCAAATTTCAACTAACTTAAGTTTACAGACCACACACAGCGAAAAGAGTTCGTCAGCTCGTTCGTGGAATTTAGGCTAGAACAATCACTGAAGCTTCTTTTCGACCCCGACATATCATTTTTTTTTTGTGGCTCCGATGGATGATATGGATCTTAGAAACATGTGGTGCCAACAGGACCGTACCACTTGGCTTGGCACACGTCATGTAAAGCAATGACATTTATCCCCGATACATTCCATGATCTTTCTTTCTCCTCTCCAGATTTGGCTATCTACGAGTATGTGTTGTCAACAAGAAGGGCACGTAATTTGACAGAACGTCACAATCGACAGCTTTAATTCCGAGGTCATAAAGGACTTCGTCTAGGTTGGATCTGCTATGAATTCTGCCAACAATACCTCAGCAGAAATGAATCCAAGAATCACTTTTAAAAATAGCTGTTTCTTTTGGCTAAGAGTAAAGCCCTAACCCGAACAACTAAAGAGCCTCTATATAAGACCTTGATCATACTAGTCCTAGCACGGACTCTATCGAAAGCGAATGAAGACGTGCTTCGTCATTTCGAGAGAAAAACTATTTGTATTGTACAATCAACAACGAACTAAACGAGCTGTCGCCTCAAATGGCTAGGATATGTAGAGCGAATGGGCACCAATGCTCCGATCCGCAGATTCTACGAATTAGAGTAGAGGAAGACCACACCTTAGGTGACGCGCATAAGTTAAAGCGAAGCTCAAACAACTTGTAGTGTGAAACTGGAGGCAGTTAATTAACGATCGGACTAACTGGAAAGGCTTGCTCTACCTAAGTATTGTAAATAAGTATTGCAGTCACGCTCCATTACTGTGAACGTAATTGGGGGAACAGACCGATTTGATTTTACCCCGCTATGCCATTACATTTAGTTTTCACTGTTAAATGGATTTTGGGGATGCCTAGGAGAATCTCATGTTCTTGTTCTGTATAGCTAGACGTTAGTCGTCACCATAGTCAAATTACCCTCATATGTTTGTTTGCCGTTCAGAAATGTGTAAATTTAGAAGTAAGTGAACTAAAGCTAATCCCTGTGGTACGTCGGTGTACATAGACTTCGAGTAAACAACCAATCAATAGGAACGAGGCTCAGTCTTATTTTAAAAGAGTTTCTACAGAAAGTCTACGCCATGTAAGTCATTTTCCCAGGTAAGACTATCTACTGCTATTGGAACTTGATATTTTACAAGAGATACACACTTGGTCTCTCAATCCGACTTCGGATTGAAAAATGCTGCGATTTCCAGAAAAGACCTTAGAAGTGGTAGATGCCAAAATCATGAGGTAAGATTCCTGCCAGTTACCAGTTATATCAAGGCTGTTTACTTTTGGGAAATTTTAGTATTTAGACAATGCACTTTGCATCTTTAATTTGAAAAATAGATCTTCGGCAATTAGGTTTCATAAGTAAAGACGGAACATTCTACCTTCGATCAAGTACTTATTGGCCTTCTCCTGGTAATTCTTATTGATGACTATGTCGTCATGTATGAGTTGTTGATTTTTTAACCTATGCGATGTGTTTAATACTGCGAGGATTTTAAGATAGTTGTCCTTAAGGTGCCTAAGAAGGCCATAGTTGAATAGAAAATTTGCTCACACAAAATTTAAGGAGGTGATTTTTAACCTTCCTCTCTTCTAATTGTATATATGTACATCGTAAGTTTTTGAATAGACTTATTCAAACTTGTTGAAATCTAGCGAATAGTAGCATCTTGCTTTTGCCAGTGGGGAGCTTTATCGGAAATTTGACGCGTTGGAAGACCTCTAAGTTTTGTTATCCCTCGACTTATTACAATAATATTTAACATTAAGACATTATATTAATTATATGCAATGCGAAGGCTTTTGTCATATTTTTTATCTTCTGTAAGGTCCCCTTTGAAATATGCTACGATTTGGAGACCTTGATTTAAGACCCCTTCTGACTAAGATGAACAAATTCAAAGACGATACACCCAGTATTACACTTTTTATTAAATACTGTGATCATTTTGCACTGACTATAAAAAAAGGTGTGTATTACTAGGCTCTGAAAAAAAACAAGACATACTATTCTAGGGGTAATGCAAGTCAGCAGGACATTTACCTCCCCAACTTGCATAAAAGCTAATATGGGCGCAATAAGCACTGCGTATCCATTAAAAATTTCAATAAATCCCGCACTTCTATGGATTTGTGTACTCTTTTTACTTTTCCAATTACTTTCTTACTGTTAAATCTATGTTATATGCTAGCTTATAAAATATGCTTATAGGTAGAAATACAAATAAATAAATAAATAAATATACATATGTATACAGTTCAGTGATTTTCAGGTTTGTTAGCTGTTTTAGCCTGCCGAAAACTTTGTATGTTTCTTCATTAGTGGTATTTTTTTTTTGTTTTTTTTCCCCCCGATATTTCTGATACAAAAATGAATACGTGCATAAAGTTTTTTCTGCGAAGCATAAAGCTTATCTGCAGAAGGTTAAATTACAGATTTATCTAGGATAACGTAAGCTTAGTTCAATTTCAATACGTGGTAAAATATACAACAATTGAAAAATGTTAATATATACAAATATTTGATATATTATTTTAATTTCTTATTTTATTTAATAAGTTTAATTTTGAGAGAGAAACAATCCTTTTAGAGCTTTTTTCTTGTCTTAAAATTTCTGATGTTTAAATAAGACTGAGGAATTTCATTTAATATAGTAGGAACACCACTGTCCTGCCGTAGCTGTTGAAGATCATTGGTATTTGGAGCAGACCTCTTGCACGGATTCTTGTATTTTTTTGGTGATCTATTTGTTTCTTGAAGTGGCAGTCTTTGAAGTACTCCAGCGCTAATGTCATTTTGTAGACGTCCTGCACTCTCAATGCTTTGAGTTTTTTTTCCTCAGGGGTGACTAATCCTTTTTTGCTATTTATGTATTGCTATTTATTGCAGCTCATTGATATAAGTTATCGATGCGCTTCCCCATGCAAGTATCCCATGTCTTAATTTGGATTCCACAAGAGTAAAGTACGCTTGCTGTTGTACCTGCGGTGTCGAATAAAAGCCTAGATATACGAGGCCAAATAGTGCTTTTCTCAGCTCCGAACGCAGTTTATTGTTTTGTATATCCCATATAAGGTGGCTGTCGAATATAGCTCCTAGTTATTTACAATATATGACTTTACCATTTCTATAACATGGTTTTTTAAAAATGATTCGCTTATCTGTAGCTATGTGATGCGGGCCACGAATGTGCATCATCTTTGTCGTAGAGGCATTTAATAAGAGTCCTTTTTCGTCTTAACTGCTTTGGCAAATTCCTAAACGTTGAGTCTTCTTCGTTGCTATAATTGTTCTTAATTTTTACCCGAAAAGACCTATCATTAACGTAATTTCTAAGCCAATTTTAGAAATTCCCCCGGATTCCAATTTTGCTGTGTGCTCGCAATAGCTTATCGTGATTCTGTGTGTCGAATGCCTTACTGAAATCCAGAAACAGCACTAGTACGTCGCGGTTCTTGTTAAGGTAAATAGTAAATAGTGGTAAATAGTTGCCCTGTGGTCTTATTTTTTTGAAAGCCACATTGCCTTTTATGGATAATAGAATTTTTTTCTACAAATTTGAGTAGTCGTTTTGTCACAACTTCTTCCACCGAGAGGATCGATATATTCGTAGGCATATTATTGCCTAGAATACTTTTCGTCCCATCTTTGTAAATCGGTTTTACTATAGCTACTTTAAGCTGTTTAAACATCCTTCTAACAAAAAAAAAACTCTAAACTAGTAAGTAGGATCAACACCCAACAATTTGGAGCTTAAAACTGAAATGCTGGTTGATCGTCCATGCATTAAATTTAAACTCAGGAATGATACTGGCACATAGCATGGGGCCTAGCATAAAAAAAACTTAGGCTATTTACAGTAACCCAGAGTTTTTAAAGCTATATAAATATGTGAACATCTACCTTCGTATATTTTCACGATCCATTCGTTCATCTTTCTATGCAAAGGTGACAGCGCCACAGCACTGAATTTCGAATACTCTCGGTGGAAGTAGCACCTCTCAACTAAAAGGCCTTTTATACAACAAGAACAGATTTATTTCACGAGATCTTCTTTACATTATCTCCTTACAATTGTAATCACAAGAAACCCAAAGACAAACTAATCCAGCCTTTTCACTTATTTACATTGTATCCTTGAATCCAGACAGTATTTATAGAACCTAGCTTTCCAAGCTTCTTTAGAGAAACTAGTTTGCATAATCAAACTATTGTTGAAGTGATTTATGACGACCTAACTGTCATTGTGGATTCAAATACTGTACCTCAATTTTATTAGGATTGCATATGAGTAAATACGTTGTTTGTTGACCTCCACAAATACGCCAGCGTCACATCTAGGAGATATACACTATATTCATATGTGACTACATTAACAATTTTTGCCAAAAAGTAGTCAGTGCAAAACGTCACCGAGACTCAAGTGCGTGTTTTAGCAAAGAGAGCTTCCTTTTAACCGGAAGATGACATTTATATGAATATTAAGCTCCCAAAAATTCGTTCACTTGTGCGTTTGTTTTTTCATTTTACAGATGATCTTCTTATGCTTTTCACTGTTGTGCAATAGCAAGATGATTTCTCTGACAATATTGGCACTAAGTTACCAGCTACAATTTAGGCATCTCCAGATAGATAAGCCTAATCAGCCCATTAAAGCTTCGTTGATATCTTCTTCTATCTAATCCTTAGGAACGCATGTTCTTGAATAAAATAAGCCAAGACTATCAATTTGTACAGATTTTTACTCTAAGAATGGCAAATAGCAGAGTATGTTTTGATTACTCTTACTCTACAGCATGAATATACACTGAATATACACTCTTCCACTTGTTTTTTTGAAGTCACAAATCTCTTTCACTTCAGAGTCAAAGCATTCAATTATTTTGGATCAAATTTGCTATAAAAATAAATGTAAAAATATTTTTAGGACAACAGAGTTTCAGGGATACTATATATCCATTGAACGAGCTTTGTATAAAGTGAAATGTGATTTACCAATGTTGGCGGAGAGATGCAACCTTTTGGCTAACACTCGGAAATTTTCTTTATCTAATGGATAGGATTGTTAAAACTAATAAGATATACATAAAACAAAATTCGTTTAACTCACAAAATGAGAGATGTAGCATTTTGTACATACGGTGTCTCATTAATATCACCAGTAGCAATCGGATGGAAGGACGCTTCAAACTTTCAACCATAATGCTCGTTTTGTTATCAATACTCTTCAGTTTACCAATAAAATCATCTTCAAATGCATTCTAAAATTCCGTGTGTGTTTTTTCTTGGCATCGTTATGAAACGCCCTACTAAGATCTCTGATTTATTGTTACTAGAATCCACAAATATTGACATACTAATTAATTTTCTCATCTGGTATACAAAAACAAAGATGGTTTTCATAACTCCTTAAAAGCAGAGCACTGCTCTGAGAGCAAGGACGTGATACCTCTTCTACTCGGGCAATATTTAATTTTCCAACTTTCCTGTGGCCTAGAATCCTAGATAGGTAAATTTTGAATTGCTGTTATTCCCGTAATCGCTCAATTTTAAAGGTTTTTTGATGTAAAGAAAGCCAACCCGTTTATTACTTCAGCTGTAAGATATTTCAATCCCTAACAGATATTACATGTTTAAGCTGGGACAAGACTTGCTTATTCGTCTCAATTTCTGCCTAGAAAACACTATAGTGATTTAAAAAACAGAAAAGATGAGCAGATTGAGTCTAGCTATCTTGAGTCTGGCTATCTTCACGTCATCCAGGTAGGGTGCACGGAACTATTGGTCTACATCGTTCAGGTGAAAAGGCTCATTCTGCTGACAGCTGTATCCGGTTCATCATCGCCGTTATACAGTCTACATAAATTCTCTTTCAAAATATTCATGTATATGTTTTTTTATCTTTTTGCAAAACTTCCGAATCTCTTTCCTGGCGCGCGCTTCTCGTGCTCCTTCATTTTCCCGCTAAAAAGCCGGTGTTCGTCTCTCCTCTTCTGGTTATAGACCTCTTGAATAGCTCCATTTCTTCTATGCAGCGCCGCTTTGTATGCATCATGCTTAGCTGCATTTGCTTTGCGACACTCATCGTCAAACCAGGTGTTTCCTTATGGTGACACTTTTGCTACTGGTACAGAATTTGGATATCTCTTTCGATTTTTGCCTGTCGCCGTCAGACGTCAAACTGCTTCACAGTATTAGCTAGTCTTTGCGGTGTTCGGGATATACGAGTCAATGTTGGCCTCTCTGAATGTTCGGACAGCCATAATAGTGGAGAATTGTCTTATGTCGATCGCAATGTGGTCAATCTGTTTGACGGTTGACTGGTCAGGAGATCTACAGGTCCACTTATGAATATCACGGGAACCGTATGATAGCTTCGACAATGTTTCGTCTCGCGCAAAGTCGAGTAGCCTGAATCTGCTGAATACCACCAAAAATCCCGTCTCTTTCTACCTAGTGATTTAAAAGGGCAGAAAAGATGAGCAGATTGAGTTTAGCTAGTTTTAGCTACAGATTATTTATTTTCTTGTATTTTCTTTGAATTTACAAGAACTTTTTAATATTTAAAAGAAAATGTCCTAAATTTTGATAGTGATAACACTCTAGTTACTATCTTCCCAAAAATATTTTCTAGCAACTAATTTTAAACAACTAAATACATTTATCGAGCACTCACGATTTCTTTTTAATTCTTACCTAGAAGATAAGATTATCAAATGAAGCAGGACGTAAACGAAAGCCATGAAACATTTTCCAAAAAAGTATTGTATCATCGAATTAAATCAAAGGATCCCTTAAAACATATCACACAGAAAAACGAAACATTAACACGAAATTACAGAAAATTCACGATGTTATTTCAGATCATAAACAATGAAAAAAATCACACTCTTCAAAATCATACATTACGTTTTTTCTGTTTTTTTTTTCGTTTTTTTTTGGAAATCAAAGTGTGTTGTTTTAGTTTCCCAGGGTGTAAATATTGAAATCTTTTAACTCAAAAGATCCTACTATTAACAAATTTTTAATTATACCAAAATATCATAGCTGACACAATGTTTTTTTATATATATTTTTTTAAGTTTTAAATACCGTAATATTGAAAAGATATAAAAATTAAAAAAAATACAAAAATACAAAAGAAAAGAAAATTTTTTCTTAAAATATAAGTTCTTTCCAAAATCAACAAATGCAATTCCACATGATATAAGACTATTATTCTTACCATATGTGCTTTTTTTTCATTAAAAATATTGTAATAAAAACCAAGAAGATTATTTAAAGTTTAATTAAAATGGAAAAAAGAAAACAATAATTTTTTTTTATTTTGTCAATGTAAGCTTTATACAAAAACTGCCAGCATCAAAAACATTTTGTCAGTTATAAAAATAAACAAATCAAAAATAAAAGAACCTTCACTTGGTTTGTAAAGAGTTTTAATAATAATAATAGTAAAAATATTAAATTGTTTGCAACAATAAGCACATGCTTAAGTTTATTTTTTTATCTGTTGCAATGATAAAGACAATTTTTATACTAACCGTCTGTGGTATACTTGACTTGACTACTTTATGTTTCTCTATATCTGTTTCAAAAAAAAAACACACAATTTTAATAAAAAAGAAAAATAACAAAAAATAAATAAAAACAATTTAAATAGTAACATGAAAATAATTATGTAAAATAATACAAAAAAAAAAATAAAAAACGATTTTTCAAATAAAAATATCGATCTGACAAAATGTTTTTGTTTGTTACCATACAGATGACGAATGTTTCTATGTTGGATTGGGTCATGGCGGCCATTCAGCAAGGCAGGGCAATAATTACGTTCCCAATGATTACAAACCATTCCAATGCTGTCCAACAAAACTGGAGAAGTCAACGAAAGTTCCTAAAATGACTGCACAACGTATTGGTCATGAGACATCCGAAAAGGGTGGCAATTTCAAATTTTCACCATCGAAAACCCAATCATCAAAGCAATCAACATCGAGCACCTCTAAGAAATCATCATCGACATCTGATCCACCATTGGTTAAGGTCTCGTATGCATCCCCTAAAACTGCTGGTGCACCATCCAAAAAGCCCCTCACCCCATTGCCCACTTTAAAAAAAGACACAAAACCTAACACCAAGTCAAGTAATGATGATAAACCATATACCAAGAGCACTGGAAGTCCATCCAAAAAATCCTCCCTATCCAATGACAATAATAATATTGGCAAAGATGGCGAAAAAGTCAACTTAAAAACCGGTATGTTAGGAATTGGCAAATACATTTTCTGGTAGACAGTAATCGCTGAAATCCATTAAACTGTATACACCTCTTTTTTTTCCTCACATTCTTTTCTCTCTTTCTGTCTTTCAGGAATAAATTATTTGCATAATCGAATTAAAAATTTATATGACTCCATTTTTCAGGATATCTCTCTGTGGGAATAAGGAAGCAATATAGTAATTGAAATTGATTTAAAAAAATATATATATAAAAAGAAATTGCTATCCAATTATGAAAAATAAAGTACACAAAAACACTTTTAAAAATTAAAACCAAAAAAAGCAAAAAAACAACCAAATTTAAGCCTTAAGCTATCCAACTCATTCACCTGATCCCGAATCAAATTCAAATCAATAGGAATAGCCGTAAATCCTTGAAAAACAGGACAAGCCATTAGCACACGATTTTTAAAGAAAAAGAGAGAGAGAGTTTTTTTTTTCTACAAAAATTCAAAAGAATTCGAAAAAATTCAAAAACCTCTAAGAGAGAGAGAGAGAGAGAGAAAGGAATTTTATTCATAGCAAGAGCTCATTCAAATTGATTCAAAGTGGGAACACCATTCAATTACGTTTCAAGTACTGAAATCCAAAATGTTGTCATCGTCACAATCCAGAATCACAAAGCATGGTCCGAATCACATCGTCACAAAAACCAAAACCTGAACGTCACACCTTCATTCGCAAATGAAAACCAACCAACCAAAACAAATACTCGTACTAATAATTATAATAATAAAAATCAAAAAATCAGCACAAAAATTCATTAATCAAGCTGTCATACTAACTATTATCCTGTCAATTATTTGTATCATTTCCCTTTTCTTTTCTTTTCTTTTTCGAATAAGCCTATATAAACGTATGTATATTTCTGTTAACAAAGTGCATTTCGTCGTTTACTACGTACTCGTATATCCTATTTTGTCTAGAACAAGCTTGCAATCATTTTTTCTGCTTAATCTTTGTCTATTCATCCTTAGAGGAGAAATTTATATAATTAAATCCACTTGTTTTTCCATAAGGACATTCAATTTACAATATTTGGGTAAGTCCATTTTAAAGGGATCCATATTTTTTTGCATCTCTTGTGGTCACTTTTAATTTTGTATAGACAAACCTTAAGCTGCGCGCTTGTTCAAAAACTATAGAATTTTTTTTTGGTTTTTTTTTTGTAAAGAAAAAATACTCGTATATTTTATTGCTATAAAAATATAAAAATAAATAATTTTTGATACTATCATTTACATAATATTTGTATGTATATTTTTTGATGCTCTTTAATCAATACTCTATAGCATAGATGCATAACAATATTTTTTTTTTTTTTTTTTTGTAACTTTAAATCTCGTAAAATCTCGCTAAAACTATAAAATAACACAAGAAAAAGAAATGGTATTTTTTTTTATTTATTTAAAAAAATATATATATATATAACTTATTACTAAACTATGCAGAAATATATGTATATGAAGAATACTTTATTTTTACTAAAGAAAAGTACGCATAAAAATAGAATTTTTTCTAGCTCTTAATTGTTAATTTTGAATAATAAAAAAAAAGAACAAAAACAAAAACAAAAACTGTTGTTTTGTTTTATGAGAATGTAGAAGAAAAACTACATAAAAAAATTTTAATTTTTTGTTGTTATTGTTACATTTTTGTTAATGTTATTTAAATTTTAAAAGTCTTAATATTTTAAGAACTACTATTTATTGTTAAACAAATAAATTGTTATTTTATTTAGAAACAAAAACAAACAACAAGACTTGGACATATAGAAAACTAATAACAAAACAAAATGCAAAACGAAGTGTTCAGAAACGAATTTTTAATCTTCTTTAGATATTTAGTAAATTTTATAGATAAAAAATTAAACTTCGTTAAACAAATTTGTTACTATGATAATAAATAAATATAAACGAAATTGTAGGGCGAAATCAAAAAAAAAACCTATAACATGTTAAATGAAAAGAGTTTTTTTTCTGGTAAATTTACACTTAAAGTGTAATTCTTAGTGTTTTCTCTTAAGTACACAATAAAGTGAAAATCAAATGGAGAACGTTTAATTAAGTCTATTTATTTATTGGAATTGCATTTGCTGTGTGGTTTTTTTTTTAGTACTGATATTTCTCAAACATCCACACATCCATTACAAAACTGTAGACTATTGCCATTCAAAAATATTTTCCAGGTCCTTCTCCTAACAAAAAATGATATTTTATGTTTAACAAAAGAAAATTACTTGTAATTCATGAAAAATGGACTCAATCATTTTAAGCATCCTTGGCGGGGTACGGTTGATAAACCGTAAAGTAGATAAATCGGCCGTCACAACTCATTTTCATTAAATAATCTGATTCGACTTGATCTTTTCCTTTGATCTCCCCCTTGAAATACATGCTAAATTAGAACGTGAAGATATTCGAGCCGCCACCTCTTTCTCATTTCAGTTTTATACCCCATTCGTTGTTTTCAAGCATACTGTGGAAGGCATCCAGAATCAAACTTCTGGGCTAGAGAAGAAAGTCTTAAGGTGTCAATGGTGAAAGTCCAGTGGACTTACAGTCACATAAGTGAGAAGTGGAATGTTTACGATCTCTTCTGTTCTAAGCTTATTCAAAGTTAAGTTTCACCTTACCAATGTTCACTTTCATCAATTTTCCGATCTCTCGATTGTGCCTTTCCCAGAAACAACTCCAGAAGAATGCACATTTCACTACAAAGCGCCACATGATTTTCTTCCTAAAGTAAATAGGAAGTCTCTTCGTCCCCAAAATAGTCTAATTTGCTAAACTCCGAGGCAGCACACATCAAAATGGGTGAGCATTGTCTGCTTCGTTTTAGGTATACTCGTACCTATTCTACGAAAAAAAACGCCGGAGCGTCATTAAAAAATCACTAGTCGATGGATTCCTCGTCAACTCTAAATGGACAGCAGTGACGAAATCGTGTGCGTAATTGACTCCCATGTTACAGTAAAACCGTCTCAAAAGGCAGAGGTATAGAAAATTCCGAAGTGGAGGATTCCCAAAACTACCTACAAATCAGACATCCTTTGATGCGTCTCTTTCTGAGCTGCCGAATTTCAAGAATTCACAAATCCACGGGTGATAAACACCTATCAGCTTTTCGGATAACCGAAGACGATCCTCTAACCTTAGGGTAATCTCTCACTCTTTGGAAGGGGACAGTTCGCAGATTCTTTACGATGTTGTTTAGAAGGACAAGGCCCTTGTTTAACAAACAAATCTCATTAGCAAAATGTTTAAACTGTATGTACCTGAACCAATGGTTTTCTGCAAATTGAATAGATAAAAGAACTGATCTTCTGTTGTTTCTGTAGAACATCAGTCGATCTTCTTTGGCGTATGTTAGCGAGGACAATTTAACTGAAGGCACTCTATCGCCAATGGCTTTCAAATGGTTTTCATCATTCAATAATTCGTCAGCGTTTTCCTTAAATCACAGTGATGATTTACGAAGATCTACGAGTACGCTCCCGATTAGAAGATCCGCAAGATATTCTATTTCTTTACAACGAAATTTTAGATAAACATCTTACCTCATCTATTCGATTTTGAATAAAGGGTATATACTTTCCAAAACGTCTTCCGATGCAAGTACTCCCTGATCAAGCGATTGCAATATAGAAATGGCGTTAGCAGTCGATTTCAATTTAATGTTCTGTTCCAACAGCTACACATGGAATAATTCCAATTTTTGATGGAGTGGTAAAATGTAGCAAAGGATTTGATACCCTTTAAGCAGCTTTTTCCGCTCACTTTTGATGACACCGATGATTCCCTCATTTAATTGTTCTTGCGATTGAGAGGACACTGAAAAAAGAAACATCACTCTCATTCGCATTGAACACATTCCCAAGTCACTTTTCCATGTAACATCAAAACTCGCACTTTCCCAACATATTTTTTTTGGAAAGCGGTGAATCCTTCAGTTCCCATTAGTTTGGGAATGACTTAACTTTCCGCTGTACTGACATACTGCTACACTGTGATGCTGGAAAAAAAAACCTTTTTTCGACATGTTCTAAACATATATTATACTTACTTACTTACTTAAGGTGAAGGCACAGTCCGGGTGGATCTGGGCCTCAACCAACCAGCGTCTCTAGCCAGCTCGACCTTTAGCTAGCTGCCTCCAGGTTCGCACGCTAGGTTGGCTGAGGTCCATTTCTACTTGCCTGCGCCACCTGAGTCGCCGTCTTTCTCTACTGCGCTGTCCCTCGGTAGCGGATTCGAAGACTTTTCGGCCGGGGACATTAGTATCCATCCGCTCTGCATGACCCAGCCACCATAGTCGTTGGAACTTCTTTATTCTGACTAAGTCTAACTCACTGTACAACCCGTGCAGCGTCTTTGTATCGCCTGCTCCACTCACCATCTATGTAGATGGGACCGAAAATCACCCGAAGAATTTTACTCCTAAAGCATCCAAGAGCACCCTCATGCAAGACTTTTGATAAAGTCCATGCCTCTGCACCATAGAACAGGGCTGTGACTATTAATGTCTTATATAAGGTCGCTTTTGTTGTTCGAGAGAAGGCTGTGCTAGTCGAATTGCATTCTTAGCAGAAAGAAACAGCGATTGGTAAGAGTTTGACTGCAGCGTTGGTTTCGTCGTCTGAATTGATAACGGAGCCTAGATGGACAAAGTCCTTAACTACCTCAAAGTTATATCTGTATAGGGTAAGATTCTGTCAGACATATCGATGTTGGGTGTCCTTTCTGGTTTACAGCATATACTTGGTCTGGACCTCGTTGAACGTTAAAACAATCTTCACCACTTCCGTCTCAATACTCGCGAAAGCGCCACCGACATAACGCTGTTTTCTTCTGATTATATTAATATCAGCGGCATATGCGTGTAATTAGACCGATTTTTAAAAGATTGTGCGTCTTGTGTTGGAGCGTCAGTTTTGCACTATTATTTCAAGAATGATGCTTTGTTTAAATCTTTTGTTGACATCAAATATCTCGGTGAGTTCTTTGTCAAACTTGATGGAGCAGCGCGCATTCTCCTTCTCTGGACGCATTTGGCAGGGATGCCAAACTAGACATTGCTCTCTACAGCTCGTATATACAGCTCGTCTTTATATGGTAGATGCTGTCATAAGCAGCCTTAAAATACATGAATAAATGGTGTAAATCGATTTGGAGATCATGGGTTTTTTTTCCAAAATCTGCCGAAGTGTAAATATTCACACTACGGTCGATGATTGCCTTTCCTGACCTAAAGCCACACTAATATGAACCAACCAGGTTGTTGTCGAACGACTTCAGACTTTCACACAATACGCCAGAGAGAAGCTTGTTGGCGATGTTAAGAAGACTGATGCCTCTGTAGTTGGCGCAGTTCAGAGTGTCTACTTTCTTGAGGATCGGTCAAACAATGATGAGGTTCCGTTCATTGGGGATACTTTCGTCCAACCATATTTTACTGATAGTCTGCAGAAATGCTCTTTCGTTTTTTTTATCTTTTGGCAAAACTTCCGAATCTCTTTCCTGGAGTAGCATCTCTCAATTTCCTCGACCGCGTACTTCTCGTACTGCTTCATTTCCCTGCCTAAAAAGCCGGTTTTCGTCTCTCCTCTTCTGGTTGTAGAGCTCTTGAGTAGCTCTAGTCCTTCTATGCAACGCCGCTTTGTATGCATCTTGCTTAGATGCATTTGCTTTGCGACACTCATAGTCAAACCAGGGGTTTCCTTATGCTGACAATGTTGCCATAATTTGGTAATCTGTTGCGATTTTTGCCTTTCACCGTCCGACGTCAAACTTCCTCACAGTATTAGCTAGTCTTTGCGGTGATCGGGATATCCCAGTGGATATTGTCGACTGAAAGTTCGGACAGCTATAATAGTGGAGAATTGCCTTGTGTCGAACGCAATGTGGTCAATCTGACGGTTGATTGATCGGGAGATCTGCAAGTCCCCTTATGAATATCGCGATGCGGGAACCGTATGATAGCTTCGAAAATGTTTCGTCTCGCCGCAAAGTCGAGCAGCCTGAATCGGTTGAATAGCCTGAATTAGAGGTGGTGTTGTACAGGCTATACTTTCCGACAGTACTACCGAGAATCCCCTCTCTTTCAAATTTTGCATTCAAATCTCTGGGGACAATTTAAATGTCATAGCTGCCGCACTGGTTGTAGTTCTTGTCCAAGAGCTCGTAGACGCTATCTTTGGTGTCATCATCTTTCTCCTATGTGGGGGCAAATTTAGCCTTAATACGGATTGTATTATGAGGCGCTCGTTCACTTGCCAGAAACTCAAGACTACTTGCCTGAGTTTGCCTCTAACAAAGAATCCGCATGCAAATAGGCGCTGCTTTTGCCGTCAATAACAATCGCATAAATTTTCTCCGTCCCATCCCATCGCATTTCTTGGATGGCGGTAACATCGGCTTTGCAGCAGTCCTGGGCATCCGCTAGTTATTCGTGCAGATCCAAAGTCCATTGTCCTTGTTTCAGAAGGTGTTGTCAACAGTAAATCCGTCCGTATCCGGGTCTTTGATACATCCCCTAACCTTCAGAGCCTTTAAACATATACAATTTAATTTGTTAAATTTGCATTTTTTACAGATTAATTTCATGTATGTAGTGTAAAGTTTAAAAAGAACATTTTTTTGTCTGCCTCCTATAGTCCTAAAGTCCATTTTTTAGTAGAGGCTTGACACCAGTCCTGAAAAAAGAAATATTGTATAGTGAGAAACTGCCGCGCATTTCAAAAACAAATTTCGAAAAACCATGATTTGTTGCCTATTAGTTAGGTGTAATGCACAAAGGAATTAATAACTAACCCAATGAACCAAGGGTTGTCTTTGTATTGCACAAAATCGTGGACCTTCGCCCAATAATCAAGGCTTCTTTCATCAATGACGTTGTCTAATAATAAGTAGGACTAAGCAATATACTGGTCTTATCGTAACGGTTTTCTGAACTTAACGCCTCCGAAGGTTGCTACGATTTGACCAGTTATTGTACAAGTTGCCGATCATAGGCCCTGTCAGGAGCATTGTGGCAGCGTCATGGTGGCTGTGGCCGAAACGTAAAATCGCAGTAAGGGTCGATGTAGAGTTGCAATAAGTACTAGGTGCTGTGATCCTAAAATCAATAAGAGGTTGTAGAACGGCCTCGACTCAAACTAAGGGTGCAACTTGTGCCTCCAACACAGTTCCGAATTGGAACTCAGGAAGGCAACAGACGATAGCCAGGCATATCCTTACTCCAGTGGATGCATTGGCAATCTATGAAATTAATTTTCCACAGACAGGAGTACACCTAAAACTGTAGGGACATCTGCACAAATTCGTGTACAATACCTTTTTTTCTACATGTATTGTAATTTTAGTCTAAAATCTTGCATGCGTATTTTTGAAGCATTAAGAAAAAACGAAAATCGATTTTCATTTTTTTTTGTCCCAGTGTAATAGTACCATAACCATCTCAATACACATTCTCTTGCAAACTACATCCAAGGATGTGATAACGTAAAACGTACTCGTACCTTAAAAAACCTGAAGTTTAATATTTAATACTGGTTCAACATACCTAAGTATTAACAATGTCGTATTGGTCGTATTTTTTGTATTATTAGACTGAGGCTGTCTAACATTTAGAGCTTCCCAAATCAAACATAGCTATTTCAATAGTCTACAGTTCATAATTTATTTGTCGAAAAGAAAATAACTCGCAATTCATTTTAAAACCTTATGTACAAATGGGATCTGTGCATGTATTGGGGAAATAGAGGGGACATTTCTGGCTTCATACTAATTCTGGGAAGTCTACACGTTTGATATATTGCTTGGGATTTGAATAGATTTAAGGTAAGTCCTTTTAGAGAAACGCAGCCTACAAAAAAGGTCGTCCATTGGACCCAATGAACATGAGAGATAAATTTATTTATTTAAAATATACACTTTAACAACAACAGCCAATGTTGTTAATATTAATGCAAAAATAGAATGGAATTGCACCTTATATGGAAACCTGAGGGACCCCCTCGAGCAAATATTTCTATTGGGAGCATTCCCCATTGCAATAAAACCTTTTACCAAAATCAAGCAAATATTATAATTGATATGAAAAAAATGTTACTGCTGTCTCACTAATTTTACTATTTTATTTATTAAACGCAGTTCTTTGGAATTATTTATCGTAATTAATACTATTAAACGCCCCTGAGAAGTCAAGAAGGCAAAGGTAGGTAGGTAAGAGTGGCTATTGGAAATACCAACCCACTTAGGCCAATTGGCCCATTGTGATGCCAATGATCTATGATCCTCTTACTAATGGAAACAGTTTGAGCTTATGATGAAGCGTAAGAGACTGTTTACGTCTACATTTGGAAGATTGTGTCTTCCTTTTCCTCGTCCATGCAGCTTCTACAGAAATCATTTGTAAAAGCGCCAAGCCTTCTTGCGTGCTTGCCTATGAGGCAGTGTCCAGTGATGACACCTAACATATTATGGCGCTATCATGTTTCCTATTTAGAAGGATCAGACGCTTAGAGTAATTCAGATCCAGCTTTGGCCAGATCTGTTTGGTCGCTAGGCATGTTTGTCAAACAGTCCACCTAAGGTCTGTTCTTTTATTGGCATCCATCCATCCATTAATTCTACCCTTTTCCGGTAGAATAGGTAGAGTGGTTCCAAGTTTGGCGAGTTCATCGGCTCTGCAGTTCCCTGAAATGTCTCTGTGGTCCGGCACCCAACACAGGTAAATGTTGAACTGCTCTGCCATCTCTATGAGAGATGATTGGCATTCAAGGGCGGGTTTAGAATATAATGAGACTGTGTCCAGCGGCCTGACTATCCGAAATATGCGGGTATCCTTTGCAGATATCACATTTTTCTTCAGCCACGACAGAGCTCCTTTAATCACCAAAATTTCCGCCTGGAACACGCTACAGTGATTTGGAAGACGGAAAGAGAGGCTCAGATTTAGCTTATCTGAGACAACACAGCCACCACCTCCGCTATCGGTTTTAAATCCATCTGCGTAGAGATGGATTGACTTTTCCTCCATGATCATTTGTCCACTGTTTAGTCGCAGTTTAGTTTAGTTTAGCTGCAGTCGCAGCTACTTACCTGCTGAAGGTTTCGAGGGGTGTGAAACCAGAATGTCTAACGCCGTAGAGGGGGTAGACCGCAAGGCTCCGCTTATGCATATGCATGCTGTTCTTTGGACTCTGCTAAGTTTAATGCAGTTGACTGCATTTTCTAAGGCCGTCCACAAGACGTAGCCTTATTGACTCTTTCTTGAATGTTAGGTTTCCAGTTTAGTTTCCTATCAAAAATGAGACCCAGATATTTGGCTGTATCGGAAAACACTAAACTGGTACCGTTTATAGTTGGAATTTTGTATTTCTTGGAAAAGAGGGCCAGACCAGTTTTATGGGGGTTTATTCCCAATCCACAGCGATCTTCCCAGATTTATATATTTAGATTTACTTGATGGAGTTATTTAATGGTATTGAGATGCTTACCTGAGACGGCTATTGCAACGTCATCCGCATAGGCAATCACCCTGCTGGCACCCGCTTCCAGGTATATCAGCAGTTCATTGACTACTAAGTTCCAGAAAAGGGGAGAGGCCTTGCGGCGTATTTCTGCTAACACATCCTTTAGCAGAAGGCTCACCCACTTTACAGTTGATTATCCTGCTTTTTAGCATGAGACTGATCAACTCCCCAAGTGAATCGTCTACCTGCAGAGTTGACAGCGCAGTCGAGATTGCGGATGTCTTGACTTTGTTAAAGGCGCCCTGTATGTGCAGGAAAGCAACCATTGTGTACTCCTTATATTGTAGGGATCATTCGATGAGGCTAGTCAGAGAGTGCAAAGCCGTTTCCACCGACTCTCCTTTACAGTAGGCATGATGAGCCGTTGACAGAAGTCTTGGATCAACTTTAGTTCGAATATGAATATCAATCAGTCGTTCTACAGTTTTCAGAAGGAAAGATGATAGACTTATAGGTCTGAGGTAATTTGGGACAACATGAGAACATTTTCCGGCCTTGGGAATGAAT
The DNA here is from genome assembly GCA_949129095.1 of Volucella bombylans. NCBI lineage: Eukaryota > Metazoa > Arthropoda > Insecta > Diptera > Syrphidae > Volucella > Volucella bombylans. Next base: position 170,089,514 of record OX422141.1, read on the forward strand.
ACTACATTGACTTCTCTCCATGACAATGGAATGTGGTTAGGTTCTACACAGCTCCTCATAGTATTACACGTAGCTCGGCGGTATTACACGGTCTGGACCAGCAGACTTGTATGGTTTGAAACTATGCAGCGCCCAGAGCAGTTTGTCTCTCGTAATCAGACCATGAATTTTAGTCCCGGTTACAGTAGGCCAGTTTGGGCTGCTACTGGCTGTGAGTTGGGAGCTACCTGGAAAGTGGGTGCCCAGTAGCAGGTTGAGTGATTCATCACCTGAGGTTGTCCAGGGGCCATCGGTTTTTTCCAAACAACTAGGCATCATAGGATTTGTAGAGAGGGTTTTTTTCGTAGCCGCAATGCCTCAGAGGTTTCTGTGATTTTATCACAGAATGACCTCCAGGATTGTGGCTTTGCCTCCCTCAGTTCTTTTTTGTATAATTTGAGGGATTCTTTGTATGAGTGCTTTTTGTGCTTTTTTCTACAAGTGTTTGTGAGCAGTCCCAATAATGATGTCCACCAATGTGGCTTTTTCTTGCCTCTAGGTGAATAAGAGGGCAGGAAGCGGCCATAGCCTGATTGAGAGCCAGAGTAAATTCCTTGACTTACATGTCAAGGTCATTGGTGTCACGCGGAGGACTTGATAATTCAGAGGAAAGCGTTTCTGACAGTATTCCTCTGTATTTTGGCCAATCAGTTTTCCGGTAGTTCCGGAAGGCTGGTTGGCAGGGGGAAGCATCGCTCAGGCTAAATTGGATGTATCTGTGGTCTGAAAAAGAGTTTTCAGACGATACCATCCAGTTCGTTAGCCGCTGAGTGATGTCGGAGTTGTCGGAGACAAGAGTGATATCTAGCACTTCCTGTCGGTTTATAGTTATAAAAGTGGGTTCATTGCCAATGTTGCAAATAAAGAGGTTAGTATTTAAAATATATTTCCAGAGTGACTCACCTCTACCATTGATGTCGGTACTGCCCTATACCGTGTGATGAACTTTAGCATCACATCCGATGATGAGGATAGTAGGAGTCTTTGATAGTCTCTAGTCTGGCAACGGTTAAGTCGGGGTCTCTGACATTAGGAAGTAGAAATACATTCACTAATATACAAGTTCTGATCTTACCTTTGTTTCTGGTATAGAGCGAAGCGTATACTGGTGTCCTAAATCCACGAACCACGCCTTCTACAATCCATGGTTCCTGGATTAGGATAATGTCTTCTACGTTTTTTGAAAGACGCAGAATGAGTACAGCCGAAGCCTTTTTTGAGTGATGGAGATTAATCTGGAGAAACCGTATCATTGCTACAGTCTTCCAGAGTAGCCTCCACCACGATGCTGTTGAGGTCCTCCGATTCTGAAGTTGTGCCCAAGAGATCATCTTCTTCCTCTGATCGTATAGGACCTCATTTCCCTTCGTCGTCGGTTTCCATTTGAATCATGCCTTTTGTCTGTGCTAGAGGGGTTAGGGATTTCTTATTGATCACGATCAACGCGCATCAATAAGAGCCCCTTAGTCCCTCCAGTTTTGCGACTTTCCAGTCATGAGTCAGGTGCGAGTTCGATCTCTCTAATAGGGATGTCCTCCTTAGACACGACCTCGAGTTTCGCACCTGGCCAAATCTCCTCTAAACAACCTATGGCCTTAGTGAAGAAGTCAAGAGATCTCTGGTTGGCTTAGTTTAGTTTTAACTGCATTTTATTTTCTTAATCACTAACTCTTACATACTGACAAAAAATGCTTAAATGCTAGCTTAAAATTACTTAACAATCTTATACTAACTTACTGGCCCCACGCAGGCACTCTAAGCTACTCTAAATTCCTATAATTATGTCTTTCGACTATATTTACATTTTCTTTATTAATATTTGTTTACTATACTTAAAGCTAAGAAAAAAAATTGCTAACAAAAACTTAGCATATGGACATAATTTTTTATTTTTTATAAAAACATCTCTGGTTGGCACACGCGATGAGCTTGACGTCGCCTTGCTGCCTGCCAACATCGCTTGTGATGAGAGGTGGTCCGGGGTTTTCCCGCATTATAGCCAAGAAGTTGCTCAAAAGCTTTAGCTTGACCAGCTGCCACCGTTCAGCTGTTATAGAACCGTCGGTATCGTTCCTATCGATTACTGCGATCACTATTGCGTCCTTTAGGACTTCACTGAAAGACCTCAGAGATGTGGTGTTGGATGGCCCAGGGGTTTTGGTACTATGAGTTGTGGGCCTCTTGGAAACCGACACGGTTTCCTCCAACTATCGCTGGTGCTTGGAGGAGTCTTTTGGAATTTTGGGAGCAGTGGAAGCAGTGGGTAATCCGTCTTTTAGGATGTTTTTAGCCCACTCATTCTTATATTATATCAAAGCGGTGGTTTTTGTTATAATATAATAGATAAATTAAATATAAATACAACAATACAACAATAAAAAAAATAAATAAACAAGTAAATAATGAACAATGAATAAATAAATGCATAACAGTTAAAGATATTCTTCAGAAGGGCTTAAAAAAATCGGCCCAACTGTTCGACTTACAATTTATAGCAACCAATTCGATATTTTAACAAAAGTATTTATTCCCATCTATTCGTCTACACGTCAACCTTAAGGGGGGAAAATCCCAAAACAAGGTAAATTTTTCAGGATTTTTTAGTCAGTGAAAAATTTGCGCTGCACGGCATCAAAGTCGAGCATTTTTGAAGATGGCATCTGTAAGAAAAAATCAAAATAGGTCTTGTTAAAAATATTGTTTCTCATACTCCAAACCTTGAAAACCTTTAGATAAAAAAAGTCACTTTTTTACCAATTTGTTTAAACAATTTATTTAATTTGCATTAAAATCATTTTTCAAATTTCAAGGTTTAGAGTATAGGTGATTCTTGGTAAAACTCATCTTGAGCTGCTCTTCCTTGTTTACGAAGTGTACGGGCTTCTTTTGAGCCCAAATATGCCTTTTCGTTCTGTTAAGAAAAGGAGCAAGCGGAGCGTACTCTGTTCATGCGGTCGGAACCGCCTGCTGTGCGCTCTAAAATCGAGCGTGCACCTGCGACCGAAAATACGCTGTCATTTCGAAACGAATAAAGATTGAAATTTTAGGGAGACATTCTTGAGATGTTGTAGAATAAGTAGAAAACCTTCTCCCTTTAAGACTAATTTAATTAGAATTATCAGATCCCCTTAAATTAAATTAGTTAATGTATATTGTATATATTGTAATAGGAAACAAATAACAATAAATTGGCATGCGGTTCAATCTTACGGACACTTTTTCAATTTTTGAGATCACATGTAACTCTTCTTTTCAGTCGAAAAATGCCAAGGCAAGAGTAAAATAATTTTCAAGATTGTTTTGAAAATTAGGAATATGTTTTCAGTAGTCTACCGTTTCTCGGGCATGAAGATTAAACGTTGGTGATTTATTGATTTCGATTTCCAATTTATCTGTAAATTGTTGACTACTGCTGTTTGGTAAGAAGCAGGCTTTCGTTGTAAGAAAGATAGCCTGTGTCTTTGAAACATTCATTTTAATCTTAAAATTGCTGAAGTGCGAGTAGATTTGGATTGCATTTAGGGGACTCTGCAAATTATTTTTAATATTTAGATCAATTGAATCAATAGACATAGTAGTTTGTGCAGCACACCATTTTGCCTATATATAGACCTATAGCAAACCTTTGTCGTTTTGCATTCCTTAGGAAAATATCCCTGTTTAAAGCGGCAGTTAAGGAGCTTATGTAAGAAAAACTCAAACCGCATTTTGGAAGGCTTTTAATAAATAAATTGTTTATCCTATCGAAACGTGATAACTTTGATTTTTTTAGGCGAACTCCACATCTGCAACTGATGCAAGTTCACTATTTCTGATTGTTACAGCGTGAGTACTAATTAAGTGAATAGAATGTTGAACTGTATGGTACTCTCTTCACTGGTAATTATATTTCTAATTATTGAATGGTTTATAAAGAAAACGAAGACAGCAATACTCTATTTCCTTCCTTTAAGGCGGTGATATACAGTTTTTCTTTTTAATTCCCTTTATAATATTCGAGAATTGTTTGTTGCATTTATCTAGATCTTGTAGTCAGTCTTCCATTCCGACACTTGTTTCTAAAACTCGAAACGAGTGACTTAATTGCTACTTCTAAAGCTTTTGTTTCTGTCAAATAAGATATAATTCTGCCTCTCATCTATCTAGGCCTAACTAAACTCCGTATCTTTATTAGTTCTGCTCATACGATATGACGTGGGAGAATGTTACTACTATTCCAACCATTTACTTATTTAGGAACTGACTGACCAATACAATCGAGTACCGAACTTCGATTTGGTTATGGTATATTTCATCAGGTAATATACTACATTTTGATAATTCCTCAATTTCATGCGGATTTCGGTTCTGAATCGGCCCCAATTAGGGTTTTCGTAATCAAAAACAGGATTGTTCGTCTGTACAAGTGACAAAACCGTGCTACCGTAGAACAGTAACCGATCAATAATCAGAACTTAGATCATTTGCAACGATTGGCTGGCTAAAAAGCTCTTACATACTAGAGAGAAGCAAATCTAGACTTGAGTTGTTTGCCCGCCTGTTTGATGGAATGTATGTTGGATGAGGAGTATATAAGTTATGGAACAAGTCTCTAGAATTAACATGAGCGAGAATATTTTCCCATTAATTCTTCTTAAAAATTCCCAGTTCCTATGCCCACCAGTTCAGTTAAGACCGCCTCCAATTAGAAAAAATTTCGTTAAAACTAACTATTGTAGCTGTCGTAAACCGCGTCCTAGGTCACCACGCTTTTGTGCTGAAACACGACCACCAAGAAAGTAAACGCAAAAAATGCTGAAAAAAAAATATTTAAATAACACAGGTGCTCAATTAATTTTATTTTACCAATTGGAAGCACTATACGTGTTTTATTGTTCTTTTAACTGCGATGGCAACAAATCCGCCTCTTGTCTCATTTCTATCTGAGCAGTAACATTTGTATAGGGAATTGGACAATTTTTATACAATATATTGTGAATCAGCCCTGTTCCAGCTGACTAAACCTACATCAATGTTATGTGAGTTTAAAAAAGCTTCTAGGCGTTGGTGTTGCCTCGGAGTACCTTTTCCCTGTTTTAGCTGGAACTCTTCATTTCCATCATGATTGACTACCCTCTTTTATGTCCTATGCGCTTTTATGTAATGCGCTGCTCCATAGTGTTTCGTGGTCTACCACTTGGGGTTGAACCGGTTGTTTTCATGTAGCGAATCCATCTGGGAATCTTTGAGCCTTCCGTTCGTTTTAAATGGTCGAACCACTTTAGCTGTATTTCTTCCACTTGTGTTATAATAGATTTTTCTTGCCCTATTTCTTCCCTTAATCTCTAGTTTCACATCCTTTCGCTTTTGCTTTTCCTCGCGACTGTTCTGACGAGTTTCTTTCTGTCCCTTGGAAACGACTCAGGTGTTTATCAAGCAAAGGTAGGGATTCAAATCCGTATAGAGCGATCGTCGCAATTATGCTGTGGAGATTTCCCTTTTCTTTGATAATGTTGCGTTGATTTGGTATTTGGTAGTATCCAGACATTGCTTTATTAGTTTGATTTTGTATGATGCTTCCTGATCGCATTTACCATCCTTTGAAATAATAGCACCCAAGTATTCATACGTTGGCACGTATGAGTCGTGACATGTGATATTAATGTCTGTGGTAAGATTGTGTTCCTTGGATATCCACATTACTTTGCCTTTTTCAGTGTTAAGCGACATTCCTTTTGCTTCTAGTTCTTGACTCCAAATATCAAGTGCTTGTTCCAATCTGGCTTATGTATTGGCTACGAAGATTATACGAGTATCACCGAGTTTTAACCTTCTCATGTCGACTGAAGTTCTGTTGGTTCGACGTTTGCAATTTTTAGCTATTTCATCTAGAAAATGTCGCCCTGTCTAAGGCCTTTATTTCATTTAAAGGGACTTAACTCGTCCCCATCCAGTTTGATGGTGTGACTGGGTTCTCGTAAGTACTTTTCATAGCATTTATTAATCTTACTGGGACGTTTTTAGCGTTTCCCAAATGTGTTGTCTTGGCACCAATTCGAAGGTAGTTTTTAGGTCTATGAAAGAGAGGAATAGAGCATAGAATAGTCCTGGGTTTGCCTTTGTTCTTCTTCTAGACTATGTTCTATGGGTTTCCTCAGCCGTTTCTCTAAAATCCTCGTATATACTTTATATATTGTAGATAATAGGCTAACAGGGCGTAAATTATTACAGTCGTAACTGCTACCTTTTTTATGGATTGGAATTATGAGACTTTTGTTCCAGTTTTTAGCGATCTCTGGTTCTTCCGCATTTGTTGGAATAATATTTTGAGCATCCTGCTAAGGTCATTCCGCCCATATTTAATTAGTTCCAATGCGATTGGATCGGTTCCGGCAGGTTTTTCTGTTCTCATGGCTAGGATGGCTTCTTCTACTTCCTCTTCGGTAAAGTGTTTTGGGGGTAAAGAAAGTAGTCTATCGTGCTATTTGCTTCTCTTCCATCTGCTTCGAAAGTTGTTTTGTGTACTTTCTTATGCGGAAAGAAAGAATTTTCAATAAGGATCTGGTTGTGTGCGACATATTCAATTAGTCGATGCCCGTTGTCAGTCAGGATGTTTTCACCTCCATGGTTTCCCATGGTTCAAAGAGTTGTGCTTTCGTCGTTTCCAGTTATTGCATTTAAATCACCGATTATAATTGCTACTCTTCCTACGTCTGCCCCTTTGTCAGTAATATCTTGTTGGTGTGCATAGAAGGATTATTTTTCTATCACTGATCCTACCTGGTACATACACTTGTATAATTGACATTTTTTCTTCCAGATCAAAATATATTACCATAATTCGTGTTCCCAACCACTTACTTTGAATTCGAGCCCTGCTTTTGTTACTATGGCCGCTAGTATTCCTTTCCTTTGCTCGTACTGCTATTTCTGCACCTGAGTATCTAAGGGTGTAGTTATTCGGCAGTATTTTTGTTCCACTTCCTTTCTTTTTTGTCTCACTCAGTCATATCAAGTCCAATTTATGGTTCTCCATTTCCATAACTAATTCTGGTTCCTTTCCTGCTATGTGGTTTCAATGTTCCAAAGCCCAAATAGTATTTTCCTTTTCCATTCCGTTCGTCCTTATGTTCGTCCATTTATTCCGAGGTTTCCTATAAGGGTAACCTCCCTTAGCCTTTGCAGTACCTGCTTCTCCCACAAAGCACTGGTTTCCATCCAGTTTGACTCTCCACCTTCTCCACCATGGACTTCACCGCAACCTTAGTAGAGGCCCTTTCAGGATACTGTCAGCCGGGCAAGCTGAGCCACGGTTTTTTATGAAGAAGTTGCTACTCCTCCGTCTCCTCCTCCCTTTGGCACCGGTATAGCGGAATTATTTTAAAAAAGCAAAAACTTCTAGCGTCTTATTTCGAATACCCCTAGCATTCCAACTTATTACATTTAATCCGACATTCATATTTATTTACCTTGTTGAAATAAATACTTAAAACTAATTGAGGAATACTATTAAATTGATCGGCTTTTGTGTTGCAATTCCCCAGCAGCAGAGTCATTTCAGCAGCGAGGGCGTTGATTTCCTCCAATGAGAAAAGCTTCCTGGTTTCCTTTGATGCTGTTGCTGTGTTAAAGTTGGTCAACATCGAAACCAAACACACCTGAGCTTCAAACCACTACAAAAAACCAATTTTCCTTTCTCCTCCTTTTACCTTAACAGTAAAAGGGTATTAACCCCTTAGGCTAGCTAGACACGGAACTACATACTTACGCAAGCAAGGTCGCTCTCGCTGCAGTCTTACTTCAGCGACACGACAAAGCACTGCACCCGGTCTTCTACCTGACCTTTAAAATTACACCTGTCGAAGAAAATATTACAGTAGCTACAAGTTGAAGGTATTAGCGATAATACGTTCAGTTAAAAAATTACGTACTTAGCTCTTGGGTCTTTTATTCAAAATCTTTACTGATTGCAAAGCCTTCCAGTTGACAATGCAGAAGAAGGAGTTGTGTACACCGGTTGCAAGATGGGCATTGTTATTGGAGCAGTTCAACTGTATGGTGCATCATAGACCAGGAAAATATATGCAACAAGTTGATGCATTAAGTCGATTTTTGACGGTATTACTTCCCGAACATGTGTAAGAAAATCATGGACGTTATAGCCAATTGTGTGTTCTGTATTCTATCAGTAAAGAAAGGCGGTAAGCAGGAAGGATACCAAAATCCAATTACAAAGGTTAATGTACCGTTACATACCGTTCACATGGATCATCTTGGACCCATGCCATCTACGGCTAAGAACTACAAACACCTTTTTGTAATTATGGATGCTTTTACCAAATTCGTTTGGATTTTTCCAGTGAAATCAACGACGGAAGAGGTTTTAACAAAGTTAATCTTCTTAGAGAACAGAGGAGCGGCATTCAGTTCAAACAATTTCAAGGAATATAACGACCATCGAAACATTTCTCACATTCAAATTACAACTGGTGTCCCGCGAGGTAACGGCCAAGTCAAAAGAATGAATCGCATTAAAATCGCAACTCTAACAAAGATGTCAGTGGACAAGCAATAAATTCAACAGTCTCAAGAGCCACGAACACAACACCTTCTGTTCGGTGTTCCAATGCGAAGCGATGAAGACATCAAGCTAGCCGAAATGCTGGAGGAGGAGATACGAGAAGAATTTCAGATCGAAAGAATTGAGCTACGAAAACAAGCGAAGATACAGATCGAGCGAATTCAAGAAGAAAATAAACTAAAATATAACAAACGACGCAAGCCAGCGAGAAAGTATGCTGTCCACGACTTAGTCGCAATTCAACGAACGCAATTTGGAGAAGGGCTCAAAGTGCAGCCAAAATTCTTGGGTCCATACGAGGTTACAACAATTCGACGTAATGACCGCTACGAAGTATTCAAAGTTGGTAACCACGAAGGCCCGAATAAAACGTCGTCTGTAGCTGATCTGATGAAGCCATGGATACAAGAAGACGGGGAACATTCTGACATCTACGAGTCTGATTACAGAAGGATGACCGGATGTAGGCAGAATATGCCTATCAACTCAAACCTAAGTCCGTCACAGCGAAACACAAACGTTAAATTAATATTCTACTGCAATTTACTGTTCTTTGAAATGCAACTTCTCTATTACCATATTTGGTCATTGTCATCTTCAATCGCTTTGAACAAACAAAATATGAAGAGAGACTAACTACACAGTTGACCAGCAGCCACGAAGAGCAACGGAAGTTTTCTTTCAAAACCGATACGAACGCTACGCGACGACGGGTAGCCGTGGTGTAGTGGTTCTAGCAATCGCTTCTCACTCGGAGGGTCAAGGTTCGAATCCTACCCATTGACAAGATTTTCAAGTTTCTCATTCTGCGTGTAAGGGCATGACACTGACACGTAGATTTGGCTGTTGTAGAGTTTCAAGCACAACAAAAATAGTGTGAATTAAAAACTGAGTGAAGAAAAAACTCTCCGTCCTATTTGGACTCCCACCCCCTGGAGAGCGAATACTGAGTTTCAAAACACTACAAAAAAAAACAATTTTCCTATCTCCTCCTTCTACCTTTCCGCCCGCGACCAGGCAACAGTAAAAGAGTATCAACCCCTTAGGCGCGTGTAAATTATAAAAAAAAAAATACACAACGATACTTAGAAACTATTCCGCGATATACCCTTCTTTTTTCTTAATCTTTATCTTAAATTATTTTTTCATTAATTAGTTACTTACTATTACCTATGATGAATTGGAACTACATTTGTAATATACTTTTAAAGAAACGTGTTATTATTTAAAACTCCCTGGACTCCCCTCCCACATGTATTTCTGTGTCTTTTTTCAATTGATTGCGAAAGTGGACAAAGTATACCAGTACCAGGTTTGAGGTGGGGTTTTCGAAGTTCCATGCTTGGGATCACTATATTAAACTTTCTGCTGTATCGCAGAGTTTTAGGAAGGCAGTCGTTTATTGCGCAAGTCATGTCAAGCTCGAGGATTTCGGAGAAAAGATTCATTTGATCCATGTGATCTGAGTGATTAACCTCTCCTGTTTGTAGTACCCTGACTGTGCTGCGCATTGCCAACTTTTTTATAAACGGATGGAGTGGCGTTCAACCAATAAAGGCTTCTATAGCTGCTGTGGGGCATGTATGCATTCCGCCGGTGGCATGCCGAGGCATGTAAGTCTTTGTAGCCGATGCAACTTTTGTATGTCTACTGATGAGTAGGCGATGATAGATGGTATCATCATTATATATATACATAGGGTGAGCTTTAGGGTTAATCCTCTCCTCATATATATCATACATATTCTTACGACGGCAACCCCACATGGCTTTAGGCGCTTTGGTAATTTTATTATTAATATGTGGATTCCAATTAATATTTTATCGAGAACCATTTCAAGATATTTTAGAAGTACATCGTTATTGTACGGTTAACTGGGATATGGTCATGGCCCAGAATTCTTTTACGAGTGAAGGGAACAAGTATAGCTTTGCTGGGGTTTCTTGAGAGATTTTCTCTAACACCCCAGTCGCTTACTATTTTTTAGAGCAGTCTGCATAGTATAGCAAGCGATCACTATCATGACTAAGTCGTCGGCATATCCTATTATTTGAAAGCCAAAATTACTAGTAGGTCATCAATGACCAGTGACCACAAGAGAATGGAGAGAACACCTCCTATTGGATAACCATTGGCGGCTGAGACAGAGATTTTAGTCTCACCGGAAGATGTGGAGATTCTCCGGTTTACGAGCATCGCTCTAACCCAACGGTTAGTGAGATGACCAATACCCTTTTTCGACATGGCTTCCAAAACGGACTCATATCCAGTGATATCTAAAAAAGCACACAGTGCAATCTCCTTCCGTCATCGGTAGGCCTCTTAAATCTGTGTTACATGATTTCGCAAAGCGAAGGTCTCTAGTTTGTTAGTCTATAAATCTAAATATAGTTTTCACAAAAAATGATATTAAACTTATGGGTCGATAGGATTTAGGTTGTTCACTAGGCTTCTCTGGTTTGAGGATAAAAAGTACGTTTACCTCCCTCCAAACTTGTGGGATGTATCTATCCATCTTACCCTCAATACTTGACCTCAACAATAGTAAGCGAATATTAGCCCAAAGTTCTTGAATTAGTCTTGGGTGATGTTCTCTTTTGCGTATCTTTGATTAAAGGTGTACGAGGCATCTTTAGCATGGTGCAAGTTTCCCTGCAACACCGTGAGCGTAACCTTCGTAGGCTCGGGTCGTGATCGCCTCTCCATCGTATGCGAACCTAGGTCAGGAGGTGGCCCATTCACCTCACTCTCGCAGAACGAGCTGCGTTTTATGCCACTTGACTGCTCGGTAAAGTTACAGGAATTCTATTTTCGGGATCTATTTGCAGTAGCTGGTTCTTCTGTTAACTAGCTCGTTAATGAGAGCTCACTCTCATCTCTTTGGCAGACTGCTGGTGTTGGTTGTGTTCTAGGTAACTGAAATTTTGTCTGAGCTCTTTCTAATGAGCCTCAACTTACCGAAACAGTACGCGACATGACGCTTTAGGTCGGTTGGCCGTTTCAAAGCACTGTCATTTACAGCGAAGACCATGTGAACGAGATATTTCTCTTCCACTGTTTACAGAAGTTTCCAGATTCTGGTGTTAAGACCTGAGTGACCTGCTCCTCATCCTTGAAGGCCAGTCTAGGGCCGAAATCGAGGCAGTAGGAGAAAGAGCTCTAGCAGTCGTTGCTGAACGGGGAAAAAGCGTAGGGGTAAGTGTGTCGCAGGATAAGACAGTCTTAATGAAGTTCAAGGGCAAGTTGAACGTAAGACGTCGGGCTCCTAAGATACATTTGAACGGCGTTGGCATTAGATGTGTGATTGAGGTCACATATCTGGGCATAACGATGGGTGAGTGTATGAACTTCATGCCTCACCTGGTTCGTACTAGACTACGTATGCTGAGTGCCGTAGGCCAGGTAAGGCGCATTTTGCGATCTGACTGGGGACTCAACAGGCGTTCTGTTCGTATCATATACGATGGCCTATTTGTTGCCTGTGCAACATATGGAGCATCGGTATGGTACGACAGAGTTATGACTGTTGATGGCCAAAGGCGGATCTTGACTTGTCAAAGAGTCGCCTTGCTTGGCTGTTTACCGGTGTGCCACACTGTCTCCACAGAGGCAATGCAGGTGTTGCTGGGAGTGCCACCTCTGGATCTGGAAGTGATGCGACGTGCTATTGCTTTCAAAATCAGAAAAGGTCTCCTCTAAATGAGCGCGATTGAGTTTCCCAGGAAGAAGTGGATGGCCTGTCCCTGAGGCAGCGTAAAACCTTGCTACACGCATGTGTTCTAGATGGGATACTAGCGAAAATGGCAGGGTTACTTACGGCTTCCTAAGGGATGTGCTAACCATGCGAATTTTTCCTGAACGGAATTTTAACCTCAGCCTGGGCTTTCTGTTGACCGGGCATGGATCCCTTAATGCATTCTTGCATAAGAGCGGGCTTAGCGAGGTTGCGAGCTGCTCATGTGGAGCTACCTATGAGGACTGGCTTCATGTCCTATGTGAGTGTCCCAATTACGCTGACATAAGGAACTTGCAGGTTATGGGCATCACCTTTAATGGTGAGACCTACGATGTCAGTGGAATTATCACTGATACCGTACGGTTTGAAAGAACCCGTAGTTTTGCAAAAGAAGTATTCAACAGAAGGCGCAGTAGGCAGCTAGCGGGAAGATTGTAGGAACTTTTTGTTGCAAGGCCGCCAGTCCTGGGCAGTGAGGTGCCCAACTGGAAGTAACCTCAAGGTTGCGAAGCTCGACCGGAAGCTACTCGTATATTCTGGTACCACGGGAGGTCAGGAGCCCCCGGAACTATGGTTCCGGCCTGACCTAGGAGTTGGCCCCCTTGTGGGAGTATCATGGCGGCTGTAGGTTTATACCCAAAATCGCGGGGAGAATGGACCGAATGGATCTTGGACATTTCATGGCTTAGCATATGTTGTAGTGTACTACGACCTGTGCTCAACCATGGGATTGCTATGGAACCATCTGGTTTGCTCGATGTGCAGTTGCATTGCAACCGGGTGCCATGACCCACAGAATGGCTGAGGTATTAGATAGGCCTCGACCCATCACCAAAGGGGAGGTTCGTGCCTTACACACGACTTCGAATCTGGTACTGGTGGTAGTACCTGTACTACCCGATGGGCGCTTATCAAAGCATTGTTTTGATATCTTGTGCGAAGACGGTGCGTAGGCTTAAGCCCTCACGGCAGGTACCTACGTTAAACACAAGAGACATCTGTTAAGACCTGAGTTTTGTGCATCCAACAATGAGAGAACTTTCTCGTTAGCTAGGCCTGTTCTTTGCTTAAATAACCCTTTTACGATGTGTGGTTTCAGAAATGAATCCACCTCCACTAACATCACGTTCAGACGGCATTTTTGCTTATTTTTGGAGAAATTACCCCTCAGGCAATTTTCGGTGGCTTCATTTTAGCGAACAAACATGACCCAACCAACCCTGATTGTAGAGTTGTCAAAAGACGTCTCACAACTTCGTCTCGAAGCTCAATCGAAACGATAACTCGATGGCTCGATAACACCTTTCTATATTTGAGCCATTTGCTGAAGAACACTAAGCGGGTTGAGATTTATGTCTTCCGGGATTACACCCAGCCTTGTCGACTGTAGCATTTCCTATTCTGACCTTTTTTACTTAATGTAGCCGGTAGATTTTTGTGACATATTCAAAAAATGTACGACTACTTTCGTGCCAACGGATGGTACACATAACTAGTTGTGTTTTCATGTAAAAGCGTCTGAGTTTGAGTCGCTCAGAAGGGACACATTTCCTTCCTCGCTTCGACGACACATAGTAAAAACCTTATCTTTGATATTTAAAAGACTTAATCGGTACGCAAATTATTGTACCGTCATTCTCATATATGTATAGAGTGGAGCAATTTGAGATTCTGAATCAGAAACCGACGGACTACAGAAAGTTTACTCTATATCCCATAAGTAATGATGAGGAAAAATTAGATGATAAGTATTTATTTACAATATGTCCATGGAAAGCATCTATCTCTTCAATGTATTCAACCTCATTTATGAAAATTTAGTAACATGCATTAATTCTCCGATTTTTTTTTTTATATTCAACAATTTTAAAACATACCAATGATTTTTTTTTGTAAATTTGTGATGAAAGAATTTTTTTAAACGAATTGAACCCTTTGATTGATAAAACCATTGCGGAATACAGGTAAGCAAATATTTGTGAAATATGTAGAATTTGATTAGAGATTTTCGTAAATTAATATATTCAATAATTTTTATATTTGGTACTACTACATAGGAAGCCTTTCCAATAATCAAGATGTGTTCAACTGGATTCTGGAACAAAAGTCCGACGAAACTATCGAAGAAATTGAAAGAAACACTCTTATTGACTATATTGGCACTAAAGATTTTCTTGCCGTTGTATTTTGTAAGTTAAAATTTAAAATGTTAGTCCGCTAGCTGGCCAGAAGACATTTTGAAAATTGAAATTCTTTAGCAGTAGTCAGTGGTTAGCTTTTGTACAAACTACAACTGCTTAGTTATTATTTTATAATATTTCTACAAATTTTTGTGGAAATAGGTATACGAGTATGATTCCTAAGTAATGAGTTTCTTTTTGAAATTCTAGATAAAGAGGAAGATGCTGATACACCAAGAATTCTTCGCCACATTGAGCTAATTGACGATGAAGCGGTCGAGTACGGAATTGTTGTTGTCAAGATGAGAGATCGCCTTATGGCGAAGAAATACGGCTTTAGAAATCCTCCAGGAATAACTTATTTTAGAAAAGGTTACAAGTTTTAAGTAAGAACTTAGCCAACAAATTTAAATGGGCTTCTTTTAATAGGCAAATACATAAACTACGATGGTGACATTGATGATGAGGAAGAAATTCTTGACTGGCTAACAAGTCCAGCGAATATGGAGATGACAGATCACATTGAGCAAGTCAACCGAAAGATGTTTGAAAAGATTCGAAGAACATCAGACTATTTGGCGGTTATATTCTGTAAGAGCACAAGTTTCTTTAAAATCATATTATGATCGTTTTCAACACTTCACATGTAGTTAGTGAAGACTGCAAACAATGCCCAAGGGTTCTAGCTGAAGTGGAGCACATTGATGATGACGCCGACAAGGCCGGCATTGACTTTGTTAAAATTGACGATAAACAAATGGCCAAGGAGTATGGAGTTTTTGCATTGCCAGCGATTGTCTTTTTTAAACCAACTTCCAGGGAACCTGTCATCTACGCCGGTAGATATTCATTTTCAAAAAAACATTCGTGAATAGGAAACAGCTTATATTTTTTTTTTTTTTTTTTCGTATTTTTATTAAGGTGATCTCTATGAGGAAGAACAAATACTAAGCTGGTTGCTTACGCAAAAAGATCCAAGTGGAGATGTAATTGAAGATCTAGAAGGCGAAAAATTAGTCCACTTGATTGAAGAATCCGGTTCGATAGCAGTGTACTTTTGTAAGTTAAAAATAAATTCCAATTCGACGTCTGTCCGAGAAACACTCTTCTTAAAACACTTTTACAACAGCTGCTATGTCAATAATACTTTTGAACGGATTTACGAAAAATTCATCTCGTTTAACTAGGCTTCATAGCCACTACAGACAACTGTGACTAATTATCTTTTTTTTCTTATTTTTTTTTTTTGTATTTAATTACTTTTTTTTGATTTCTTAAAAAAAAAAAAACTAACAAAAATTAAATCTAAAAATATTTCTTCAAATATGCTGTGAAAATTAGGGAACAAAACACAATGTGATATTTGCAACTCGAAGGCCATGAGAAAGGCACGCTTAAAAAAAGAACGCGAACAACAGCAGGAAGGTGGCGGTGCTAGCGCTGCAGCCGCCTTTGGTGGCGAGGAAACAATGGAAGCTTCTGAAAAGCCAACACATCACGAAGAGGGTATTGTTTAAAGTAGAAAACAATTTAAAAAAAAAAATGTGATACATGCCGTGTACAACATTTAGTCCCCATGCGCCTGGATGTGTAAACAATCCCTAGTTTAAAAATAAAAAAAAACACACTTCCTGTTGTTCCCCTACCAGTGTTTTCCACGAATTAAAGGCTAATAGCGTTTGAAATGTTCCTTTTTTATTATTATTTTTGCTACATAGATGTTCCCGTAGTGTTTTCTGATATATTTTGTATAATTTTCGTAATATTTCATCCTGTTTGTTTGTTTGATTTAATTTGTATTATCCGCTTCGTTTTTCTTTTGCACATATTGCACCAACTTGTATACATGTAACTCTTATGTGCTCGTTCGGTTTTTGTCTAACTTAATCAGATTTTTTTAACATGTACAATATTCGAATTGAATTTCACAGATACCGATGGATGTGAACAGTGTACAAAGGTTTTGGAAGAGCTAGAGAATATTGACGATGACTGCGACAAGCACGGTATAACATTTGTCAAAACAAAGGATTTCTCAGTAGCTGACGGATACGGAGTGCACGATTATCCAGCTTTGGTGTATTTTGAGGGAGGAATACCAAATGTTTTTGAAGGTAATCTCTTTTTGCTTGCTTCTAAATTTCTTATTTATTTACGAGTAAAGTGTATCGACATGGTTCTGATGCTTTCCAATTGTCATGACTTCCTCTAGTCTTCTTCCGTGATAGTGATAGTTTGACTACAGGCTACGTTTTTTTTTTATTCAACAAGCTGTATCTTGTATTTGTCGCATAACTATTGTTGATAATATTGAGCCCGTTAACAAAAATGATGTTTTACTGATTTTGTCGTTCATTTATGTTGCCAAACGATCACCTGTGGCCGAATGGGGTATATCACGCCTTCTTGCGTTCTTGCCTATGAGGCAATGTCCAGTGATGACACCTATTATGGCGCTGAGATGTTTCCTATTTAAAAGGCCAGACACTTGCAGCGATTCAGATCCAGCTTTGGTCAGATCTGTTTTTTCGCTAGACATGTTTGCCTAAGAACAGATCTTTCTTTTATTGGAATCCAGCATTAATGTTATTTTGCACGTAGCGATTGGTATACCTATACTACACTTTTCCGGTAGAATAGGTAGAGTGGTTCCAATTTTGGCGAGTTCATCGACTCTGCAGTTTCCTGGAATGTCTTTATGGCCCGGCACCCAACAAAGGTGAATGTTGAACTGCTCTGCCACCTCCAAAAGAGATATGATCGGCATTCAAAGGGGGTTTTAGAATATAATGAGACCGAGTCCAGGGACTTGATGGCGGCGTGACTATCCGAAAATATGCGGATATCCTTTGCAGATAGCACGTTTTTCTTCAGCCAGAACAAAGCTTCTTTAATCGCCAAATGTTCCGCCTGGAACACGCTACAGTGATTTGGAAGGCGGAAAGAGAGGCTTAGATTTAGCTTATCTGAGAAAACACCGCCACCAACTCTGCTATCGGTTTTTGATCCATCTGTGTAGAGATGAATTGAATTGTCCTCCATGAAAGCATCTTCCTCCCAGAACAATCTAGAGGGGAAGCTTACATGGAAGTTTTTGTCCAACCAAAGTTCAGGTATGGTGTAATCGATGTTCTCTGTGAGGATTCCTAATGTATTAAGAATGTTGTCGTGGCCAAATGAATTATTTTTCCATTGTTTAGTTGCTTTAAGGAGAATAACTACAGTCCCAGCTACTTGCCTGTTAAAAATGTCGAGGGGTGTCAAATGAAACAGAATATCTAAAGCCACAGAGTGGGTAGACCGCAAGGCTCCGCCTGTGCATAGACATGCTGTTTTTTGGGCTCTACTTAGTTTAATACAGTTGACTGCATTTTCCAAAGCCATCCACCAGACAACCACCTCGTAAGTAAGTGTCGGTCTTATGACCGAGATGTATAGCCAGTGGGTTATGCGAGGTTGAAGGCCCCATTTATTCCCAATGGCTTTTTTTGCAAGAGAATAAAGCTATTGTAGCTTTATTGACTCTTTCTTGAATGTTAGCTTTCCAGTTTAGTTTCGTGTCAAAAATGTATCGGAAAATACTAAACTGGTACCGTTTATTGAGGGAGGGTCTATAATTGGAATTTTGTATTTCCTGGAAAAGAGGGCAAGATCAGTTTTATGGGAGTTTATTCCCAATCCACGGCGATCTGCCCAGGGGGCTAATCTATTGAGATTGACTTGAAGGAGTTCTTTAATGGTATTGAGATGCTTACCTGAGACGGCTATAGCAACGTTATCCGCATAGACAATCACCCTGCTTCCACCTGCTTCCAGCTATATCAGTACTTTATTAGCTACTAAGTTCCTGAGAAGGGGGAGAGGACACCGCCTTGCGGCGTACCTCTGCTGACACATATTTTAGCAGAAGTCCCACCCAGTTTGGAGTTGATTATCCTGCTTTTTAGCATTAGACCAATCAACTCCCCAAGTGAGTCGTCTACCTGCAGAGTTGACAGCGCAGTCGTGATTGCGAATGTATTGACGTTGTTAAAGGCACCCTCTATGTCTTGGAAAGCAACCATTGTGTACTCTTTATATTGTAGGGATCGTTCGATGAGGCTAGTCAGAGAGTGCAAAGCCGTTTCCACCGACTTTCCTTTACACTAGGCATGTTGACTTCTTGACAGAAGGCTTGGATATGAATATCAATGAATATCAATATCAATCAGTCGTTCTACAGTTTACAGAAGGAAAGATGATAGACTTATAGGTCTGAGGTAATTTGGGACAACATGAGAACATTTTCCGGCTTTGGGAATGAATATTACATTGACTTCTCTCCATAACAGTGGAATGTGGATAAGTTCTACACAGCTCCTCATAATATTTTCTAGCACAGGCAGAATAATATCTGAGGACCTATGTAGCTCGGCAGGTATTATACCGTCCGGACCAGCAGACTTGTATGGTTTGAAGCTATGCAGCGCCCAGAGCAGTTTGTCTCTCGTAATCAGACCATGAATTTTGGTCCCGGTTGCAGTAGGCCTGTTTGGGCTGCTACTGGCCGCGAGTTGGGAGCTACCTGGAAAGTGGGTGTCCAGAAACAGGTTGAGTGATTCATCACTTCAGGTTGTCCAAGAGCCATCTGTTTTTTTCAAACAGCTAGGCATCATAGGATTTGTAGAGAAGATTTTTCTTAGCCGCGATGCCTCTGTGGTCTGAAAAGGAGTGTTCAGACGATACCATCCAGTTCGTTAGCATTTGAGTGATGCTGTCGGAAACAACAGTGATATCTAGCACTCCCTGTCGGTTTCTAGTTATAAAAGTGGGCTCATTGCCAATGTTACAAATAAAGAGGTTAGTACTTAAAATATAGTCATAAAGTGACTCACCTCTATCATCGATGTCGGTACTGCCATATACCGTGTGATGTGCGTAAGCGTAGCATCCGATGCACAGTGTGACGAATCGTTGATTTAGCGGAATTAAATTAATAGCGCTCACACATAAATATTTTTGTTTTTTTTTTTTTAATTGAAATTGTTCACACAATAGAATATAACAATTTTTTTGAATATATGGCTACAAATTTCAGAGCAAAACAATACATAAAAACCAGCTTATTTTAATTTTTTTAATTAGTTGGTACATCTAAAAGTTGCAAGACTTCATGTTCCATGACACTTTTCTTTCTTCACGGAAAGCATCTTAGACTTGCTAAGAATGTATCTGATGTTATTTATTTTATTTTATTTTATTCACAGGAACGAACACAAATGAATTTGTGTCGTCCGGATAACAAGGCCGGGGAATTATGCCCATATGGCCGTTATAGGAATACAAAATATAAACATGAATATTACATTTTTTTTTTATTTATTTTTTTTTTTTTTTTTATATTATCAATTTGTGTTTGGAAACTAAGGAAAAAAATTTAGATGTTTGGGGGGATAATGATGGATCCAGTAGCTCACGTAGCGTTGGAGGGTCTCCGAAGTGTTGCTTTGTAAGTACGCAGCTCTGTAGTACATGACATATTGAACGGGTTTCGTTGCAGTGGTCGTATAGTGGTGGGGTTTCCTTTTTGTAGAGGTGTGTTTTGTTAAATAATGTGTGTCCTAGTCTTGTAATGCAGAGTTGAATAGATTGTAGCCGGCTAAGCGATTTATTATAGAGGACGGGTTCTAATGAAGGCTTGTGTTGCCTTAAAAACGAGTTTGATTGGCTCCATCGGCGTTCAGCTTCTTCGTGCAATTTGTTTGTTACCTGGGTCCAAATGTCTATTGCAAAAGGTGGTATGGAGTAAATCATGGGTAGTTTGACAGCTTGTCGAGCGCCAGCGTCGGCCTTTTCGTTACCTGGAATACCAACATGTTCAGGTGTCCATATTATATGTATTATCGGGGAATTAGAGCAAATAATGGACCGAAGAAATTGGATAATGGGCAATTTACTTCTGTTGTTATTTATACTACGAATAAATGTGCTGAGGGAATCGCTGCATATTGCCGTCTTGCATGTCGTCGTGTTGGCGATTTTGAAAGCTTCAACAAGTGCCATTACTTCTCCAATAAAGGAGTTTTGGTTGGGTGTTGTTATTTTCTGGACTAGGATTTCGTCAGCTTGACGATCTAGCCTGTAGACGCAGAAGCCAGTTGTTCCTTCATGATAAGAGGCATCGGTGTATAAAATACAATCGAAGTTGCCGTTGGACATGATTTTAGCGAACTTTTTCCGGTATACTAGAGGTGGCGTGTGGGCCTTTGGTGTAGTGTCGAGCGAGGTATTTATTAGCTGTGATGGAAACAACCATGGAGGATCTACTGTCTCATAGATTGTTGGGTCCGGTATCGTTATGCCCGATGATTTTAAATAGAGGATAGAGTTGAGCAGACCGCTTTTGATTTTAGTGATTGAAGTTATAATTAAACCGGATCTGCAAATGTCAAGCAGAGGGTGTTTGTAATCGGTAAGGCTTTTTGCTACCAGCTTTATTTGAGCTGTGATTTTCATGTCGAGGAAGTAGAGGGTATTTGTTTCCGCTAACAAGGAATCAATAGGCGTTGATGATAATGCTCCGACGGCTGTGCGCAATATGGCGTTTATTTTGATCTGAACGTCCCTGTCATTTCGTTTTGTCCAGTGCGAGTAGACAGTGATACCGTGTTGTATGCTCCCCCTGATTAGCGTTTGCGCTATGCTGATGGCTGTATTTATATGTGGGCCCTTGTGTTTGTTGCAAATAACTTTGAGGAGATTTAGGTTTCTGGATAATTTTTCCGATACAGTTTTGGCATGAGCGTGCCATTTCCACGTTTTAATACATATTAGACCGAGGACCCTCATTTTTTCCAGGAGGGGGAACCTCATATCCCCGATATTTAACGAGGTGGCTGGACATCTGTGTTTGCGGCATATATGCAAAGCTTCCATTTTGCAGGCTGTTAATTTGGCTCCTGATTTGTGGCACCACGTTAAAGCTTTTGAAAGGGTTTCGTTAAGCGCTTTCTGTACTTCTTCTGGTTGCCCTGACGCTAGTACAAAGAGGTTATCAGCGTACGTTAAACGTGCTTTTATGTGTTGGTTGTCCAGTTTTATGTCCGTTAGAAGTGAGTCCACATAAGCATTATACAGAATTGTCGAAATCGGAGAGCCTTGGGGAACCCCATTGACGATGGGACTGACTAGAGAATAGTGCCCCTTCACCTTGACTATTATTACTCGGTTGAGCAAGAAAGAGTATACGATGCGCAGGAGCTGCTTGTTAATGCCCCATTTCTGGAGTTGTTCCACTACTCCGAAACAAGTTACTCTTTCGAACGCTTTCTCCAAGTCCATGGAAAGGAGAACTGAGTGTTTTCGAGAAGCTAACTCTGTATGCACTGCTTGATCAAGCATATTCAGCAGAGAATCCGTGCCTCTACATGGTCTGAAGCCATCTTGGTCATTACTAAGATGTTTTTCCAGCGTCCATTTTAGTCTGTTCCCGATTATTTTTTCAAATAATTTGGACAGGACAGAAAGAAGAGCGATTGGGCGAAATCCATCAATGGAGTGATGGTCAGCATGTGGTTTAGGGATCGGAATTAGATGGGCTTTTTTCCACTCATGTGGGAAAACCCCATTTTCGAGAACGTTGTTATATAGGGCGACTATTCTAAGCATTGTTACTGTTGGTGAGTGTTTAATCATTTTAAAACTTATTTTGTCTGAGCCCGGCGTCGAGCCTTTGGTGGCTTTAAGCGATTCTAAGAGCTCTGGGAGAGTAATTGGTGGGATCTTGTCATCGGACGGGTGGGTACTATGAAATTCTGGGTTAGCCTGAAAGGTATTTTTACGTTGAAGGACATAGGGGGAAAAATTTTCATCGGAGCAATATCCAGACCATTTGTTTGCAAAGAGTTGAGCTATTTCGGTGGGGTCGATAATGGTCGAATAGTGTTTAATGGCCACAATGCCACGATGACAACGATTGCTATTGATCGCTCTTACTCGAGTCCAAAGGGAACTAGAGTCGAGAGTGGGGTTGAGAGAAGCTAGGAAATTCGACCAAGCTTCGGCTTTGGCTGTGCGGACCTCACGTTTCATGGTTGCTGCTATACGTCTATATGCAATGACGTTTTGGGTATTTGGATGTCTCTTAAGGATAGACCACGACTTTCTCTTGTCGATTGCTAGCTTTTTCAGATTGGAGTTAAACCAGATGGGTTGCGGAGGAGGAATAGAGATTGCTGCTGCTTTTCTTAGAGTTTTTCTCAAGTTGGCAGCTTCTTTCTTGACATTTTGGGAGATGGGGGTTGCAGTAGAAGCCTCCTCGGCAGTTAATGCGAATTTGGTCCAGTTGGCCTTGGATTCGACAAAGCGGGAGCGGAAAATTTGGCAGAAGGTGTACGGTTCCGAGGTTTCAATAATTATGGGGAAGTGATCGCTGCCTAGAAGAGAGTCATGTACTTTCCAGCTAGCACCAGCAGCTATAGCCGGTGAGGCGAGCGTTAGATCTATTGCAGTGAATGTGTTTTTTGTTGAGAAATGGGTAGGGGATCCATCATTCAGCAATACAAGATCAGAATGTATTGCAGCCAGTCTGCAACGACCGATCCTGCACGGCTTATAAGGGGGGGAGCCCCAGAGGGGGTTGTTGGCATTGAAATCATCCATCACTATACTGTGCGAGAGATGATTTGCAGCCAAATTGATGTAATCCTACTGGGGCACAGTCTCATGAGACTGTCTGTAAATATTCTGCAGAGTAATCGGTTGCGCCAGTTTTATTTGGAGCGTTTGGACAAGAAACCCAGAAGGTGCCATCTTTGCTGCGAGTGTGGGGCTTATTGTTAAAATATGCCACGTAGTTTTTGTATTTGGTGGGTGCTTTAGCTACATGTATTTTTGTTTCTTGTAATGCAATGATCGTGGGTGAGTATATTTGGATGAGAATATCCAGATTGGAGAGATTGTTAAAAAAACCCCTTGGGTATTCCATTGGAGGATTATTATATTATTTTTTTTATTTTGTATATCCATAATTTAATTAAAATAAATATAGATAATTGTGGTATTGACTGTTTATATTTTGTTTGATTTGGAATGAGCGTGGATTATGGTGGAAGTATATATATATTAATGGGCTTTGTTATATTGCTGTTAGAGTAAGCGGTTGGTTTACATAATTCGGGCAATAATTTGTCAGGTGAAGGCATGGGAGCACTGGCAGGTGCATTAGTAGAAATGTATTGTTTTAAGGTGGAGCACAGCTGATCTGTGTCCATGCTCTCCGAGCTGTTTGCTTGTGTGTTGTTAGTGTTAGTTTGACTAACGATTGAGTGATTGGGGTATTGTTGTTGAGTAATAGCGGTAGTTAGTTGGGTTCTTTTAATATTGGGTGTTGTTTTATCATATACTGTGGGTGTATTGGTTTTTGTTGTTAAGAGAGTAGATGTGTTTTTTGTTGTGACTTTTATGGTGGAGTTTGTGCTATTGACAATTACCTGTTTCTTATCTGCGGAGATGGAGGTGGCTGGGGGGTCGTTGAAGATATTCTTTCTCTTATTATTTCCACGAATGATTTTTTGGTTTCTCTGGGCTGTATTTTAGGCATATACATGTGTCCAGACTTCTTGTATTCCTCCCTGGCTTCCTTAACCGTGCAGCGATTTTTGGTTTTTATTATCATGATTGTTTTTTCTCGTACAAATGTAGGGCAGTTGCGATCGTTCGATGGGTGATCATCGGCCTTACAATTTACGCAGTACTTTTTCTTACATTCACCTGTATGTGGGGAAACTTCGGCACAAGTTGCACAGAGAGGAGATGGCTCATTACAATGGTTTTTGGTATGTCCGATTTTTTGACATATTCTGCAAGACATTGGATTTGGATAATATGGATCCACCTCCAAAATCTGCCAACCTAATTTGATATCATTTGGGGGTGCGGGTGCATCGAACGTTAAAATGGCTGCTCCTGTTGCCTTGAGAGCTTGTCCATCGTTTCTAAGCAATTTCTTTACCTGTGTTACTTTGAATCTTTTGAGCGAGTCAAGGATGTCGCCTTCCTCAAGGTGGGCAATATTAGGCGAGTATATACGCCCTTGATAGGAATTGAGTGATTGGTGGTATTTGATGTCAACTGGTACATGACCGAGCGACTTACACTTTATAAATCTGTCTGCAATGTCTTTGTTGTTTGTTTGTATTAGAAGATCACCATTTCGGAGGGCTTTGATATCTTTGTATTGAGATGAAATTGCGTCAATGCCCTTGCCTATCACGATTGGGTTGCGGTTAGCCATCGGTGTTTTGTCGTTATCGGTGGGAGAGTTTGTAATTACAAGAAAACGAGTAAAATCAAATACTCGTACCATTTTGTTTGGAGAGTTTAGCATTGGCCACTGTTCATTTGAAACATGTGTGCCTCTATTGGTGTTTTTTCTTTTGGCTAAGTTATCGTCTTGCATTGTGTCATCTGGGTTAAGGTCACTAAACCGGTTTGTTTTTTTTGCCGCCATAGCGGCGGGTGCTTTTAATGACTGTTAATGCGAGTTGTTTTTTTTGTTTGCGGAGGGAAACTGAATTAAATACTTGAATAAAAGGAAATAAAGGGATTTATAAAAATGTTTAATGAATTGATATGCCTTAGTGGTTAAAGAGAGTAACTAACTTCGCTGTATATTACTTTAACAAACAAAAAGAAAAACTGGCCGAAACTGATGTATTAGCAAAAATAAATACCGCGTCTGTCCACTCGTGTGTGACGATTGAAAGCTCGTTTGATACTGATCTGATGTTATAAGCAATCGATTTAAGAGGTCAGTATTTGTATCGACACGTGATATTCTTCTAGTAAACAGTTCCCTAAGCCTTCTATTTTCCTTGTTTCTTGCCTCTTGAGCTTCTTCTGAAAGTTGTGCGATTGGAAATATACAAGTAGAAATTATTTGTTTTCCATGAAACAAATCCTTATGCACACTTACTGGCATAAAACACCAGGCATAATTTTTAAGATATAGTTCCCTTGTTTCTTTTGCATACTTCTCAAAAGCATCTGCATCTATTGGGAACCCAGACCCAAGAGCTTCTAAGATGTTATGAAACTTTTTGGTAATTTCTTTATCTATCCCTGTAATTTGGACAGTGTTTTCCTCATATCTAAAAAATCTTCTAGCCGTATTTCCGTCATTAGTATTGCCAGACTGTTAAGTTGGCGTATCTACCAATAGCCCTGTTTCTCTTCTAAATTTCTATTGGATTAGTTTTTTTCTGGCTTTGTCTCTTACCTGCCACACCTTGACATCTAATCTATACTCTATGTGAAGGATGCATTCCATAAATCGTATCCATGAGTGAAGGGGGCTTAATACAAAGGACACTGCTTCTTGGTTTACATACCTAATTAAATTGTTCATTTCGGACAGTTTGGCACCGCAAATATAACACGTTTGTGATGAAGATGTTGTAGATGATAAAGCAATACAAATTTTTCCGTCAATCATAGTTAACAAAAAGACCGGTTTAATTATGATATGCAAACTGTCAATGTTAAATTCTATAGGAAGTAGGGTTTTAATTTGATCTTGAATTGATTCTACCTCTGACTGGATCAGTTCTGTGGTTTCCTTAGAAAAATTTCATTTTATTGGTCGACAATATCGGGTTGATGATGGGGCAGGGTTTTGCCAAAGTACTTGCTTAATTTCATCCTTAAAGAAATACATCAGGATGGGAACCATTGAGGTACAAACAAGATTTTCATCCGAATTATCACCAGCAGAAAATTTTTGTTTGTATGATTTCGGTTGAACACCATCACAGAACCATTTTATTACCAAGGATAATTCTTTTAGGTCAGCAACTGAACCTAAAACGTCTTTTTGAGCTAAACATAAACGCTCAACGCTGTGATTTACTAAACTTTGCAAATTTCTGCAGAAGTTTCGCTCACAGTTTTCTCATTTGGGTAGCATTTCGTCTTAGCTTCTTTAATTTTGTAGTATATAAATTGGGAACTTTGTTGTTAATTTTTAAGCGTGATTAATGCTAGTGCATCATCTGCAGTTATTGATAAAAATCCAGGCGTATGTGTTTTTAGCGTTTTCGTCACAATAGAACGTTAATAACAAAATGTAACCTACAAAAATATTTAAAAAAAATACAATCAAACCTCGGTTCGGAGAACTTTCAGATAATTTTTTCACTGCAATAGCAGTATTTCTTTTTCCGTCTTGTCTAAGCCTTTTTCATGAGCCATTGCAATTTCTTCAGCGCTAAAAGAATCTAAAATGGTTTTAACTTTTCTCTCCCTAGCGACCCTATCAGTCTCAGGAACCTTTATGTCAGGTACCACGAGATTTTTAACATGTCCCCTCAGAAAGTAGCAGACGACCTCGCTGCATTCGGCAACTATGTTCACTCTAAACGAGTATCACACCTACAGCGAAGCCGAGCCGACCACGACAAATTCTTTCGTCCATAACGTGCCTCCCTTGCCATCCTGCCTCACACCTCAACCCCACAACATCCCTCTTACATTTTACTACCAGAATGTAAGAGGTCTTCGCTCTAAAACCAATGCTGTCCTACGTCAATCGCATGCTCTTCCCTTTGATATTTACGCCTTGACCGAAACCAATTTGATTCCCGACATAAAGAACCAGGAATTGTTCCCTCCTACTTTTAATGTTTTTCGCGACGACGATCCTACCCGCACAAATAAAGATTCCCCTTGTCGAGGCGTCCTACTGGCGATGGACAACAGCCTTAACTCTTCCCCCATTACAATTTCTTCATCCTCTAAACCGACTTTGTCGCAATAAAAATATCACTGCCTCTCAAGTCCCTTTACGTTATATGTTGCTACATCCTACCAGCTCAACCTATCGAATCCTACCAATTTGTTATTGATGCGATCGATCATTTAATTGACCTGTCAGACCCTATTGATGATATCCTTATTTTTGGCGACTTTAATCTTCCTCAGCTACACTGGACTCCATCAGATGATCAATCGTTTTTCATCGCTTCAAATGCCATCTCAGCTAAGGAATGTCTCTTCTTAGATCGCTTAACAGACTCAAGTCTATGCCAAGTCAGTGGTATATCCAATTATATGGGCAGGCAATTAGACCTTATTTTCACAACAGATCTAATTAACTCCTCAGTCTCACTTTGTCCCCTATCTCTCTCAACAATCGATAACTACCATCCCCCCCTTCTACTTTCATTTTTTCATAACTCTTCATTCCAGTCCACTCCCCCCACAACTCTCTCATCCCACGACTTTCATAAAGCAAACTTTCACAAAATCAGTGAATATCTCAGCAGATCCCTCTTTAACTTTCACAACTTAAGAATAAATGATGCCTTATCCATTTTTTATAAAGAAATATTTAATTCTTTTTCCCTTTACGTTCCGTTTTCCCGCCTTAAAACATTATCTACTAGTCCTCCCTGGTACTCGTATAATCGCAAGCTTCGTTCCTTACGAAATCAGAGAAATAAGTTATGGGCTGTTTTCCTGCGTACCAGATCCTTTACCGACTATTCCAACTATCTTGGTGCTTATCTTCATTTCACCGAACTTTATGATTCCCTTTACCAGCGCTACCTTAACAATGCGCAAGTCAATCTTATAAACCACCCTAAGTCCTTTTTCCAATTTGTTAACTACAAAAGAAAGTCCGATGGTTACCCTCCTTCCCTCTCTTTCAACAACAGGTCATCAACCGATCCACTTACCATTGCCAACCTATTTGCCACCTTTTTTAAACAATCCTTCACCAACGACTCCTTTGTACCAGATCCATCCTATTTTAGTTACCTACTGAACTTCTCCAATGGCCCACTTCTTTCTCATATTTTGGACCCGTCTTATATCGAATATAAATTACACCAACTCAATGACGAATTCACACCCGGCCCAGATGGCCTCCCTTCCATATTTCTTAAAAAATGTTCTTCCTCTCTTTCCCTTGCCCTTTCTAATCTCTTCCGTCTATCCCTTTCACAAGGCTTGGAAATCCTCCTTCATAACCCCGATCCACAAGAAAGGATCAAAGAATGAAATAACCAACTATCGTGCCATCGCTAAACTCTCTCATATACCCAAACTCTTCGAAAGTATTTTGTATGAAGCTCTAATCTTCCAATGCAAATCACTTATTTCTCCTAGACAACATGGCTTCCTAAAGGGTAGGTCAACCACCACAAATCTCGTTGAATTCGTATCCTTTGCCCTCTCTGCCCTAGAAAATGGCAATGAAGTTGATGTAGTTGCAACCGATTTTAGCAAAGCCTTCGATAAAATCTCTCATCGGTTAATCATCTTTAAATTGTCTGCCCTCGGCCTTGAACCCATATTGTTGAAATGGATATCCTCCTACCTCAAAAACCGTTTTTACAGTGTTCGTTTTAGGTCAGCCCACTCCGCTCCATTTTTGGCCACCTCTGGGGTTCCACAAGGCAGCCATCTCGGTCCCCTTCTTTTTATATTAACCATAAATGATCTCGATATGATCATCAAACACTCGTCTGTCTCCCTTTACGCCGACGATACCAAATTTTTCAAAACCATTTCCTCTCCCCATGACTCTTTCCTCATTCAACAAGATCTTGATAGTTTTTCGATCTGGTGCCTCAAAAATTCTTTGGGACTTAACATCGCCAAATGCCAATCCATCACCTTCTCACATAAGCGGAACCAATCTCCTCCCCGACTCTATCTTCTCCATAACCAACCTATCTCCTCCGTACAATCTCTTCGTGACCTCGGCATTTTGTGTGATAGCGAGCTCAACTTCCGTTTACATATGGATGAGATAATCCTCAAAGCCAACTCTGCACTAGGTTTTGTAAAACGGTGGTCCAAAGAATTCACCAACCCATACGTGACCAGGTCCCTCTATATTACCTTTGTTCGCCCCCTCCTAGAGTACGCCAGTCAAGTATGGTCCCCATATCATCGTGTTCATATCTCGAGAATTGAAGGCATTCAGCGCCGTTTTCTTCGATTTGCTCTCCGAGGTATGCCCTGGGACGATCCTTTTAATCTGCCCCCCTATCAAAACCGTCTCAACCTTATCAACTTAAACACCCTTGAAGATCGCAGAGATGCTGCAGACTTTCTCTTCATTCATCGACTCCTTTCAGGTCACGTTGAATGCGCGTCCCTTCACAACTCCATTTTCCTCAACACTAACCCTCGTAATCTACGTACCCCTCGACTCTTCTATCTACCAACCCACCACACCTCCTATGGCGCGAACGAACCAATCTCCCGTATGCTACGTCAAATCAACTCAAACCCTACCGTCTTTGATTTCCACCGCACCACTCCCTACCTCAAATCCGTTCTCCTTCACCACTCCAACCAACCTTAGTTTTAAGTTTTAGTTTAAGTTTAGTTTGTAAGTTATAGCACCAAAATTAAATTTTCTCACAGCACTCATTAAAGCTTCTTCTCGGTCTTCCTACTCCAGATGAAGAAGGTATTTCATCTAAGATATGTTGTGTTAATGTTAGGTTTTCATTTAGCCACAGAGAATTTGAATTTTCGAAGCGCTCTCTATGCCGACCACTTTTGGCCAATCTCTCGTCAAATCTTAAACATAAAGTTATTAAGGTTAATTTGATTGACTTTGTTGCAGCCTCAGAAAATAGTATCTGGCTAAAGTAACCCATAACAAAAGCAAAAATAGCATCTAAGCGCTTAATTTTGACTTTAGAAATCCA
Source organism: Volucella bombylans (assembly GCA_949129095.1). Classification (NCBI taxonomy): domain Eukaryota; kingdom Metazoa; phylum Arthropoda; class Insecta; order Diptera; family Syrphidae; genus Volucella; species Volucella bombylans. The sequence goes on from OX422141.1 coordinate 170,119,736, forward strand.
AACATCAAACATTTGCTCTTTCGTGATTTCGCTAGGCATCCTAAAAAACGAAAAATTTAGTATAAGTGTCGCACCTGTGCGCAAGAATTTGAAATACATTTTAGCAGTACATATGCAAGGCTTTAGAACAAACATGGTCTCCAACTTGAACAACACTGAACAACTATAATTTTCGTCTAATGAATACAAAAAACACATATTTTATCTATAAATTTTACTTTCATTTACCCCTTATATTAAACAAAATCTCTAATTATTTAAGAAAAACTTACTTTTATATCAATTGACTGTTAACTTATTGAGAAAAAACAAAAAAAAGCTATAAAATGTACGCGAACCAATTAAATACGATATAAACACTTGCTCTTCAAAACTCTTCACACTTATAAAAAAAATTATACACAATTTGAAGTTTGAGATGATTTTTTTTTTGTCGCACTAAGCTACAACAAAAACAAATTGCACAGTCATTACGTAGGAGGTTTACTCTCTGAAAGAAACCGTTTTCTGTTTAATTTTTTGCATGTCATTTTCTTAATTAAATCTGCGATTCGTCACACTGTGCGATGATGAGACCAGTTTTTTGCCCTCCAGTTTCCAGTACCACGCTTTCTAGGTTATCACCAGGGAGAGGGTCCACATGGTCGTGGCCAAGGTAATCCGATGCCAGCCAGTAGGAGCCTTTGGCAGTTAAGTCGGGGTCGGTGAAGTTGGGAAGTAGAAATACATTAAGGCTACGTTTCACGTCAACATTTGACAACAAATTCAAATATTCCACGTGTATTATTGAAGCTGAAGTATTGTAGAATCAAATCCTTAAACAGATGGCGTAATCAGCCCAATTCAAAATATGAATGCTATTCGAGTAGCTAAAATATAGATGCTGACCAGACTCCTGTTGGCCATGTCCTTGATTCTACTATAGTAATTCCTTTGTGAAAGTGTCAACATTAGGACTTAAATTAACCAATCATATGCACTGAGTATACAATCAACTGCATATGATTGCATAGGTCCAAAAGAGAATTGGCATGCTAGAGAGCAACCGAAGGTATTATATTCTTTAATTAGCTTTTTACTTTCTCAAGAGAGCTTATACGCAACACCTATTTGTTTCTAATATGATCCCCCACAAATGTTTCCATTAAAAGGCGAATGTTAATTATTGGATCCTCAGATTGCATCCTTTCGAATGTCTTCTTAACTACTGTATAGCTCGTTGCAATTCTGGTTGTAGTCCCAACCTAGGCAACAAGTTTCATTTAATTGCATCCACGAATGAAATTCAATAAGTAAGCACTGAATATTTAGGGTCTAATTGTCTGGATGAATTCAGTTTGCAACAAACTCTTCAATATATTAATAAAGCTCTTCAACATTTCACTTAGCAGCTTTAAAATTGAGTCCCAAATTGGTAAAAAAAAAAAGAAAAATAAATTTAAGTGGACAGTACAATATAAATATTTATAATAAAAATACTTCGATTTTCAGGAGAACTAAATGAAGAGGAGGAAGTTCTTCAATGGCTAATCACTCAAAAGACCGAAGACCGCATCGAACTAATAACAAGACAAATGTTAGAGACCATGGTTGAGGAGACCCAGTATCTGGCTGTGTATTTCTGTAAGTATAGCAGAACGTGGTAACATTTTTGGCACTTCCTTTCACCAAAAGTCCTTTTATTTTTTCATGATATTCATATAAATAACAAATTCCTGAACAATTAAATGAATTAAACGAAATCGTTGAATACAAATTCAAAACACAAACAATACCAAAAACCTAATCAACAAGTACCCCCAGATCGAAACGGAAATCCACCCGCTTATTGCCGAAGTTTCTGCTCTCCCTCCACATATTCGAGCAATGTCACCACAACAAATCCCGTTAAAAAAGCCTTTGTACAGAATTACATCACTCAAAAAAGAAACCGTATCCAAAAGCAAGGTATTCTGACGAAATGCGAAAAAAAAAACCAAAAAACACTGCTGAGTTACTGCCATATAACCAATTTTTCTCTGACCAGAGCATTACTGCGTGCATGGGCTTAAACACTAAATCAGTGAGAATATCCTTTATCCCCTAATCTATGCCAAATCTTTTTTTTTTAATTTTTCTGTATCCAAAATCCATTGCTCTAAGAACACTAAAAACTTGCTGACTGTCAATATTAAAACAAAAAATCGATCCAAACTAAATGTGCAGCAGATTTCGAAAAGAGTCGAAAACAATTTAAATTTAAAAAAAAAAAGAAACAGTAAGAACTGATAAAAAAAAACAATGGTTTTGAGGTAATCCGTATCTCGAATCTGCTGTTCGTTAGTTTGGAAAAAGAATACCTGTGTTTGGGCGGTTTTCTTCGGCTTACACTTATAATGCTAGATACTAAAGAACTTTAATACACTCTGCTTTCTAACTGGCACTTTGGACCTTTTCAATTAATTTTCTCAAAAATCATTTTCATCTCGTTTGTCTCGTTGGATCTTTCACTGTCAATCTCTAATTACTTTTCAACAAACCAACTTCTTAGATAAAATCAACTGCAACATTTGCGATCAAATCTTGGAAGGTCTGGAAATGATCGATGACGAATGTGATGTCTTTGGTATCCATATGGTGAAGATTCAGGATCCTCAACTAGCCAAACGTTATTCCATTAAAACGTTCCCTGCACTCGTCTACTTTAGGTAAGTATTCGCCCAAAATGTTCTTTAAAAACGTTTGCGAAGAAAAACTAAGTGCTACAAGCGCTTACCAAATGCACTACTCGTTTGTCATATTTTATCGCTCGTGAGTTTGTCATATTTTTTTTTTCAAAATCACAGCCGATTATTAGTTCTTTTCACGAGATATGCTGGGCCAATATCATTAGGTATCCAGCTGCTCGTAAGGTAAAACTTCTACAATGATTTTAGGCTTAATCATATTTTGCAGTTATGAAAGAAAAAAACAAGTTGTAGTCACCTGATCTCACTGGTTGGTATGACAAAGCTCGTAGTCTCATACGCTAGGGAATTGATATCAAGTCACTATGGCAGCCCCTAAAATAATTTCTGACTTGAACTTACTTTCGGCAGACATAGACAAATAACCGATAACTTAAATATATATCTAACATATAAGATAGCACCCAATTCTATGTACAAAATGATATGACAAGCTTAGGATCAATGCCATCTGTATGCAGGACTTGTGCACGGGATTCTGCCAACCAATATTATTGATTAAATTGAAATATTATAATATCTACGAATACATTAAAATAAAATATTCAAGTTAAAATTGTAACTGTTTAAAAATTAGCGGAGTGAGGTTCGAAGGAAAGGTACGAGTATCTATCGACGCGCGTATTTTTTCTGATTGAATAGTCGCTGTGAATCACTAGTTACTGTCATAGATAAACTAACCTAGATGGCAAACTTTCCAGATATTGGAAAATCAAAACCGGTTCTCTACTGATCGTCCCTATCCGTGTGACCCTATTCTTACACAAACCCTGTTTTACCCAAAGCTCGCCCATTTTACTCCAAAAACGTCATCTACATTACACACGCGTGCAAATCGCTCTCATTCATTACATCTCTATGTAAAAAGTGTTGGTAATTCACTTACAGTGTGCCTGTTTGCTTAGAGTTTGCCATCTATGGTAGGTTAGTCTATCTATGGTTGAGGTCCACTGCAAGTCTGCCATCGGCCACACCGAATCCCACTAATTCGTGCAGGTTGCGCTTTTTACACTGACTTCAATGATCGATGTTTAAGGAATGAGCCGAGCAAACAACTGATATGACTCAAAGATTCAGGCAAGAAAGAACGATGGTCAACTTCCTTCGGAACCATCAATATCAACATCCACACCAGAACACGTGCGTCAAGTTCGAGACGAAATTACGCGGAATCCGATTAAATTGATAAGGAATTCAAAAATTAATTTAAAAATGGAATTAAAGCTCCGCCCACACAAAATATACTCGTAGATTGTGATGGTCATAACGAAAGTGACAATCCTGCACAATAACAGTGCTGGAACGTTTTCGTAGAGCAGAACCTTGGAACGATACCGTTCGGTGACAAAGCATATTTCCATATTGATGGGTATGTGAACAAATAGAACTTGCGATACTCAACAGAGTTCATGTGACGTAATTGTCATTTATTTTTCTATTCAGGGAAAAATATAGCCAAATGATCGACGCATTTCTTTTGTCGTAACTGCAAGATGTTGCCACCCCACATAGCACTAGAGTCACGACCCAGATGTTGAGGGTGATTTCTCAATTTGACCTCATGAAAAGAAATGAGGTCGCCATACCTCACTCCATGAGACCGTTTTTTGTTCGACTGTCAAAGTCTACAATTGCAATCCTGGGATCATTCAGATCCTACCGGAAATTTTCCACCATTAAAATGAAGTCAGTATATATAAATACATATTTAATATATTATATACACTGGCGATCACTAGGATGAGGCCATACATTTAGCAATCGATTTTCACTCTTTATCTGTTGGAAATTCTGTACTCGCAAACTTTTACTACCTACGAACAGGTACATATTTTCTCAGCAGGAAGTTATAAAATTAAAGGGTAAATAAGAAACGACCGTTTGAATTTCTCAAGATCAAACAATGAACTTCTTGAAAAGCGTATAAAAAGATGCGCCTCATCCTAGTGGCCACATACAAAATCTTCGAAAGAAAGGCAAACATGATAAAATGTTTACATTTTATGGTTTTAAAACGTTTATTTATTACGTTTTTCTACATTAATAATGAGTATACCCGCCATTTTTCGATATGACCGCTATAAGACGGTTTGGAATAGAATCATACAGTTTTTTTTTTTAATTGTCAAGAGAAATTTGGGCCCAGGCATCACGAATAGCTCAGATTAAAGTGTCATTGTCTTCAAATTGTCTGCCGCCTTCATACACTTTACGAGATAGCCATGCCCAAACATTTTCGATTATGTTTAAGTCCGGTGAATAGGGCGGCCATGGAAAAAGTTCCACGTCTTCTGAATGAATCCAACTTATAACAACCATGGAAGTTTAGATGGGGGCATTGTCTTGTTGGAATATCCAACGCAGGGGTCCAAAAATGTTTTTCACTTTTGGAAATGACCGTTCCAGTAAACATTTGTAGTTGTTTCTGTTTGGTGTTGTGGACAAAAACTCCAACTCGATTGTGCCATAGTAGGTAATAGCTTCCCACACCATTACACCTGATGTACGGCTGTGATGTTCTTGCCAAAATAAGCTTTCATTTTAAGGTTTCTTCTCTGTATAGTACCACATTTTCGTAGTATCCTTCGGATCGTTGCTACGCTAGCTGATACTTTGCTGTTGGACCTTATTTTAGTCGCTGGTAGAGTAGAATTTGAGGCACGCCGTAGAATTAACCGCTTTTCTCGCAATATTGTTGCTTCTGCCGTGCGTCCTTTTTGATTTTTCCCATAATGTTGTGGATCAGCACGATAACTGTTTACAACAGTCTTATTTCTATTAAGCCTCCTTGCAATTTCTCGGCCTGTTATAAATCATTGAATGCATCCATTTTTCCTCTTTCTGTCGCTGTCAAAGTATTTCGGGAAGTCATTTTTTTTTATACTAAATAAAAACAGTTCTTTTCAACACTTTTTTAAATATTCTTAACAAAACTTTGAAAAAAATCGCTGATGTGAACTCCTGCAATGAAATATTCGCAATGGCCTCATCCTAGTGGCACACCTTTTTATACGCTTTTCGAGTAGTTCATTGTTTGGTCTTGGGAAATTCCAACGGTCGTTTCTTATTTACCCTTTAATTTTATAAATTCCTGCTGAGAAAATATGTACCTATTCACAAGTAGTACAAGTTTCCGGGTACAAAATTTCCAACAGGTATATGGTATAAAATGTATGGGTGTTTTCTTTAAGGGTATACAAATTCAATATGAAATAAAACGCTTGAATCTAATGTTAATGTCTATGATATTAGCTTTATTTAATAGATAATTTTATGCAACGTGCCACAGCTAGCTCGAATGAAGCGTAATTGTGAAGTCCAATTTTCGACAACTTTATCGAGCAACTTAGGCCGTATATCAGTAATAACACGGCGAATGTTGACTTCCACATTCTCCAACGTCTGTGGTTTATCGGCATAGACTAGTGACTTCGCATACCCCCAAAGAAAGTAATCAAAGGTATGACATCACAGCATCGTGGAGGCACAGGTCCATTACGTGAAATTATGCGCTCAGCAAATGTTTCCCGAAGTAAATTGATGGTGTCGCCCGCCGTCTAGCATGTTACGCCATCTTGTTGAAACAATAGCTTTGTCACGTCAATGCCATTCAACTGAGGAACGAAGAAGTCACGTATCATGAAATCATGTATCAATAGGTCTCTCCATTGACGGTAACATTCTGGCCAGCATTGTCCCTAAAGAAATATGAGTGTGAGTTCTAATGGTTATAATGAGTTTTAATGGTTGTAATGGCGTCTCGACAAAGGCTTCAGGGTTTTCTCCACTCCGAATTTGGCAATTTTGCTTGTTTACGTATCCATTTAACCAAAAATGGGCCTCATCGGAAAACAAAATTTTGCGTTGAAAATGAAGATCAAGCTGAAGGTTGTTTTCGGTCCATTCACCGAACCTACGACGCGTATAATTGTCATGCGATCTCAACTCTTGCACAAGCTGGATCTTATAAGCTCTTAAGTCAAGATCTTTCCGTAAAATCTTCCACAAAGTGGATGGGCATAGATCCAATTGCTGTGCAAGATGGCGAATCGACTCATTCGGATTCCTCTCAACACTGTGCTCCACAACGGCAATAATTTCTTCTGTTCGCACTGTTCGTCGTCTTTGGGGATACATATTATCCACTAGAGTGTACGTGGTGCGAAAACGATTCATCGTGTTGCGAATAACTTGCTCAGATGGACGATTGCGCACGATAAGTTTGTCGAACCGAACCAAGTTTACACCGAAATAAGTTTGCACAATTTGCACGCCTTGTTCTGGAGTTAATCTATTCATCGTAATATGGCAAAACGTACTAACCACAAATTAACTTTCAACTGTAAAATTGACAATCTGTAGAATGTTGCCAGTTTAAAAACCAAACCTCTAAAAAAAACTCCCTTTATTATACATACTCGTATATGTACATATATGTATACTTCTTTTTTTGGGCAAAGTGGATTTGTGTATATATTTTTAACAAAGAGATTGCAAGATACTCGTATATGATAAGTACTAAATAATTGCAGCGCCAACACTTCCGGACTGCAAACAACCGACTCCGACGACTACAAAAAACGAACTCCTCTTCGCTACGGATCGTCCGTCCTTACGTCGTCCATTCCGCTTTACCATAGCGACCAAACATTTAGGCCACTCAGCAACTTATACCAGACACACACCCTAGTAATCCATGAGAATACGAAACCGATGCCATACGCCGCAGCAACGAATATTAGCAGCTTCTTAATATTTGCCATTTCCTCCTAATTGCATTTGCTCCGTGTCGTATTCATCGCTTTTATTTGTTTTCTTATCTGTGTCACTGTCACTGCATGGCTGGCAGTGCAGTGCTCCCTTAGTCGATGCTGTTACCTGATCCCTCTGGAATGTGGCGAAGTGAGGACGGTGAAAGAACCGTGCGAATGAATCAACAAATAATGAGCATTGGTTCAATACGCTCATATAAACACCACTTCAAACTCCTTTGGAATATTTAACACGCATTTGTTCATTCCTGTTTATAGAACGCAATGAAAATTTGTAACCGCTTTGAAATATCATATAAACATTTTCAAATCCCATTGAAACATTTTACTCTCTCGCACTCTCATCATTCTTTCATCATCGGTCAGATATTAGTTGTATGGGATTGCAAACGAAATATTTGGAAAGACAAAGAAATAAGAACAATGTACATATGTGTCAGAGTGTGTCAAGTGTCAGTTCAATCAGATGTTTGTTAAACTCTGTCAATTTTCTCTCGCTCATTTTGAATTTGGTTTTGGATAATTTCATATAAACACCACCATTTCTACGGGTATTGAACCAATGTGGATTGCTTCAGTGCACATTAAGCTCAAAGGCGTATCCACTTTTGAGTAAAACGCTCCAACTCACTTTTATACTCACTTTTACATACAATTTCAAAGTTGGCAGACTCGATTTCAGTTTGACATTAAATCAGAAAATCTCACGGCTATGTTCGCAGTGTTGGTTTCAAAGTTGCTTCGAGAGACTTTCCATTGGGCGAATTCAATCCTACTTTAAATTTCATTTAGTTCATTTGCTTCAGTTTATAGAATTTCAATAGAAATCAAAAGCATTTAGTTGCTTTTTCCTTAATATTGTGATAACCACTCAAATGTGAGCAGCGACATCTAGCAGAAAATGTCGAAACTCGAAGACTCGAAGGTTTCGATACTGGATTAGCAAAGTCATTGACTGGAGAGTAGAATCGAATTTTCTAGCAAATTGGAAATTGTATGGGACGCTGGGTGGCGAGGATTGTTCTCGAAGTATGTCATTCGAGTATAAATACCAGCATCCCAAAGGTATGCAAATCAGTTCTAAAGTGTAATTTGAAGTGTTAACTAAGAGAAGTGGTTAAGTGGTTTAAGTAAAAGATAAGAAAAGTATAAGTGGTTGAGAAATTGAATTGTACTGAGAGAAAGAATTAAATAGTGAATTGTAACTGTACTGAATAAAGGGATTTGTATTGAAAAGAATAAGTTCTATCATTTGTACCCACACAAACATTTTACAATATTTTCACCTTGGCACACACTAATTTTAAAAAAGGTCCAAGTTCCTTTTTGGGCAGAAGAAAAATAAATATTTTTTCCAAGTGTAAAAAGCCCAAAAGAACGTTCATTATTGACTTACTCTTTCAAAACATAAGTTGATCCACGAACACGTCCTAGAATAGGGAGAAACGGCATGCTGCCAACCATCAGGAAACAAATAAATGCGCTCTAGTTGTTGAATTTTGACAAGCGGAACACTCGAATCGGAGCATTTTAATTTTTAAATTTGAGCAGTTGGCCTGAAGTATACGTTTTTTCCTCTTTTTTACACTTGAGTAACATCAAAACTAAAATGAAAAAATATGTCAGAAAATGGAAAGAACGACGTGCTTCACCCGAAAATCCACTTTAGAAATGGATTTTCGGTGGAAGTAACCCTTCTTCTTCACACTTCAATAAAAAGCGTTCGGGCTTTATATTGTAGAATTAGATACACGGTGGGTAGAAGTAATGTTATAATGTGAGCGTGACATAATTTTTTGCAAATGGCGTCAAATAACATTGTGCTTTGACATTTATGCTGTAAACAGATAGAGAATTAGTTAGCACCAAGCAATGAAGCGATACACACCTGAAGAACGCATAATTATTGTTACTGCTTATTTAACCAATTTCGGTTCTGTTTTTTTTTTTTTAACGGAGCATGAATTTCGTTGTCGTTTTCCTCGTCGTCTTTGACCATGTGTGCGAACAATTACACGTTTGGCTAAGCGTCCCATGCAAACCGGATCCACTTGTGACTGTTTGGTACGGCATTTAGGGTGACGAAGTGATTATCCCTTTTTTTTTTTAGGTCGTCGACTGCACCACCGTAACCGTAATAGTGAGCGCTAAAGACAGATGTCAAATGAGTTTTTTACCACAAATTGCTGAATTGGGTCTAGAGCATTGTTGGTCCCAGCAGGGCGGAGCAACCGCTCACACAGCTCGTGCAACGATGGCGGCTGTGTGATATTCCGTTTGGCTAGTTTGAACTGCACGGCCAGACAAACCACAAATATTTCAAGTTTTAAAAACCAACATTGGAGCCAGATGTTTTGAGAGCAACAATTCAAAATGCCGTAAAGCGGAGGTGGTCATATCATTTTTTCAACTAATGCCATCAATTTTACACCTTCAAGTAAACTTTTCGTGAAAACAGAGCCCAATTTCTTTCATTTATAACAAAATGGCAACCAATTCAGATTATAACATTATTTTTACGCCACCTGTACAGTAACATAGACCGGTTTAGAAAAATGTGCTTTAAACGCCTAAGACATGTAAAGTTAATGAATATTAACGCTTCGTTCCAAAAAGTCTTCGATTCCTACCCGGAGGGACAACCCAGTAGACCTCTAATAGACAATAGAATAGAACCATAATGGAGTGCATAACATGCAGGCCTACAGGTAGCTTAGGCCTACTCCAGATTCTGGCATCATCTAAGTAAAGTACAAAAATTGTTGAATGTAAATATACGGTTGTGTAGGTTTTAAGCTTCATGTTACACACACAATCTGAGTCATCAGAGGAAGTGCGGAGCAACTATGCGATTGATTAACAGTAAGATATTATATTTTAAGCCGCTATATTGAATAAAAGACCCATCCGATCATTTTGATTTCAATTAGTGCTCGCTCAACATGCTGTTTTTCTGTCGGAATACATCCCTAAACCAAAGTAATAGTCCATTGTGCCATATGTATTCGTTTTACGGAAATTTATAAGACTTTTGCAGAAAAACGAGTAAACGATTCAGTGACAACCACATATGCGCAGAATACCTTCAGCCTGATATGAGCGGCCGCGGACACTCACGGAGGAAATACAATTTAGGCTGTGTCGTCATCACTCTCACAGCAAGTGTCGCAGGATGTTGTATCACTTATGTCAAGCACACTAAGACGCCAGAAATAAGCAGTTACAAGTATCAAGTCCTATCAGAAGACGCAGGCAATCTGAGAACAGGTCCGTAACCTGGAAAACTCGCATCTGAGCCTTGCCTACCAAATTCGTTGGCGATCTCATTTTCTACGATCACACTATGTCTTGGAACCTAAATAAGACTTAGTAAATTCAACCTTTCCATTGTGTTCAAAGAAGTCTTGCATTCTCGAACTATTGTAGCTTAAAAGTGGTGAAAAAATTCGGCAAGCAGATTGAGTATCGCCTCCTCTACGATTCTCCAAAACACAGTTCATTCACCAGAAAGACACCACCACTGTATCCCAGACCAGTGTCGAATCCATACATAAAGACCCGACAACATTCCTTTCCTTTGACATCACCAGAAGTTCTGGTGACATTGTGTCATACCGCATTTCTATCAAGGGCATTAAAACTTTAGTACGTTTTGGACTAAAGGCCACTTGTTTTTAAATGGAAGATAACTGAGTGCGTCTAGAGTAGAGCCAGGAGTGATAGAAAAAAACCCCATGCAGCCGAGAGTCTGCCACATAGCATACGCTATAATTAATCTTATCACTGCCGTGTAAATTCAAGTGGCCCACCTGTATGACAAGCCTTATGTCTAATCGAAAACTTCCTTATATGTACTGCAAAAAAGCCGACATCGTTTTGAAAGTTTAGTCCAAAGAAATTTGTTGCTATAACACCCAAATATGATACGAGTATTGTATGTACTTAGCTTCGTTGGAGTTAAATGTAGATACCTTTTACCAATCAGTTTCCTCCCTCTTGTGCAGTGGAAGAAAAAATTAAAATTGATTCCCCTTCTTCGACAGTCAATCGGATCGAAAATGCAGTAAAAACCTCCAGTCACCCGTGGACCAAAGTGGCCTAGACTAAGAACTTGACGTAGCCTCAGAGAAAATAGTCGAGTGGTGTCAAATGGTATGATCGCGGCGGCCAATAGTCGAACACTCGCCGTGAGATGACCCAGTCGCCAAATTTCTCTTTCACAATTTCGAGCGCTGCGTCGCTTATATGACATGTAGCGCCGTCTTGTTGAAACCACAGCTCGGATATATCGATGCTATCGAGCTTTAACCACAGAAAGTCGTTTAAAATCCCTCTATACTTGACACCATTGATGGTAACTGTGTCTCCTTCCTCATTTCGAAAGAAATAAGGTCCGATGATGCCGCCATGCCCTAAACCGCACCAATCAGTCAATCTTTGTGGCTGCATTGATGCTTGGCCGAACACTTGTGGATTTTGTTCGCTCAAATAACGGCAATTTTACTTTTTGACATAGCCGTTGAGGCAGAAATGGGACTTGCCCGAGAGATGATTTTTTAGCCAAAATTCGAATTTCCAGCCAACATTTCCAGCGCCCAATTCGCGAACTCACGGCATTGTCTATGGTCGTCCGGCTTCAATTCTTACGTCAGCACTAGGCCCAAATCCAAGTGCAAAAGATACCGTGTTGACTCTCAATTCAGCTGATCGGCGCCGAATCGACATTTCAGGATCTTCTTCGATACTGGCCGCTACGGCGGTTATGTTTCCTTCATTTCGCACCAGTCTCTGTCTGGTTGGTGGCTTAAGATCAAAAAGAATGTACTCACACTCAAATTTCTCCACTGTGCGACGAATTGCCTGCAACTGAAGCCAAGATGACGACCGACTTCACGTTGCGTATTTACAACTAAGCCGGAATCTCAATAATATTATTCGGCAAGCGTGAAACGATGCATGATGAAATGGCAAACCTATGGCAAATATTTTGACAGCTTGATGTCATTGGTAGCTTTGACAGCTGCTTAGACATAACAATTGGAAAAGCTAACATTCCTATCTGGTCACCCTTTATTTTAAATTCATATCGCTATGAAAAAGAAAGTCAACCTTCTCTATTAAGGGTTCTTTACCCAGAAAGTTCCGCACTATTTGTCTGGCTCTCTGTATCGAGAAGTGAGTGTCTGTATGTTACCATCCTAGACAACCCGCATAGTTCTGGATTCCTCTACTCCGACAAATATAAGAGTAGAAGAACAGGCCTTGGGAGCCTACCAATTTTACCTGCTAATGTGCTTCTACACGAAAACAACTAACATAAAAAATATAAAAAAATGTAGCACTTTAAAACCACGGAACGGTTAGGAGGGGTTGGAATGGAGTGAAAATGTCTTTGAACCACTCAATAGAGCAGACGAGACAATACAATGGGCAAATGACTGCTTCTCAGTTGTAGACTCTTGTTAAATTAGTAAACATTGGTTCACTCGTTTGCACAGAGGCGATAATAATCTCGCCGTTGTTGATTCTCCAAAGGCCAGAAGAGTACACCAAAGAGTGCACCCATAGCTGCCCACACTTCTTCAAACAACTATAAAGAACAAGCTAAGAATAGGGTTCAGAGAAGAACAAAAGGGTAGCAAAAATAGTAAATTATTATTATGATTATTATTATTATTGGCCCGGGTCTACACCGGGCAACTTTATTTAGCTTATTTTACAAACTAGTGGGGCGAGAAGAAATAGATGCGTGCTCAAGGGATGTGATGAGGGAGTGAATGACATACGAGCACTTGTACTGAGCAAGGCTTTTTTGATTATGTGTTTGCTGCTATTTAGGTCAAAGTCTTCGGCGTAGTTGTTTGTTTGTACGCCACATTCTTGATATTGGTTCAAAGCGACCGTAATTGGTGCGGTGAGTTCGAATCAGGAGAAGGTGGACGGATCTTAGATTACGGGAAGTAAATGAAATATTTTCCATAATTCTCAGGCAGTAGATGTTTCCAGTCAATAACTGGTGGATAAAAAGTCCATCAACAACATCGCGACGTTTTTTTAGGGTATGCATGCGAATTAGTGTTTGTCTATTTTCATAGGTAGACTAAAAAATGCGAAACGAATAAACCTACATACGTTGGGCGGTTTCGATTGTTTGAACGTGGATTTGTTTATAGGGCTGGAATATTCGAGCAGAGGCCCTACAAAAGTGATGTATAGGGACCTTGTTCGGGTTCGAAAATTATTTTGAACAGCGTTTGGTAAATCCACGTGGAGAGTTAACTCTAGCAACATGTGAGTGGAAATTTAATTCTCTGTCACAAATTGTTCCTACTCGTAGATATCGTACTTCGGTAATGGAAGAGATTGGCTCATCGCAGTAGATTGGTAGACATTTGCGGGAATAAATTATTGCCTGGCATACCGAAAACTTATTTAAGTCGTCTTGTAAACAAGGGGAGTCAGAAGGCAATGAGATGAATTTGGAATTTTCATGTCATCAGCGAAAATAGAAAGATTAGAATTCGTTAAAACGAAATTTATAACGTTAATCGTTGTGATAAACATCATTGGGCCAAGATGACTACCCTGAGGGACACCAGTTGTTGCTTTGATGGGGTCGGATATTGGGGATCTGAAAATGACTCTGTATTCTCGGGCTTCTCCATGCCGAAAATTTTGGGTAAAAACCAAGTTTTTTCTAGTTTGAAATAAAGTTGGTGAGAAATTTTGTCAAATGCTTTGCTAGAATCTATGAAAATTGCATCTACTTCATTTCTGTCCTCTAGATAACAAAGAACCCTAGAGATGAACTCAATTAGGTGGTTAATTTACTTTTCATGAGACGGTGCTTTTGATCTGCCGTACGGAAGCAGTTCTTGATCAACTTTCGGAAAGTTTGGGTAAGCAAGAAAGTTTTGCTGTGGGCCTTCCTTTTTTCTTCCTGTTTTGTGAATAGGGATTATATAAGATTCCTTCCATAGGAAAAGAGCAGTACCTGCTGAAAAAGACAAGTTAAATAGAGCTGCGAGGGAGGTCCAAGATGACTTACACACTCTTTTATTACAATACCCGGAAGAGCTGCTAGAAAAATCATCTTTAAGTTTGGTATTTTCTGATATCAAAGATGTTGTTATGTTTAATGAGATGAGTGAGGCTTCTGGGTAGTTTCTCGTATAGCAAAGGTAACTAGGATCGGGTTAAGGTTGTTAAAATGACCACCAGCAAAGAAATTTGCAATGGGTTTTGGGTGTGAAGAAGATTCACTGAGAAATTTAAGAGTAGAAGAGTAGACGCCTGACTTTGCTTTGGTATTAACAAATTAGTAGAAACGTTTAGGGTCCGAGCTCAAGCTAAATTGCATGCGGTATAGATACTCAAGGTGAAGAGACTCACAAAGTTCAGAAAAACGATTGTATACAAATCGATAATAAGTAATCGAAATCAGGTCGAGTTCTTAAGAATTTGTGCCACAACTTGTTTCTGCTGTTACGAAGAGAGCGCAACTCCTTGTTGTACCAGGGAGGGATTGATGAGCAGTCTTTCCGAAAGGAATATGGAACCGATTGAACAGAACAGGAGGAAAGATCAATGTTTGTTGTCTTAGCAATAAAGTCAACGTTAATGTTGCTGATGAAGCTTTTAAGTTCGTTGAAGTCGGTTCTTTGGAAGTTGAATGAAAATGAATTTCCCGTTTGTCGTTTTCATATGAGTATATAACTGATAAGGGGCGGTTCAGGGTGGAAAAAAGATGATCACTTCTATAAACAACACTGTTGTCGGAATCGGATGTGAAGACAAAATCGAATTGTATGTTTATTGTATTAGGTATTCCACTAATCTGATATAGACTTAAGTTAAATAGGCAGCCCACCATTAGTATTTTTGTTTCAGAGGACGAATTAATTAGACAAAATGAGACGAATCATCAGAATTGAAGAAAGTCGAAATGCCCTACTAGTATAGTATAATACTATCTTCGATTTGTGCATCGCCAGTCAAAAAGTTCACTGCGTGAACTACAGGTCCACAAGACTCAATTGGTGTAGAAGGGGAATTTCATTTCACCTTCTAGTACGGCCGACATAAAGGCGGTCGGGTACGAAAATGGTTAAAAAGAAAATATAACTTATCGTGGTAAATTTTACAGCAGCACTCAATTCAATGCTTACTTACTGTTTCCTACGAGATAAGTAAGCCTGTTAACTATAATACTTCGTAGTTTCTGTTGTCAACAGTGACGTTGAGTCTGAAGTGATGAGCCAGTTCTGAAAACATGCACTTTGCCTTGTCTCCGTTCAAGGAGCCTGCAAGGCTTCAAACCCGTTTTACTTGTTTTTTTTTTTATTTTGCCCGCGCTGTGTACAATCACTTTAAGGGTACTCAAACCCCTTGAGCGCGCGCTCATTATAAAAAAAAAAAAAAAAAAAAGAAAGCCTCTGGAGATTTTTGTTTAAGGTAAAAACAAATGTTTAATGAACGATACTTAGTCTACTTGCTGGAATTAGGTATATTTTTCTAGAGAGCTAATTCCAAATTGTACATACACAGCAATGAGAAATCCATTGCCTTGTGTACGCAGTAGATTATCATATGCGGATTTAATATCGATAAAAAGATCTGTAGGTGCCGAAAAGTGAATAGTAGGTTCAATAGGATCTCTTATGCGGTATTTCTTACGAAACTTGAAATCACATTTCTAACATAGTCAGCAACTCACTCTCACAAGCAACTCACATCACAGCCTGCGCTCTTGTTTTCAGCTTTACTTCTGGCTGAAAATTTAAGTGCAACCGCGTCATTCTGGTTCAGTGCGAATCAATGCACTCATCTTAATGTGCAAAGAAATTACAAGTTTGTCGAGATATTTTTTTCAGTTTCATAAGAACATCTACTAGGTGGGGTGAAAAGTAACCTCCTTGACCTCCAGAATACGCTGCTACTGCAAAAAAGATTATGGTGCCTTGAAGTCCGTTCATATTTAGTGAAATTTCAGTGCAATATTGTTTTGGTTTTGTTTTAACAGCTGTTTGTTGTTGACGTGTTTGGCATCATGTTGAGTATGGACAAAAACGATTTTCGTTCTTTCATAAGACATTATGTTTTGAGAGGAAACAAAAGAAAAATTGGATAAATATTATGGGGCTAATGCTCCGTCAGATTACACCGTCAAATATTGGTTTCGAGAGTTTCGTGGTGGCTGCAACTCCACTACCGATCAAGTCCGCAGCGACAGGCCCTCCGATGCGGTTACAGAGGACAATGTCAAAAAAATTCATGAAATGGTGTTGGCTGACCGGAAAGTGAAGGTGCGCGAGCTAGCAGATACCATAAAGACTAGTACTGAGCGCACACGCCATATTTTCGGCAATTTTCTGCACATGAAAAAGTTATCCTGCCGCATGCTCACTCCTGACCAAAAACACGAACGCGAGAGCACTTCGAAAGAGTGTTTGGACTTGCTGATGCGGAATCGGGCGGACTTTTGGCGTCGATTGGTAACTGTTGATGGAACTTAGATCCACTATTACACACCAGAGAACAGAATGAGTGCCCGGCAATGGACTGAAGCCGGCATGAGTGCTCCGAAGCGGCCGAGGGAGGCTCGATGGGTCGGAAAGGTTATGGCGTCGGTTTTCTGGGATTGTCATGGCATACTCTTAGTGGACTACCTCGAAAAAGGAAAAAACCATCAACAGCGAGTATTACTGTGCATTATTGGAGCGATTGAAGACCGAAATCACTGAAAAACGGCCTCACATGAAGCGAAAAAAAATTTTGGTTTTGCAAGACAATGCGCCGGCACACAAGAGCATCGCAACCACAGCTAAAATCAATGACTTACTCCAATTGCTGTCGCATTCACCGTATTCGACCGATTTGGCTCCCTCGGACTATTATCTCTTCTCAAACCTCAAAAGATGGCTCATCAATAAAAAATTCAGCTCACGCGAGGAAATCATCGACGCCACGGAGGAGTATTTTGCAGACCTTCCGGAAAATTACTTTTCGGACGGAATCAAGAAGTTGGAAAATCGCTGGAATAAATGTATCAAGCTAAAAGGGGACTATATTGAATAAAATAAAAAAAACACATTTTAAAATAAAAATTTCTGTCATCAATCTTGTAATGCCCTGATTTTTGTATATTTTTTTTTTAGCTAAACAGCATTCTTGTCTCCCATGGTTTCAGCAATTTCAACAAAATACAATTTCATTTATCACACTAAATTTAAAAAAAAAAAAACATTTGTATTCTTTCTAGAAACGGGAATCCACTTCTCTTTGAGGGGGATCTTCAAAATGAACAGTCTGTTCTCGAATGGTTAATCGACGATGATAACCGTGAGTTGGCCGATGAAATCGAAGAAGTTAACGAAAGAATGTTGGATCGCCTCATGGCTGAGTCCACCCTGTTGGTTGTATTCTTTTGTAAGTTCAAATAAATTAATTGCAATTCAACAATACATAGAATCTGGCAAAAACCTTTTTTTAAATAGATGATGAGGACTGTGCCGAATGTGAAGAAATTCTTGAAGATCTAGAGGAAATCGACGGTGAAGCAGATATGTTCGGAATAGATTTTGTTAAGATAGCCAGCCCAGAAGCTGCCAAAAAATATGAAATTGTTAATATTCCATCATTGGTGTATTTTAGGTAAGACGCTTGCTTGTAGCATCATCTATTCTCACAATCAACTTAAAAAATATAAAATTTTTAGGAAACAAGTTCCTGTTTTATATGACGGTGATATGCATCAGCATGACAAAGTCATTACCTGGCTAACATCTCAGGATGTATTTGAAATTAAAAACGAAATTGAGGAGGTGAATCGGAAAATGTTGGACAAATTATTGGAAGAGAATGAATTTATAACGGTCTTCTTTTGTAAGGAAAATCAATCATGTCCCTAAAAATATGTACGAGTGCAAATTTATTTATAGATGAACATAATCAACAAGATAGTGTAGCAGCCTTGGATAAACTAGAAAATATTGACAGCGAAACAGACAATCTAGATATAACATTTGTTAAAATGGCTGACTCGAGATATGCGAAAAAATGGGGAGTTACCAAACTGCCTGCAATGGTGTACTTTAGAAGAAGATTCCCGAGTATTTATAGAGGTAGGTGTTTGTTAAAATTAAATCTTATTGCCATAATACTTATATGGTGATCTATGAGGCTTATCAAAGCATATCACCATTTTGGACTGGTCTTCACTCATCGTGTCGCTTAGACATACTCTTGTATGAATATTTCTTCTGAATGATTCATTTAAGTGTATCTCACAACATTCCTATAGTTCTTGTCCACACTGTACAGGGATTTATATTTTATGTATATATTTGCCTTTCACTGCTATACAACGAATATATCTACTTCAAAAAATTCGGATAAAATGATGATTACACCCAATAGGGCCAAGATACCATACCTACTTCAGAGTATGTAATGTATCCACATTAGAAACTGCTGAAAAATCAATCAATCAGTAGCTGTTGTGGTTATTGTGCTTTACTTGGCGACTAATCCGCCAAAGAGTTTTCTTTTAAAGGCTTTGGCAGCGGAATATGACCAGGCTCCGTATCAAGAATCATAAAATCCTTCTAATGGAATCGTCAGCTTCTGTCATCAGCGCCTGTGTTACTGTTGTAAATTGTGATTTTGTTGTAAATCGTAGGCGATTTTTTATCCAATTTTACCCGGAATTTTGTCATATTTACAATAAATAGCTGATACTAAATTACGCTTACAGTAAATCAAAGTCCTAATGTAGTTGCTATAGAGAGCAGTGGTAGCCCCTATAGCCCCCTGCTATAGAGAGCAGTGGTAGCCCCTATTTGGATGTGGATTTGACATTACAGGAAAATTTAGGCAATAAATACCATATATTCGCCAAGGGATCGAATATCCTGGATGTCAGAACAACTAAAGAAGTATTCGTACTATGAAGAAATTCGACGTCGAATGGCTACAATCGCAGTTGACTGCTTAAATTTTTTCTATCGAGTCCTTCGAGAAGTCCTATGCTACCAACGTCAAGCATATATAGATCTGATGTGCTAGGTGTTATCCCATTACTGCAAAAGACTGTGGTGTCACGGAAACATCGATAGACGTATGCTAAGGTGGGAACCTAATAGTAACGTCAAAGTCAGAACTAAAAATTCGAAAGGGCTGTTTTTGAGAACGTTTAACGGCGCAAACGTCCGACGAATTACTCGTATATAGAAGATGGGACAACAATAGGCGTAAACAATCATACGAAATAGAATATAAGGGATTCAGAAATAAAATAAATAATGAATAGAAATTCAATTTCTACAAAAATAATTTTTTATGCTCAAGAAAAAATGTGGGCCTTGATGACTGAAATTTTAGGAAGGAAAAAACTCAAAGTGGATGAGGCTGTTACGAAGAATTTCCCACCAGAAAACTGCCTAAAAACGCTATCCAACAAAAGTGGTAAGCATTTCGCTGATCAAACACAGCAGATACTCGTAGTTCATGAATGCGATACAGTGACCTCCCTCCACTCAAACTCTACGGTCCAACAGTATTTTTATTGAAGATACTAGAAATGAAGAAATATTGACATCTTTACGTACGAGGAAATCACCAAGATATCAATGCCACCATATTTGCACCGATAATCCCAAAAATAATTAATCGAAGTTTAAACCAAGCCAAAATCCCGGATTGCAAACGTACAACCAATCTACAAAGGTGGAGTTACGAGTATATAGTAAACGGTGTGGCAAAGGATAGGTCTATTTCAATACTTCCCGTAATTGAAAAGTGTTTGGAAAAAGTCGTGACAAGGCGGCTACTAAAATGTATCCATAAATACTCAATTATTAACAAAACGCCTTAATAGAAGTCATCGTAAATTATTTGTTTTCTTGGACTTTAGCAAGACATTCGGCACACTAAATTATGCCAAATTGATGCAAGAGTTAAGTATCATAGAATTGCAATCCGTAGGAAATTGACGGATTGACTGCAAACTACAATATATACCTGGTCATAAGAGTCTTTCGGGTAAAAACTAAAGTTTGTTTTAGCAATAACCTGCCGGCTCCCTTTGGAGTACCATAAGAGTCGAAACTTGGGCCACTTTTATTCATTTTATATACTAATAAATTGCTTTGGATTCCATTCGAGTTCGCAGATGATACGGCATTGATTGTTCGACGCAAATGTCTTTAAAATTAAATGCAAATATTACAAGAAGAGCTCGACAGGGTAGTTGAATGGTTCCACGATAATGGGCTCATATTAAACTCGTCCTAAACCAAGCTTATGTACATTCGTAGCTGACATCATAAAAAACTGAACACACCATCAGATTTAACAACATCTACCAGAGTGGAGGTTAAGCTATTGAGGTTGTCGAAATCTAGAAAGGAGTGACAATTGATAGCCAGCTCATATGGAATCTACTCGTTGATAAGTTTCGCTACGACCTTAAAAAGACACTTTTTTGTATTAGCTATAGTATATGGGTTAATATTCGACATTACATGTTCAGAAGCCTTAGTTGAATCAAAATTAAGGTATGGTATACTAACATGGGGTAATACATCTAAAATACACACTGACAAGCTGCAGAAACTCCAGAATGCGATATTGAAGAAAATTAATAGAAGAATTCAAACCAGTGCGCCGGGAGAAAACAGCTTAACCGTAGACCCACTTTAAAAAAAAAACCAAAACGACTTAACCTACGCTGTTGGGTCGTTTTTAACCCTTATATATATTTTTTTTAAGAAAATAAATATAAAAATTAGTACTACTTCAGGTTAGAATTAATTAAAAAATTAAAAATATGTATATATATAGGAAGTCGTTGTGATTACTTAAATGTTTTCAATACATTTTTTCCGCATATGCAGCTTTGTTTTGTTCTCTTTGGTTTTTGCTTTTTCAGCCAAACACATTTTTGGTTATGGTAAAAAAAATCTTGGCCGCTTGACAGGTGGATTGGAATCTTCTTTTTCGATGCCGGTCATAATCGTAGTGGATGCGCAAGATAGCGTAGGTTGAAAAATTGAACATGTACAATTTGGTCAATTCAATGCCTAGATCATGAAGAAATTTCTTACGACTTTGTTTGCATCTCGAAGATTTGTTTTTCGTTTTGAACTATATGCGGAAAGCATCGAAACAATTAAAGCCGAAGTTGTTCTCATTAATAATTCGTTGTCAGATCTACGTTGTCAGATAATGAAAAAAAAATATACAGCATGAAATTTCTGAACTCAAGTCGCAACTCAATGAAATAAAACTTGTTCAAGAAGCAACCGAAAACAGAAGCGTCTCCCGTGATGCAGTGCTATTTGGCATAGCATACACCCCGAACGAAAATTTAAAATCTTACTTTAACCATTTGTGCCATGTTATTCAAATCAAACCGCCACAAATAAACGATATTTTCCGCACGCGCAATTCGACCACAATAATTGTTAAATTCCGATCAGCGTACGACAGGAACTATGTTCTAACTTCCGCAGCGAAATATCGCAAGGTAAACAAAAAACAACTTAATTTACATGACATCGGATTAAGTTCGGATTCTAATATTTACCTCCGTGAGTGTCTATCTAAATCAAACAATAACATATTACATGCGGCACTAACACTCAAAAAACAAAAACTTCTGCAGACTGTGTTTACAAAACGCGGTAATGTGTATGTAAAAAATCATCTACATGATGAACCATCTGTCATCGAAAACATCGCCAAACTTTACGACATTGCCAGCCCCCAAGCAAATAACAACCACAATCAACAATAACACCAGTATCTCTTAAACTATTTTTTTTTCTTCTTCTTTCTTCTTCTTTATATTATTTTCCTTAACATAATCTTGTTAATTTTCTTAATTTTGAATTTAAACTGCTAACTTAATTTTTTTCTTCATTTCTGCTTTTTGTTAAATTATTTTTAAGTTTTTCATTCATTCATTATTTTATATTTTTCATCCAAACAAAACATCTCCATTTTTGCCTTAATTCGTCTATAATGAATACTAACAAGTTTATCACGACCAATAGGGTGCCGCCTGCTTTTAATGTGCCGTTTCCTCTATTTTTGTTATTATACAACAATGCTTGCAACAACTAGTGGCATGAATTCCACGAATTCCATTAGTGATGAGAGTGGAGGGATCTGTCGCTCAATGTTGAATATTCTTTGCGAGCAGAAAACTGGTTTGAGGATATGCCATATTAATGCGCAGAGCCTCTTTCCAAAATTGGATGAGTTTAGAGATCTGTTCGAAGGTTCCAATATTGATGTTGTTTGCGTTAGCGAATCATGGTTTACAAATTATTGCAAAGATAAGGTTTATAAAGTTAATGGGTACAGGCTTTTTCGTGGGGATAGGATAGATAGAATAGGTGGTGGTGCTGCAATATACGTAAGAAGCGGCTTAAATAGTCACCTCAAATGTAAGTCTGACCTCGGAAGTGAGATTGACTATGTTTTCGTTGAACTGAAGTCTCATTCGGGCGCTCTTTTAATTGGGTCTATTTACAGACCAAATAAATATACCGATCCCTCTCCTATTTTTGGTCTTTTGGAATCTATCTCGATAGCTTATCCAAAAATTATCATTGCTGGTGACCTAAATAGCAACCTTTTTTCTGAGCATATTGTGGTTGAGGGCATGAGATCCTTTAACTTATTCCCGGCTAACACTACTCATGCTACTCACTTCACTGAAGAAGGTAGTACCCTCCTTGATGTTTTCTTTGTCACTGATGTAAGCGACATTCTCCTTTACGACCAGCTGTCAGCACCCGGTTTTTCAAAACATGACCTACTGTACTTAACTTTTAATTTTAACTTTACGTCCTCAGATCTAGTATATGAATACCGCGACTTCAGAAGCATTAACTTAAATCAGCTGGAGGTAGATGCCGCACTCATTGAGTGGAATCGAATATTTTACATGCCTTCTTCTAGTGACCAAGTGGACTATCTCTGCAATAATGTTCGTCAATTATTTTATAACCACGTTCCACTGAAAATAAAACAAATAAGGCATGGGCAAAATGCTTGGTTTACTGGTGAAATTAGGGACCTAATCAAGCAACGTAATCGATGGTATGATGCATGGAAGCGTTACAGGTTAGACATCCATCTCCAGATGTATCGTTCCCTGCGCAACCGTGTAGTACGAAAAATTAAAGCGGCAAAAAAAGAGCTCTACAAAAACAAACTAAATACACAGATTAGAGGAAAACAGCTTTGGAATAATCTCCGTGCAATTGGTATTGGCAAAAACAAAGAAGACGGCGATGTTAATTTTAACGTAAACGAGCTTAACAAAAGTTTTGTTAATCTTCCCTTCCCATCCTTAAATGTTGAACGTCCTACATCGTCAACTTCACATGAAGTAGGTAGCTTAGAGTTCGCCTGCATCGATGATGTCGAATTAGTTTCATGTCTGTTATCAGTCAAATCTAATGCCGTTGGTTTTGACGACATCCATCCCAAATTTATAAAAATCATCCTGCCAGTTATTCTTCCCTACTTAGTTTATTCCTTTAATTCTATTTTAACGACCGGTTGCTATCCCACACAATGGAAAATGTCAAAAATTATCCCTATCCAAAAAAAGCCTAACAGTAACGACTTTCGTCCCATTTCAATTCTACCCTATTTGTCAAAAGTATTCGAGCGAGTACTACAAAGACAAATGAGCTCTCACATCCAAAAGTATAACTTGCTCTCTCCTTTACAGTCCGGTTTTAGGAAACACCATAGCTGTATCACTGCAACCATTAAAATTGTAAATGATATTAGAGAGAAGTTAGATTTTAATGAAGCGACGTTTTTGGTGCTCCTCGATTTTTCTAAGGCGTTCGACACCGTTGATCATGCACAACTGTGCCATAAATTGAAAACTTTTTTCCGCTTCTCTAGTTCATCTGTATCACTCATCTCCTCGTACCTGAAACTGAGAAAACAGGCTGTCGTAGTCGGACCTCAGACATCTGACTTTATTCTAAATAATAAAGGTGTCCCACAGGGCTCTATTCTTGGACCGCTTCTATTGTCTCTATATATAAATGAGCTTCCTGCTATTGTTTCTTCTTCCATCCATATGTATGCCGATGATGTTCAACTCTACCATAGTTGCCAACTTGGTATGATCGAAGACTGTTCGAGCGCAATTAATTCTGATTCTCAATCCCTTAAAAACCAAATGCATTGTTATAAGCAAAACATTACTGGATATTACTTACTTTCCCGATATTGTGCTTAATGGCCTTGAAATTGAATATGTTGAAACTGTTAAAAACTTAGGAATCGTGTTCAACAGAACCCTGACATGGAAGACCCATATCAATGCAACAGTTGGTAAGGTATATGGCATACTGCGACAGCTCTGGATGTCCCATTACTATGTCCCCTTAAAAACGCGTTTTTTGCTAGCCAAAACCTTAGTATTTCCTATACTTAGTTATGGCTGCAAAATATTTTCCAACTGTGATGCTGCGTGCCGGACAAAGCTGAATGTTGCGTTTAACAATACTGCCCGCTATGTTTTTTACCTTAAACGTTTTGACAGAATATCCTTGTTTTCCAAATCTCTATACAACATGTCACTTGACCATCTTTTTCGCTATCGAACTCTTATACTGCTATCCAATGTCATTCAAACTCATCAGCCCTCTTATCTCTTCAACATACTGCGCCCTTGCACCTCAAACCGAACTCTCCAACTTATTCCCCCCAGATTTACTTGCCTATCTTCTGAGCGCCAGTTCCTCGTTCACGTCGTCCGCCTGTGGAATTCTTTACCTAGGCATGTTAGAGAGCACGGCGGCACTAGACGTTTTCGTGTTAAACTTAAGTCCTTTTTTGTCAACAACCCAATTTAGCTTAAAGTCTTGTTTATTTTCTATTCTTTTTTTTTCCTCTCTTTTCTTTTTTTTATATCTATTAAATTTAGTTTAATGGAGATGTTCTTGGTTTTGTTTTATCCTAGTTCACTTAATTTCACAAGAATACTTAGTTTTTAGTTTTCTTATTGATATGTTTGTTTTACGTTTATTCAGTAGTGTTTAATATTTTAATTAATTCTAGGCGTCACTAACATATAAGATAATTATTTAATCTTAAAGTGTATGCTTCCAATTTACAAATAAATATAAATTTAACAACAAATTTAAAAGCATTTTATCGTTATCGTCAACATCACCTTTAGTTTTGGTGTAGCATTAGATGATTTCTGGCATCTTCTTCGGCTCAGGTCCAACATCAGGACTATTATGCATTGTGCTTTGTACCATACCATTGTTAATTGAAACAGTGGTTGTTTTTTTTTGGAGGTATACATACTCCTTCTACTTTTTCTAAGCGTGCCAACCATAGCCAAATTCTTTTAGAGTTATTTTTGACCCAATTCGTATGACGAAAAAAGTTGTCCATACGGAAGTTGTTACCTTTCAACCGTTCAACTAAATCTAAGTATACGCGTTCACCTGGATTCCGTTCAACTGCAGCTCCAGTTTCTTTTATTAGATACGGTTGAATGTTCCAAATGTACGAAGTCTCAGTACAAGTACTTACTCATACATACAAACCCAAAATTGTAAGTCGTATTTTTCTGGTTTACTTGGCGTATACTGCCTGAATGAGCAACCACCATGGAAGCCGAGTAATTGTTCATCAGCTGTGGCGCACGACTATGGGTTGTAGAATAGAAGAAGCAATTCAACCAATTTTTTCCATAAGCAACGAATCGGAGCAAATCCGTCGATTTTGTCATCGGTTGGTTGGGTCATCGAAATGCAGAACTGTTTTCGATCTAGAAAAACATCTGGTGAAATGAAACTAAAAAAAAGCTTTTGAGATAATAGCTCACTTGTAAACACCCGCTTGGATCAAGACGCCGGAATACGCATGCAACATGCTTTTATCCATTTCTTTACGTTTGTCGCCGAACTTTGAGCGGCCAAAATTATTCCTATTTTCGATTATTAGATATTTTCTGGATTTGAGTTGGAAAAAATAATAAAAACGATTCAATCAAAACTTCAATACTAGCAATAGCGTAACGGTTTCATTGTAATAATATTTCCAGAACGAGCGCGACCGATACGAAAAGTGGATCGGAATCCGCTGGATCCAGAGCTGTTTCTTCACTTTCTCTATCCAATTCGCTTGAATCACACTCTTTATCGAAAGCAATTTCGGCTTCATTCACAAAATCACCCCCACCACCCGACCAAAAATCTTCCTCACTTGACGAATGACTTGACATTTTATCAAAATAAACTTGCTTCTTTGATTGAATTAGAACAAATAGCGATTTTACTTCCCTTTGCAATGAAATTTCCATACAAAATTTAGTACGGGTCGAAAACGACAAAATCTGACAGAAAAGATTCAAATTCAAAACAAGCACGGTCGTCTAAGAATAAAAATCTAAGGCAGTCAAATTTCGGCGGTTTAGGCTTTAGGGTATTTGAAAAAGTTCCCGGAATTTATTCAGAAAATTAAAAATACAAGTTTATTCATCTAAATCTATATTGTCCCCTTCAAAGTAATCCCCATCGACTGCGACACACTTATGCTAGTGCTTGATCCAATCCTCGAAACATTTGTTATATTCGGTTTTAGGTAAGTCGACCAGTGCTTCCTGTGATTTTTCCATTACTTCCTCTCGGCTGCTGAAAAGCGTTACCTGTAGTGGTTTTTTTACTCGATTGAACAGAAAGAAGTCATAGGGAGCCAAATCAGGTGAATTCGGTGGCTGTTGGATGGTATTTGTTGAATTTTTCGTCAAAAAATGACGAATAATGATGGCACTGTGCGACGGTGCGTTATCATGGTGCAAAATTCACGAGTTTTCTGCCCATAATTCTGGTTTCTTTCACGCAAACGTCTCATAACGCCCAAATAATACTCTTTGTTTACTGTCTGGCCTTCTGGAAAAAAATCATGATGCACTACACCGTTGTAATCCATGAAAACCGTGAGCATTGCCTTCTTTTTTGACTGAAAAAGACGTGGTTTTTTTGGTCTCGGTTCATTTGGTGAACGCCATTCACTTGCCTGATGACTGGATTGCATGTCGTACTCATAAACCCACGTCTCGTCTCCAGTAATGATCCTTTTGATGAATGTGGGATCGGATTCAGCCTCGCAAATCATCTCTTTTGGGACGTCAACACGGTCTCTTTTTTGCATGAAATTGAGGTCTTTTGGCACCAACTTTGCTGCTACACGAAGGAAACCCAAATCATTAACCAAAATTTATGCACGGATCCACAGGCAATGTTCAAGTCCTCCGCTATCTCTCTGATGGTTAATTTGCGGTTATTGACTAACATTTCTTTTACTCCATCAATGTTTTCGTCGGTTTTCTGTCGATGGTCTGCCACTGCGTTCATCATCTTCGATTGACTCACGACCACTTTTGAACCGCTCGTGCTACTGGTAAACGACCGTTTTCTTTAGAGACTCGTTGCCGAAACACTTTTCCAACGTTCGCGCACCATTAAATTTATTTTTTACGCAAAATTTAATACAAGTTCGTTGTTGCAAATTTAAATCCATTTCTAAAATTGTAAAAAATCGCCAACACACACAGAGATAGATGTACTCTTGGCTACGTAACTTTTGCAAATGTCAAGCTATGACCAATAGATTTACCAACTTAACAAAAAAAAACAGAAATCAAATCGTAACAATAGGAGCGCCACACCGTGGTTATTCCATATTTTGATCAAGGTAGTATGTAAGTAATAAATTCATGAGAGCATAGGCATATATTGACACTATTTTTTAAAATGTAGGTCTAAGTGAATTAGATTTTTAAGATGCAATACCACTCGAATATTATGACCACAACCGTTTATCTTAAAACGGCCACTACAACATCAATTCAACACAAGAAGATGCTCCCAACTTAAACATAGTGTCCCAACGATACCTAATGAGTTTCCCCAACCAATGCTTACTTTGGTGTACCCTGACCCATGTTAACGGTTACAGTTGCTTAGAAACGCTGTTTGATGTCTGCATTTACAAAACAAGAATACGCAGACATTATTTACATTTATGGGCTGTGCAATGGAAGTACAACTAGTGCGCGACAAAGAAAACATCCTAACCCACGACTTCCTAGTAAATGAGTATTTGGAAATAAGTATCGAAGGCTTCGAGAAACGGGATCAGTTTCAAATACACGACCGAATGCGGAAGCTCCAGGCTCAAGGATTTTCATTCACGATTCACGATTCACGATTCACGAATCACCATCAGACTCCTAGCTTTGCAATTCAATGTTTCCAGACATAAAATTTCTAATTTATGGAGAAAATCTTTATCCATACCACCGTACACCTGTACAAGAACTGATTCCCAATAATTTGGAAAAGAGACTTGAGTTTTCTAACTAGTTGCTGGAGCGGAGCCTGGATGACAACGAGTTTATTAGCAGAATTCTATGGACAAACGAATCTCAATTTACAAGAGATAAGATCACAAATTTTCATAATCTACATGCGTGGGCTGAGGACAATCCACATACAAGGAGACATAAATGATTTCAACATAAATTCAGCTTCAATATGTGGGCAGGTGTACTTGGAAACAAGTTAATTTGTCCCTTCAAACTACCACCTAGGCTGATCTCTACAAACTATCTGCAGTTTTTGCGAAATGATTTACCAGATCTATTGGAGGACATTCCACTGATTCAACTAGCTTCATCATATTTTCAACAGGACGGTGCTCCAGCCCACTATGGTCGTGAGGCAAGATGAAGAGTACGGTAAACGCTGGACAGGAAGAAATGGACCAGCTCACTGGCCTGCAAGATCTCCTGACCTTACAGTATTGGTTTTTTTTTATGGAAAAGAATGAAAGAACGTGTTTATTCAACCGAAATAGCAACTTTAAGTGAATTGGAAGAGCGTATTCTCGAAATATCATCAATAGTGAGGCAGCAGGTAGCATCAATAAACATTTGCAGTGAGATACTGCAAGATTATAACTGTTCTAGGATAGGTACACATAAAGTAAAAATTACCTAAGACCACACAAAATCATTTTTTATTCATAGCCTTTGGAGCTTATAGCAAAAAAAAAAAGTTTTTTATAAATTTTACCTGCGGCAGGTTTTTCCGAGTATCATAAAATCTGTGGATTTTTCTGCAAACTTTTTGATGATTTTTTTTTATTATTGTTACTTTCATAAGAAAAATATTGTAAAACGTTATTTTCTGGAGAAAAGTGACCTCAAAAATTAGCATGGGCAATAAAATTGGAACAGGCTTAGAAATTGGATATCTAAAGACTCAAACAAGATATCAACTTTATTTAAACTCCGTTACAAAGGCTAGTATTTCATCTAAAAACAAAGTCCTACACGAAGTTTCTACCTTTAGTACTAACAGAACAATTTCCGTTAACATGGGTCAGGGTACACCAAAGTAAGCCTTTTCTTAAATCCTCTATAAATGATATCAATTTTAGATATTGACTCTTTCTGTGGAACAATTTTTGTCTTAGAATATGCCCAGGAATCATTTCCCAAATTATCGTTGACGAATTAGGGGACACCCTGTATAACATAAATTTTTTTTTAAATATTTTGTGTCCCAAAATTAACGCAGGATTTGAATTTCGCACCATTTGTGCGGTAAAGTGTTGCTAATGAAAAAAATGACAGCGTGGCAACTAACAGTTCAGAGTTGGACTAGTGATTTAACGTCATCAACTGCCAGGAGATTATTTCAAAAATTCAGGGAGACTGGATCAATTAGTGATCTTAGACACTCGTTCAACATAAAATATCGAAGCAGTTCGTGAGAGTATTGCTGAGAGTCCATGAATAACAAATCGGCACCATGGGCACGAATTGGACATTTCCAAAAGCTCTCTACAGCCTAATCTCACGAAAGATTTTCATCTTTATGCATATAAAGCGAAGTTGGCTCAAGAACTGACCACTCACAGTGAAGAGAGTTCGTATGGAACAACAATAAGTTGAGCTAGGTTTTCAAACAAAATCATCTTCAGCGAAAAAGCTTTGTTAATCGTCAAAATTGTCGAATTTAGGGTTCGGACAATCTACTAACTAAGAAACAAATGCAAGATGTCATTGTTTAGTGGCGGATTTAGGGTTGGAAGCATCATCGGACCATTCTTCTTTGAAAATGCGGCTGGTCAGTCAATAACAGTTAATGCTGCTCGTTATCGCATCATGATACTCGTACTTCAGCTTTTTGTTCCTAAATTGTAGATTCAACAAGACGGTGTCACATGACATACGAGTACATGCCAAGAAACAATTCAATTACTGCATGACTCATTTCCCGGTCGTGTAAGTTCCTGTTTTGGTGATCAGAATTGGCCGCCCAGATTATGTGATTTAACGCCGTTGGACTTTTTTCTTTGTGGTGTTTTGAAGTATAAGGTTTATGTCAACAAGCCCACGACCACCCAATTACCACTTAAAACCTATAATGTAGAGGGAAAATTCGTCCTCTCGATGAAACTTGTGAAAATTGGTTTTGATTTATGTGAAAAGACCAAAACTTGGTCGAAGACACACGAATAAACTTAAACCTCCAATCACTTACGAAAGGCCAAGTCTTGGTCGAAACGTATGAGTGATTCCTTTTAATCGGAGCGTAAACTTGTAAAAGCTGTTCTCTAAATAAAACACTAACAACGGTTTACGTGGATTTTTCACAATATAATAAAATTTTATTCTTCTATTAGAGTAATTTGGTACTTGAAGTGAGTGTGAATTATATGATGCGACACAAATAAAAGTTGAGAGTTGCCACATCATTATATTTTGATTGGTACATAAATTTAAATGTTGTCACATCATTATTTTTTATTTGGTACATAAATTTAAATGTTAATTAAAACTGAAATAATGTTAAATAATTCACAAAACAATTAATAATTTATTTATAACAAAATAATAAAATAATAGCTGTGCTACAATCTCCCCCTCTGGACATGAAGTCGTCTCGACGATTGTACAGGTCAGCGTCGGTTGGAAGGTCGTCCCCTCCTTCTTATGGGTCGTATTGGCTTATTTATTGTGGATGCGTCCTTCGCTCGGAATGGAGTTAGCGCAGACACATGATAGGTTCCAAGAGGTACATCTAACTTATCCGCTTCAGCAATTTGGAAAAGTGTTTCGCTGAATCGCCGTATAATGATATATGGACCATCTTGCCTAGGTGCAAATTTGGATGTTATTGTTTTGCCTGCGTTACTAAGAACGTGTGTTGTAATTAGGACTTCATCCCCGAGTTTATATTCTGGAGCCTTTTGGTGCCTTCGATTAGCGTACTGCACATGTTTGTTTTTGTTGTCATCTTCTAACTTGGATACTGTTTCCAAGATGTTGGGTAGTTCTCTTAGGACAGGAAGTATTGTAGAGTCGAAATTCGGATCATCAATGCTGCTACTGAGATCATGGGAGATATGTATTGGTGCTTGCAGCTCGCGTCCAAAAGTAATATAAGCTGCTGTTTGTCCAGTTGTAGAACAGACTGCAGAATTCATCGCGAAACGAATGGATGATAGGTGTTGTGACCATGTGTCATGTTGATTTTCAACGAGGATCGCCAACTGTGTTTTTAGGTCACGGTTCTTGCGTTCCACCATGTTGGGCTGTGGATGATATACCGGTGTAAGCATCTGATCTATTCCGAGACGTGTAGTTAAATACTGCATTATTGCAGCGATAAATTGTGGACCATTGTCGCTAATTACTCTTCTTGGGATTCCGTATCGTAGGAAGATTTCGTGTAACAAAACATTTGAACATTTTTCCGCTGTTGCTTCAGTAAGAGGGAAAAGTTCTACCCATCTGCTAGTTGTGTCTTCTACTACAAATATCCATTTGTTGCCATTGCTGACAGGTAATGGTCCAAAAAGGTCTATAGAGAGTGCCTCGAATCTTTGATTGCTTGCTGTGGTTTTGTAAAGTCCCATTGGTCGTAGATTACTTGGCTTATATCGCTGACACTTGTCACACTCTTTGACATATTTCTGAACCGTAGAGTACATCTTATCCCAATAGAATTTTGAACTTATCCTTGATAAGGTTTTGTCAACTCCGTAGTGTCCAGCAGTAGGGGAATCATGAAGGGCTTTCATGATTGTTTCTATTTCTTGGTCTGGAACTACTAGCGCTGCTTCTTCAGTATCTGTATACTTGTATAATACACCATGAGTCACAATGTATCCCTCATTGGCATATTTTTCACCTTCAGTACCATCGGTGCTCTCAAGTGCTTCTAAAATAATTTTAATTTTATCATCTTTTAGTTGTTCTTGACGAATTTCTTGGCTTCCACGGGTTGGAATCGCGACTTCTGTGTAGCATATGTCACAGGATTCAATTGGCGGGCGTGATAATGTATCGGCTACACTATTCGTTCTCCCTGAAATATACTTTATTTGAATATTGTATGGCTGAAGTTGTAACGCCCATCGTGCCAAGCGCCCAGTAGGTGACTTGATCATCATTAGCCACCTTAATGGCTGGTGGTCCGTTAAAAGGGTTAAGTCTGCGCCTTCAATATAGCCGCGAAATTTATTGGTCGCCCAGACGATCGCTAGTGCTTCTCTCTCTGTCGTCGAATAGTTCTGTTCTGCTGATGTCAATAAGCGACTAGCATATTCTATTGGGTGCTCGTCAGGGCCCTCCCCCTGGACTAAAACTGCTCCCAATGCATAACTGCTGGCGTCTGTCTTCAAAAGGTATGGCTTTGACTTAGAATAGGTGCAGTCACCAAGAGATTCTTGAGTTTTTGAAATGACTCGTCTTCCAATGCACTCCACCTGAATACAGCTGATTTTTTTGTAAGACTGCTTATTGGTTTCGAAACTTTAGCGAAATCAGGTATAAAGCGTCTATACCATGAGCAGGTTTGTAGAAACGTGAGAACTTGCTTCACGTTTTTTGGCTGTTGCATATTAAGTATGGCTGACACTTTTTCAGGATCCGTTTTTATCCCATCTATCGTAATAATGTGTCCCAGAAACTTAACTTCTTCGCAACAGAAATTACATTTTCCTAGATTTACCCGCAAGCCGAACTGCTTAAGCCGGTTGAAAACTTTATCTAAATCATTAATATGCTCTATTAACGTTGATGAGCAAACAATTAGATCATCTAGGTAAGCCTGGACCACTGTGTCATCTAAACCAGATCGGACTTGGTCCATCAGGCGTTGAAATGTAGCGGGTGCGTTCCGTAATCCGAATGGCATCCTATTAAAACGAAAGGTACCAAATGGCGACGTGAAGGCTGTCTTATCCTTATCCGATGGGTTTACTCCGATTTGCCAATATCCAGCTTGAAGGTCAATCGTAGACATGTATGGCGTGGATTTGGCTGCATGGAGCAAGTCATCTATCCGAGGAAGAGGATACCTATCTGGTGTGGTGATGGCATTGATTTGTCTGTAATCAACACATACCCTGATGTCACCATTCTTTTTGGGAACCAACACTACAGGTGAGGCCCATGGTGAATCGCACGGTTCAATGATTTTCTGCAAAAGCATTTTCTGTAACTCAGCTTTAAGCTGTTCCTTCCTCACAGGTGATAGACGATATGGAGGGGAAGCTACTGGTTGATGAGATCCGGTTTCAATGGAATGAACTACACCACGAACAGTTATCTCGTCCTCCCATTTAAAAATATTGTCGTGCTTCTGTAATAAATCATCTAATTGTCCCTCATCCTTCTTTATAATACTGGTCAAGTTTATGCCCAACTTATAGGGTGGCCCAAACAGTCTGTCATTTAGCCGGTCTTCCTCTTCATTAGAGAAATCGAGGAATACGTTTCGTATCCGATTGTTACCTGGTTGTCCTTGGTCGTAGACATGTAGTGGTAAGGAATCCTCAAATACTTCGTATATTTCTTCTGCAGAATATTTCTTCATAGGTGGCAATGGCATGGGTTTTTTATACCTTGGTGCGTTATCAATCAGCTTATTTATTTTTTGTACTATCGCCGGATCGTAAATTGGAGAGACTGGGCTGATTTCACCGTATGCAAAATTCGGTGTTGTTGCAATTTCTGTATATTTAAAGAAAGGAACACTAAATTCGGGTTGATCGGCAAAATACCATATGTTCTTGGCTGGGTTGATTATAATACCAGAGCTTTCTAAATAATCGATTCCCAATAACGTGATATTGTCATTGGCTTCTGACAACACACTAATGCTTATTTTGGTTTGTCGGCGGCCTATTTTCATATAAGTGGTTGTCGTCAAGATATCTTGGGTTCTGAGAATACCATCTGCCAGTCTAATTTCCGCTTTCATTTTCCGAAAGTCGTGATTTTCCTTTCTTAGCTGGGCACTCAGCCTGTTGCTGGCAATACTCGTTTTGGCTGCCGTATCTAAGTAAGCAACATGTTTAATACCGCCAAATTCTACTACCACTGCTGGTATGTTACCTCCCTCGCTAATTCTCAAGTCTAAGGCATTAATGCTGGCTCCACTTCCAGAGCTGATGCCTTTAGAGCATTTTGGACAATTTCTTTTTATATAGCCTATGGTTCCACATCCAAAGCAAACTAGCGGATTTTCCGGACCTCTATTATTAGGCCCTAGTGGTCGTTGCTGCTTGGACTGCTCGCTGCTATTAAATTTACGGCAATTTTCTTTCATATGTCCTACAAAATGACAGAAGCTACATCTTATAACTTCCTTCTTCGCTACTGGGTGGAGTCTTTCGTATTCTCTTGCGAGGGCTATGAGTTGGGTAAATGTTTTAAACTCGCCCCTCCTAACACCCTTCTTGATATTATCATGTAGCAGGCTGTATATAATGTCTATACAGTGTACCTCTGGTATGGGTGGCTGGGGAATTTCGGCCAATAATGCTCTTTTTGCACTGATAAATTGGTCCGTTGATTCACCCAGTTTTTGTTTTTTTTCAAACAATAGCTCAAATATAATGTACACTGGTCGTCGTGGAGCGTATTGGTCTCTCATCATTTCGATGGCATTTGACCAAGTAGTCATTTCCGTATGGATGCCTTTCCACAATGTCGCTGCTTCATTCTTTAGAAGCAAGGGAAGCTCTATCAATGCATCTTCATCGGTGATGCGGCGAACCCTTTTAAAAATTTCAACGTTCGTTATAAAATTTTCGAAACGTTGGGCGTCAAATTCGCCATTAAACCGCTCCGTGCAATCGCACAACGTCTCTTTAAACCGCTGGGTTCCTTCGGGAATACGGTGTTCCATGTCCGTTGTATTTGCTTGTTCGTTGGTCGTCATCCTGCTGGTAGTACCTGTTCTTGTATTTGCCGCTGGACCGTCAAACATTCCCTCCAGTCTTCTTGATCTACCCCCCGAGCCTTGCCTGTCAGAGGTCTTACTGCTGCTTAGTAGGTCTTCTTGCTCTTCCACGTACGTTCCAACAGAGCCTTGCCTATCAGAGGTCTTACTGCTGCTGCTGGTGCTATCTCCTGTGCTGAGCCTTGCCTAAACGCCAAAACGGAATATCCGTTTACCCGCGACCGCGACTCACGTTATCGGTTTCACTGACTCGCGTTATCGGTTTCACTGACTTGCGTGAATTGCCGATAAATCCGTGGGGAACTCGAGCCTCACGTTGGGCGTCAATTGTAGAGGGAAAATTCGTCCTCTCGATGAAACTTGTGAAAATTGGTTTTGATTTATGTGAAAAGACCAAAACTTGGTCGAAGACACACGAATAAACTTAAACCTCCAATCACTTACGAAAGGCCAAGTCTTGGTCGAAACGTATGAGTGATTCCTTTTAATCGGAGCGTAAACTTGTAAAAGCTGTTCTCTAAATAAAACACTAACAACGGTTTACGTGGATTTTTCACAATATAATAAAATTTTATTCTTCTATTAGAGTAATTTGGTACTTGAAGTGAGTGTGAATTATATGATGCGACACAAATAAAAGTTGAGAGTTGCCACATCATTATATTTTGTTTGGTACATAAATTTAAATGTTGTCACATCATTATTTTTTATTTGGTACATAAATTTAAATGTTAATTAAAACTGAAATAATGTTAAATAATTCACAAAACAATTAATAATTTATTTATAACAAAATAATAAAATAATAGCTGTGCTACAATAATATATATTCTTATATTTAAGCTTACTCTAGTTCTTAAAATTTCCTTCTCCGGACAAGCCCTATGGCATCGTGCAAAACAAACTCATAGTAAAATAATTTTCGAGATCTAATAAAAACCATACATTCATTCATTCTGCTGTCAGTTAGAATCGACCCTGTGGACGAAAGTCGACAATCGACAACAAGTTTGTCCACTCGACCTGGAAGAGTTCTGGATAGTGATATTTAAACTGAAGATTAATAAAGCTGCAGGAGCAGAAATTATTTAAAGAAGCGGGGATTGATTTGGTACATACATACACCACCTAGTCTGTAAAATATGGATGGATGAAAGAATGCCCGTTGAATAAAATCTCAACGTCGTTAACCATACGAGTATCTTCAAAAAATAGTCTCTTTCCTTAATATTATATATAAGATTTTCTCTTCCGTACTTTGTGAACTACGAGTAGTAAGTCCAAAAGAAGTAAGTCTTAAGAAAACTCAGCTACATCAAATCGATACCACCAGCCTGATCTGCCTGACAATGAAGACATGCACTGCTCCATAATAGGCGGCAATGCAAATACGGAGACATTTGATGTCAAAAAATGATTTCAACAAGACAAATTTAGAAGGCCTGCTAAAACACGCTAAGGACATTGGCATCTGCTCTGAGTCCTGAATAGCTTCAAACAGAGGTCTTCAGATATTATGCTGCCTACGCTAGAAAACATTATGACGGGCTGTGTAGAACTGATCCACATTCCACTGTCATGGAGAAAAGTCAATGCAGTTTTCATTCCCAAAGCCGGGAAATTTTCTCCGGAAATGTCCCAAAAGACATCAGACCTGTAAGCCTATCATCTTTCCTTGTGAAAACTCTAGAATGACTGATTGATTTCCATATACGAGCTTCCTCA
Source organism: Volucella bombylans (assembly GCA_949129095.1). Classification (NCBI taxonomy): domain Eukaryota; kingdom Metazoa; phylum Arthropoda; class Insecta; order Diptera; family Syrphidae; genus Volucella; species Volucella bombylans. The sequence continues at coordinate 170,157,281 of OX422141.1, forward strand.
ATAAACGGTACCAGTTTAGTCTTTTCCGATACAGCAAAATATTTGGGCCTCATTTTTGACAGGAAACTAAACTGGAAACCTATAATTCAAGAATGAGTCAATAAAGCTACAGTAGCTTTATTCTCTTACAAAAAAGCCATTGGGAATAGATGGGGCCTTCAACCTCGCATAACCCATCATAAAACTCACCTACGGGGTTGTTGTCTGGTGGACGGCCTTAGACAATGCAGTCAACTGCAGTAAACTAAGCAGAGTCCAAAGAATAGCATGTCTATGCATAAGCCGAGCCTTACGGTCTACTTCCTCTGCGGCATTTGACATTCTGTTTCATATGACACCCCTCGATATTTTCAGCAGGCAATGGACAAATAATTCATTTGGCCACGCTAACATTCTTAATACATTAGGAATCCTCACAGAGAACATCGATTACACCATACCTGAACTTTGGTTTGGCAAAGACTTCAATGTAAGCTTCCCCTCTAGATCATTCTGGGAGGAAGATGCTTTAATAATAATACATAATAATCACTTTATTATTAAGTAAAATAAATTACAATCAATAATAACAAAAGTTATAGCGCTAGCTACCAGGGCTTTCGGCTAAATATTTAAAATTAAAGTAAATAATATCACTATCATTTTGAATGTTTGAAGTTGTTAATACTCGTAGTGTGAATATTAGTTTAATATTGTTTTCTGTAGGTTTTTTCAGTAGTTCTGTCAGTGAGTCTTTGCAAGCAATGTTTTTTAATGTGTTCCTGATCTTTTCGCAGTCCATTAGGCGTTGTGTGGAGAGGGTTACATTTTTGGAGCATAGATGGCAGCTATGGGGTTCGGTTTTTGTTAGCAGGTGTTCGTGAGCCATGCGTGTATGACCCATTCTGAGCCGCAGAAAACATTTTAACATGTGTTTTGGCAGCTTGTTGGGTATATTGCCATTTCTGCCGTCTGGTTGATAGTCGAGTAATGATGGCTGTAGTGAATCCATTCGATTTGTATGTTATTTTTCCATAATGTTTTAATATGGTTCTTGAGGTCTTTTTTGTTGTTTACATTATACATGACGAGCGGTTCAGTTGTTGCCAACCGTGCAGCTTTGCCAGCTTCTTCATTGCCTTTGACGCCCATGTGACCAAGTACCCATGCGATTTTAAGTCTGTTTGTGTATGTGATGAGCTTATCTCTGATGTTTTGAATGATGGGAGAGTTATGGTTAGTGTTTTTGATAGCATTAATTGTAGACAGACTATCAGTGCATATTAATGTTCTCTTGTATTTTATGATTTTGGTTGCTTGGAGTATTGCGGTTGCTTCGGCCGAAAAGACGGTTGCGAATTGGGGTAGAATACTGTGGAGCAGGTACGCAAAGTAGAGCGGAACAAACAATGCGAAAATCAAACTACACCTTTAAATGATTATTTAAATTTTAATAGATTTGAATCTTCTGAATTCAATGAATGCCAAGAAAAGAATAAAGGATAAAATAAAAAGGTTATGTTAGGATTACAGATGAAAATTAGGTGAGAGATGAATGTATTTATATGTTGGTATGCGTGATCACGAATTGTCAGGGATGTCCAACACGCCCCCTCAATGAGATGATCCTCAAACCTTCGTAACTCCAAGTCTGGATAAACAGCGAAAATGCTTCGGTCCAGGTAGTGCCTTGGTTAAGACATCCGCAGGCATTTCTTCTGTTGGTAGGTTTTCTAACTTAATGTATCCTTGAGATAAAATGTCCCGAATGAAATAATGTCGTATATCAATGTGTTTAGTCCTTTGGTGGAATACGTGATTTTGAGCAAGAAGTCCTGCACCTCGATTATCGTTATATAATGTAATATCACCTAAATTTTGAAGACCAATTTCCTTTAGGAATGTTCTAAGATGAATGGCTTCCTTCATAGCTTCTGAAATCCCCATGTACTCAGCTTCCGTGGAAGACAAAGCCACAGACAATATTTTGCCTCCCCAAGATCCCTAATTTCGAAGTCTTCCTTTAAACTATTTTTAACATGATCTATCCAGTTAACATCCTTGGAACACAGTAAAACATCATCAACGTAGATAGAGAGGAGTAAGATATGTCCATCTTTCCACGCAACGTATATACAAGGATCTGCGTTAGTCGCCTTAAGACCCATTTGTCGCAATTTATGGTCAAATCTGACATTCCACTCATGTCCGGCTTGTTTTAAGCCATACAGAGCCTTTTGTAAACAACATACCTGCCTTCCATCGCGAAAATCTTCCAGCATTATTTTTGCCCTTTTTGCAATGACACTGTCTATTGGCTCCCTTTGAATGATTTCCTCTAAAGAATGTTCCAATAAAGGCGGCGTCTTCATATAAATTCGTTCATTCAAATATCCATTTAAATAAGCTGAGGTTATATCAACTTGATGAACCTTGAGTTGATATTTAGCAGCAATCGCAAGCATAAAGCGTATAGACTCTAGGCGAGCTATAGGAGCAAAAGTTGTAGTGTAGTCTACACCCGGTTGTTGACTAAATCCTTGTGCTACCAGGCGTGCCTTTCTTCGAGTTACTACACCCTCCTCATTGTATTTGTTCGTTAGCACAAATCTACATCCTACCTTATTTTGATCCTCCTCTTCACGAACCAATTTCCAAGTGTCGTTTTTAATTAAGCTCTTGACTTCATCTAAAACAGCGTTCTTCCCCTCAACACAGTACTGCCCTTGTAAGGCTTCCTTGAAAATAACTTCGCCATTAAACGCGTAGGCTACAACGTCGTCATTTTCACTGTTTTGAATAGTAGCTTGAATCGGCTTGGATTCTTCAACAGAATTTTGATCGCCATCATTACCACCAAATGGTTCAGCAGAATTTTGTTCACCTGCAGCAGCATCACATGGAATTTCCATCAATTCGACAACACCAGATTTTGTCTCGTTTGAGATGATATCTCCATCCTCTAGCATACTTGTATGAACATCCACAAACCTAACATCTCTTGTGACGTAGATTTTTCTCTCTGACGGCATCCAAATTCGATAAGCCTTTGATTCATTGGAGTAGCCAACAAATATTCCCTCAGATGAACGAGCTCCAAATTTGTCTTTGTTGCTCTGCAACCGAATATTTGAAGATGCTTTAAATTTGGAATTCTTCCTGTCCATAATTCGTAAGGTGTCCTGCCATTAAGACTTCTTGATGGACAACGATTTCTCAAATAATTCGCAGAACATATTGCTTCTGCCCAAAATGAAGGAGAAAGTCCAGCTTGTAGAACCATACATCTGGCCATTTCAACCAAGGTTCGGTTCTTTCTTTCGCTTACACCATTCTGTTGTGGCGTGTATGGCGCGGAAAACCTTCTTCTGATTCCTTCTGATTTTAGATATTCATCAAAAGAGTTTGAACAATACTCCTTACCATTATCCGTCTGAAGCGCTTTTATTTTACGTCCGGTTTGTTTTTCGACGAGACTTTTATATGACAAGAACATTTTAAATACATCGCTTTTGCTCTTAATAATGTATACTTCACACCAGCGCGAGTAGTCATCTATAAAAGTGACAAAATATTTGCCTCCACTATGGGACTGTGTCCGCATAGGCCCGCAAACGTCAGAGTGGACAATCAGTAAGGTTTCATCGCTTTTTATTTCGTTCGTAGAAAATGGCTTCGCCGACATCTTTCCTTTTATACAAATGGCGCATGGTCGTAACTGCTGACCAGATTTCAAATCGATTCCCTTTGCAATCCTGTTTTTAGCCATGTCGATCAAATCCTTTGAATTTAAATGGCCTAGACGTTCATGCCACACCTGAATTAAAGACTTTATTGATGTATCTGTTGATTCAGCAACGCGGGCAGTTTCCGTTGTTTGTCGAAGGTAGTACAAATCACCAATTCGGTCTGCTAAAAGTTTGACCTGTCCATTTTTACCACGAACTAATGCACCGTTGCGCTTGAAAACCACTTCGCAGCCTTTATCCGTGATTTTGGAAACTGAAAGTAAATTTGTGCGCAGATCAGGAACTAGCAAGGTATTATCAAAATTTACTGACCTTGACTCGATTCCAACGGCTGTTTGGAGTCTTACAGTTCCAATAGCCTTGACTTTGGTAGATTGATTGCTTGCTAAGTTGAGTTTTCCACGGTCGGTGGGTGACAGCTTCTCGAAGATGTCTTCTTCACGGCACAAGTGGGAAGTGCAACCGCTATCTAAACACCAGCTGTGTTTTAAGTCCATAGGCTCCGTGATCATGGCATGTTCGGAAACTGATTTTATGTAAAATGAATCTTTTACACACTCACGTTGTGAACTTTGACGTTTAACGTGACATTCGGCAGCTTTATGTCCATGTTTATTGCATTTGCCACATCGAAATGGGAACTTTTTCATGCCACTTACGGGACTAACTTTAACTGCCCGGTTCGAATTGAAATTTGATTGTTTTTTAGGAAAACTCTTTGTTGCTAGCATAGCTCCAGATTCGCACTCCTTGGATTTCTGCTTCCGCGCTTCTGCTTCTTCTAGGATTTTGACTTTAAGCCTTTCGGCGTTAGGCAAAGCATCCTGCGTTTCAACAGCACAACGAAAGTTCTCGAAGGACTCAGGTAAACTGTACAAAAGCATTATGCTCAATAAGTCTTTGTGGATTTTAACATCCATTGAATCAAGCTTATCCACAGCATCAAAGAATTTATTCACATGCTCACGTACATCGTCACCTTCATTCATCTTTTGAAGAGTTAGCTGTTTCAATAAAGTGGCCTTCCTAGCTGGACCTGATGAGGCGTAGATGGACTCCAGTTTCTTCCAAACATCTTGAGATGTTTCACACCCACGGATTTGTTTCAGCTCAGATGGACTGATAGACAAAATGAGATAAGCTTTAGCTTTCTTGTCCGCACGTTCCCAGGCTGTTAGAGCCTTCTGCATCTTTGCATCGTTATCCGTAGGTACCGGAGGTTTAGGTATTGCGCCAGTCACATAGTCCCACATGTCATTTTTAATAAGCAGCGCTTCTGCTTGTAAACACCATGTGTCATAGTTGTCTTTGGACAACATTTCAAGCCTTAACGTATTGGAAGGATTTGCCATTGTTAAACAACGTGTATATTGTTTTTAGATAATGTTCAATATCCTGGGCCCATAACCTGTGGAGCAGGTACGCAAAGTAGAGCGGAACAAACAACGCGAAAATCAAACTACACCTTTAAATGATTATTTAAATTTTAATAGATTTGAATCTTCTGAATTCAATGAATGCCAAGAAAAGAATAAAGGATAAAATAAAAAGGTTATGTCAGGATTACAGATGAAAATTAGGTGAGAGATGAATGTATTTTTATGTTGGTATGCGTGATCACGAATTGTCAGGGATGTCCAACAAATACCCTTAGTAAGAACGGTACCATTTATTTCTATGACTGCGAAAGCCGTGCAATCTCCTGTTTTGGAACCGTCAGTAAAGATGATGGTCCAGTTTTTCGATTTGAGTTTATCGGAAAGTTCTTTGAAAATGGCCTTGTATATTTCGCTGGTGGTTGAGCTTTTTGGGTAATCCCTAAGGTCTAGCAAGATGGATGAATCCGACAACAGCCATGGTGGGTATGTTATTGCGTTGTGAAATTGCATTATAAACGGGATGTCTAGGCTGCGTGCGCACTGTTGAGCGTTGTGGATAGTCGATGGTATTTTTGGTGTTTTCTTATGGGATATCGTTCTTCTGGCATCTTTTATGATTGGTGATTTTGATGATGATGTAAGTTTAGGTATGAGAAATGACGTGAGATAGTCGAAACGTTGCTCAACTGATGGCAGACTTGCTTCTGTTAGCATGTTTTTCAACGGTGTCGTTTTGAATGCTTACAGCTGCATGATATTGTAGTTTCAGGATTGTTGATTTGCTGCAATTACCGTAAATAACTAGCCCGTAGTCCATTTTCGATAGTACGTATTATTACTTTGATGACTCTGTTGAGGGTGTTTGTGTGGGAAGCACCGTTTTTGCAGGAAAGATACTTAATTATGTTAACTCTAATAGCTAGGCTTTTTTTCATATATAAACAATGTTCAATAAAATTAAATTTACTATCAAAAATAACTCCTAGAATATTTAATTTGTTGACACTACAGATATTACTATTATTAACATTAATTGATAATAATTTTGTGCAGCTGTTTTTCTGCAAATGTGCATTACTTTTGTTTTGTCAAAAGAAATTTTAGAGCCAGAGGACTCGCACCAAACTTTAATGTCTGATAATTATTTTACCAAATGTGGCTTTTACCTTATTAAGTTCCTTGCATTTTGAGAATATATTATTATTATTATAATTTATTAAATTATAATTGAAATTATAACGCTAATATATAAAGGCAAGCACAAGCTACTAAGACTTTCGGCTCTGAGTTAAAATTAATTTTCATATATACATAAATATTGTTAGGAATTATTAAAAATTTTGGAAAAGTAATATTTATATATCAAGCTTATATTTATTTATAAACGAATTAATAAATGTAATATTTTTATGGCTAGGGATTTTTAAGGCTTCGAGGATAGATGCTGCTTGTGGTTGATGCAAGTTTGGTTCGGCACAGTTTTGTGTTTTCAAAATATGTTGAAAGTCTAATTGGGCGCCGCAAGATGTGCATGTTGGTTGACTTTCTTTACGAAGGAGATGTTGATGAGTGCTGGACGTGTGGCCAAGGCGCATTCTTATGAAATATATGTTCATTAATTTGGTTGTTGTTGTTGGAAAGATGGGTTGTGTTTTATCATGATTGATGTTAGAGTAATGATGCCGGTAGCTATTTCATTCTATTAATGAATTTCGTTTTAATTTTTTTTTATATCACGGGTAAGATCGAGTCGGGTAATCGGGTCAAAGTTAAATATCGGATTGCGGTAGGCCTGAGTTGCAGCTAAATCGGCTAGCTCGTTGCCTTTAATACCCTTATGGCTAGGTACCCACATGAGTTTAACAGTTTTTTGGTTTTTTATAAGGAGGTCACGTATTCGAGATATTATTATCGTGTTGTGATTAGGATTTCTTACAGCCTGGATCACTGAAAGGCTGTCTGAGACAATAACAAACTTGCCAAACTTGTATGCCGTGCAAATCTTTATGGTTTTAAGAATCGCGAATGCCTCTGCAGTGAAAATGGATACCTTGTTGTCTAAGAGTCCGACGCACATTATAGAACCGTTTTCTAAAACGGATGCAAAGGATGTATTTTGTGGGGTCTTGGATCCATCAGTGATCCGTAGATATTATACTGAGATAAGCTTGGTTGAACATTTCGTTTGACGTGCTGTTTTTGTTTACATTTGACAAATCCATTATAGTCGTATTTGGTGGTAGAGAGCATGGTGGGAATAGTTGTGTATATATTAAAAGTTTTCCGGTAGATATACCCACTTCTTTTGCTGCCGTTATAGAAGCGGATATTGTTGATTGAATCCGTTTTGGTGTTTTGCTGTTTAGAGCCGTTGTCACATCTTTATCAACAATAGATCCGTTGGAGAATATTAGCTTGGTATATACTTTAGCTCATGTGGATACAATTCTTTCTTCTATTGACGTCAGACCGGCTTCAACAAGCAAATTTTTAATTGTGGTTGTTGGAAAGGCGTTAAGAATCCTTCGTGCGTAGTCAATTTTACTTAGGATAAGTGCTTTCGTTATATAACATAATGTATTAACATGAACCGTTGAATAAGGGGTAGAAGGATGAATACGAATTGTTTGCTTTGACACAGATTTTCCTGTTGGTAAGGAAAGATTTAACATAATTAAACAATTTTGGACCAATTCCCCAATTTTTAAGTTTCGTTAGGATTACATGTGCTCCAACTCTGTCAAATGCTTTTTCAAAGTCAAGTGACAAGGCAGTGACATGGTTGCGTGCCGATAAGGCATTGGTAATATAGGCATCTAGATTACGAGATTCAATTATCCAAAGCAGTCTTTTTGCAACTATTTTTTCGAGTACTTTAGAAATGCAGGGTATGAGGGAAATGGGTCTATAACCATTTACGTTGTTGATATCTTTCATTGGTTTAGGTAGAGGCAATAGAGTTGCCTGTTTCCAAAGTTGAGGAATGACACCCGTTTCTAAAATACTATTAAACAATTGAATTAGTCTAGTAGTTGCGAGAGTTGGGAGGTTTTTTATCATTGGATATGAGATCCTGTCTCTACTTGGTGTTTTGCCAATTAGTTTGCTTAGGCAACCGTCAAATTCCCGAAGGGAGATCTTAACGTCAGTAAGTTTTGCGGATGGGGACATGGTGTTGATATCAACAGTAGATGTGAGCGAAGTTATTTTTTGGGCAACATAATTGGAGTGAAAGTGTTCATCTTTTATACTGTTGGACCATGTAAGTGCAAAATAGTTACTAAGATCAGATGGGTGCGAAATAGGATCTGTGGGGGGTATGTCAAATTTTATTGTGTGCTGTGTATATCGCCAGTTAAGCAGCGGATGTTATGCCATAATTTTGCTGTGGAGGAGCTTGGGCTTATGGTTGAGGTAAACATTTTTAAGCTGTGTGATTTAGCAGTTTTGATTTCTCTACGAAATTCCGCATTTTTTTTTTTTTTTTGAAAATAATTAAGTTAGTCTGGTTTGGGTATCTTTTGAAGATGCGCCAAGCTTTCACTTTTTCGAAACGTAGTTTATTGAGTTTAGGACTTCACCAGGCGACCGTTCTTTTTGCGGATTTTATTTTACTTTGCGGTATCGACATGTTTGCGGCAGAACGTACGGCTTTGTGGAGAAGTGCGGCTTCTTTGTTTATATTAAGTGAACGATTGTTAACTGTCAAATAGTCTGATACGTGCTTGCGAAAACAAGCCCAGTCAGCAATATCAGTTTTGAATTTAAGGTTCACTGATGTATGTGCAATACTTAAGCCGACAATAATAGAGCATATTATTGGGAAGTGATCGCTATTATGCAGATCATCCAAAACATTCCAAGAGACTTTACCTTGCAACTCAGGAGAATAGCATGTCACATCAACATGAGTTAAATTGTTATGGGTCGAAAAGTGCGTAGGGGAACCATCTTTAGTATAATGAGATTTGAGACAGATAAAAATCTTTCTACTAGAGCACCTTTCTTGTTGGTGAATGAAGAACCCCAAAGTGTGCTCCATGCGTTCAGATCCCCACATAGAATTACTGGTGAATTCACTTGGCAAAAAATATCATTTAAATCAGTTTCGCTAATTGGTTGAGAGCGTGCGAAATATACGCATAGCATGGTAAATTTAATTTTGGATTGAATTTCATAAGCCAGTACTTGCAGATTTGAGTTAATGTTTACTTTAGTGTGAGGCACGTTTTTTTTAATTAGAATAGCAATTGCTTGTTTGGAAGTATTATTGCACGGAAGGTTGAGAAAATAACCGCGATAAGAATTAGGAACGATCGGTGTTGAGCCGAAAGAACAATGTGTTTCTTGAAGACAAATTATAGAAGGGTTATGTTGTTTTATTAGGATTTTTAACTCGTCTAAATTATTATAGAACCCTTTCAAATTCCACTGGAGAATGTATAAGGTTTCATTGGAAATGGCTTGCTTTTTTGGTTTGGAAGCATTTGGTTTACTTACATTATTTTGAGTTTTATTTTTATTAAAGAAAAATGCAGTTTGGTTAATGGATTTTTTTTTATAATTCGGCATCTTCAGGGTTTGAAATAATCATAGTCATTGTTATCTGACCAAGATTTTGTGACAGCTGATATCGGGGAGAGTCTTGTTTGTGTGGGTACTGTGTTATGTATAAATGGAGTTGTTGTGTTTTTATTTGGAGAAGGTGGAGCTGAGGTTGTGATTGTTTTCTGAGCAGGTTTGTGAATATTGGTATGTGTTGTACTACTATGTGAACGAGTGATTGAATATGTGTCTGAACTAAGTGAATGATTGGGAGTGTGTGTGTTTCTTGTTGGGAGAGTTGGGTTAGGGTTTGTATTAGTAGATAGAGAAGTGGAGTTTATGGGTAGAGGATTAGCATTCGTTGATTGAGTGTAGACTTTAGCTATGGAGTGTGATGTTGAGGCAATAGGGGATGTGTGATTGTGTTTAGTTTGAGTTGAATATGATTGAGTGGTTTGGTGTTCTATCTGTTACACCGGTGGTTTTACTGCTTGTTTTGTTTTAACTGCAAAGGTTTCGGTAAGAGGAGGGGTAAGGATTGGGATTACATTTTGTTGGTTGTAGATTTTTTTAGCATCAGCCATTGTACACTTATTTGAGGTTTTAATTTTTATTATTTCTTTTACCTGTTTATATGATGGGCATTCTTTGGATGATGCGGGATGGGGTAGTGAACAGTTGGCACACATCCTGCGGCTGCATGGTTGTGGAGTGTGGGGGGAAGATTACACAATTCGCATTTGGCGCTACCGTTGCATCGTTTTGATGTGTGTCCTAATAGCTGGCAGTTACGACACCGCATAGGGTTGGGGATATATTCAGTAATTTTGGCTGTATAGAAGCCTATATCTGCCGACTTGGGAGGTTGGAATAGGTCAAACGTGAATAGTATTAGACCACTTGGTTTTTGTTTGCCTTCTGTGTCATTCTTTAGGAATTTGAATACGTCCGTGACCCCTTGGGGTTTCATTTCACTGATTATCTCGGCTTCTGTGACATTAATGAGACAGGGAGCATAAGCTATACCTTTGGATTGGTTTAAACGTTCATGCAATTTGACATTAATAGGGCAGATATTAGCAAGGTCTTTGGCTTTGAGGAAAGTAAGTGCAGTTTTTTGCGAATTGACGAAGATGAGGAGACTACCGTCACGAAGTTGAGTAATGGTTGTGTAGTCTTTGCTGATGGCATCAATCGCTTTTTTTATTAGGAAGGGGCTAAGAACAGAAATGGGGTTTTCACTAGTTTTTGAGGAAAAGACAATAAAGCGCGGATTTTTTTGCGATTGATATGAAGGGAGTTCTGGAAAGGAATTGGTTGGAAGGTAGTTAAGTTTGGTTTTTTTTTTTGGTTGAGATATATGATCGGGGGGATCGGGGTCAAGGAATCGGAAGCGATTTCTTGGCTCGTTAGAACGATGCTTACTGTACGAGAGCTAGTCGGTGACTGTTTGAGAATATCATCAGGTCGTCCGCATACAAAATGTGTCGAATAGTTTTATATTTATTTATTATTTCACTCAGCTCATTGAAAGCGATTATGAAAATAATAACCGGGAGTGGGGATCCTTGAGGGATGCCATTTTCGGAGTTATATGTGCTAGAATATATATTGTTTACTTTTATTCAAAACTTTCTGTTTGTGAGAAAAAATTTGATATAATTCAACATCTTAGGACCGATTTTCCATTGAATGAGTTTCTTGATTATAGTACATATGTATTCCAATTCTGTCGAAAGCTTTTTCAAAGTCAATCGATAGGATTGAAATATGATTTTTTGTGGATAAAGCGGAAGCTATGAATTCGTCTATGTGAAGGAGTGCGTCTATGGTGCTCCGACCATGCTTGAAAGCGACCTGATTAATGTCGATAAGATTGTTTTGTTCTATGTACCAAAGTAGTCTTCTAGCCATGATTTTTTCCATTATTTTACCAATATCCCTGGGGCGGTACCCACTAATTTCACAAGGTGATTTATTTGGTTTTGCAATTGGAACTACACTTGCGACTTTCCACATTTGTGGAATAACACCTGTATCAAAGATATGGTTATATAGTGATACTATGCGTGTTTTTAGTGCTGTTGGGGAGTTTTTCAGCATGGATATGAAATACAATCGAAACCTGGCGTTTTACCTCTCATTGAAGAAAGGCAATTATCCAGTTCTATTAGTTTGATTGGTAATTCTATATATTAAGCCATATGACGTCTCATAACAAGTAGGTTATTGTTAAGTAGGGTATGTTTTTGGTTCAAGAAGTTGGAGGAGAAGTGGTCAGCAATTTCGAAAGGGCAGCTAAGCGTTTTTGTTTACAGTTTTAATGACGTGTAGTTTCCCGTAAGTGACTTTATGTCAGCCCAGAGTTTTTTGGATGATGCTTTTGGGTTAATACTAGCTGTAAATCCTTCGAAACAGTCATTCTTAAAAAGCTTTGCCGCCCGACGAAACATTGCATTGAATTTGCGGTAGGCGACCAGATTAGTATCATTTGGGTGTTTTTTGAAGTCGTAACAGGCTTTCTGCTTAATATGTCTCAGATTTTGAATTTCCTTGTTCCACCATGGTACATACATTTTTTTGGAAGCGCTACTTGTTTGAGGGATCTATACGTTAGCTGCATGTCGGATTGATTTTGTTATTACAGCTGCTTCTCTGTTTATACTCGTATTTTCTGATGGAACGTACGATAAGGGCCAATTTGCCCTGTCTGTTTGAAACTTTGACAAACATTTCGTAATTTTGGGTTGCCTTCCAAACTCCAGCGTTGAAATTAAGGGGAAATGATCGCTTCCGTGAAGGTCAGGGAGGACTGACCATTTAACGTATGGGAGTATCTGTGCAGAGATAAGGGATAAGTCGACTTGTGTAAATGTTTTATGGATGGAGAAATTCGTGGGGCTACCATCGTTTAATATAATTAGGTTAGATCTAGCTAAGAAGTCTTCTAGAATTTTGCCTCTTGTATTAGTAGATTGAGAGCCCCATAGAGGGCTCCAAGAATTGAAGTCTCCCGTAACTAATACGGGGGTGTTTGCCGTACAGTATGTTTAAATTGTCAGCAGCACAAAATGTTTGGTCTGGTAAGATGTATAATGATACCACTGTAAATGTATGTTGTAATGTGATTTCAACGGCGATTGCTGATATTGTAGAGTTTATGTTAAAAAATCTGTGCGGAATGGATCTATGAACTAGTAGTGCAGTTCCGTTTTTGGCTGATATGTTGGCTGGGAGATTGTGGAAAAAAGGGAAGTATTGCTTGGGTGAGTATGGATTAGAATCTTTGTAGATACCCTGTGTTTCTTGTAAGGAAATTACGGAAGGTTTAAGGTCGTTTATTAATAACTGCAGCTCATGGTAGTTGTTACAATAACCATTCAGGTTCCATTGCAAAACCCTAATCATCACTATAAAGGCGGGGGTCTTAGTAGCAATATATTTTATTATATTGGGCAAAGAGATGAACTGCAGGAGATGACAAATAACTTTGTACCCCCATCGCCAGTTAGACTGTCCGCGCCACACTTCACCAGGAAAGCATTATGAGATGGGAATGATCTCCCGAGTTTCTAAAGCTCCGCAGAAACGGAACGCAGCGCGAGTTCGTCCGCGACCGATGGGGGCCCAAAGCCAAGCCAACCGATTATTATTGTTAGATGCTTTCGTCGTCCGTTTCGGGCGGTTGCAGGTAATATTGTTTTGGGTTAATAAGAGATTGGGTTACAGTTGATAAGGATGAGAGGTTTGAAGTTGAGTGCGTGGTAATGCTTCTCATTGGTTAGTTTACCAGCGAGTCTGTTATATTGTTGCTGTGGGGAAGTGGTGAGAATATTGGAATGGGTTGAGGGATAGATGAGTTTGAGTCGGTTTTAGTGAGTTGAGTGACAGATGAGTTTGAGTCGGTTTTAATGGGTTGACTGTTCAACGACTTATGGTTTACCGGTTTTTTAGAGGTGAAGGTACAGGGATTAGCTGGTGGCGAGGTTTTGGTATTGTCGTTTGTTACATGGGTGGAAATTATATTTTGAATGGTTGGTGTATTGATTGAATTTGTGCTGTGATTTGAATTGGGGTCTGAAGTATTGTCTGCGTTTACGTTTTTTTTTTTTGCTAGGTTTGGGGAGTGGTGGGAGTGGTAATAGTATCACTTTCAGCAACTGTTTGCGATTGTGTTTGCGTTGCCTTTTTTGTGACAGCGGAAAATGAGAGAGCAGTAGAGTCCATTGGGTTTTGTTCTTTGTAGATTTTTTTTGCTTCTGCCATGCTGCATTTATTTATGGTTTTTATTTTTAACGTTTCTATCGCTTGCTGGTAACGGGGACATGATTTGGAGGATGAAGGGTGTTCTTCAAAACAATTTGCACAACAAGCACGTGAGCATTTGTTGGGGGCGTAGGGTGGAAGGTTACACGTTTCACAAGATGTATTGCCATTACATCTTTTGATGGTATGGCCCAACAATTTGCAGTTTCAATAGCGCATCGGATTAGGGAAATATTGCTCAACTTTGACGTTGTACCGTCCAATACTCAAAGTGCTTGGGGGTCTGAAGATATCAAACGAGAAGAGTATGAGACCTGTGGGGCGTTAAGTTCCGTCTATGGATTTATTGAATTTGAAGACGTGACGCCTTGTGACCTCATTTCGTCAGCTATTTCTTTTTCGGGGACATTGATAAGAAAGGGTGCATAAACTGTGCCTTTGGATGAGTTAAGTGTCGTGTGAAGGGTAATTTTAATTTAGCATAGATTCGAGAGCGAATTTTTTGATATAAAGAGGTCGGCTATTTTTTGGGATTTAACCAAAATTAAGAGGTTACCATCTCTCATTTGTGTTATGGAATCGTTGGCTGTACTTATGCGTCGATTGCTTTTTTAAGTATAAATACACTGAATGAGGAAAGTGGTTTTTCCTCACTAGTTGAAGAAATTACCAAAAATTTGGGGTCGAGAAGAATACGTCGCTTAGTTCTATAGAGGAGGGTTTTTTTCCTTTTTTGTGTTTGGGTTCGATTAGCAGGTCAGTATCAAGCCCGCTGAATCGATTGCCCAAAGGGACACGTGGCCCAGGGGCCATAATTTATTTATTTTCACTTACTTTCACTATTTGCACTTTTCTTTTACACACTAAGGGATAAAGAAGGCGAGAAAGAGTGAGATATGCAGCTATGAAAATAGCGGGAGAAATTCACCAACGAGAAGAGTGCTGGAATACAATAGGATACACACGATATTGTCGGCTTGAAGGTCAGTCGGTGACTGTGAAGATGCTTTCATGGAGGACAAGTCAATCCATTTCTACAAGGAGGGATCTAAAATGATATCCGCATCTTTTCGGATAGTCAGGCCGCTATCATGTCCCTGGTCTCAGTCTCATTAAATTCTAAAACTGCCCTTGAATGCCGATCATCTCTTACGGAGATGGCACAGCGGTTCAACATTCACCTTGCTGGTTGCCAGGCCACAGAGACATTCCAGGGAACTCTAGGCCCGATGAACTCGCCAAAATTGGAACCACTCCACCTATTCTACCAGAAAAGGGTAGCATAGGTATACCAATCGCTACGTGCAAATTAATATTAAAGTTGGATGCCAATAACAGAACAGACCTTAGGTGGACTTTTGGTCAAACATGTCTAGCGGCCAAACAGATCTCTAAGTGTCTGATTCTTCTTCTAAATAGGAAGCATCTCAGCGCCATCATAGGTGTCACCACTGAGCACGCAAGAAGGCTTGACCTAAACGATCTAAAAAATATAGACGTTAACAGTCTCCTACGCTTCATCATAAGCTCAAACTGGTTCCATTAGTAAGAGGATCATAGATCCACGTGGGTTGGTGTTTTCAACAGCCACTCTTACATACCTACCTATCTACCATGGCATCATAAAATAAATAGGTCGGCTATTTTTTGGGATTTAACCAAAATTAAGAGGTTACCATCTCTCATTTGTGTTATGGAATCGTTGGCTGTACTTATGCGTCGATTGCTTTTTTAAGTATAAATACACTGAATGAGGAAAGTGGTTTTTCCTCACTAGTTGAAGAAATTACCAAAAATTTGGGGTCGAGAAGAATACGTCGCTTAGTTCTATAGAGGAGGGTTTTTTTCCTTTTTTGTGTTTGGGTTCGATTAGCAGGTCAGTATCAAGCCCGCTGAATCGATTGCCCAAAGGGACACGTGGCCCAGGGGCCATAATTTATTTATTTTCACTTACTTTCACTATTTGCACTTTTCTTTTACACACTAAGGGATAAAGAAGGCGAGAAAGAGTGAGATATGCAGCTATGAAAATAGCGGGAGAAATTCACCAACGAGAAGAGTGCTGGAATACAATAGGATACACACGATATTGTCGGCTTGAAGGTCAGTCGGTGACTGTGAAGATGCTTTCATGGAGGACAAGTCAATCCATTTCTACAAGGAGGGATCTAAAATGATATCCGCATCTTTTCGGATAGTCAGGCCGCTATCATGTCCCTGGTCTCAGTCTCATTAAATTCTAAAACTGCCCTTGAATGCCGATCATCTCTTACGGAGATGGCACAGCGGTTCAACATTCACCTTGCTGGTTGCCAGGCCACAGAGACATTCCAGGGAACTCTAGGCCCGATGAACTCGCCAAAATTGGAACCACTCCACCTATTCTACCAGAAAAGGGTAGCATAGGTATACCAATCGCTACGTGCAAATTAATATTAAAGTTGGATGCCAATAACAGAACAGACCTTAGGTGGACTTTTGGTCAAACATGTCTAGCGGCCAAACAGATCTCTAAGTGTCTGATTCTTCTTCTAAATAGGAAGCATCTCAGCGCCATCATAGGTGTCACCACTGAGCACGCAAGAAGGCTTGACCTAAACGATCTAAAAAATATAGACGTTAACAGTCTCCTACGCTTCATCGTAAGCTCAAACTGGTTCCATTAGTAAGATCCACGTGGGTTGGTGTTTTCAACAGCCACTCTTACATACCTACCTACCTACCATGGCATCATAAAATAAATTTTGTAACTGTAGGGTTTGCGACTAGATAGTTTAAGTGCGAAATGAGGGTAAAATAAAGTATATGGTGCCAATAAGAAATGAAACCCAACACCAACGCCTCTGATAGAACGCTACCATAGGAAACTATAATTTTGGTAAAGGGCTTCGTCTATCTAGACCGTTATAATAACGGAAACTGGGAAATAAATCCCTCTGACGAACAAGAAAAAAACACTGAAAATGACCCTTTTCATTCCAGTTCAACTCTATGGCGCGGACGCATGGATTTTATCTAAATCGGCAAAAATGCCCTTAGTTGCTACGGGAAAAAAAATTTTCATGTTATTTACATTCCCGTCCCCATAAACAGAATTTTGAGAAGAAAATTTAAGAGCGCACTATGATACAAAATATGCGGAATTGGCCTTGTCAGAAAGGCTAAAATTCATCAACCTCAATGGCTGGGACGTGCAAGTTGTCTACGAAACCTTGGCGTAAGTGGCACGCTCAATGGGAAGGCACTTCAATCAATTTGGTGCTCGTAACTAGAGCCGATTATCGCTAGACTACGCTAAATAGAGAGTGCTTTTAATAGGGTGTCGAGCCCCTCTCTGGAATGTAGCACTACATAAAGTACATAAAGTATAATTAGGGAAATTATAATGTGTTGACTCACAATATTAAATCTAAATGATGAAGCTATGCTGTAAGCCCTGTGGTAGGCATATACGCGTATAGAGTGTAGTCGACGTCATCTCTATGTATGAAACCCCGAACTAGATTGCAGTTGTAGTTCATAATCCTCAGCTCAAAATTCATTCATATGTATGAATGAATGTATGTCCTTATGAGTATGTGCTATGACCATACATATTACTGATTCACCAAAATAGTTAAACTTCTGAAAAGCAGAAACCAATCCT
This sequence comes from Volucella bombylans, assembly GCA_949129095.1. Lineage (NCBI taxonomy): Eukaryota > Metazoa > Arthropoda > Insecta > Diptera > Syrphidae > Volucella > Volucella bombylans. The sequence continues at coordinate 170,174,845 of OX422141.1, forward strand.
TATTTCTTGTAGGCTTCAGTTACATCGGATGATTGTTTAACCCCACATTAGGTTAAATTTAATATATGTATGCTAACTTTTTCTTCTTATTTTTCTGTTATACTTCTAGGTGATCTCCTATCCGAGGATGAAGTCCTAGAATGGCTAAGGAAGAATCGTTTTCGACAACCCGAACTCAACATATTTATGTATGCCCTTATAGCACTGGGAATCGGCTTCGTCATGTATACAGCGTTCCTGATGCAATGTTTCAAACCAACACCTCCGCCGCCCGTGCAACATATAAAACAAACGTGATAGACTTAAACTCGATTTTGTTTTCTAAAAACAGAAAAAAAAAAAAAACGAAAAACGTTTAAAACTACAATATCAAATCTGAACTAAATAAAAAACTTCAAATAACATCAACAAAAAGAAACTAACGCTATAGTCTAAATTAGACAATGACAGTAACCAAAACAAAAACAAAAAAACAAAAATGGAACCAAAAATTAAAAAAAAAAAAGGAGAAAACGAAAGAAACTCGATAACAAACTGTTATCCCAACTACCAACATTAGTTTATACAAAAATCATTTTAAACATTTTTAAAATTTTGTTTGTTTGGGGAGCAAACACAAAAACGGAACACTCTTCGTTACAAATAAAAAACTACATAAAAGGCATTTTCAGAATAAATAAATTTTAAATTAATTAAACAAGAAATAATAATTATTTTATAATTTAATACTAGTATATCCGTACTGTATGTATAAATCCGTTTTGAGAAAAGAAAGAACAAGTTTAAAATAATTTAAAAAAAGAAAACAAGATACAAACTAAATTTTAAATTATTTTTTATTTCTAATATGTTCGTTCAAATTGTTACTTTTATTTTTCAAACATTTATTATTTTCAAATATTTCCAGGACTTAAGGAATTAAAAACAGACAACAAATACGTACAAAATAATGTTTTTTAAGGGACCACTTTCATTTATTTCGCTTTAGGTGCCGACTAGGGGTTAATGATTGAGAATTCAGTATATTTTACTGGGGCGTGATATCTCACATGCTGCATCTATGCTGATATTCTACAATATCCAATGGAACAAAGCTAGAAACTACACGCGGGTGCCTGCTTGATTGGCTTGGAGAAGGTCTTTGACACCGTGTGTATATAGGGACTCTTCTTAAGACTCGGCATAAGTAAGAAACCTTTGTATATTATTTTTAATATGGTCAACAGAAGACTGGAATCTGCGCCACGATTGATCGGTAAACTGCTGACTGTCCTAACATAAGCCTCATAAACGCCCAGGTCCCGATAAAGGAAAAGGACGCTTCAAAGAACTTCTCGACAAAATCTACGAGCAATGCCCGAAATATCCGTGAAAATCATCTTAGTAATACAGTGGAGAAGAAAGTGGAGAAATATGTTTTTCAATCAGCTGCTTTCTACCGCAAAACACACAAACATCTTTCGCTCAGTGACGTCGGCCTGGATTCAAACGGGAACGAACAATGCAAGGTATAGGTTCATGGGAGCTTGAAAAAAAAGTCGTATTCTACTACAGCAAACGGTACGTATGAAACGTCAAAATCAACTGTCCTCCGTGTACACAAAATATGGATCTGTGCTCGTTAAGCGGCCTGTAAACGCTAAAACATGGTACTAGTAAAAATGGTACCACTAAAACCCGCAGACGCTGAGACCAATTCACTCCAACATAATAAAGGGTCCGTCATATAACGTTTTTTTTTTCAACTAGTGCTTATTTCGTGAATGGTAACACTTAGCTCATGTCTGATTTTACAGATAATTAGTTTTATCCTTCCGCTGAACGAATATGGTTGTGTATATGCTTGAACAACGCTGGGAAATATTGCGACATTACTTTGAAAATCATGGTAATGTTGCAGAATGTGTGCGAAAATTGCGTACGGATTTTGGAAGAAGAGAAGCACCGTCAGCTCCGTATGTTCGTTATCTTGTGAAAAAAGTGAAAGAAACTGGCATCCTCATCGATAAACCAAAGCGTGAAAAGCCAAAAACAGTGCGTACACCCGAGAATATTGCTGCTGTGGCAGAAAGTGTGCGTGAAGCGCCATCAACATCAATTCACCGTCGTTCTCAACAATTGAACATTTCGGAGACATCATTGAGACGAATTTTGCATAAAGACCTTGGTATGACGCCATACAAAGTCCAATTGGTTCAGGAGTTGAAGCCAACTGACCATCCAATGCGTTTTCGCTTCGCTAAGTGGGCCTGCGATCGACTTAGAGAAGATGCCGATTTTGCCAAAAAAAATCATCTTTTCAGATACATTGAAAAGCCGATACATCCAAAACGAGTCACTGTTTGGTGCGGATTTTGGTCCAGATTCATAATTGGGCCATTTTTCTTCGAAAATGAGCAAGGAGTGGCCGTTACAGTCAATGGCGATCGTTATCGGGCCATGTTGAACGAATTTTTGTTCACAAAAATTGAAGAGGAGGATATTGGCAACATTTGGTTTCAACAGGACGGCGCTACGTGCCACACAGCCGAAGCTACACTCGATGTTTTGCGCCCTGTTTTTGAAGATCGCATTATCAGCCGCAGAGCTGATGGCTGCAGCCATTTGAATGAAATTATTTTCCATTATTAACCGGAAGGATAAAACTAATTACCTGTCAAATCAGACATGAGCTAAGTGTTACCATTCATGAAATAAGCACTAGTTGAAAAAAAAACGTTAGATGACGGGCCCTTTAGAACACATCTCTCCACAAAGATGGTAGGCTGTGAAAACACTCGAAAAATTCTTTCCAAGCATCAGTACGAGTATGTGGAATGTTCGCCTGTTTTTCCCGATTATTTTGTGTGTTCACACGACGAAATTCACTGGTAAAATAGCTTGCTCGAGTAAATGTTGACAGATGAGAACGTAGACACTCAAACATAGTATCAGCAACACAAAACTTCGCCCACAAACATCGACAAAAATCAAACCAGTTTTGATTTTAGTGAAACGAAATCCTGATGTTGGTGAGACCAACAAATTGGTACGCGTACCAGCCCGCAGACGATCAACATCAGCTAAAACTTGGTTAGTGGTACCATGTTTACTAGTACCATTTTTTAGCGTTTACACGACGCTTTAAGTTCCCCGCTGAGGGCAAGAGTGTTCTTGTTGAAAGCTCCGATTGTTTGAGTGCTGCCACTGCCACGATGACACCTATACCAGCTAATTAAAGTGTTGCCACCTAACAATAATAGTTCGTTTTAGAATAATTTTTGAATTCTTTCTGTTTACTTATTTTTCTTTCTTTATTTTTTCCATTTTTTCTATTTTCTTTTTTGTGAGTGACAATGGCCAAATCAATCTTTTCTGAATGCAGTCCACCTTCTTTTTTTTCTATAAAATTGCTTGCGTCTCTGCTTCTTCTTATTTCCCTCTCAGCGTGTCATTGATACAGCCCTGCAGGTCTGACACACAAGGGGGTTCCACTGGTAGTGACAGGAATGGTACCTTACACGATATGATTTTACACGCACAACACAATGGCTTACATATTGTCCATATCAATTCACAAAGTTTATACACAAAAGTTTCGGTAATTGTTTGTAGGTTCGAATATTGATATTATCTGTGTGACTGAAACTAGTTTTTTTAGATGGTTACAGGCTTTGCCGGTTGGATAGTTCATTTCGTGTGGGTGGTGGCGTTGCAATTTATGTTCGTTTTGGTATGAAATGTAAATTTATGTGTAAGTCTGAATCTGATTGCCCGATTAGTTAATTATTTATTAATGTTGTGTGCGACACTGCAAGTCTTCTCATAGACGCTGTGTACAGACCAAACAGTAATATAAACTTTAACCCATCTGTTCGACACACTTGAACGGTTGTCATGTTAGGAGTACACTCCCCATATTGTTATCTGTGGAAGGCACACAACTTCTTTGTGGATTTCCGTGCGGCTTTCGATTCAATTGATCATGGCTCACTCTTCTATAAATTATATCAGATGGGAATCTCAAGTAAAATCATTAACGTATTGCGAGCACTGTATGATAGCGTATGGGATGGTGATACAGTATCCGAAGAATTTCTAACAACAATTGGTGTGAAACAAGGTTGTATCTTAAGTACTTTGCTGTTTATTCTTTTCATCGATGATATAACTGAGCTCATAGTAGGTGGCATCGATATCGGAAGCACTAGAATACCTGCTCTGCTCTATGCAGACGACATTGTTTTCTTCTCAGAGTCAATATTTGGCATGCACCTTATGATGAACAGACTAGACTCATATTGCAAACGTTGGAACTTAAATGTTAACTTGGAGTAGTCAAAAATTATGGTTTTAGGGTGGACATATCAAGGAGAAACTGTCGAAATAGTTCGTGAATATAAATACCTGGGAGTCCTGATATCGGCCAACCTAAACATAAGAAGGCATCTTGAAGGTAAATTAGCTGAAGCTTAGCGAGCAATTTCATTTATATTTCGCTCAATTTTATTTCGCTCAACCGCTACCTAAATTCTTTTGTATGGTGTCCAAGTGCGTTGATACCGCTCGTTCGATGAAGTGGAGAAGTTTCTTCGTTACTTTCTTAAGCGCACTTTTCGGTTGCAAATAAGCACACCCAATTACATGCTGCACCTCGAAACCGAGACGGCACCACTGGTTTTAGAAACTCTGAAGAAGAAATGTTGCCCAGGATAGTTCTCACATATATCCTTACAATAGGCGGAAACCTCATCGAAGAATAGCGTCCACCGATAGAGGAGTCCATCTCATTAAGATGACAGTTTGATACTTTATTGGAGAAAATTAGTGATTACACTACACACTATATTTTACGAAAAATATGCTACTGAAGCTGGAGCTTCTCAATATCGGTTATACTATAGTCAATTGAGCTGCAATCTTCAGTATAAGTATTATTTCTTGAACCACAATTCAATTCACAAAATCAGCTTTACATTTAAATTGAGATGGAAGCTTTTGAATTTAAATTTCATCCCACACCAAACCAAACTTCCAATTTTGTGCAGTCTCTGTAATCAGAGAGCGAGAGAGAACATCTTACATTTCCTAGGAGAATGAGCAATTTTAAAGGAATTTCGCAAAAGATATTTCAGATCCGAGGTCATGCCTGCTGGCGAAGTAATTAATATTTTGAACAGACAACAAGGCTGGGATGTTATATACTACTATGCTCTAAATGCCTTCCGCTATAGAAGGCGTATCATCGAGGAAGATTTTTAGGCTTTATTTCCATTTTCCACTTACCTTAAAATAAAACACAAACAGCTGTTAATCTGGTAGACGGCGTTATGCCAAACCAATCAAGACTAGGAAACTTGTTCTTTATGCTAACCTTTTAAGTGAAATAAAAGTCTTTTATAAATCTAAATCTAAAATCGTTTTATCCGTGGTGATCTTAACTGTAATTTACTTGATACTTGCAAATCTGCTGACCTATCCGACTTTATGATGTCGCTAAATATCTTCGCTGTAAATAACACCTTACCCACTCATCATTCAAACAATCCCAGTACACTGCCTGATCTCTGCTTCACTAGCGACTTAGACAAAACACTAATCTATAACTAATTTCCTGCCCCAGGTTTTTCAAACCATGAACTACTGTATTTAACTCTAGATTTCCCTCTATACTGATACCTACCAGTATAGGGACTTTACAAATATTAATTGAGTTCGTCTCCTGCAAGATCTGCGGAGTTATAACGTGAACGAAATCTTCTACACGTCTTCTGTGAACGACCAAGTAGTTTTAAGGAGTTTTAAATAGACTCTTTGACATACATGGATGACCCACACTATTTCAAAGCTAATGGAGGATAGAGATTTCGCCTATTATCGCTGGAAGCGATACAAATTGGTGAGACTACACGATATGTGTCGACAACTTCGAAATGAGGTGGTCTGTGAGGTACGAAAGGCAAAAGTACGTTTTTATAAACACAAACTTGATCCAACTGGCGTAGGGAAAAATCTGCGACAATTAGGAGTTGACAAACAAGAGCATTAGCTTCCAGATGACTTGGATTGAAACGCACTCAACCAAATATTTACATCAGGCCCCTCGTCCAACTCTTCTGATATAAGTTTGAAGTTTGAAGAATCAGATCAGGAATCATCAGATCTTGATGTCCTGGAGGCGGTATTGTCGTTGAAGTCAAATGCAACTGGATTAGATGGGATACACCCTAAATTTATTCTAAATTCTTCCATATATAACACACGTTTTCAATACCATTTTAACTACCTCTGTATATCCCAACGAATGGAAATAAGCCAAGATCGTGCCCATACCAAAAAAGGCCAATAGTAACTTATCTGAATACAGACCAATCGCAATTCTGCCTTACCTTTCTGAGATATTTGAGAAAGCTTGCACAATTAATCCAACACCTCGCAGAACATCAGCTAAGCTCGTGTTAATCGGGTTTTTGAAGAAAGCGAAGCTGCAAAACCGCTCTCTTATTTATCCCTGATGAGATTCGAAATGGTCTCGATCGAAATGAACTTACCATTTTAACCCTTCTCGACTTCTCAAAAGCTTTCGATACGGTAAACCACGCACTCTTGTGCTCTAAACTTATGAGCCGTCGGATCCCTCGAGAATTTCTCTTTATCTCTTGAGGGATCCGACGCCACCAGCATCGAAAACATAAGATCAATGGCATCATTGGCAAAGAACAATCAGAGAGCCCACTTCTGATATCCTCGGTTTCATGACGAATGCAGACAGGCAAATCAGCGGATGTTCAGAGCGGCTCTGCTGAAAAAAACAAGGTCGTGGCTCAAGTGGTTGTGGACTGGCTGCGAAATCAGAAGGTTCGGTATTCGAATCTCAGCCTCGCCATTCATTTTTTTCAATTAAAGAAAATCTAGTAAGTTGAGTAGTTGACTAGAAATCAACAACTAGCCAACTTCCACTAAGAATTTAGTCTCCCTATTAAATGTTGGCTGCCACCCATGGAGCGAAATAACCACTGAGCCCAAACATCTTTCTTTCTCCCTCTATCTCATTTTCCAAAAAAACTTAACATATACTGAGACATTATGAGTGTATTCAAAGATCTACGAGCAGAAAAGAAAGGATGAACAAAGCCTCCGAAGAAAAAATAAACATCAATAGAAGCGCTCATAGTAGGCCTGAGAGATGAAGTTAGAAAGTTTTAAAATACAACTACTCGTAAGATGCCAAAGCTGTAAAGCTCGAACAGAAATCTATAATGATGGAGAAGGAAACCTCATTGTAGAACTACATTCGGTGATAAGAATCTGGAAAGATTAATTCTGCAGATTGTTAAACGGTGATGATGATAATGTCAGGGTAAATGAACCATTCAACCTGGCCGAAGAGGTCCACCCAACCAAGATGAGGTCAGGACAGCAATTTCTAAGCTTAAGTCTCACTAAGGTGCTGCACACGATGGGTTAACTGCCGAGCCATGATGTAATGTAATGAAATGTAATGAAAGCCGCATATGACAGTATCTGTAGAAACGAACTATTCGGAGCATTGTCTAGCTCATTCGACTATATGACAATGAAATGAATGAGTCCCTTCTATGAATGCTTTTTCGAAATGATTGAAAGACTAATTGGTCAGCGATCGTCAAACATCCTTGGCATTTAGAAATCTGCCATAAAGGTAAACGAAAGCATATACGAGTACATGCGATTTACCGTCGAACTAGTTGTAGTATTGCAAAATTCATTGACGAATTACTCGTATATGGAAATATTAAAGATAGTAAGGAAAACATCGTGCTAGGTGACGTCAATATTAAAATCCGAGATGTTAATAATTCTCTTATTTTCAAATACTTGGAGATGATGACATCGAAATGGTTGACAACCGTCATCAAACATTTTGGAATCAAGTGGCAAGTATTATTCATGCCTGCGACACAAAAACTTAAAACCATGAGAACTGACAAGTTCAACAAAGCATCTACTTAGAGGAATCAACGGAACCTGAAATTTATAAGATACTCTGTCAATGTCAATAACAAAAAAAAGTGCTGGAGCTGATAATATTATACCAGTTGATCTCAAAATTAATGCTATAGGGTTTTCCAATAAGGACTTGACAACTTTTTTTTTAAATAAAACGCAAACCATTTGAGATATTTCAAAAACTTTATTATCGGCTTGAAGTACAATCAAAACATTTATGAATGGAACTCGACTTCGTTCATATGGGCACAGAGGGCACGTTTGCAGCGATCGATTCGTTGGACCCTATTTTCAACGACTCGGCCACACATTTCGGCCGAAACGGCCGCTATTTCGCGTTCAATGTTAGCTCTGAGCTCTTTCAACGTCGTCAGCGTGTTGGCATAAACCAATGACTTAACGTAGCCCCACAGAAAATAGTCAAGCGGCGTTAAATCGCACGAACGAGGCGGCTAATCGACTGGCCCATTTCTTGAGATAACACGCTCACCATACTTACTCTCTGTTGAAACCACATGTCGTCCAAGTCTATATCTTCCAATTCGGGCCAAAAATAATCGGTGATCATGGCGCGATAACGCTGACCATTCACAGTAACGTGACGATCGTTATAGTCGACGAAAAAATATGGCCCAATAAAGCCACCGGCATGCAAACCGCACCAAACAGATATTTTTTGTGGATGAAGTGCTGATTCATGAAGCACATGTGCATTTTCACCCGACCAATAACGCATATTTTGCTTATTGACCAACCCTCGCTTCGTCACTGAAGACGATTTTGCGATGAAATTCATCATCTTGGCGCATCTTCTCCAGAACCCAATCGGAGAACGTACGTCGCTTCAAATGGTCCATCGGCTTCAATTCTTGAGTCAGCTTGATCTTGGATGGGTGTAAACCAAGATCCTTACGCAAAATACGCCATAATGTGGTCTGAGCGATGCCCAATTCTTGAGAACGCCGTGGAATTGACTGATTTGGATCATTTGCTACGGACGACTGAACGGCAGCGATATTTTCGACACTTCGACCAACCCGTTGTCTCACTGACACGGCAACATCACACAACGAATATTTAGACTCAAATTTTTGCACTAAACTTGTTATTGCCTGTCTACTAGGGCGAGAATTACGACCGAAAATTAGAGTTAACGCTCTTAAAGTTGCAGTCACCGACTCCGAATTTCGGTAGAAAATTTTTATAATTTGCAGACGTTGCTCGTTAGTGTACTTTACCATGATGAAAATGTTGAGCTTACTGAATAAATTGACAGTGACAGTTTAATGATTAGTGAAAGAGTGAGTTCACAAATTAAATTCAAAGTTGTGAAGTCCCTATTGGAAAACCCTTTATCTTACTAATAATAATCACCAAAATAATAAACCGTAGTATGTGTCAATGCTATGTGCCAAAGCTGATGAAAACGTCTATAATTCGCCCCAGTTACAACGGAGGGATAAAAAACGACACAGAAAATTATAGGCCGATTGTAATTCTATCAGCTGTTGAAAAATGCATAGAAGAGATAATTGTTAATCGGATTAACTGTTTTATCTCGAACCACAAAGTACTTCACGCAAACCAGTAGAGGTTTCGAAAAGGCAAGAGCACCCAATCATTATTGAGATAATTTACTAATGCGGTTAATGCGGCACTAAATAAAAACCATCACGTAGTGATATTATTCATCGATTTCCGCAAGGCATTCGATACTTTGATAGTACATGATAAACTTGTGGAAAATATCAGCAGACTGGGATTGAGAGGTGTCGTGGCAAACTGTTTTACTATTTTATTCATTCATTCTTTTCACAAACGAACTATTACGATCATTTAAAAAAGGTAACGTCTAGCCTATACCGATGACATCGCAATTGTGGTAAAACACAAACACTTGCATTTAGCCGTTAAGATATTGTAAGACGAATTCAAAGTGATGCACATTTGGACTCCTTCCAAGCCAATGGAAACTATTAAAATCTTTCATCGAAATGACCGCTGTCCACTGCCAACAAATAGCATCGCAATTGAGGTAGTCAAAAGTATTAAATACCTCGGAATATTAAATACCTTGACCAGCATTTTCTGTGACATGAACACATCAATATGCTGCGTCTTCAGCTAAAGAGCGCTATTTTTGCAATGGCATATCTAAAACGATATTCACATCTAGAAGTGGAAAAGCGCATTAGATAGGGGATTTTGGTCTGGGGAAACGCAGCAAAATTCCATCTGGATAAAATATCTAATTTACAGCATCGTCTTGTAAAATTTATTAGACTTACTAACTCAATTTTTAATGGTTTAGATGTCAAAGCAGTCTTCCAAAGGACAACATTGCTACATTATATGAGAGATCAACGATTTCTGCAACCCTTACGACATACATTAAATACAAGAAGACAAGCTCAAGGGATGGTAGACGTTCCGTAAGCTTATAACTTAAATCGTGATCGGGAACTACGATCCACTGTCCCTAAATTAATAAATTCACTTTCACAATTTTAAAAATCATTCCAAATTAAAAAAAAAGGAAATTAGAGTTAAAAAAAACATCATATTCTATCACATTCTGTTTATTAGAGAATCTAATTTGTAAATAATAATTCCACTCAAATAGTCTTAAACTTTAACCATGAATTTGAATTACTGTAAAGTAAAATATTTCAATTTAAAGTTACTTCAAACTTACAACTCAGAAACTCTAGTAGAAAACTTTTCAACGTAGCAAAAAGCACAAGAAAAGTGACTGACAGGGACTCATACAAAGAATCCCTCAAATTATACAAAAAAGAACTGAGGAGGGCAAAGCGACAATCCATTAAACTTCTGAGGCATCGCAGCTAAGAAAAATCCTCTCTATAAATCCTCTGATGCCTAGCTGTTTTAAAAAAACCGATGGCTCCTGGACAACCTCAAGTGATGAATCACTCAACCTGCTACTGGACACCCACTTTCCAGGTAGCTTCCACTTCGCGGCCAATAGCAACCCAAACAGGCCAACTGCAACCGGGACCAAAATTCATGGTCTAATTACAAGAGGCAAACTCCTCTGGGTGCTGCATAACTTCAAACCATGCAAGTCTGCTGGTCTGGACGGTGTAATACCGCCGAGCTACAGAGGTCTTCAGATAATATTCTGTCTGTGCTAGAAAATATTATGAGGAGCTGTGTAGAACTTAACCACATTCCATTGTCATGGAGAGAAGTCAATTCATTCCCAAAGCCGGAAAATGTTCTCATGTTGTCCCAAAGGACCTCAGACCTATAAGTCTATCATCTTTCCTTCTGAAAACTGTAAAACAACTGATTGCTATCCATATTCGAGCTAAAGTTGATCCAAGACTTCTGTCAATGGCTCAACATGCCTACTGTAAAGGAAAGTCGGTGGAAACGGCTTTGCACTCTCTGACTAGCCTCATCGAGCTCATACCACTGACACGTAGATTTGGCTGTTGTAGAGTTTCAAGCACAGAAAAAAATACTGTGAATTATACCTCGAATCACTCTGAGTGAAGCAAAAACTCTCTGTCCTATTCGGACTCCCACCCCCTGGAGAGCGAAACCACTACAAAACAATTTTCCTTTCTCTTCCTTCTACCTTTCCGCCCGCGCCCTGACAACAGTAAAAGGGTATCTAACCCCTTAGGCGCGCGTAAATTATAAAAAAAAAAACGATTGGTCTAATGCTAAAAAGCAGGATAATCAACTGTAAGCTGGGTGATACTTCTGCTAAAAGATGTGTCAGCAGAGCTACGCCGCAAGGCGGTTCTCTCCCCTTCTCTGGAACTTAATAGTTAACGAAGTACTGATATACCTGGAAGCGGGTGGTAGCAGGGTGATTGCCTATGCGGATGACGTTGCTATATCCGTCTCAGGTAAGCATCTCAATACCATTAAAAAACTCCTTCAAGTCGGTCTCAATAGATTAACCCGCTGGGTAGATCGCTGTGGATTGGGAATAAACCTCCATAAAACTGGTCTTGTCCTCTTTTCCAGGAAATACAAAATTCCAATTATAGACTCTCCTTCAATAAACGGTACCAGTTTAGTTTTTTCCGATACAGCAAAATATCTGGGTCTCATTTTTGACAGGAAACTAAACTGGAAACCTAACATTCAAGAAAGAGTCAATAAAGCTACAATAGCTTTATTCTCTTCCAAAAAAGCCATTGGGAACAAATGTGGCTTTCAACCTTGCATAATCCACTGGCTATACATCTCGGTCATAAGACCGATACTTACTTACGGGGTGGTCGTCTGGTGGACGGCCTGAGAAAATGTAGTCAACTGCATTAAACTAAGCAGAGTCCAAAGAACAACATGTCTATGCATAAGCGGAGCCTTGCGTTCTACCCCCTCTACGGCATTAGTCATTCTGTTTCATTTAACACCCCTAGATATCTTCAGCAGGCAAGTTGCTGCGACTGCAGCTATTCGCCTTAAAACGACAAACAGTGGACACGTATTTGGCTACGCCAACATTCTTAACACCTTAGGAATCCTCACAGAGAACATCGATTACACCATAGCTGAACTTTGGTTTGACAAAAACTTCCATGTAAGCTTCCCCTCTAGATCATTCTGGGAAGGGGATGCTTTCATGGAGGACAAGTCAATCCATCTCTACACAGATGGATCTAAAACCGATAGCGGAGTTGGTGGCGGTGTTTTCTCAGATAAGCTAAATCTAAGCCTCTCTTTCCGCCTTCCAAATCACTGTAGCGTGTTCCAGGCGGAGATTTTGGCGACTAAAGAAGCTCTGTCCTGGCTGAAGAAAAACGTGATATCTGCAAAGGGTATCCGCATATTTTCGGATAGTCAGACCGCCATCAAGTCCCTAGACTCGGTCTCATTATATTCTAAAACCGCCCTTGAATGCCGATCATCTCTCATGGAGATGACAGAGCAGTTCAACATTCACCTTTATTGGGTGCCGGGCGATAGAGACATTCCAGAGAACTGCAGAGCCGATTAACTCGCCAAAATCGGAACCACTCTACCTATTTTATCGGAAAAGGGTAGTATAGGTATACCAATCGCTACGTATAAACTAACATTAAAGCTGGATGCCAATAAAAGAGCAGAGCTTAGGTGGACTTTTGGACAAACATATCTAGCGGCCAAAGAGATCTGGCCAAAGCTGGATCTGAATCGCTCTAAGTGTCTGATCCTTATAAATAGGAAACATCTCAGCGCCATAGTAGGTGTCATCACTGGACACTGCCTCATAGGCAAGCACTCAAGAAGGCTTGGCGCTTTTACAAACGACTTCTGTAGAAGCTGCATGGACGAGGAAGAGAAGGAGACAATCCTCCACCTACTCTGTATATGTCCAGCTCTCTCCCAGAGAAGAAAGCTACATCTAGGAGCTTTCTTCTACAACGACCTAAGCTACCTAAAAAATATAGACGTTAACAGTCTCCTACGCTCTATAATAAGCTCAAACTGGTTCCATTAGTAAGAGGATAATAGATCCACGTGGCATCACAATGGGCCAATAGACCTAAGTGGGTTGGTACTTCCAACAGCCACTCTTACCTAACCTAACCTACTTCAAACTTAATTGAATTTATGTACAACCACCTGCAAATAAGCGCTCTGCTTTGCAGGTAAAACAATGTATGAACATATTAATAATTAAAAAAAAAAATTTTAGATTGCACAAGTTAAGCACTTTATGCACAAAGCTTAAGGGTCACTAATTCCTGCCTCGACGCTAGGTTTGAGAACAATGACTGCGGTACGCTTGTGTGTCAACATCCCTCTTTTGTTCACTGCAGGTATTCGACGCTGGTGGATGCTGGTTATGTAGGCTCTTCATTCACATCATTCTATTAAAATCAGAGAACTTTCAGTAAAAGGAATATATGATACAAGGAGAACCACAGAATAGCTATTTGCCTGAGTGTTATGATCCGACAGAAAAAAACACTTCTAAGCAAATATTCATTTGAGAACGAAGTATGAACGACCAGGGCCGGGGGCACTTTGAAGTACACGATCGCAAGTCCATTTGACAAAGGAAACAGTTTTGAAGGGTTTTGCAATCCTCAAATCAGTATCATAGTAAAAACTCAAGCCCATATGACTGGAGAAGTTAAATATGGATGATATACTCCTATATATGCTCTTAAGAAAGAAATGGACACCAAATTGGGCAAAGTGTAGCTTGCTGTGCTGCTGTTTTGTGAATGACCTGCCTGAAAGTTACAACGTAAAGGTGAAAGCAGATCCGCAATCAGGCAAGAGTCATCAAAGTGAGCTCAAGGGCCACGTGAGAAGAGATCGACAGAAGCTTGAATTAGCGAAAATTGTAACCTGTGCATGAGGAAGGTTTAATTTTCACGGAACAGAACAGTTTCATAAGGCGATTGAGAAAATTAACAGAGTTCGTGCATGCGATGGGACAGATTAGATGGAGATATATGGTATACTGATAATTGAGTCACATCCCATATGTGTTGAAATAGAAATTTGTTTGTCAGATTAGATTCAAATCATTCACGTGCAGTGCAAGTAGCTGAAAAGAAATCGGCATGTGTTAATGGCATAGAAGGTGCGAAGTTTTGATGCTGTTTTCCGGGATATACGGGATATAGAACAGCGAAATCTACGAGCTCTACAGCTACATTCACCTGGTCAGAAAAGTATACTTCAATATTCAGAGATGGCTGGGACATATTATTAACAATCCGGCCCCAAGCGTCTTCGATTCCTAACCAGAAGACCTCGTCCTAGGTGGCCTACTGGCCCTCAACCAGCTTAGAGAAAGACCGCGCTAACTGAAGATATTTTTTGGTGGAGGCCTAATTTCATCCCGCTTTCTAATTAAGTTAATAAATAGGGAGTTGCACAAACAGTTGTTGGGATCTGTGTGAAGGACTCCAAAGTAAAGTCATTCAAAATTGCTACTAGATTTTTAATATCATAGCAAGTGATCAGGTAATTCCCAAAATTCCCCCCGTGAACGGGGTTGTTAAATTATCTTTTGCAGGCTAATATCTTGCGTGTTCTACAATGTGTAAAGCGATGTGGAACACACAACGAAGCTGACGTGAAAGTCCCAAGCTAAGATTTTTTTGAAAAGTACGTCAAAGTTTTTAGCAGTGTGGACATTAACAGTTTCATTCAACATTAGTTTAGGGAAGTAAGCAAATACTAAGTTGATTCTGCTAACAATGACGCACTTGGACTTCGATCGGTTTAGGAACAGTCCATTCCTGTTTTACCTCCACTTCAAAAGCCTGTTTTCTTGATCAGAGATACGATGAATGAAGGCTGAATGGAACTGTACAGTTCGTGGTTGAATTTCCCACTCCTCATTCCCCGTCAGTAGAAATGAGTATATTTCTCTCTAAAAGGCCGAATCTTTTTTCATCCGTTTTCGGCTGGGGCCTACCTCAGCGCTTTACCGCAGGAACGGCATTGTAAGGGTTTTGTGTAAGGGCAGTTTAGTCTTACGAGAAGGGGCTTTGTTACTCAATTGCCTCCTGGGCAGGCAGAAGCAATTATATCGTTGCTCTTGTAAGTGCCGAGTCACTGTAGATGAAATTCTTAACTACCTCGAAGTTATAACCAATAATGTTAACGTTCTTGCCGAGTGGCCAGTGATATAAGACCATTAGAGTATGGAGAATGCAAACTTTTTGCCAATATTCTAGTAAAATGGAAAGATGTATGGAACAATGGATAGTACAGAACCTTCTCGAAAGGTGTGAGGGAATTATAAATATCAGCGTCCCACAAGAGGTGCAAGTCAGTTCTAAAGTGGAATTCGAAATGTGAATTACAAGTAGTGATGAAGTGGCTTAAGTAAAAGATAAAGTAAAGTAAAAGTGGTTCAGAAAAGCGGTTGAAATCTAAATTGTAATTGTATTGAATAAAGCGATTGTATTTAAACAATTAAACGAGAATGTACAAAAACATTTTACAACCATTTTGGTCGCTGTGTTCATCCACTCAAGCAATATCAACGTAATCCGCCTAATTGTGCGGACTTAAGAAGATCGCACCTCTTTTATTGGGCTGTAAGTTTTGCACGATTTATTCTACGGTCATGTTAAAAACAGTCGCATTACAGCGAGTCGTCTTATCTAAAACCTTTTTCTATCATTGGCGGTCGCGGGTTATTCATTACATACCTTGATGGAGAACCATGGAGCCTTCTCCAAAATCATACTGCGCAATCTGATGAGTTTGGCAGGGATATCAAAACCAGACATGGCATTGTTCCTATCATCAAATAGATGGTGAGTGTCGATCTGTAATTCTTGAGCTTTTTCATTATCTGCCGTAGTGTGAATATTTTATCGATGGTGGACTTCCCCGGCCTGAAGCCTCACTGATATAGACCAACCAGACTGTTCATGACGCTCACTACACAATACAGCAGAAAAGATATTCTACCGTAGACGATATTTAAGAAACTTACGTAATATAAATAAAACTCTATATTTGGTCCATCCAAAGGGGTCTACTTTCTTGGGAATCGACAAGACGATGCTGAGATCCCATCCATGGTGCATGCCTTCCTCTTACCATATCTTACAGATGAGCTGGTGCAAGTTCCAGCTGCTTTAAAACGTGGAGTAAACGGTCCATCTTATTAGACTTTACCTTCAGTTTTCTTACCATAACTTCGTCTAGGTTATGCGGACGAAGTTATCTGCCATCTACCTCCAGGTTGAATGGCTCATTCTGCCAGACAGCGATATTCTGAAGTAGTCTTTCCATATTCTCAGTACCGACAGCGACTCTACTATTAGTTGTCAATGTTCATCTTTGATGGTTTCCATTTTGGCTTTGTAGCCTTGGCATTTTCGTTTTATTCTCTGATACAACTTTCGAGCTTCATTTCCACAGTAAAAATTCCTCAATGTCTTTCTTTCTAAACTAGCGAAAGACTAATGGCTATGAAACCGATAATAAATATAACATGAAACTTGAAATGTTGTTAGCGCCTATTCAGTTAGTGAAGGGAGCAAATGCCTTTTATCGATGCATTTTGAAACGGACATGTCGGGTAATCGAATAAGGAATTCTTCAAAGATTATAAACTAAACTTGTGGACATCCCTTTTTTATTAGTTTAACCTCCTTTGTAGTTGAAACCCTAGAATGTGTTTCAGACATCCACATGCAAAGCATTCTAGAAGAATCATCGCTATACAGCACGCGTACCTCAAGGGAAGATCCACGGAAACGGCTCTCCACGGGGTAGTGCGAACAATCGAAAAATCCATACACTACAAGTAATACAAGCTAGCCTCATTCCTAGGCATAGTGGGAGCTTTTAATCACGTATACACTGAAGCTATTCACACATCTAGCGATTGTTGCAATAGCAGCAAATCGTTTGCTGAACCCAGTGGCTGCTCTGTTTGGCTGGGTTCATGGAAATAGATGTAAAATAAACTTTGAAAAAATTAAATTGTTGTCACCAACAATGTTCGGCACTGGTTATTTTGTTGTACCGTGTTGTATTTAGTTGGACTGTATATCAACAGTATCAACTGTGTAGTTAATTAATGTACTGATTTGAAAACTGCGTACAAAACTGTGTAGATAAACTGTATAGAAAAATATTTGAAATAAAACAAACTGTTTGCTTGAACGTTATAAACTTGAAACCCTTTTTGCAGATCGGAAGTGCAATTTTTAATATATCTCGTAACATCACACCTCATTTTCGGCCAATATTACCTTCCTAGCGTAAGTAACCCCCATGTGTCCTACTACTTACTTTCGTCCTTGATTCAACTCTAGCCATCATCTTTATCACCTAAGGGTTCGTACCCTAATGGTACCTAATGGTTCGTACCCGGCAACTGCAGGGACTCCTCGCGATAACATGACGGGTACCACATGTTCTTTACCCTTTCGCGGGACAATGTCAAGGTCAAATTGTTGTAGGCGGACAGCCCAACGCGCTAGTCTATCCTGCGAGTCCTTCAGATTGTTTAGCCACACCAAAGAGTAGTGATCAGTGACGCGCGTGAACCGAACACCTGCGATGTACGACCCATAGAACACCTAAATATTCCTTTTCCGGCGTCGAATAATTCCTCTCATTTCTGTTCAGTGACGTGCCCAAGTAGCACACAACCTTCCCTCTCTCCTCGAAATTTTGCGAAAGCACGGCGCGTCCGTCTGCACCACTCTTCTTTAGCAAATCTATCAAAGGCCTAAAATTTTATACAAACCACCTGTACCACGAAACTGTCGCTGGGAAACTCCTAACTTCCTTCACATTTTCCGGTGCAGGAGTCATAACCATGCTTTCCACCTTTTCCGGATCTACGTGTAATCCATTATTATGGACGACGTACCCCAAGAATTTCAAGGACGACGTACAGAAGTTGTATTTTTCACGTCCAACTTTCAACCCCTGTTGACATAATCTTTGGACGGAACCTCTTCCAGTATTTTAAGATGATTTTCGAAGGAACTTGTGAAAATTATAATGTCGTCTAAATACACAAAGAGGTGTGGCTCAAGATCGACACCGACAAGTCTGTCGATGAATCTTTGCCACGTCGCAAGTACCAGCCAAATATCATTCGCTTGAATTGGAAAAAGCCTCTACTT
Organism: Volucella bombylans; assembly: GCA_949129095.1. Classification (NCBI taxonomy): domain Eukaryota; kingdom Metazoa; phylum Arthropoda; class Insecta; order Diptera; family Syrphidae; genus Volucella; species Volucella bombylans. Next base: position 170,193,405 of record OX422141.1, read on the forward strand.
AGCTTAGCCGACTTGATATCCAAGGAGGACAAGTATTTGGCATCTCTGAAATTGTCTAACGTTGTCAGCATGTATGGTAACAGATAAGCATCCCTATCTATCTCCCTAGTGCTAGGGAAAAGGAAAGTTAATTCGGTTAGGCTAGCAGTGTAGTGCAGTGGTTTCAGGGGTCGCATTCTTACCAATCATAGGGCAGAAGAAGTTGGTGCTGGTAGAATCTCTTGTCATCGCTATACTGCCACATGTTATTATATTGGGTGCAGATTTTTGAGCATTGTTGGGAACAGTCCCGGATCTATCTAACATGTGGAGCTTTTCGATCCAATAATTTGCGTCTTTGATACTGGCTATTCGGGGTACGAGTAAGTCGAACTGCGGAGTTTGGAGGCAGTGTTAGACAAGATGTTCGAAAAAATACCGGAGGGCTTAGGAAGCACGAACTTGGTAAAGCATTGGATTAGGACGTCCGCAGAACCGAATAAGTAAATGTACTCTCCGGTGTCACCAGTAATGCAGTTACACGTAGATAAGGAACTTAATGAGATGTTGGAAGCGGGAGTTAATGAAAAATTAAATAGTTGCTGGGTATCTCCGATAGTCCTTATCCCTACTTTCGACGGCGCTCCTGTCTTGCTGACCCCGGAGCCCGGCTCGCGTTTCCCGCACAATTGCTACAGTCATTACGGCTAATCTCCTGTTCTCCACAACCACAGCAACGCCTGGGAATCGTATATCTATTTGCGAAATGACCACCTTCCTCATAATTAAACCAACAAATATTACTACTACTGGGGGCTGTGTTGTTCCTACTAACAACTGCAACCCGGACTGGTTCTTCTACCGACGCGTAAGCCAAATCAGTAAGTGTCGACGGCGGACATTTGGAAGTGGGGCAAATTTTCGACGTTGGCCCTCATTGCATCAAGCCTTAGCCTAACGCCACCAAGTCACCGGCCACTTACCACCGGACGCCACTTATACCGGCCAGGGTTTGGTAGAACGGCGCTAAAATTCGTTGAAAGATAAATCATTTCCATCTTCCAGATAGCGGATCAGATAGTCTGCGGAGCATATTTTCATAGGTCAGTCGTTTGATATCATCTAAGAGGAAATTGTAGTAATTTGGTGAAAGAAATTCTAACTTAAGTCTCCTAACCAACTCCTGCCATTTCGCGACATTCGCCCTAACCGCCCTACAGCATAAAAGCGCCTTCTCAATGAAAAAATCTACCGCTGCTCTGAATAAATGTTTTTCAGAAACACCTCGCGCTTCACTAAGCTCTTCGACTCGTTCCAGGATTGACTTCACACAGTTCACAGAGAAAGGTTTCTCCTGTGAACTTCACAAGTGGATAGTCCGTATGTTCAGGACAAGGATTATTCAACACTAGGTAACAGTCACTTAACCAATGTCGCCCATAGAGGAACGTCACAGGACGGCATTATTTCTCCTCTACTCTGACTAATGGTTGTGAACAAAATTCTTGTAAGACTAGACAGAGAAGGGGACAAAGTAGTCGCATATGCGGATGACGTAGTGATACGAGTGTCAGGGAGGTTTCCTTCCGTGATAAGTGAAATCATTGAGTCTGTTCTAGACAAGATCTGGGCCCGATGTCAAACCGAGCAAAACTGAACTGATGCTATTCACTACCAAAACCTAAATACCTGATTTTACCCTGTAGGTACGGAATTACTGAAAATATCAATATTATAGCACTTTCCGGATTTTGTCAGCGTTTTCCAAGCGGAACTATTGGCAATCCGAGAGGCTTGCATGCAAGTTGGACGTGACACAACGCACAAACAAAATATTGCGATCCTTATAGATAGCCAACTGACTCGGTTACCACATCCTCCAAAATGGTGCAGGAGTGCCGGAATGAGATTATCTGTTGGAGAGAACGCTTCAGGGTCACACTGCTCTGGATTCCAGAGCACAGTGACATCAAAGTAAACGAGCTTGCGGAATGAACTAGACAGTCAAGGGCTCACTCTCGGCTAGGAGCGATTAAAGGACAAATCCACTCACACTTCCTGAAGAAGGCTAACCACCAATGGATAGAGATATCGCCAGAATCGTCGATAATCACGGAGCATTGGACAATTGGAGACTATGCGGCGAAATTATGAGAAGGAAACTCTCAAATCATTTCCTCTGTAAATGTCCTTCACTAGCAAGAGTCAGACTGTGTGCACTAAACCAACCATCTCGGCTAGTTTTCTTAACTATACAGGCTGGAGCTAGGCACCGACTGTTTCACATCCTTAACAACACACATCATCAGCCAGGTCATACGAGTCCAGTTAATAAAAAGGCACATTCTAGTGCTACTTGGGTGTTTCGCGAAGGAAAACTAGCAACATTTTTTTTTTGAAAACGAAAAATGTTTGACCGAAAGAGATTTGGTTCTATTATAAAGACATCTCTCTCTTTATCAGCATCCGAGTTAAAATGAAAAAAAATAATTTACTTGTTTGTTTTTCAAAACTAAATGAAAGAAAAATACAAAACCAGCAAATATAGTGTAGTTAAATGAAATTAGTTTTATTGTCGACCGATACGGACACTAGTAAAATTGGGACTGACTAATAGAAATAGTCACATCTAGAGGAAAACTTTCCATTCGCTGGCCTTGATGAATTTTGGATATTATACGAGTATATTGGAATTTCCAATAAGGACCTGACAACTTTTTTTTTAAATAAAACGCAAATCATTTGAGATATTTCATAAACTTTATTATCGGCTTGAAGTACAATCAAAACATTTATGAATGGAACTCGACTTCGTTCATATGGCCACCGCGGGCACGTTTGCAGCGGTCGATTCGTTGGACCCAATTTTCTACGACTCGGCCACACATTTCGGCCGAAACGGCCGGTATGTCGCGTTCAATGTTGGCTCTGAGCTCTTCCAACGTCGTCGGCGTGTTGGCATAAACCAATGACTTAACGTAGCCCCACAGAAAATAGCCAAGCGGCGTTAAATCGCACGAACGAGGCGGCTAATCGACTGGCCCATTTCTTGAGATAACACGCTCACCATACTTACTCTCTGTTGAAACCACATGTCGGCCAAGTCCATATCTTCCAATTCGGGCCAAAAATAATCGGTGATCATGGCGCGATAACGCTGTCCGTTCACAGTAACGTGACGATCGCTATCGTCGACGAAAAAATATGGCCCAATAACGCCACCGGCATGCAAACCGCACCAAAGAGTTATTTTTTGTGGTGATTCATGAAGCACATGTGGATTTTCACCCGACCAATAACGCATATTTTGCTTATTGACGAACCCATTGAGCCAAAAATGAGCTTCGTCACTGAAGATGATTTTGCGATGAAATTCATCATCTTGGCGCATCTTCTGCAGAACCCAATCGGAGAACATACGTCGCTTCAAATGGTCCATCGGCTTCAATTCTTGAGTCAGCTTGATCTTGTATTGGTGTAAACCAAGATCCTTACGCAAAATACGCCATAATGTGGTCTGAGCCATGCCCAATTCTTGAGAACGCCGTGGAATTGACTGATTTGGATCGTTTGCTACGGACGCCTGAACGGCAGCGATATTCTCGACACTTCGACCAACCCGTTGTCTCACTGACACGGCAACATCACATAACGAATATGTAGGCTCAAATTTTTGCACTATACTTGTTAGTGCCCGTCTATTAGGGCGAGAATTACGACCGAAAATTGGAGTTGACGCTCTTGAAGTTGCAGTCACCGACTCCGAATTTCGATAGAAAATTTTTAAAAATTGCAAACGTTGCTCGTTAGTGTACTTTACCAAGATGAAAATGTTGAGTTTACTGAATAAATTGACAGTGACAGTTTGATGATTAGTGAAAGAGTGCGTTCACAAATTGAATTCAAAGTTGTCAAGTCCCTATTGGAAAACCCTTTACTTGTGATAAAAGCATAATTGGTTTCGTAGATGCAGATTGGGGAAGATGTGTCATTGACAGAACATCATACACCGGATATGCGTTTAAATTTTCGAACAGTTCAATCAGTTGGAAGTTACAAAAGCAGAAGACCGTGATCCTTTCGCCGAACTATTTCTGAAGCTCGGGATTTGGAAAACATAGCTGTATATAATGATAATCACGGTGCGAAACTTCTGGCTGAAAATCAAGTCTTGCACCAGTGAACTAAACATATTGATATATATATATATTTTTTTTAAAGAACTTAACACTCAAGTGGGTATGAATACACTTATAATGCCTCAGCATGTGGTTAAGTTTTTTGGAAAATGGGATAGAGAGATAAAGCAAGATGTTTGGGCTCAGTGGTTATTTTGCTCCATGGATGGCATCGAACAATAATGGGGAGACTAAATTCTTAGTGGAAGTTGGGTTGTTGTTAATTTCTAGTTAACTGAAAAAATGAACGTCTCTCGGACGCGGTGAGCCACGGCCACCCACTTTCGCCGTATCGTCAGCAAAATCGAAAGGATGACTGTAATAATGTAGTAGAATTCTTTTTCCAACCGTTCACCATTATAATATAGGTATTGTATATATTGGAGTGATTATATAACTCTCTCTGTCTTGTTACCCATTTCTTGAGTATGTATTAAGTCAGGCAGTTTCTCACCAGCTTTTGAATTGTACAAACCATTCATAAGTCATAATTAAAACAATGACTTTTTGTAAAGACATGAAGTCATTCTTCAGTCTTCTTCGTTGCGATCATTTCATCAGAGGTATGTTATTGAAAGAAGAAATCAAGCTTACATATTTTTTGCAAACGAGATGCCTGTAGATGCGGAACAAAGCGTTGCAGTTGCTTATCAACACTAGGAATCATCAAAGTTGAAGGTCCTTCTCATTGAGGTGGCGTGTTGAGTATCCCCGCATCAATTCAAATCGAACACTACAACTGACGTTTGATCCCTACTTTTCATTTCTTATTTATTTTCTGTTTGCCTATATATATGTACCTACTTTGAATTCAAGAAATAAAAAAAGAATTTTTTTCTACTCCGCAATAGATCTTCGCGCATTGTGGGAAAATATATGGAAAACTAGGTAAAAAACAATAACCACTGGAACTCTGGATATTTTTGGGCAGCTTTTTCTAAATTTTCACAGCACAATTACAATTAAACGTAAACCAAAGTTGAATATCTCCTAAGTGCGAAAAATGTTGAAAAGCAAAACCACAATTTCTACAAAAATCTTTATTTTCTAAACACAAACGAAGAGTTTGAATCGTACTATGTACTACAAAAATTACCTTTCAAATGATCTGCGCGCCATCTAGCCGCTTAGTATAAATACATGGATTCACTCAAATAGATTCCACTGATAAGACCAGGAAAAAATTTATTTTCTTTACAAAACAAACGCCAGATGATTTTGACGTTTCTTCAGTTCGACCTCGGAGAATCGGCTCGGTTTTACCCAGTTGGTGTGTATTTGGGAAGCTATTGTCTGTCTTCCTTGTTTTTGTTCTCGTTTATTGTTTGTAAATTTGCTTGTGCTTCGTTTTGAATTAAATAAAAATTTCACAAAGTTCATCTTCCGTTCTAAATAAAGGTTTGAGTGTTTGAAATAAAGATTGCCCACCGTCCAAGCATTCCATTTCGAAACACCCCAGAATCCATGTGCTATCCATTGCCCAATCGACGCGTCTGCGAAGGCATTTATTGATTAAACAAGAAAATTTCTATTTTCGGCTGTCCGTTGTTAAGTGAAGAAATTGTTTGAACTGAAAGCCACTCTAATTTACGGTTTCCAGAAACCGTTCCGAGTACGAGAAAAGATAACTCCAAACAATCGGAAACAAGTGTTGTACGAGAAACAAAGACAACCGAGCCGAAGCACATTGTTGACGACGAGTTGGACACAAATTGGCAATGTGGCCTAGGTCTGGCCATTAGCTTAGAGTTGCCAAGTGACCTTCGTCACGCCAAATAGATTTACCAACGCCGCCGCCGTCAGGCTTTGTCTTGAATTGATTTCCGTGCACCTTTGACCCAATTTTAGTTTGATTTTGTTGTTTTATTTGTTGCTCTCTGTTACGTGTTGAGAAGCAGAAAAGATTCCTGGAGAAAAGTGAAATCAGATGCAACAGTTGTCCCATGTTTGTTGCTTGTTGCGCCGGAGAAAGTATTCCGTATATCGGAGTTGATTTGTTGGATTGTCGGTCGATTAGTTAGTTATGTTGTGTTTTGTGCATATGCGCCGACAGAGTGGATACATGGAATTTGTAAATTTATTCCTAAATTGGGTGATTTCGTCTCCTTAAGTCTGCTACTTGACTGGAATTGCTTGCTGTGTGTGCTACAGTTATTCCGAACTTTATTTAAATTCAAATTGTTCGTGCGCTCGTTTTTTTATTATCTGCTGTCGGTTTAGTGATAATTGAGTCGTTTGAGTTCTGTCTTGGTCGTATTTTGTTTATTTATTATTTTTTTTTTTTTTTTGATTGTGTTGACTGCGCGGTATTCAACCGCTCGTAACTGTTCAATTGACGCTGACGTTTGATAGAAGTTTTCTGTTTTCTTTATAGAGGTCATAACGATTGGATAATTTGGATGATACTATGAAATTGGATGAAATCGTTACATGGTAAGTGCAGGTAACATGTATTTTGATTTTTATATTAAATGAGGGTATCAATAAACTATCCGGTTAGCGTGGTCTTTGACCTTCTTGCTTCAGCAATGCAGAGCAACTCTACTGTGTTCTTTCCCCGGATATGAGATTATTTTATCTGCCGGATCAGAACACTCAGACAAAGAACTAGTCCATTGCACTCCTTGTGTGTTTCTTTTACTGAAATTTGCCAGTCTTTCAGAGAAATGACTAAGCGCTTCATCGGTAAAGTTCCTACAAGCCAGCACCGACCATATCAGCGCCAAATACCTGCAGCCTGATGCGAACGTTGGCCGGATATTCACAGAGATAGTGCCTTGCGATATTGTCATCATTCTCACATGTTGTGTGACTTAGACCCAAGCTGTAGGTGATGCCAATGTAAACCGTAACCTAGGACGTAGGCAGTCCTAACGCAGGTTGGGTTCTTTGCCTAGCAAGTTCTTGGGCGATTTCATTTTCCGTGATCCCATTGTAGCCTGCGACCAAAATAGACACAGTAAGTTCGGGCTTCTGACTGCGTTAAGAGAAGTCTTGCATTCTCGAACTATCTTGGAAGTCGTGAAAGCGTTCAACAAGTTTTTTAGCACAGCTTGGCCGTCGCTACAGATGCAGATACTCGACCTCTCCACTGATTCTTCGCAATATAGTTTATTGCCTAGAGTATGGGGTTTATCTCCGCTTGGGGGTCAGGCGCAAGTTTTCCTATTTCCTTAGGAAATACAGCAGTTCTTGTTGTTTCATATGTCAATTCTTTTTAAACAGAATACGACTTTGAGAGTGCAGCCAATGCATTATGCAGTAAAAATACCAACATGCACAATAGCAGTGGAAATAAGACGCTGACTCGCGGGCAATTCCTGTTTTGTTATAGACGGTTTTCCTTCGCGCTACTCGTATACTTCAATTACTTAACCTCGGCTCTTTTCTCTTTCAACCAAGTGCGTATAAGGCTTATGGCTTCGCGGGAAACCAACACTTTGTTAGACAGCTTTCGAGATCTAATAAGAATCATACATTTTTCATTCTCAAATCTTAGCGGTAAATTTTTACAACGCCCAGATCACGGTATTCCTTAAAAAATGTTCCTCCAACCTCTCTTTCCACCTTTACTACCTACGCACCATACTTCGTTTATCCCTTACACGAGGAAAATTCCCTCAGGTTTGGAATATTTCTTTCACAATGTCGATTGTATTGTATTGTATAATGTTTGTGTGGGTACAAATGATAGAACTTATTCTTTTCAATACAATCACTTTATTTAATACAGTTAGAATTCCCAATCCAATCGTTTTTCTCAATAACTTTTATTTTATCTTTTACTTAATTCGTAAAATTCACACTTCAAATCATAAATGAACTAACTTAGATACTAACCCTTAACTTTCGCACAGACACACTGTAAGTGAACTACCAACACTTTTACATTTCTATAACCTGCAAGAATTTGCTAGAATGAGAGCAATTTACTTTACTTGTAAATTAATTATTTGCTAGAATGAGAGCGATTTGCTCGCGTGTGTGTAATGTGGATGAGGTTTTTTGAGTAAAATGGGCGGGTTTTGTATAAAATGGGAGGGAATTTGCCCTTGATGACAATTCACACATATTCGCAGAAAGGGTCATATGGAAAGAGGCGATCAGTAAAAACCGGTTCTGATTTTCCAATATCTGGAAAGTTTGACATCTATGCATATTTTGGTGATGCTGATATTTATACTCCCCTGACCTCTTTCGAGAACAAGCCGTGCTATCCAGCATTCCATACAATTTTCCATTTGCTAGAAAATTCGATTCCATTCTCCATTCAACAATGGTTGAGGCTTTTGCTAATAAAGATGGCGATGTTCGCTGTATAATGTAACTTATAAACGTTCCATTGCTGAACGCTCTCATACGTTTTTGAAACCTCGTTGAATTCGTAGCATTCGTCCTCTCACCCTCAAGCAAATGGTGTTATACAAAGCAACCACCTAGGACCTCTTTTTTTCATCCTAACCGTAAACGAATTTGATGGAGTTATTAAATACAATACTTCTAGCTCTAGCTCTACGTTGATGATGCCAAATGTCAATCTACTACCTTATCACTAAGTACAAGCAGTCTCCTCCCTGGCTTAATCTTCTCTCTTTGCAGCCTTGTCATTTTGTATGACAACGTGTGAAATTTCCATTTGCATATTGATAAGATAATCCTCAAACCCAAACCATTCCTTGTCTTTATCAAACAATGGTCCAAAGAATCTTCCAAAACTTTTACTTAACCAGATGCCTCTACATAATTTTTGCAAATGGCTTTGACATTTATGTTGTAGACAGATAGAGAATTAGTTTAGTTGACAACAAGCAATGGAACGATACACACTTGAAGAACGTGGAATTCTTCTTACTGCTTATTTGGCCAATTTCCGGTCTGTTGTTTTAATGCAGCATTAATTTCATCTTCGTTTTCCTCGTCGTCCTGCACCATATGCGTGAACAATTAAGCGTTTGGCTGAGCGTCCAGGAACCACCATTTTTCCTTATTTTGGATGCCGTTAATGGCGTCTTAGGCAGGATTTCCCTTAAACTGTCTCTTGAACTAATTGGCGCCCTCTGTGTAGATGGACAACTCTATTGGTCCCTATTTAAGCAGATTCTATGCTGTTTTTGTGGGGTTAAAAAACATCATGGACAACTTCTGACGTTATAAATCATGAAGCTATTTTTAACAACTTAGGTGGTTTGTCAAGTATGGATTGGAAGAGCTTGTAAACAAGATAAGATTAATTTTATCGAAGACGTCACCCTTGATCCCTTTGGTGTTATTATTCCGTTGAACTTTCTGTTCTATTCTTTTAAAGAGCGCTTGTTAGACTTCTAAAGACGCCAATCGGTCTGACATTCCTGCATTCAGAGTTGTTGTTTATTATGGGGTGCGCGAAGGATTTTACCCGGTTATCCAAATAGTGGGCAATTAAAATTATTGTTGGAAAAATACTATTCACAGTTAAGATTGAATGTGTTAGCAACTTCGAAGCACATTCCATAATAAAAAGCTGCTCTAAATCAATTTAGAAACTGCGCTGCGTACACATCCTTTCCATAAAAAATAATCATTGCCACACCACCAATGTTTGCACATAAGATCTATATAATTAAATCTCGGCGTTTGGATAATATTTGAGCTCAATGTTTCTCTCTTTAAAGATTGCAAATTAAGGAGCAAATTATGAAAGATCTCAGTTATCAATTTTGTTTACATACACATAATAATAATAACCAGGGGCACACTATCTGTAGTGCAGCAACAACAAATGAAGCAAAACAACAACAAGAAAACGAGTATACTCGTAAATTATGGAAAATTAAAAGTGTTAATTTGCTGCCCTCTAAAGCGATAAAAAAAGCGTGACTGCCTCTGCCTGCTGAAGCGGACGTGCTTGTTTCACTGCAACGAATTAGCTAAAGAAACTATTTTATTTGTAGCACTTCGCTCTCGTCTGGTGTTATTTGTTTTTTACTCAAGATTATGATTTCGTATTGTTCGAATGTAAATAGACATCAGTTTTGGATGTTTTGAAAATTTGAATACGTAATTTACAAATATATACGTACATAATTCCATATGCTTTTCAATTCCTAGATTAATATTCGAGAATTATTATGGAAAATTGTATTTGATAGTTGGAAACGTTAATTTCCACAGACGGAATAGAAGACCTTGCTATCCTTCTAGAAGCTCCTCGAACAGACCTATGAGGAATGTCTTAAGTACAACGTGTAGTGTGTTTGTCCTTGGTGATTTCAACGCCAAATTAGTAAACGTACGGTTGGAGATCATAGCCCAAAACTACGAGTATACCTTCTCAACAACCACAAAGCGATCTGGCAGACACCTGCTCAAAACAGAGTCAACCAAATTGATCACATAGCGATAGACGCAAGTCAAAGCTCAATTATTCTCTAGCTGTCTACAGAGTTATTATGTTTTCCAAAAACCTTTCGATAAGTCTTATCCTGCCACCATCATGCGCAGGCGAAACTGCAACTGAGCTGAGTAATACATACATTGTTGATACAATAAAAAATTTGACGTAATCGATGGTTGGAAAGGAAGAAGCTGACTGGTGTGACACAACTAGTGACATCTACATCTAATTCAATATATTCCTTTGCTGACGACAGTACTCTCTGCTTTTCATATTCGTTCCCGAACTCACGTCCCTGCTCTTCGCCCGTAGAACGGGAACGGCAGCGTATGTTAAGCTTAATAAATTCTAATATTAGCAGCATAACTAATTAGGGAACCACTAATATAGTAGAATTTAATGCTTCCAAAATACAATGCTGTCTGCTGTCGCTAAAGCGAAATTTAAACACCCAGCCATTATTCATGACTGGAACTTGCATCGTCGAAACCGAAAAACTTTCTATTCTCGGTATGTGTGTCAATGACAACTTACGTTGGAATGACCACATATTTGATGTCGCCAAAAATGCTGCGAAATGTCTAGGTTTCCTAAAGCGATGTAAGAAATATTTTACCCCCTCTGATCTGGCCTCAATATATAAGGCATTTATCCGACCGAAATTGGAGTACAATGCTCACAATTGAACAGATGCGTCCAAAACAACTCTGCACCTGTTAGATAAGATGCAAAACCGTGCGACAAAACTCATAGTTGATACTAATATCACTCAGACAATGAACACCCTCGAACACCGACGTAATGTCTCGTTTGTCACTCCTTTTTATCGCTATTTGCACAATCAGTGCTCTATAGATCTCGCCAGTAGCATTCCGCCCCTTCAAACTTTTAACCGAAATACCCGTCTCACTATCATCAGTACGCCCTCAACCCCACTTTCGGACGTATTTTAAAATATCATGATTCGTTCCTAACCTGTACAGCTCTCTTATGGAATTCTCTTTATTTCCTACTCATTATAACTTTCAAACATTTAAAACCAATGTTCATCGGTACCTCTCTTTCTTTCCTCCCTGATTTTCCTTCGCCAGCGCTGTGTGTAAGCATTTTAAGGGCACTCAAATCCCTTGAGCGCGCGCTAATTATAAAAAAAAAAATAAAAATCACCATCTATTTTTCAAATAAAGCTTAGTATGTATTTGGGTGTCATCCTTGTTAAGAAACTTCTATGGACTAAACATGTCATGTCGAAAACCTCAAAGACATTGTCAGCCTTCTATTGTAGTAGTGTTAAAGAACTACGGTAGTACATAGTGTTGGTCACTGAGGAAGTGACCTCTGAATCTTTACGACTATGATTTGGACAATTATATCCTATGAGTCGATAGTCTGGTGGAACGAGATTTCACGAAACCACATAACTGCTGCTTTTTCCAAACTCCGAGAACGGTCTGTCTCAGGTGGATGGGAGCTTACCCCAGCGCACCTGGCTCTGCTCTAGGTTTACTGATGAGTCTCCCTCCCTCTTAAGGTAATCTTCCGTTTAAAAATAAGTGGTGTTTGGTATAACACTCACCAAAACCGATTTAAGTTGCGGCGCTGGTGTTTTTCTAGAAAACGACCACATTAGACTTTGCTCCTCGATAGGAAAACGATAAGGACTTACGCAGTCCTGGTTGCAAAGAAATATATTGTCAATAATTAATGCTTAAAGCCTTACCCATGCCCCCACGCCCCTCACGAGTTCCAAGCTAATTCCAAGACTTCTCTGAATTGAGTCGGAAGGCTGAATTCACTAAGGTTTGTTTGAGTCGCAGATGCCAATCGAATCATGGGCAATGAAATCGTCGATGAACTAGCTAGGCTAAACTCAGAGGAGAGTTTTTTAAGAGTCGAACCTGAGTTTAAACTACTTGCATCCTCGGTTACGGCTTTCATTGACAGTTTGGTTTCCTATGAACATAACTGCAGATGGTATTTGCCGGGAGAGCAAACGAATGCTGCTGTGGCTCAATGGGAAAGACTATAGACTGCTTATTGGCATTGTGACAGGTTGCTATGTTTTTGCTAAGCACCAAAGTGTGCTGGGCATAAGTAATACAACATCCTACGATGCTCATTGTAAGAGTGATGATGATACCTCGAAGCACTTCCTCTGTGAGTTTCTGGCCTATTCTCGCATCAGGCTGGAGGCGCAGTTAAAGGAACATCCAAGGTGTACAATGTGACTAGTTCTTTGAGTGCTGTTCCGATAGAAGAAAAAGAAAACGCACAAAACTATTGTATTAGCAACATTTTCAGCAAGTTATCAGTGACGCCGAAACTAATGTGCAGGATTTTATTAGACCACCACACCGGACTCGCTGATTTAATGTTGAGAGTCGGATAATAAGATAGAATAGATAGATAGATAGATAAGATCTAGAGAAGCGTTCGATCGTGCCCATAAAGAGTTGCTGAAAATAGTTTTCAAAAGATCTTCCAAAATATGAAATGTGAAAATAACTTGCCAAGCATGGGAACATACTCGTAATAGTTGAGTCACAGTTATTGCTCAAAATTTTGAAGGATTAGCGGCAAGGTCGTTAATGACGTTAAATGATGCTAAACAACAACTTTGTCCACCCGTCCAAAAAGATGTCTGAATAGCAATGTCTAAACTAAAGAACAATAAAGCTGTAAGAGCAAACAAACTATCTGCCGAATTATTTAAAACTTCAGGGATTGACTTGGTAAGAAACATTGTGCACAAACTCATCTACAAATACAAAATAAAACATGCTTGGCTGAAAGTATTCCCCGTGACCATCCTCAAGGGTGACCATCTACTTTGCGCCAACTACATACGAGTATAAAAAAATCAGTAATCATATATACATATATATATGTACGTATATCAGAAATATCAGAAATCCTACACATCACCAAAAGACAAGAATTCGGTTTCGTCGATGGGTATGGAACCCGCTAACCTGATTTTAAAGTTGCATATGACACCATTTATAGAGAGCTATGTCAAGGTTTGGTATACCTGCCAACTCGCCCATTTGTGTATGACAAGCCTGTTATGACAACACCGAGGGAGGAATTTGATGTCAAATAAGGATTTCGAAAAGGTAACGCTATTGTCATGTGATTTCTTCACCATCGTACTTACAAATATTGTGCGAAACTCACAGGCCATTATCATAGGCACAATATTTCAAAAGCAACTGCTAGCAAACGCTGACGACATTGGTATTATCGGAAAATGTTAGCGAGCTTTCACTGGAGCGTTTATGGCTATTGAAGCAGAACCGCTCAAGATGGATTAAATAGTAAATGAAGGTGAATCATAGTATTTATATGCTTTCGAAAGCCTTAGCCAAATCTGTTTGGTCGCTAGACATGTTTGTCCAAAAGTCCACCTAAGGTCTGTTCTTTTATTGGCATCTAGCTTTAGTGTTAGTTTGCACGTAGCGATTGTTATACCTATACTACCTTTGTCCGGTAGGATAGGTAGAGTGGTTCCAATTTTGGCGAGTTCATCGGCTCTGCAGTTCCCTGGAATGTCTCTGCGGCCAGGCACCCAACAAAGGTGAATATTGAACTGCTCTGCCATCTCCATGAGAGATGATCGGCATTCAAGGGCGGTTTTAGAATATAATGAGACCGAGTCCAGGGACTTGATGGCGGCCTGACTGTCCGAAAATATGCGGATATCCTTTGCAGATATCACGTTTTTCTTCAGCCAGGACAGAGCTTCTTTAATCGCCAAAATCTCCGTCTGGAACACGCTAGAGTGATTTGGAAGGCGGAAAGAGAGGCTTAGATTTAGCTTATCTGAGAAAACACCGCCACCAACCCCGCTATCGGTTTTAGATCCATCTGTGTAGAGATGACTCCATGAAAGCATCCTCCTCCCAGAATGATCTAGAGGGGAAGCTAATATATAAGTTTTTGTCAAACCAAAGTTCAGGTATGGTGTAATCGATGTTCTCTGTGAGGATTCCTAAGGTGTTAAGAATATTGGCGTGGCCAAATGAATTATTTGTCCACTGTTTAGTCGCTTTAAGGCGAATAGCTGCAGTCGAAGCTACTTGCTTGCTAAAAATGTCGAGGGGTATCAAGTGAAGCAGAATATCTAATGCCGCAGAGGGGGTAGACCGCAAGGCTCCGCTTGTGCATAGACATGCTGTTCTTTGGACTCTGCTTAGTTTAATGCGGTTGACTGCATTTTTCAAGGCCGTCCACCAGACAACCACCCCGTAAGTAAGTATCGTTCTTATGACCGAGATGTATAGCGAGTGGGTTATGCGAGGTTGAAGGCCCCATTTGTTCCCAATGGCTCTTTTGCAAGAGAATAAAGCTATTGTAGCTTTATTGACTCTTTCTTGAATGTTAGGTTTCCAGTTTAGTTTCCTGTCAAAAATGAGACCCAGATATTTTGCTGTATCAGAGAAAACTAAACTGGTACCGTTTATTGACGGAGGATCTATGATTGGAATTTTATATTTCCTAGAAAAGAGGACAAGATCAGTTTTATGGGGGTTTATTCCCAATCCAAAGCGATCTGCCCAGCGGGTTAATCTGTTGAGATTTACTTGGAGGAGTTCTTTAATGGTATTAACATGTTTTCCTGAGACGGCTATGGCAACGTCATCCGCATAGGCAATCACTCTGCTACCACCCGCTTCCAGGTATATCAGTAGTTCGTTAACTACTAAGTTCCAGAGAAGGGGAGAGCTATATGGACAAGTTATATCTTAACAATTTTGATCAAATTTGGGGACATCAGTCTTTATAAGAATAAATCACCATGTGGAAGGGCAATGGATCATATTTAACATCGCGAAGATTACTCCAGTTACGTCATCGCAGTACCGCCATAATCGATGCTAGTGCAGAGCAGTCAAATGAAGTTCATAGCAGAAACTTAAGGTTTAGTACAATCACGATTATTCCGTTTTCCTGCTTGAACAATGAACATCCTGCTTTTGTGTAACACACTACGAGTACTTAGGCATAAGTTCAACACATATAACCGAACAAATTTATCTTTGTAATTTATATGTGTTAATTATGAGTTTACTTTCACAAGATGCGTGTGAAAACCCGCACGGTGTCTTCATTAAGATGATTCAAAAATGTATTTAGAGAAAGTTTTAAAGTTTTAAGCGAAAAAAGTAAATACTCGTATACTCGAGTGAGTTGATCTAAAGCAGTTCTGAGTGTACAAAGCCAAGTTTCTAAATTCAATTAATTTTAATTTTTGTGAGGGCCGAAGACCCCATTTTTAAGGCTTTTCAGCTTAACTTAAAAACTAACAAAAAGACTTAAAAACTAGTGATCAAGGGAATGGTGGAGGAGATCCAATTTGAGACAAGGAGTGCTTAATTTAAGATTTAAGCGGACCTTTCGAAGTATATGGGAGGTTGATTCGTCGGAACTATAAGAAGTCTATCGAAAAACCAATACGTATTTCAGTCCATGGTCAACAGTAGACGCGATAAATGCTATAATATCTAGCGCGAAACGCTATAAAGGACAGGCGCTGGAAGGAATACACCAAGAAATATAGCCTCATCACAACCATGGACGTGAAGAGCGCGTTTAACTTGGCGAATTGAGAACGGATTATGAACTATCCTCATCAAATGGAAATACTCAACTATCTCGGTAAAATGAAAGCGAGCTATTTCTAGAATAGAATTCTCCTCTATGACCCTGACGATGGAGTTAAAGCTCACAAAGCCACAAGGGTCGGTCTTAGGGCCCTGAATATGGAACACTACGTACCATACGATGAAATCTTACGTCTACGGTTTGCAACTCGACACTTATAAAACTGAAGCTGTGCTTATTACGAGTAGGAAAATCGCGATACGACTAGAACTGAAGGCCGTGAAATTGTTTCTCAACCATTTCTCAAGTACCTCGCAGTTGTGATTGACTGTCGTCTATATTTTAAACATAGACAGGTATGTGAAAAGTCATCGAAAACTACAAGTGATGAGTAATATTTTAAACCAGAATAAAAGACTCCTTATTGGAGCTACGAGTTCTATGATACATGCAGCATAAATGATATGATGATATAGGCAGCGCAGATGGTCAAATGCCGCAAAGATTAAGTCTAACATGAGGGAAATCAAATCTGTCCATCGCCTTAGCGCACTGAGAGTTGGCAATGGGTTTTGAATTGATTCGCATGATGCTATACCCATCCTATCTTTAATCCTTCCTATCGACATACTCGTACTTGCGGACGAAATAGTAAGTCTTGAAAGCGATCGAATCCAAAATGGCCGGATAAACGACGAAAAAAGAAAATATGAAGGAACACGTAGTATCGCAAGCTTAAAAGGACGATGAACACCACGTCTTATACCAAGAATCGATGTAAGGATTAATCGAAATTTTTATTATTATTTTCACTCGCACAAAATGATATGCTTTCGGCATAGTTTGTTGATTATCTGTCCCAGCTCTTAGGGCCCTTGTTCTATTTTCAAAGCTTCGCCCATCAATGACGATGACTAATAAAATGCGGGGCAGAACAAAGTACTGGTCTTATCGTAAAGTTTTTCAGATGACGCCACCGAGGGTTGCTATGATTTGACTAGTTAGAAGCTGCCGGTCATAGATTCTGTTTGCGGATTTTAGTCCCTACCGGGACTTAAATCACGGTACCATGGGAGTCAGGAGCAACTGGATCTCGGTCCGGGCCTGACTTGTTGAGGTAGTCCCTCTTGTGGGAGCACCAAGGTGTAGCTAAAACACAAGTTCCATTTTGGTATCAAAGTGCTAATTCATTTCAGTTATGTTGCTTCTCTAGATGATTCGGATAGAGCAACATATTCTGGTTCCGATGTAGAAATAGCCAACTTGCTTTTGAGATCGCCAAGTTTTTGCCGCTTCACTTAGTATGAAAACGTATCTCGTATGGGATACTCTCTCTATCTGATCATTCGCATGATCATCATCATCTAAAAATCCTCGAAGATCAAGTGTGTCCTTCATGTACACCAATCCGTAGTTCTCTGTATCTCGTAAATTGCGTAGAACACGCTTTGCACCTGGCGAGTGCACATCTTGATAACTCTCGTTGAACTGTGCCAGTCGATTCACAGTACAGACAATGTTCGGCCTCGTCGCAGTCGCAAGATACAAGAGCTGCCGATAGGGTTCTTCGACTTGACATCCTTCATGACGCTCTAAATTCGGAAATTTCGGAAAGGCTCGTTGTGCCAATCGGCTTCGACGCGTCCATCTGAAATTTGTTCAGCAGGTCCTGAACGTATGCCTACTGCTGTAGTTTTATATCACCATCTCCTTGAATTATTTCGACGCCCAAACAGTACCGCGCCAATCCGAGATCTTTGACTTCAAAAACAGCAATGAGTCCGTCGCTTATACCCTTCAACGTCTTATGACTTCATGGTGCATACAAAATGTCATCGATACACACTGCAACAACGGTGAACTTTTCTTTTCTTGATCCAAAGTCGAGACATGTGTCATTAGTGGCCGCTTAGAAGCCTTGATTACGTAGTGTGTTGTCCAGCTTTTTACACCACTGACGGCCTGCCTGTCGAAGACCGTAAAGCGCCTTTTTGAGCCTACATACGTTTTTACCTGATCTGACATCCTGAAGCATCTGTTTGGCCATTGTTCCTACCTCATCCTTTTGCCCATCTTCCTTTACTAAGATCCTCAACGCCAGTTTAAAGTATTTCGGAAGGTCCATGTAAATCTCTTCCTCCAGTTCGTTAGTGTGATAAGCCACAACGACATCCGTCTGGTAAACTGCCAAGTTTTCACAAACAGCCAGTGCCGTTAACAATCTGATGGATTCAGAGCGTGGCATGGGTGCAAAAGTTTCTTTAAAATCTATTCCTTGGCGTTGTAAAAAAACCTCTGGCAACAACACGAGCCTTCTCCCGATCCAACGATCCATCTGATTTCAATTTATTGTGCAGAACAATCTAGCTTGTTACAACAACTCTATTCAGGCCGCTCATAATCCTGTGGGATTACCTCGAGCTTTTCATCTTTTCATCATCGGTATTTGCACCGATGCTGATCCGTATACACTCACAGGTTTTTCACCAGAAACTTTAATATATTTTTCTTGACGCTCCACACTAACCAGCTCGTCTTAGATCAACTTGACATCCCTCCTAATGATCACTTTTCGTTTTTCAGCAACCCACACACGGTAGCCCTTGGATGCTTCAGATTATCCGACCATGGTGCCCTCACTCCTCGAATTTTCCCTTACTAGGAGGTTTGTAAAGTACAAATGCCTTTGCTCCAAATACCTTCAGATGTCTCAGGTCTGGTACTCTTCTATTCTAACATTCAAATGGTGTGTGGCCATTCAAGCTGACCTTAGGACACCTATTTCGGAAAATATGCACCTCGCCATTTTGACGACCGTTCGATTTTTGCGTTCCGCCATTCCCTTTGCTGTGGCGTATGCGGAACTTTAACTCGGAATTTTATCCCATACTTTCTCAGGAACTCATCACACTCGTGCTTGCGGAATTTTCGCTCATTATCAGTCATCAAAGATTTAACTTTGTGACCAGATTGGACTCAACCCAAGCTTTGTAATCCCTGAAGGAACAAAAACGTCACTCTTTTGTTTCAAAAAGAAAACTTTGCACCATCGGCTGGTGTCATCGATGAAATTGAAGAAGTACCTTGATTGAGACAGTGACCCTGTTCTGGTAGGCCCTGTCTGACAGTATGCACCAACAACTTTGTACACCTCTTTGACCTTTTAGAAAACGGAAATGTTGTCATTTTTCCTTAAAGGCAGACGTCACATGACTTAAGCCTTCTGTCGTCGCTGATATGTAGTCCAATCGCCAACATGTCGAACAGATCTCGTCCGTTCAAGTGACCAAGTCTGTGGTGCCATAAATCAAGATTCGATCCCTTTTCATTGTTCGCGCAAGCTTGTGGAGTATTTTCGTTGTCCAGCTTGATTTGCAATCACTTTAATGTCGTCAACATTTCCACGAACAACTGCTCCTTCCTTGTCGAATGGTCCGTTATACTCGCAACGGAAAATATATTAGTCCTCAATTGTTTGACTAATAATGTATTTTTGAGTTTTACTGACGCTTCAGACTTCCCGTATGTTATGATAAACCCAGCCGTTCCCATTGCATTGACACTTCCACTACCATCATTCGTCAACAGTTAACAATAAAAACAAGCGTTCTTCGTTGCACACATGAGACGTGCAAGCGTCGTCCTCCATCCGCACTCTTCAGAATCCCCAAATCCTGTTCTTCTACTTCCGTTGTGTGGAAAGTGCAATACTTTCTATTTTATTAGATTAATTTTTGGAGTGGCTATGCTGTTTATTATTTTGCGGACATTCACAATCGGCCTTGTGACTACTTAATTACATCTGTGGCACTTATACTTGAAAGTGCTGTCGCCTTCACGTGCATTGCAATAGTTTTTCTTATTTGGTGCACCTCGTTCAAATTTTGATCTGCTCGGGATTGCGACTCGCTGGACATACATTGCCTCTTTATCACAATTGGGCATTGATTTTGGGCATCGTTCTACTCAATAATTTTCTCCCTCAGAATTTCAAGTTTTGGAACAACTCAAGACTAGGTGGCAATCCGTTCAGCAAAAGTATCAACAATAATTCTTCGTGTATATTAACATCCATACATCATACTCGTACATCAACATCTTGACTGCGAAACTGCATCGAACAATTCCATCTTGGCTGGTACTGTGGACGCGAATTCGGATTTCAATCGCTCTCAGACTCGGATCGATAGAGACGATTAAATCTGACTTCTGCAGTTCCTTCTTGGATTCTTTGCTTTCGTTCTTAAGTTCAGGTCTGTGAGCTCCTCTGCTGACGTGCTTCCATGTTCCACACTTCAACATCACTGTTTCGTAATTTTCGCTTGTAAGCGGCCTGATTGCATTCATGTTTATCGACATTTTGTACAAGTTAAATTGTGCTGGTTTCAACTTTACTATTTCTTATGATTTTGGTCTGGGACCACAACCTGTTGAAATGTGTTAAACTTTATTTTAAGAAGGAGAAGGAAAGACTGGATATAAGACTGCATACACTCTGCGACCTTAACCGTCTAAGGTGCAAACAAAATAAACAAAAAACCATAAGATGTCCGATTGATTGGTATTTAATGAGTGAGTGGTTTTTAATTGTAAAAAAAACACAGTAAAACAGCAAAAGTGTATACAATTTTTATTTGAGTTGATAGATCAATGCTTGCCATTTACTTTTTAAAGATTATTTCATGTAAATGTTTGCCATTTTAAGTGGTCGATACGGAGAGTCCAATTTAGAATCAGTTTTTCGAGCATATTGGCTGGTATCTCGCTAATAACACATGTAATGTTGTCTACGAAGTCTGCAATTGACGCTGATTTATCGGCATAGACGAGTGGGGACGCGCCACCATAAAAAATCGTCTAAAGGCATCAAATCGGATGATCTAGCCGGCCAATTCATCTGTCCAAAACGAGAGATAAATAGCTCACCGAACTAATTTCTCAATTGGTCCTTCGATTCGCGTATTGTGTGGCATGGCAATGGCATGGCGCCAATGATTCCGCCGGACCATAAACCGCACCAAACAGTTCATTTTTCCGGGCGCATGGGCAGCTCTTGCATTGCCTGAGGATGCTCATCATCATCCTACAAAATACGGCAGTTTTTTTTATTAACATACCCATACCCAGAAAAAGCTTCGCCGCTGAAGACAATTTTTCGATAAAAAAAGCGGATCTTCCTCCAGCTTTTCTAAGGCCCACTCACGGAAAATTCGACGCGCGGCAGGTCGTTCGGCTTCAGTTCTTGTAAGATCCTTGCGTAAAATCTTCCACGTATTTTAGTCGAGTAATACAATCCCAATTGCTGCGAACCGCGACGAATGGACTAATCACGGTCTTCATTAACACTGGCGGATACAGCAGCAGTATTTTCCTATGTACGCACTCTATGTTACGTATACGGGTTGGTGGCTTGATGGCCAATAGCGTGAAATTGGTGCGAAATTTGGTCCCTATGGCTTAAATTGCTGCTTGCTCAGTAGGTCGATTATCACTAGCATAAAACGAAGCGCGTGAAAAACATTTTTCACAGAGCACGCATTTTGATAATAAAATTCGTGACACATATAATGAATCACGCGTGAGCTGGAACACTGGAAAACCAAACAGTAAAAAAATATTTAGAAGGGATGAGGACATCGTAAATCACGTGGATTAGTGTCGAAGGAAATCGAACTGTAAATGGAAACGCAATCCACCAAACCAGAGAGCAGTCAATGATTGAAGAGAGTGTCAACTACGTACGAGGGCGGGTCAATAAGTCCGTGACTTTTGGAATAAAACAGATTTTTTGATAAAAAAATAATTTTATTTTTCAACGTAGTCTCCCTTGAGCTCTATACACTTTGTCCAACGCTTCTCCAATTTTTTTATCCCTTCTAAAAAAAATGATTTGTCGAGGTCCTCAAGATAGGCCTTTGTTTGCGAGATGACTTCATCATTGGAGTCAAATCTTTTTCCACCAAGCCATTTCTTCAGGTTTGGGAACAAGAAGTAGTCGCTCGGAGCCAAATCTGGAGAATAGGGTGGATGAGGGAGCAATTCATAGCCCAATTCATGGATTTTTACCATGGCAACCGCACATGTGTGCACCCTTGCATTGTCTTGGTGGAAAAGTACTTTTTTCTTGGCCAAATGAGGTCGGTTTTTTTTCAAATCGTCATTGAATCGGTCCAATAAGTTGGCATAATATTCCCCATTGATTGTTCTTCCCTTTTGAAGGTAGTCAATGTGGATTATCCCGCGTGCATCCCAAAAAACAGTCGCCATAACTTTATTGGCTGACAAACCCACCTTGGCCTTCTTTGGCGCCGATTCACCCTTAGAAACCCACTGTTTTGACTGTTGTTTGTTCTCTGGTGTGTTGTGATGGATCCATGTTTCGTCCACGGTTACAAAACGGCGCAAAAACTCCTCCATATTGCGATTAAACAACGCCAAACCTTCCTGTGAAGTGAATCACACGAAATTCACTTTTTTCCATTTTCTCCTCAAATTAGTGAGTAGTCTGATAAAAATAGCTGTCAAACACAAACTAACTGACGCAGCAAGTTTAAATTTTGACAGGAGTCAACTGACAGATGCCTGTTGACAGGAGCAGTGTTGCTGTTTCAGTAAAGAGGTCAGAAATTCAAAAAGTCACGGACTTATTGACCCGCCCTCGTATCTACGTTTTTCAATGGTATTCAAGTTAATAAGTTTGAGGTGGTCACGATAGGCTGGTAAAATAAAAGATCCATCCCAGGGTAGTCCTCGAAGAGCAAATGGAAAGGAATCTATGCAGGCCTGTTCACATAGTTGTTGGGAAATTCTTTGGATCATCGCTTGATAAAACCAACTGATGAGTTGGCTTTAAGGCTAACTTTGCGGTCGGATGAGAAGGAATACTACTGGCACCGACCACACGAGACTATCCAAAAGCACCAAGTAAAGCAAGCCGTGAAACACGGTCTAATGGTATGGGGCTGTTTCACTTGGTGGCTACTTGGGGTACTACTTGAACACCTTTGTTGAAGAATTTGCCTACCCAATTGATGAAATAATTTTTCAACAAAACGGAGGCCCAAGCATACCACCAAAATTGTGCAAAACTGCCTCATAGTCAAGATTTTCAAAAACTCTAATGGCCAGCCCAAAGCCTGGATCTGAAACCGATAGAAAATTTGTTGGCAATTCTGAAAAGAAAGATGACAGATTTTGGTAGAGCTCCGAAGAACTTAGGGGAATTATGGAATGTGCAGATATTCCTCATAAAATGCTGTTTGATATTTCATATCCTATTAGAACTTAGGGCAATATAAGCAAAAGAAACGGGGCGTACCTCTCTTACTCAAAGGGAAGACTGATTAGCCTGTCACGCAATTTCCTTTGTTTTTTGTCTCACCTAAACCTATCACCCATAAAAGTTTGACCGAACAGATCTGAGACTCCCTGTACTTGCGAAATAGAAGTTAATACTACACTGACAGTTCCAAAATTGTTGCTATTTCCTGAATAACTTGTAATTCTGGCCGGATTTTTTTAAAATTTTCGCTAAATGTATGGTATGTTACAATAATAGATTCGAAAAAGTCCCCTGTTTTTAAGAAAAGATTATTTTGTGTAAATTTTTTTTAATAACTTTTTTTTAATGACTTTGGTCAAAATCGAATGGCCGCGATTCGGCATGAAGACGCATCATCTGACAAAAATTGAAATCGACAGTACTATTCGTTCGCGAGTTATCGTAGGCC
This sequence comes from Volucella bombylans, assembly GCA_949129095.1. Taxonomy (NCBI): domain Eukaryota; kingdom Metazoa; phylum Arthropoda; class Insecta; order Diptera; family Syrphidae; genus Volucella; species Volucella bombylans. The sequence goes on from OX422141.1 coordinate 170,217,269, forward strand.
AAAAAAACGTACACATTCGTTCGCTCACGCACACACATAAATTTTTTTTTTTGGCAAAACCACCTCCAGCTGATGGGAATGAAAAACCTCGCAACAAGTCGGGCACGTAGAGGGATGAAAAAATTGCGAAAAATTAAGGCGGACCCAAAGCTCAGCGTTCTCGGTGAATCGGTGACGAATATCAGACCAAAGGTCCCAGAAAGTGAACCCCCTGATGCAACCGAAGGAGACAGGAGAAAAAACAGACCAATTGAAAAAGATAATTGGTGAAAGCCTTGGCAACAATGTGGAGATTCGGGCTCTGGCACATCACATTACTCTGGAAGTAAAAGACATCGACGAGGCGACGACGAAGGAGGAGATCTGTGAATCAGCCAGGCGGCAATGACATAAACAATGCAGACATAATTAGTCTGAGAAACTTATATGGACATATCCAAATTGCGACGATTAGCTTGCCTGCAAGCACTGCACACAAAATACTGAAGTCAAGCAGAATCAAATTTGGATTGGTCTTCAGGAAAGCTATTACCAGCAAGCAACCATGAAGATAATGCAGATTGACCTTAATCACTGTAGGACAGTCCCGATATCCTGGATACAAACGGATAGAGACGAGGGAGCGGACATCATCTCGATCAGAGAGCTATAAAAAACTCTCGACAGCAACATCTGGATCTGTGATAAATCAAGGCATGCCGCAATTTGTACATCCGGAAAACATGCTTACCAAAATGCCTATGATCAGGCGGATGGGTACGTTCGAACAAAAATAAACGGGATCAGCTTCCACGTTAATGTCTTCAGTGGTTATAAGCGGAGACCTTAATGCCTAGACAACAGAGTCGAGTAGCAGGGTCACCAATGCCAGAGAACGTATGCTACTACAATAAAAACATTCGCATCCTGTGATCGAGATTAAAATCGATATTAAAGAAAAAACCGCCATTTCTCGCCCTAAGTTGGCCTCTCGTTGAATCGCATCTTGAACGCCAAAATGCCAAACGATCCTTTGAGGAAGCGATATTTATTATAGTCGTTGAGCTCCTCGTTTTCCTCTTCAAAGCTTTTACATTTCAGGTTTCCAATATTCGTCCTTCCTATCTTCTCACTGTAGATATACTCGTATAAATATTTTTTTCTTAAATACTTTCCATTGATTTTTATTAAAAATTTTATTAAATTTCTATCTCTTTCAGGTATCAGAAAAAGATTGGTACATATGATAAGCAGCAATGGGAAAAGACAGTTGAACAAAAAATCTTGGACGGCTTTACAAGCTTCACACTGAAAAATGCTAAACTTAAGACAGAGTTTATAGATGTGGACTTAGTGAGAGGTATGTTTATGTTTATATCTGGATATAGTGCATAAATTGGAAAAAATGGTAAAAAACGGATACTTAAATTAACTATTAGAATATATTCATGTATGCACTTAACGTAGACGCATTAGACAGTAGATTGTCGATAGAAATAATCATATGAAAGAAAATGATAAATGGAAATCAAGTACTCGTACATCATGAAGTCTGCAATTCATTATCTGCAGTATTTATTTTATCATCCCTTAAAGTATCTATGGCAATATATACTCGTATGTTACTGTGATTACTTTTGATAATGCAACTTCGAGCTAACTATACGTACTAAGACATTATGACAACGCATCGCATCATACTTATTTCTAAATAAATAAAAATTAAAAACATTGTCTACAATGAATAATTACTTTATATACGTATTTGTATCTTCTTGAATATTTGCTTAAATAGTATTTAACACCCAGCTACTACACGTACAATCGATAAGATAACGCTAACGAAAGATAATAAATTATTTGTTTTAAGCTCTTGATCAAGAAATTGGCGCACCTTCTTATTTTACTTTTATATACAAACGTATATATGTATAATGAAAACATAAATATAAAACAAATTTAATAAGTGGGCAGGCAGGAATTTTAGAAATACCTCTAAATAGGAGTACCATGACCTAGCTTACGGCCGTATTTTTTTGTGGTTTTCTGTAATTGATAGTTATCGTGTTCACTTGTTAACTTACTTGTTTAAATCACCAGAATGGCTGGTGTGATGATGAGCCTCAAAATATTCTTTCCAGTTATCGCAATCTTTTCCCATCTGCCTCAAGTTACGCACTCGAAGATGGTTTAGGTCCCCTTCCACTAGTGCGTGCAAGCCAAGGGGAGATCTTCCTCTTCTGCGTTATATTTTCGGATAGGAAACGAAGACACTACACGGAGCGCATTATTCTGATTAGGTCGATGTGGCTGCATAGCTCAATTAACTCTTCCTCCAAACCCTGTCAGCACTAACGGGGCTAAATATCAATCGAAAGTCCATCCTTCTGCGCAAGAGAAAAGCCCTGGTATGATAAGGGTCTGAGTATCCTTAGATTTTATTGGCAAAGCCTTATTATTCAATTGCCTTCCTAGACGAAAAAAACAATAATTGGCAAGTGTTACTCTACGTTTGATTTCAAATGAGCTATCATTATATCATCATATCATTTTGTTTATCAGCGTAGGTTCTGGCGTAGGTTTATAAATTTCGCACATTTTTTTAAATATCATCTTTAAGAAATCTGATGACAGCGCATCACTTTTTTAACATCAAAGATCTTGATGAGATTGCTTCCGGCCTTTGAGAAGTAGCGAGCGTTCTTCGTCAATTCAGTCCGACAGATTTGTTATACTTTAATTTAGATTTTAATTTCAAGTTTTGTCGAGTTCGCGGAAATCTTGGCTTTCATTACCCACGTTGAATGATTCTTTCTTCCTAACCCCGAAATTTTGGTCGTCATTGCCGTTCAAGATTCTGCAGAAGTGTTTTTTTCATATTCGTCATTTGCTCGAATATGTTTTAAACTTTTGGCAAAAGTTCGTGGAGTAGCATCTCTCATTTCTTCGATCAAGAGAGCTCATTCGTATTACTCGTGTATTATCCTCCTCCTTTGTTCGTTTCGCAATATCTGCTCGCCTGCAGTTTTCGTCAAATCAGAGGTTTCGTGGTAATGGTCAGTACACTGATTCTGGCATTTCTGACGGCTTTTCGGCATCGATACCACTAATCTTCAGTACTTAATGCAGGTTGTGTTGCCAGACTTGGGTTCCCTCAGCGTACAATATGTTTCTCCGTTGTGGTGTTAGCTGAGATATCGTGCCTTACAACAAGGTAATAATCCGAGTCTGCACTAGCTGTTCGTAATGTTTAGACATTCATAAAATTGGAGGAGTGCATTGCATCGATGAACCTAGTCGCCGCCATATACTTTTGCGAACATTATGGGTAAGGTAATCATGTGAAGCCAAAATCCTTCCACCGATGGTTAAAATAAATATTATAAATTAACAGAAGTCGCTCCAACAAAAATACATCAATCTCTCGGCGCCTTTGTTACAAGCAAGAAAGATGCGTAATATTTGCTTATGTCAGTTTCATGCTTGACATTTATATGAAACTGGTGCAATCATAAGCGACTCCGATGGTAGCGATGAGTAAACCCGATGCTGCAAGAACCAAGCATGGTAGTTCGGTTGAACGGAAACTCGATGTCGTAAAATAATCAACCTCCAACGATACTACAGAACACACGGAACAAAACCGAAGTATAAATGTCTTCTTTGCCGCTGCGAATCGGAAATACTGGCAATGAAAAAAAATCGCGAACACAGAGGGCTATTATACTGCAATCGTCACGCAGAGAATGTTTACATCGACGCAGAAGGCTAAGATTCTGGAAAAGCAACTCAAAAAGTGTACGTTACTTCTTTACAGAGCAAACCTTTGAGTTGATGACAAATTTATCAGAGTAATATCCCCTAAATAAAACGAACTCGGCAGTTGGGCCGACTAATTGAAAATCTTTCCTCACAAAAGGAGCAAGAACCGTAGGTTAAGACAAAGATTACATCAATGCTATTGGATACAAATATGAATCATATCCATATTTGCACCTAGTTTGAGTGAGAATACACAAGCTTTTGGCATGAAACCGAAGGGTAGAATTCAAAAAATCTGTGCTCACAATCAAGAGGTGTCCTCAATACCTCGTCTTGCGTTAGGAATAATATCATTCATGCTCGGTCAATGACAGTTTGCACAACTATTGGTAGGCAGACCAATAGAAAGCTTCCATTGGCTTTAAAAATTGCAATGAACTATTTCTACATTACGACTCATTAATGGCTCACCGCCCAATGTTCCTTCTTCCATGCTAATTAGATTGTAATAGATATCGATATATGTGCATATTTACAAGTCTATATTTAAAATAGTTACCTTTTCTACTCTTTTTTAAAGGTTCCACATTTCCAAAGGCCAAGCCAAAGCAATCTCTCTTGACTGTGATACGATTGGCGATACTGCGTTACTTTCTTCTTCCAGTATATGCAAAATGGTGGGTTCAACAGACATCTCCAACGGTCTTTGGCATTTTATTGTTTCTGTACATTATGCAAATGATAAGTTGGGCTGTGTACACATTCAATATCCATCGTTTGGATAGCGATGCTGAAGTGAGTATATTAGTCTATAACCATTACAAGAGTTCTAGCTAATCTGAATGAACTTATTAGCACATAGTCTCAATATCGGAATTGCTGATTCCCATGGCTTTGAGTTTTATTCTTAGTCTCATTCATTCGCAAATTGTTGCTACTAGTTCGGGAAATGGAATAAAATCCAAACGGAAGAGATACTGCACCTCGGCAGGCAAGCCAAGGGAACGTGTAAGGCGTCGAAGGAAACTTGTCAAGTAATTGAAAAAAAGAAATAAAATACTCGCTAATGCAATGTTAACTGTACCTTATCTCTCACAGAAATAGAAGTCTTGATATAGAGTCTACGATAATTCATCCCAGCGGCGGCGGCAAAATCTCTCGAAGTAGAGCTTCAACACCGCAAGACGGCATTCACAACAAAACTGATTTCATAACCAAATTGCGTAAAAACTCATTAGACTCACAAACGCTTTTTGAAACAAAAGATCCACTAATCACCCTTTCTACAGAGAAAAACTCATCCAAAATGGCACTAGATTTCTCCAGCTGTAACAGTACTTTACTGCAAGCAGGTGCCGATTCTAATAGCGAGTGCTTGTCCAGCAGCAAAAAGCGTAATGTCAACTGGGATTCACCAATTCATAATTTTGCTGTAGAAGTACTAATGGAAAATCAATCGCCATCAGATCTCGGAGCAGGAGCTCCACCCAACAATAACAACGACGAATCTTCACTAAATCAAAAACCAATAGCACAGAACGAATCAGTACAAGGACGAAAAAACGATGATGTTCAACTTGAGAATGTAACCGAAGGAGGCATTCCTGTTAAGCGACTTGTTGGCGAAGATGATGGTTTCGAGAGTTTGAATGGCAAGAGTTCTAGTGGAGAAGAGAACACTATCCATGCAGTAGCTGCGGTTAATGTACCAGCAACTGAGAAAAATCAATTGCGTTTAAGACTGACTGAGAGCAAAAGTAATAGCAAAGATGAGAATAGTGGAATTGAGGAAGTTTTCAATAGTTCTAGTCCTCTAACAACGACCGGGGCGTACAGACGAAAATATCCGCTTTCATCGGAATCAGACTTTGATAGATCATCGAGAATGGTTACAATAAAACCATCAACAGGTGAAATTTTTCAGAAGATTCCATCAAAAATAAACAATGAAAGCAGCGATACTGATGAAGAAGGTGACGAGGGAGAAACAATTTCAAGTCCAACGTCTGCTGGAACTTCTAATTACACGGAATGTACTACATCGGCTACTGAGTGGTTGGGCGTTACTACAAATAGTACTCATAATTTTTAACCTTGTGCTGCGAAGTTTTTTTTTTTTTATATTTTCAATCATTTCAGGTGAAGAATGCAGCTACAGCTCAGAATTGGAGAACTCGGATTACAATCAACCACAACTATCAGAAGATGAAGGTTATGACATGGACTTCACGCCAACGACAATTCTAACCCCGCATGGACAAACCGATCGAAGTAGATGCATTCTTAATATGACACTCTATAAAAACTCACTTTGTTGTTGACTTTTCTTCTTTACAGTAAGTTGCACTCTTTGGGATCAGCGCGAAATAAAGAAAGCCCAAATGTCCGTATTGGATATTTCTTCATGCATAATTGAGCGCGTAGAAGCTATGCCAGAAACTTGTGATTACATTTACATCGGGGTTTTCTTTTCGATAATGCTTTCATTGATTCCATCTTTTTGTCGACTCTGTGAAGTAAGTAGCAAATTTTGCAAATAACGGTGTTCATATTTATAATCTCCGTTGTTTTCTGTTGTAGGTAACAATAGATTCGGATAAAGCAATGGAAATAAACTATTTTGATGTTCCGATGTTGCTTTGGGAGAAGGCTTCATTTTCTTTTCTTGCCATACTTTGGTTTGCATTTGGCAATTCTCAGTGGGAACGAACAATATTAGTCATTGGTTTTGTACAGCGTTTGTGTCTTACTTTGATATTGTTTACCTTATTTGCTGTTGCAGAGAGGACTTTTAAACAAAGGTTTGTACAACTATAAGCAATTCTTATTTGTTTTGAAAGTTAATGCCAGTTTAAAATTATATAAGTATCTACGCTACAAAAAGTTTGATATCGTCAATCCTGCCGCAGTAAGCAGCGATGCTGTATCGCACTCAATCCACTATACGTCTGTTTGTCTTGATCTATTGTACTTAAACGGGCTGTAACCTTTTTAGTGTAGGAGAACGCCAAAGTCAACGTTTTTTAATTTTCATATTTTTTTTCTATTGTCAGGTTTCTGTATGCGAAGCTCTTTTCTCATTTAACCTCGTCGAGACGTGCGCGAAAGTCAGATTTGCCACATTTTCGATTGAATAAAGTGCGAAACATCAAAACATGGTTATGTGTAAGGTCATACTTAAAGGTCAGTAAGGGATAACATTTTACCTTTTAACATTTTAATATATGTCTTTTCCCTTTTTTTTTATTAAGAAACGTGGACCTCAACGTTCTGTGGATTTAATTGTATCCGCAGCTTTTCTACTAACACTGCTGCTTTTAGCATTTCTTAGTGTTGAATGGCTGAAAGATTCAGTCCATTTACATTCTCATTTAAATTTAGAAGCACTCCTATGGTCGAGCGCCTTGGGAATATTCCTATTGCGGTTCATGACGCTTGGCAATAAGATCAATCGAAAGTACCGCAGCATTTCCGTTTTAATTACCGAGCAGATAAATCTCTATTTACAGGTAACAAGCTTTTATAAACTTATACTTTCTTTGAATTGTTAGCAAACGATTTTTTGTTTTGTATATCAGATTGAACAGAAGCCGAAGAAGAAGGATGAATTAATGGTGTCTAATAGCGTACTGAAACTAGCTGCAGATTTACTTAAGGAATTGGAATCACCCTTTAAAATATCGGGTCTTAGTGCGAATCCATACCTGTATACTACAATCAAAGTTGTAATTATGTCCGCTCTATCGGGTGTTCTTAGTGAAATGTTAGGATTCAAATTGAAATTACATAAAATTAAGATTAAGTAGAATAAGTACAAAATAAATTTTAGTGTTGTCAGATTTATTGAGAAAATGTGTATTAAATACATATATGTACGAGTATGTCTGCAAATTAGCGATAAGTAATTTTGTTTTGCTTTTAAATCCGCATTATGAAATTCCGGATCAATAAAAATCACATGATTAGTAGAACATCTTAAGAATGTTTCGCTATCACTGTACTATTATATTGCTACAATGAACTCATCCTCTTTATTTGATAAGCGGCTTTGAAAGGCTCAAAGATGTTAACCTTAATCTTAATCGTTGATGCAGTTTTTACCATTATTGTCGTATAAATGGTCAAAGAAGTGGTCAAGATCTATTGATCTTGGGTGTAACAGATAATGTGTGGAAGACTTTAAGGGGAGATTCCTTGACATATTTTGAGAAAAAAAATTGTATGGGTGGGGAGGTCGCAAATGCATCACCTTCAAGATACAGAAAAAAAATCAGGTCATTTCATCGCAAGTCAGTAGTTTTCAAGATACGACGCAACTTATGGAAAGAGGTAAAACATTAAATTAAAAATTTTAAGAAAAAAATACAAATATTGATTGCAGAGTTTTATTTTTTATGGACCTTGGTGGAGGCCACTCATAATTACAAATTTAATGATACCCCATTTATTCCCATACACAAATTTAATTTATAAATTTTTTGATTTTTAATGTAGCGCTACAGTCTGGGGTGGATTTGGGCCTCAACCAGCAAGCGTGTCCAGCCAGCTCGATGTCCAGCTAGCTGCTTCCAGTTTCGCACGCTAAGTTGATTGGGGCCCCCTTCCGCTTGCGTGCGCTACCTTAGTCACGGTCTTCCGAGCTATCCCTCGGGGGCGAATTCGAATACTTTTCGGACAGGAGCATTGATTTCCATCGACGAGTTTGGCAGGGATGCCAAAAGTAGACATTGCTCTATATAGCTCTTCTCGATAAATGCTGTCATACGCGGCATTAAAATCGATGAATAACATAGGTGGTGTGTACCGATTTTGAGCTCATGTGGTTTTTCTAGGATGGTGGACTTTCCTGGCCTAAAGCCACACTGATATGGCTTAGACATGGCTATCTTCACTTCGTCCAGGTCGGGTGGACGGAACTGTTGGCGTACATCGTTCAGTTGGAAAAGCTCAATCTGCCTGACAGCTGTATTTGGTTTATCATCGCCGTTATACAGTCTACAGAAATGTTCACCATAGACTGCGATTGTACTACTGAGTTCCCTTGTTCGTCTCTACAGGCTTCGGTACAGGGCTTGTGTCATGTGGCATGTTTTTTTTTATCTTTTGGCAAAACTCCCGAATCACTCTCCTAGAGAAGCATCTCTCAATTTACGCTTCTCATCCTGCATCTTTTTCCTCCTGAGAAGCCGGTGTTCGTCTCTTCTCTTCTGCTCGTAGAGCTCTAGCCCTTTTATGCAGCGCCGCTTTGTATGCATCTCACCAGGGGTTTTGTTGTGGTGGCCGAATGAAACTCAGCACATTAGGGCCGGTATCTCTGACGGCTTTTTGGGCAATGTTGCCATTTGTCTTCGAGGGAAACTCGTTCGGAAAAGGATTTGGTGATCTTTTGCGAATGTAGCCGTCCGACGTCAAACTTCCTCACAGTATTAGCTTGCAGGTGCGATGTACGGGATATCCGCAGCCGTACCTTAGCTGTAACAAGGTAATTGTCTGTATGGTCAATCTGGTTGACGATTTATTGATCAGGAATATTCTCCATAATATTTTGCACTTTTGGATTTGCATTACTGCCTGATCATTCTCGCCTTTTTTTTTTTTTGATAACAGGATGGTCCTGTTCGATCAGATCCACAACGATCAGTTCATGTCCTCCTTTCGTCGCCTTACCTTAACATTTTGAACGAGGTAGCGATTTACACGAAGTTGCCTACTTCTTCATTGTTATGGGAAGTAGCTGAACACTCCTATTTGTACTTGTAACTTATTTCTATAAACGAAGTACTTTCCAGTTCAAAAATTCATAGGAAACTGGTGTTTACCGACCTCGCAGCCGTCTTTTTGTAATTTCTTATAAATTTGAAAACCGAAGCTAAGACGTAAATGAGAGATGACTTTATCCGAGCCAATCTTACATCTGAGCTATTGCTATGTTTTTATTTTAATAAAATTGGGCATAGTGGCGGCTCAATAACATCATTATAAATTTTTACAATTTCTATATTCTCCATGAATAAAAGTTAATGTTCACACATGACATCTGTCAATTAACAACGCTATACAATCGACACAAAAAAAGGGGCGCACAATTTAAAATAGTGGAAAATGTTAGTGGAACACCCAAACATGCAAGAGCTACACAAAATGTAAGAACTCATACGGTGCAGGTGGTATTGTTGTTTATGTGAATAATATGTCCAGTTAATATATATGTGGGTATGGCAGCTTTGATATTAAGTCGTCGGAAGTATTAAAAGTTGTGCATTTGATGCATAAAATGGTGTTTTTTTTTATACATTATACATAAACTTAATGGTAGTCTATACTTTCAACTAACAAGCCTCCCAAGTTAACCCGACTCTTAGCTAACTGCTTCCAGTTGCGCCCTCCAAGGCTATTGAGGTCCCCTTCTACTTGTGCGCGCCACCTAAAATGAGGTTTTCCTTTATTACGTTGTCCCTCCGGGTTAGATTCGAAAACTCTGCGGGCTGAAGCATTGTTGTCGGTTTACTCTACATATCCTAGCCATCTTAGGCGACTATAGGTCATCGTTGAATCTTTTCCTCTAAAGAACGTCAACACATACTTAATGTCTACAGAAAAAATTCTCTCTCGAAATGACTGAGAGGACTCTCTCGAATAAAGTAGGACTAGGATAATCAAAGTCTTATTTAGAATCTCCTTAATTGTTCGGTATAGGGCCTTTCTATTCAATTGCCTTTTTAGCTCAAAGAAACTGATATTTTTATTTTTATTTCTCCTGAGGTGTTGACAACAAATCCAAGGTTGACAAAGTCCCTTACTACGCCGAAATTATAACTGTCGGCTGTGACGTTTTATCCAATTCGTCGATTTTATGTGTCCCTTCTGGTTGACAGCATACGAGTACATATACTTAATTTTTCCCTCATTTACCGCTAAACCCATTCTGGCAGCTACCATTTCAATACTAGTGAACGCACCGATGACAGCCCGCTGAGTTCTGCAAATTATGTCACTGTCATCGATGTACGCTAATGCAGATCCAAAAGTCGTTGTTCTTTAATCGTTTGCAAGGGTGGTCTCTTCCGTGGTTGTGAGCTCTATTTCGACGTAGACCAGTATTATGGTATATAGAGTATATAGAGAACAACTTATGCTGTTATCGGAGACCACCACTTCGCAATGAACTTGATTGTTGCGCTACTGGCCCAATCCAAGCTATAGGATCGACAGCCCTTTACCGATTAATCACCGCTCAGATCGACCCTTATTAATTGAGCAAAAAGTAAAAAGTCCTATCTTATCTAAATATCTTGAATGAATCTCCAGCTGTCTTAAGGTACCAATCAGTAATATGTGCTCATGTATTTGCCCGCTACCTTTCCATCTTATTTCTTCTAAAGCCGTGGTGTTAATTTTGTACCTGAGTAGTTCATTTGCTATTTCTAGCACTTTGCCTGGCGCATGCATCGTATGTATATTCCATGTTGCTATGGATAGTTCGTTGTTCTCATTTCGTTTTCTGGGTCCGCAACTGTTTGATCTGTCCATTTTCCGAGGCAAGTGTGAAGGTCTCGAAGCTGTATTGTTTTATAGTGTTGTTGCTGGCCAAACGACAAATCCCCAACCTGGAGGACCAGTTCCCAAATTTATGTTCCCGAGACTGAGTGTCTTAGTTATACCTCCGAGCGCCAGATGTTATTGGGACCGGCATAAAATATTATGGCGGAATTGGCGACATGACCTATAGCCCGAATATATAAAAGCTAAAAAAACACATTTTATTCCGAAGGAATTCTTGAGCTTTTTAATATGGGAGTAACGTTTTCGAAAGGCGTATACATTTAAATAAGGATAAGGCCAACTACTGGAATATCAGCGCTATATATACCGCCTATGACAAAGGTTATACTATAGAGTCATATTTCTACTAAGCGTTGAATTCAAATCTTACCCGCTGTACAATCTAAGCATCTAAACCGATTTCCACGAAACCAATCAGCTCAGATTATCCGTATGGCCAGTTAGTGGATAATAGAATTTTCGCACTATGATTAACCATGATTAACCAATATTACACAGTCAATCCACCCAGTTAATTTAAGAAGTGGTTCAGAAATAAAGTGAACCAAGACTATTTTTTGTTCTTTATGTTAGTTAACAGGATTTGATTAATTAATCAAATTGACTTTTGTCGTACTTAAACCTAGATGTTTGGTAACACAAATTGAAAATAAGTTTTAATTTTGTGATTTTGAATTGTATTTTCTATCAGCTGGACATGGTTAAATTTATTTCTAAGCCACTCATATATCACTATGAATGAATAATGGCCGAGTTCGTCTTCTTAGGAAAATTGATGTGCAACTCTGGGTAAAACGGGCTACCAGCCTACTCGGACGGGAGGTTTTCCAAGCAGCTGATATCAAAACTCCTTACCTGAAGAATGAGAAATGAGGTTCATACTTATCTTATCAGTCTTATCCTACTTGACTTATTATAGCAGTATATGGCACCAAGTGTTAACCGACAAGCAAAGTGAATACTGAGTAGTTTCGAGAGTTTTCTTCTTTTTTTTAAGAACTTAACACTCAAGTATGAATACACTTAAAGTGCCTGAGCACGTGTTAAGTTTTTTTACAAAATGGGATAAGAAAGAGAAAGAATGATGTTTAGGCTCACTGGTTATTTCGCTCCATGGGTAGCATCCAACATTTAATGGGGAGACGAAAATTCTTAGTAGAAGTTGGCTTGTTGTTTATTTCTCCTCATCTTACTTGATTTTCGTTAACTGAAAAAAATTAATATATCTTTCGGGCGAGGTTGGGATTCGAAAACCGAACCTTCCGATTTGGAAGTCAGTCCACTACCACTTGAGCCACGGCCACGGCCAGCATACAGATTATAAACGACCAGGGAGAGCAAATATTTGTTTTAAAAACAAAGGCAAATCCCAGATTATGTAGTCCGGCGAATCGGCAGCAACATACACGGGACTAAAGATCAAAGTCCACAGTCTATCATGCATAAGCTGTTTGTGTGTCAGGAGTCACTTGAGTAAGCACCTGGTGTAGTCATAAATACTGAAACACAATTAAATGCATTTATTGTGGATGAAGTTTTCAACACATGTATTTTAGGTGGACTGCTATTTGATCTACAATACTTGATATGTGGTAGCATTGACACGTACAAAATGTTGGCTCCAGTCATTTATATTGATGGAATGAGGCGACATCCAAAGTCGTTGCTATATTTTTCGAATCATGCGTCCTTTTTGAATCATTCGTATAATTATTCGAGGATACAAGAGAGTAAAAAGGTGTGATCGCCTGCCCACTGCAAGGAATGGTATCAAAGTCGCGCAAGGTCGAATTAGACAAAAACCGATGGGAAAGCAGAGAATCTTGCTCTGGATGATGATGTTGTCCTGCATTACCAAAGAAGATTTGCCACTCGGTGCATTCAAAGACTCAGTAGACCCTTACTCACAGTCGCAGTGCAGCAAAAATCGGAAGTCCTGCGCGAAAAACCCACGAATACTTTGACAGTCTTCATCGACGAAGAATCTCTTAATAAACAGAACAATCGAGTGAATGTTCGGTCCTCAAGAGAAGTGTCGGTACTTATTCCCAGGTTCGAACGTGGCCACCATCCCTCATCAGCCATGTGAGCTGATGAGCTATGATATCATAAGGAACTTTTTATTTTGGCGAGTAAGGAGCCGAAAGTTTATCAACAACTGTTTTGTTGTGGGACGATGATCGCCAATAAACCGTTGACAGTCCAACAAAATCCGTCGGATTACCAGCTATCCATCTGTTTTAGAGGACATGACCTGTTCTTCTCTATACAAAATTTTGAGACTGTAGCTCTTTTCCGATCAGTAGATATGTTTCCCATGCAAGTGGCATGTGACCGGATTGCCTTAGGTCATTTTGGAAAGCTAATGGCCGACATTTGTAGCTATTGAGTGATGCAATAAACAACATAAAAATGTTGATAAATGTTACAATAACTTGTTCTCATTTCATTATAAATATTTTCTTGGTAATGAAGTCTGTAAGTAATTTAAGGCTTATGTTGTAAAGTCTTGCTTCACTAATCACCGTTCTCTGACGTACGATTTCAAAATTAATATTTATTCATTTCTTCGCATTATGTGAAACGTTTTGTTATAAAACTACTCGTATCAATAATGGTTCGATAAAATACGCTCTTTTTCAAATAAAAATTCGCTCTCCACCTTGTACTCGTACAATATTTTCACATCAATTTCATCTGAAAAATCATCAATCACTGATGAAAATGAGATTATGCTATTTGCAACAAGTTTTAGCGAATGAAGCCCTAGTTGCGACGTTAATCGGATAAAAATGATGACATCGCCTGAATTCGAATGAAACACAATAAGATTCACAGAAATTCTGATAACATGAGCGACGTTGTCTAAATGGCATAAAAAGCTATGAGCATCTAGTTTGTAAATAGTAATCGGTGGCAACTACGTTAATGCTCTCGAAAAGCTTAGGTATGCAGGACAGCTTAGCAATTGGTCGATAGTTGGAAATATCGTCTTTGCGACCTTTTTTATGTAGGGGAATAATAAAAGACCTTTTCCTGGTTGAGGGAAATAATCCCTGTGTGATAGAGAGCTGTAAGATGTTGGGCATTTCATACTTCTTTAATAATATAGGGGGAAGATCATCAGGTGGGCCCAAGTAGTAGTGTATTGACTTCCCATTCGGACGGTTCGGGGTTCAATACCAGCCGTGACCGAAAGACTTTTTTTTCAGGCAACTAAAATCTCGTGAGGTGAATGGTTGCCTAAATAAAGGGTTTTCCAATAGGGACTTGACAACTTTGAATTTAATTTGTGAACGCACTCTTTCACTAATCATCAAACTGTCACTGTCAATTTATTCAGTAAACTCAACATTTTCATCGTGGTAAAGTACACGAACGAGCAACGTCTGCTCAGAGCCAATGGTTTGGTTTTGTTTGGAATGGTTTGTGCTTACCATGATTAAATGTCATACAGTCTATGAGTAAAACTATGACATCTGTCAGGAGATGGTATGTATGTATGACTTGAGCGAATCTCCACTGGAAAAATAAGGCATAACTTTTTTGATTGGTTTCTTTCCGGAAGTTGGGCAATTTGGACTCCAATGGAACATTTCTTCGGACTTTGCTGTCAAAATTGTTACATTTTTTTATTTCGCATTTTCAATTAAATTTATGAAATTTGTAATACGATTTTTGGAAAAATTTCTGCCTAAAATTTTCATAACAAATTCACCATCTAAAGCTGACGTTGATGACGACGATAAGTATAATAAAATACTTATTATTTCTGCTCCCATCTTCTTTTATTTTTTTATATATATTTGCTTGCGAATCAAATTGAACATTCAAAATTGACCAAACACAGAAATCTAGTTTGACACACAATACTATTTGACGTTTATACATATTTATATGCGATAGTATATTCTGACATAGAATCCAGATGAGAAATTTTGCTTCTAAAATGAAAACCTTAAGCCAAATTTTGATTCTGGAAAAGTAAAATGAAACAGTTTTGTTACTTTTTCGCTTCGCAGTGCAAAAAGAAGGCTTCTGTCCGGCCAATCGAAAATGCCATATTTAAAACCCTCTTTAACGTCTTTGGTATTCATTTGTTCCTATCATTGTACAATAGACGCCTAAATATTAGGTCTGTTCCAGGATTGCAAATTTGTATAAAATCCTGTTCCCGCGAAAAAAAATATGTAAAAGAGAACGCATTTGAGAGAGTAATTCATTTCCCCACGCTGCCTGTATGCTATCGAGCGCTGACACCCGAACCAAGATCGATGAAAGAAAAAAAACCCTCAAGCTTGACGAAATGATGAAGAGCCGATGATGGGAACGACGATGCCCATAGAAAATTCCTCCACTGAAAATCCTCAAGCGAGAAAAAAAACTGCTTTCCAAAAAAAATTAACAATTTATTTTGTGTTACCAATTGATGTTGTTGCCGCTGTGGTCGAGATCCAAGTGGCAGAGAAATCAGCCGACATAAATCTCTACCAACGGAACCTTTTGTGTTATGCTCAAACAATAAAGAAGTAAATAGTGTGCGTGCGCACTGTTAGGCAAATTTAACAAATTACAATAATATAAAGATTAACTAGTTAATGATTTTGATTTAAATTATATGATGTACTATAAGAGCGTTCTCAAACACTGCCAATTTTTATAAATTTCTGCACGAGATTTTTCTTTAGGCAGGAATTGTAAAAAACGTCAAATCAATTAAATATGTATGTAAAGAACTGTCAAATTCGTAAATGTTTAAATTTGTGTGAATTGCGACAAAGAACGACAAAGGAGAGTAGAAAGACCTTCACATTAAAGCGAATTGTTTGCCTAATACAATAGAACTCATTAAACGCATATTTAATTAATAAAATAGTAACAATAACCTATCTAAAAGTCTTCCTCCTGCTTTGAAACATAAGAACTATTCGCGTACTTTTTGGACTAAATATGTAAAAAGTGTCAAATCCGGAGGAGTGGGAATAAAATTCTCTCTTAGAGAGAAAATTTGTTAAAAATTAAGCGAACAGATTTCACACTGTTTTGTATAGACAAATGTCAACTGTTTTTATTTTGATTTGAAAAAAAAAAGAATTAAAAAATCAAGTTTTAATGAATTTAGCTGTTTTGTATTCGAAATCTTATAATTCAGGGCGCAGACTTTAAGTCTTTGTATTGTCTACCTACATAGGTACATATATGCCATTTGTAGATGCCTGAAGGTGTAAGGGGAGCACTTCCATTTCATTTGCTTGCGTTTCAATATGTTTTGTCTGCAAACACTTTCCACAAACAATTTTCCATGTGAAACCTTAATTATTAATTAGCGTTTTATTAAAATCTCACTTATTTCTGGCAAAACAAAGTAAAACAATTTTTCCATTTCAAAATAAAAACAAACCCAACGACAGTTCCAAATAAAAAAAAACCATTTGACAGTTTTTACAAAATTGCCCGAACAAATTTCTGGGACTAAAACGTATAAAAGAGGGAAAATGAATTGCTCTCTCATTTCGCTCTCTTCTGCGAAAAACTACGAAAATGTGAGTACGCACACGGATTTTGGACTGTTTTTCGCAGTTTTGGATAGTACGCGAACATACCTACATTTTACAAAAACGTGTTCCCGTGAGATGTTGGGCTTAAGAGAGAATTTCCTACTCATCAAACTTAAGCAATTGTGTCTCATTGGGGATGTAAATATCGTTTTTCGAATTTAAATTTTAGATTTTTGAAATCGGACAAAGAGGTAGTATTTTCATAAAATAGTATAATAACATTTATAATTTAGTTTGCTCAGGAAGAATGAATAAATAAAGTGTATAAGGGAAGAAAAATATGGATCCTTACCTTTGGCGAAAAATCGCTGACCCCCGGAGAAGCAGAAAGAATTTGCATGTCTACGCTGTAATGGCCAGTGAGGGGAGAACACAAAACCTGCATTTCTCACCCGATGAAGTAAAATTCAATGTATGTTTATATTCATTTTATATTCTTAAATTTAACTACATTTACTTTTGGTTTTGGGGGAATGAAAAAAAAAATTAGTAGGTCCATCTGGAGGTTCTTCTTTACAATGGAAACATTTTTCTAAAGTGCACGAGGCAATAGGCTGAAATAGAATCCACAATATGGAGCTATTTGTGGAGGGAAGTATCATCGAAGGTAAATAAAACCGATAATTTTGTTAACTGTTTATCAATGAGCATACATATTTTTTTTAATAGATGATGATTTTGATCAGCTCATAATGAACCATAAGTAGTTGTACATAGATATACAATATATGCTTTTTTGAATGTTTTAGTAATATACGTTCATATTTTTCTATATTTGTAGATGATGATCTTTATGCGCTCCACCTTTCTATTCCCGGCTCTCCAAGCAGCACAAGCTACTGTAAACATAAAACAACAATTTCATTAACTTTTTAAATAGCGAACATTTATATCACTTACGGGTGACGAAGTCGTAAATCCTCAAAAACTGAGCGACGATTCTCAAGACCTGCGGTTACAATAAAAAAAAGAGTCGAAAACGAAGACGACGAAATGAAGAAAAAATTAAAAAATGTACGAGGAACAAATAGAGAGCTCCTACAAATATAAAAACCAAACAAATAAATGCTTGTACTTAAAAGAGCTCGTTGGAAAAATAAATAAATGAAAAATGATTGTGCACTTTTATCTTTCTCATCTGTTATGTAATTTCTGATATTGTTTTCTCAGCGGAAGGGTTGTTTACGGACATATGGGGAATTGCTCGTGAGTTGAAGCTTGTTCTTCTTGCTGCAGGCAGTTATTATTTTTTTGGTTATTTTGAGTATTCAAGAAATTATGCAAAACGCAGGAAGACTTGGTTGTCAACGAAATATTGTCGATGTGGTTGTCTAACCGTTTGCCAATTCGCCTACATCGCGCTTTCAAGTGCCCGAATCCGTTTTCGACAACCCTTCGGGATTAAAGTTGTTTTGCTCTTCAGTTGCTGTTGCATTTTACGGGTAGGGTTTCATAACCACTTCAGAAAAGCGAAATGTGGAATCCCCAATTAAAACCACGGAACATCATTATTTGAGTACTCCCTTAGAATGGGGTTCTGGTGCTGTGGTCTTAATTTTAAATTTTCAAAAATGTTATTTAAGTCATTATAGCGGCCTGGGCTGCCGACGCTGATGTAAATCAATCTATATCTATATATCTACATATATATTAATGTCTTTAATTATGTTATACACATATAAAGTACATACAATAAAAGTATATACAATAGTATTTAAAAAATACAAACCAGTAGTTTAATACCATCCTTTATAGTGGCATCTTCAGCATGTTTAGCCATCTAATAAAAAATAAAAACAGTATAATTTTTCCTTTAGCTCCTTACAGAACTAGATGAATTCTGTTTACCCATTTGCCGAAAGGCACTGTGAAAATCCTAGTTTTTCCAAATCCATGGACATTCTCGACTTCTAAGTGGGTAAGCGTTTAGATATTTCGAGCGTAAGACATCCCATATTTCTTCGCAGAAGAATACATTTGCAATGCTCGGTATGCTCCTGATGACAAATCCAATATCAATTCTCTCCTTCAATGGAATACATTTTTATTATCGTTTTCAAGAACATCTTTCTCCCAGAAAGTGTTTGGACGTGGCTGCAAAAAAAAATAGTTCAACTAGGGGTACTTAACAAAATATTATAAACAATTTGCTTTTGTCCAGATTCGTCTCAGTTTCTTGTTATTTCGAATTTTCTTGGTTTGCTTTTAATAAGAGCTCACAGAAAGCAACATTTTTTTTATTTATTATCTCAGTTGAACACATTTTTGTAAATTTTTTCTTTTCAGAACGAATATTTCAACTAACAACAATTGTTTTGACAGCCTCTTAAGAATTGACAATACAAATCTCTTTAACTTGGTGAACGTTCGTCAAAATCTCAAGATATCGGTTTGGTGGGAACAAGACTTTAGATATAAAAAAGATTGTGGTGCAACAACTAGACAAATTAAATCACCACCAACCTTTACAGTCATGGCAGTACTCGTTTTTGGCATTCCTCTCTATCCTCATTCTTCCGATTTGACAACAAATATATATCTATCCCGCTCTAACATTCGCTCCATTTCGATTTTCATTGAATAAGAAAAGTTGTTTTTGTTCGCTGCCCTCTTCATTCAGTCGAGCCGTTTCTATCGAAGAGTTGTTGTCGGTGGGTGTTGCGTGTTCTAATTAACTTGTTGGTCAGAAATTAGATAACAAAAAAAAAAATCAAATCAAAGATAAAGGTCAGCAAAACATAAGGCGACGCACAAAAGTAAAAACAATTTTGCCATGCCCCCAGCTCCATAAAGTCGCCGTGAATTTGTGTACAAAATCTAAAAAGCAAACAACTTCTCAGGGAGCACTTCGCAGGGCTGACTGTCTTCAAATTTGATTAAATTCGTTTTTAGATGAGTTAATTCGAAGAAAAAACGAACACCGGGCTGCGGAATAAAGACGTTCGTCTCATCAACACACAGATTTGTGTTTACCAGCGAGAATATCCTTCGCTCGGGGAAGGATAGTCAGATTGGGTTGCGTTGATTTTAAACAAAAACAAAAAATACATAGTAAAAAAACCGCGCGTTTGTGCCTGAATTTGTCTAATAGGCAATCTCTTCTAGGTGATAGAGTTTTGGCCAAGTTTTTCACGCGCTTCCAATCGCCATAGAAAAATAAAGAACAAAATGATGCTAAAGAACATTGCCCAAGTTGCCGAGGAGCATACCTACTATGACGGCAGTCGAGCCTTCCAATGGCTGGCTGACCTCTGCGGGCTCTCCGTAGATATGGTAAGTACACTTTGGCATACATACACAGCACAAAGACGTTTTGCTCCATATTCGAGTCCGTATGTAGGTACACCTACACGTATACACGTGTGACGAAACAATTTCGCAACTCCTTTACTGACCCCATCTTTATGAAGAGCTCATTGATATGAAACAGGAGACTGGCTACGGGCGGTGACGGGTGACGGGTGGCGAGCGCTGCCATCGTTTATCTACACATGAAAAAGGGGTTGTTGTCGGAGTTGAAGCTAAAGCTGATACTGCTGAAGCAACACCCGGATCTGACTCTGAAACGTTCATCCCTTAGCAGCAGCGCCCTGTTGCGGAGGAGCAGACTTACTCATACGACACACATTTCTCTCTCGACGATGGTCGAGTTGATGGCTGGCTTTGGATGTCTTTTCCCTCGTTTGTGGCAACAAATTGCTGTGCACGGCCATATTTGATTTTTGTATACAAGTTGAGCTGAGGTGTAGGCGTTCGATTGTTTGACTATTTGACTGTTGGACTGTTTGGCTACTTGGTCGTTCCGACATCGTCGTCGTCGTCGCCGTCGTTTCGATTTGGATGCATGACACAATTAAACCATTGTGAAATTTTTATTTGTACACATCTCACCCACAGATGAATGCAAATGTGAATGTGAATGTGAATGGGAATGCAAATGAAAAAAGTTTATTCTTCTTTTTGCGTCTACGAAATTGGGTATTTTCCCACAAAACACAAAATAGAACAACAAATACAGAAAATAAAACAAAAGAAGCACACATTTCTCCTTTAGTGAGTGGCTTTGTGGACCAATCATGACCGAGGGTGCGACTTTATAAACAATAAGCAAACCAACATCTGACATATTGATCATCTATCTATCTTCTCATTATGTGAAATATTTATTTATTTTCTTTTTGTATGTTCTGACTCTTTTCGGTGCCAAATAACAAACAACGCGTGATGATCTTTCCAATCACAACCAATTAAATATACAAAATGCTAGCTCATCAACACGACAGTATAACTGGAGCAGACGATTCATCCGCGAGAGAGACACAGAATTGGTCACCAGAACGTGGTTAGGAGTTTTGTTACGCAAGCATATCGATAACACGCAATTAATTGTATTGAATGAAAGTAAAATCGCGCTTTGTGGTCCCAAACAAATAATCGTTTTGTCGATGAGTCAGCGTCAGCGTAGAGATCATGGAAATCGTTTGCTCTTAGCCGATTTCTTGGTTTAGATTCTCACAAAGAAATGAACCTTGCTAATCTGTGGTCACGTTGTTTGGAAAATCTTCGAGGAACTGTCATTTAGTAACGTGCCAACATTTTCTGCCTCAGAAATGATTAAAGCGCTGATAATTACTAAGTGATTTTGATCTCTGCAAGAATTGTGCTAATTAAAATGAATCAGAGAGCAAGCAAACACCGCTGATAGGTTTGTTGAGCCCAACGAAATCAGCAGCTTTTTAATGGGAGCAGTAAAACCTCTTCACCTAGAGATATCATGAGGGGTTTTTTTCTGTGTGTTTTTAAATCACAATTTACCTCAATAGGTTTCGTTGGAAGAGAGACGATATAAGGGTTAACGGCAAGCCTAATTTATGTTCATTTGGGCAAATTTTAAATGCCAATTGGGCATGGAAATTCGCTTCAGAAGAAGATGTAAGCAAAACACAACATGAAGCGGTCAGCAAAATCATAATAGTGTTTTTTGTTCGAGGATAAATGAGTGAGAAATTTAATTTTTTAAACGCCGCATCGTTTGTTCTTTTTATAGCAGAATATCTGCTCCTTAATCCTATTAGTTCTTGGAGCAAAGTTCCAGCCTTGGGGCAGGCAGTTTTGAACTTATTACACCAGGATTTGTGGCTGCCCCAAGTATTTCATCTCTTGACAAAGGATATCTTCATTGAAGTCTCGAACGCAGGCCCTTATTTTCAAAGATTTGAAACATGGTATATTGAGCTTGTGCTAACTGTTTGTTCCTGCTTCTCCATTTGCGCATTACGTACAGATATTCACGTGGAAACCTCCCTTGCGGCCATAAGCCAACTTTGTGGTCTTACAGATAAAATTAAAAACCCATCTAATCAGCGCCTTGGGTCTTTCCAAGGCAATTTTGCGCACATAAATCTCGACTATTCTTTCCATGCTCTTCAACATGCTGGCAAGCATGTAGTCCTCTTTTCCAATCTTATATATGCATTACTGCTAGTCGACTTGAAGCCATCAAAGGAAGCAACAGCACATTTAATGGCCTCATCCGTCACCACAACCGATGACGGTTGAGCTGATCCCCAATATGTTACTTGGGAACTGAGCCTCAAGCATGGGAGGGAGTACGTACTATCGACTCAGTGTAGGTGCTACCATGTTTTCTGAGTGATTCCAGCCTGGTTGATCTTTCCCTTTTAAGGACTTTGACCAGCCGACTGGTTTCGCTAACAGTTTCGATCTTTTCGCATATTTACATTCTTCTTGTTTGGATCTGTAAAGACCTCAGTCTTCCTCAAAATTAGTATAAAGTGGCATGTTTAGAAACTTCTTCTTTTTCAACAGCTTTTTCCAGCATCCGATTCTGAATTCGATGTGCCTATGGTCTGACATGGAGATCTCAGATATCACTTTCCAGCCAGTAAACTCTTGAGCATACCTGTTGGATAAGGTTAAGCCAATTACTTGTTGTCTTACTCTCGTAACAAAAGTTGCCTGAGAGCCAACATTGTTGATAACCAGGTTAGACGATAGTATGAAATCCAGGAGATGCCTGCCTCTCAAGTTGCATTTGCTATTGCCCCAAAAAGTATTCTGAGCATTAGTATCACAGCTTATGATAAGTCCACCTTTTGTGGTGATGGCAAGTAGAAGCAACGACGAATATGTGCCATTCTCCGTTCGTTGTGCAGCTTAGATCTGCAGCAATTAAATTTTGGTTGCGAAATTGCACAAGTTTAAATGGTGACAGTGAGTTCGACATATAAATACAAGTTCTCGGTCTCCCTAAACATCCGAAACCACAGGTGCGTTTATTCTAATCCATATGGTGGAATATATGTTCCTGGATATTATGTCCCTGGATCTTAAATAGGAGAAAAACTGCCGTTTGTCAATCTTTGTCTATCTGGGGAAAGACTCTGATTTATTAATCAAGTTCTATCATTATGTAGGCATAAGCTTCCCTCTGATGCGTTCAAAATGTAGCTGATCATATGAATTGAACATCAGTGAGTATTCTTTATTTGCCATAACACCGTCTCCGTTTACTATCAATCTACGCCATTAAAAGGTACCCTGTGGAACTAGTATTCAACAAAGTGTCTTACTACGAATAACACCCTATGTAAACGCTTTTCTATTTACCGTCCAACACACGTCGTCGAAAAATACATAGAACAGCGACTCGTAATCTAATATTTTGATTCCTTTAAGTGAAAGGATTTGGGCACAGTTGTTTCGCCAACATTTTGCTTGACGCTTTGTCCTACACAATAAGCTAATGAGTTTCTGTTTGTCCACTTCATGTCCCGTATTTTGTTCCCATTTGCTTTAAGAATACCTTTCAACTGCTTACGACATCACGTTTGGTGCGACCAATTGTGTTAGTGTTGTGTCAGCATTACCCAACAGCTGGGAAAATTTGTTGAATATAGTGTTTTCCATGCTAACACCTGTTGCATGGACTATCTGGTTCGTCAGTAAATTGAATAAATCACTTGATAACAGTTTAGAAGTGTTCTGAAGAGGCTTTTCCAAACCGCACAGCACACCGTTTCTTTTCCAAAAAAATGTGGAGCATATCTGGATTAGGTAATCAGTTCTTAGCTCAGGTACTAAATACATAAACATATGGTACTTTATAAACAGTGAAAAGAAGAAGTGTACCGACTTGTAATTCGTTGCGATTTTCCTAATCGTAAAGATGTGGATTAAATTGATCTGTCGGACCAGAGACCAATTTATTATTCGGCCAGAGTTGAGTTTAAAAGTTTTTCACAATATGTCTAACATTTAAAATAACTATGCTTCAGAAGTTCTTGAGAACCATCAGGAAAGTTGGGAAAATGGTCTATGCCTTGCCTCGTCATTCACAATAAGCTCTGATATCAAATATCCGTGTAATTTGGTGTCTCTGAATATTTTTAACTCCATCCTGTTTAGAGGCTTGGTAGGACTGACGAAATTCCGTAGATATCATTATCTGGCCCTAGTTATAGCCTGAAAGTAACAAAGAAAACTATTATAAACATGTCTCTGAACTCTACCGAACTTACATCTACGAGTATGGATGCTTAATTGAATAATAAGCTTAGTACATTGTCGGGGTGGCAAATGCTCGATACTTATCGCAACCTTTCTGGCAATCTGTTGATAGGGCTGGTTAGAACTTAGGTTTGTAGGTTTAATCTTGAAAAGCCTTACTGTGAATGTTTAGCCTACCATTGTCCGATTTTTTTTTAGTTTTACCGTACAAATCGAAACAATGCATTTGATGTGTAGATCCAGTGGCAACTGTGACTGTTGTTTGAAATCTGCTTAGTTGCAGGCTCTACTCTGGCATTAGATCCACTGATTATCAAGGGAATACGAGAGCTTTTCACATAGCCCAAAAGAAAAAAGTCTAACAGGTACGTTGATCCATTGACCGTTATGGCTTTTCCGGCCTCGCTGTCGAATCACCTGTCCAATGTTTTCGACATTTTCCTTACGTGCAGAGCGAACACGTTTCGGCATCTTTACATATTGTACTGAACCTATCTCTTGGAATTTTGTGATTAAATTACGCGCACACACATCTCGGAAGGCATATGATTATGTGGAAAATTTGCACGAATTCTTCACATCGTTGCCGCGATTAAACGTGAATTTTCTTCAAAAAAATCAACGACTTGAATTTTTTCTTTCACTCTGTAGCGTTCCATGGTAAATTTCCCAGATTTGTAGATGACATCTGTTACTATATGCCAACCCTGTGGGCATTAGCTGTAAAATACGAGTACTAGGCCTTTCAAATCCTACTCATCTTATTGAAACATCCGTTATTTTTTGCACCATAAGCTGCTACTTTATCGAAGGTGATCCATAATCATTTCCCATCTATTAATAAGTATAAGTTTATCTCAAAATGGTTTTGTTTTAGATTCGATAAGGACAAAAATATCAGATAGAGGATTTTGAAAAATTTCAAGACAATTTTGGGAGCTAGTCAAGGGCAAAGTTGTACCCCCTTAACTTGGTCCTTCGATTCGGTATTGCTTTCAAAACAAGTTAGTTGAGGGCAAATATAAAGTATTAAGGTTGAGCCGATTGTCTTCGCTCTATTTCTTTACACATAAGTATGTCGCATGGCACAAATTGTTTCCAAAAATTGTTTAAAATCATCTAAAATGCAGATCGATAAGCTGCCCATCCCTCAGTAGCACTCTTTTTCATACAGTGCATTGTCCAAAGTAGAATTTTGCTCGTCCACTTCTTAAGTTTGTCTCCATTGGAATAGTTCAAACTTATCAAAACCTGTTGCTTGCAACACTGAATTCTTGTCAGTGTCTTCTTGATACTATAGAGCTACATGTTGTTTACTTCCTCTCCTTCTACATTCAGTGCATTGATACTCGTACAATTACATTTACTATACAAACGTTACTTGGATTGAATTGAATTGAATTTTATTGTACTCCTATGGTTGACATGGTACTTTATACAAGGATAGGTATTATCTACAAATCCAGAGAGACATGTTTGCAAAATACAAAAGGAAAATTTACAAGCGTTTGAATTGGATACATTTTTTGTAATATTTTGTTAGAAAATCGGTTCAGGAAGGTTTATAAGGTTGTAGGTACTCCGTTCAAAAATTTTGGAACAGCTACAGTTTTGTCCAAAGCTGTCGTACAACCATCATCGTATTCGACGACGTTGATACTCGTAAGTTATGTAGTTGATAGTTATGTATTTAGTTTTTTTTGCTTTTATAATCAAACTATTATCGTGATACCATGCTGTAACTATGTCGGCTTCTTTTTGCATAATTTTCTCAGCAGCTTCAACGGCTTAGTGGTTAATGGTAATTGGTAAACGAAAGCTGTGGTTTCTTTAAGAACTGCAAGCATTTCGTTGATTTATCTAATAAATACAATATAGTCAGACCCAATTTAGACAATTGTGGAATTCCATGATTCAATGGCTTCTGGTTTTTCAAGTAACACGCTCAAACCACAGTAAAAAGTGCTGTGGTGTTGTGGTTCTATTCTTAATTTTGATTGATTTGATTTGAGAAATCACCGAACAGCCTCTTTTTGCTCTGCCAAAAGACGAACTGACTCTTTGCTACGATATTACATATTTTCTCCGCACTCCATTACAAGCTCATCTGAGATTTCGTTTCCTGTGATTCCATTTTGGGCTTCTGACTGAATTTAGCTGGGATCTCGAACATTTTGGACGTAGTTAAAGTTCTTCAGCGAAGCTTGAATATAATTCTTAAATATGTATTCAACGCTATGAATAAATAAATAAATAATTGTTGCACATTATTAGGCATTATTCTAAGAATATTCTGATAAATTTTCATAAAAAAATATTGAAAACTAAGCCAATGGTAGTGGTGAGAACCGAGTCACCTCAAAAAAGTTTCCATGCGGTAGTCAGGATAACTCATGATTGCTTCATTTGAAATTAAAAAAACAAAAACATTTCTTTAGTACATATCTTGGATCTTGGATTTGCACGAATGAATTAACAAAATATTCATTTTTGAATTTTTAGTAAAGGTGCAATCAAAAAACTCTGATTTTTGCCAAAAATTACTCTTTTTGTTTAAGGGGTATTCTGGTCTAGAGGCACAAATTTTAGGGTTTTTTTTTTCAATTGTAATGAAAAAAAACTTTAACTAATGTATTTTTGTTAAATATTTATTTATAAATTAAGAATATACAAAACAATTTTACAAAAAAAAATCTAAATTCAAAAAATTACAGGGTGATAAAGTGGTGTGTTGAACAAAAGGGTGCATCCTATTAATTAATTATTATTAATTAGTAAAGATGTTGTAAATCCCCTACCTCAGATAAACAAAACAAAAATTTTTCGCAAAATAGCAACTGTTTAAAAAAGATAATTTTTTTTTCATATTTTTTTAGTTTTTAATTTTTTAAAAGTAGTTTAGAGCGTTATTTAAAGAAGGTGTGTAATAAATTTTGAGTATATCGATTTATTAGAACTTGAGATATCGTGGCAATAGAGTTGAAAAAAGTAGTTTCGTGAAAAACTCATTTAAAGATTTGAGCATAGTTTCAAGTAGTTTAGGTCATATAATGTTGCGTTATACTTACATTTCGTTAATCTTAAATAGATTGCTAAGTCAATACGGAGTACAAAGGGTTTTCATGGGGGAAATCTATTGTTTGATTCGCTCCGACGGGAACGGTCTAGTTGCTGCGTCACTAAAGCAGCTATAACTCCGTATATAATTGGAATCTTAAAATTTGCTTTGGAGGGCATAATCTTAAAAGTACCTAGTCCTGCCATAAGTTCTGTTACAAATATAAAACGCTATAAAAAAAAACAGTAAACATATTGTATTTAAAATTATTTCATTGATTAGACCACAATATTGATTATTAAAAAACACAAGCTTCCAAACGGTGTGGTTATTGGGCTATAGCGGCACGTACGGTTTCCATGGAGATCGTGGACGCTGCTCTGGTTAGTGCTATTTTAAGGCTTTCCAAATTTCAGTGGGGAGTCTTGCAGGCCATGTTCTCCAATTCTGACCACAAACCTTAATCCAGTGAATTCAGATCTGGACTCCCCGACGGCCAATCTTCTGTTGGACTTACGCCTTTTTCACAGAAATGGGCGGATGTGACACCATGGTGAGAGACCCCCCACCAAACCATTACGGAAGCGGGTAATGGTGTCCACGTTGAACCCTTGGAACAATTTTTTTCGCTTCCTTAGATGAAGTGGCATCAATTTTATCATTTTGTTTGTTGAAAACTTCTTCCATGGTAAAAATTTTCTCATCCGTAAACAGAATGTTTTCATGGTCATTGTCTGCGTGCCACTGCAAAAGTCGCTTGTATCTTTCCAGCCTAATTTTTTTTTATAGTTGAGGAGTTAGAAGATAACCCGTGGACCGACGATAGGTTTTCATATGCAGATCATCCCGAATCAGCTTGACATGGATCTGGTTGATACGAGTATATCCAATTCTTTGGACATGATTTTCTGCTTTCTAAGGGGATTTCTCGGAATTCATTCGGGCGGGGACCACTTCTTGGCCGGTCCTCTAGGTACTCCAGACAATTAGCCGAAGTGAGGAATAGCTCAATAAACGAATATTGTCGATATTCCGAGTGGTTTTAGCAACTCGAAAATTTGGCCAGCATTCTTTCCGCACTTATACAACGCTATTACCGCGACTCGATTCCATGACTCCATGTTTATAGTTTGTAAACTGAAACCACACTGACTAGTATTCTTCAGTGATTAGTGCATATCTTCTGAAAAAAAAGTTTACGATTCTGGATATGCTGGAAATTGTGTAAGAGAACTTATATTGTACTTTGAAAATATGCAAAAAAAAATTGATTTTTTTAAAATTCTAGACCATTAAGGGGGTATAATTGAAAAAAAAAATCATTCGTTCAGAACCGAGTATTTAGTATGAAAAAGAAGTGTGCAAAGTTTTGAGTCTATTCATGCGTATAGAAATTAAAAAGCGAGGGACAGAAAAAAGCAGCTGCTAGAAAAAAAATGTTGCCGCCCCGAGCGTAATGACAGTCAAGGGATACCGAGCGCCCGAAGATTCAATTGTTTACAACTCGAAAAGTTTTGCTCTTAATTTTCTGGCAATATTTCTTATAACTTGTAGTATCAGAAAAAAAAAATCGATTTTCCTCTCTTAAAGAATAAAAATACCGAGACAGTTTTTTTTGTGATTGAAGTAATAACAGGGTGTCTAAAAGCTAATCCGAACAAAACATTCACCACTGTTTAAAGTAAACGAACCCAAATCAAACTGTCTAGAAAACAGTAAATGGAGCAATTATTTCAATAAAATAATATCAATATAACAATATAAACTTCAACATAGTTATGTATATGTTGAGGAAATATTTTATTATTATTATTATATATTTTTACAAAGTAAGAATAAATAAATGCTGCTCTAACCCAACACAATTTCTTTTAAACTTTCTTCAACATCTGGGGTAATACCTAATAAACTTATCATTCCTGGAGAGTATTGAGCTTTGAGATCTTTTTCGGTTCTGACATGCCTTGACGAAGAAACGAATGGGTCCGATGAGGTTGCAAGCATGTTGAAAGGGTTTTCATACTGTCGCATCCTTGAAAGCCTTTACGTATTTTGATATCTATATTCTTTGTAGTCTTTATTTTTGGAATTCTGAACTTCATCTGACAATTCTCCAAGTGGTAACGATTGATACTCAATTGTATTTTGACTATGAGCCAAAATTGTATGAAGAGTGTATTTTGTCTTTAATAACTTTGTTTTTGTCTTGGCATACTCCCCAAACTTGACAGTGTTAGCCCTTCAGCTGCAATTCGTCATCATTTCATTCATCTTGATATCATTGACTGGTAATTTTTATGAGTTCTCCAGTTTCGATTGCATATTCGAGCATTAGGGGTCGGTAAAAATGAAATGAACAACCAATTTGAACTGTTATACCGCTGAGACCATAAACATGCTTCCATCTATTTCACCGTTTTTGGTAGAAATGTTTTTTTATTTTATTCTTTTAACTCGCAGTGGACTTGCGGCAGAGACTGCCTTGGTAACGTCAGCTTTCATTTTTCACGATCATTATTATACTTTATTACTAAGGCACTAGAAATATCTTCAGTGGTTATGTTTTCGGTAGCATTTACTAGGTTTTGTTTTATGATGAACGTCAAGCACTTGATATCTCTTGGTGGCTTTGATGTACTTGGTATGTAAGTCACACGTTTTCCTGTATTCCTTCAGTATCGATATGGAGACAGTTTTACAATCATTCGTTGTTCTTTTTGAGATTCTTTCTCAACATATAGGCTGCGACCCATTTTGATTGAAGATGCACATGAGTTGATGATAATTTTTTTTCAATTTCGGACTCCTTTTCGCTGACATTTTCATCGAACAGTTGGTAGACATGAACTCTTTTTTTATTCGAGACGTTGACAAAAATTCCAAATAAAATGCTGTATGGAATGTTCATTTTCAATATTTACCAACACAACCGCTTAAAAGAAAAAATAAAAATGAAAACGCATTTCTAAAACATGCATAAATGAACACAAAATTATTATCTTTAATTCACTTAAGGTATATGCGTATCAAACATTTGTTCGATTACCAGAGCTCTAAACGTTTGTTAATCCAGTGAATTTAAAAGTTTTGCATTGTAGACCCACCCGAAAATTGAGCTATGCCAGCTATTTTGCTTAAATGTGCTCCGTCTTGATATGATTGAAGTATTCGTAAAAAGCTCTAAATCTTTTTTTCAACTAAGAGCAGCTATTTTCTTGCATGAACTTTCTGGAACTTCTTGAGGCAAATGATCCTATCTCACGAATTAATCCGTTGTGGATTACGAATAGAAACAAAAAAGAAATAAGTTGTTTTGAAAGGCAAAATCCTTTTTTCAAATCATTTTGAAGGGTCCTCATATTCTATAGGAGTATAACTCGTTAACATAGTTAAAACTGATTAAGTAATTTCCGCACTACAAACTAAATGACATCTTAAGCACCATCAATGTATTATTAAAACCCACAAAGGCATTCACATTGCATTGCATTCAAAACTACTAAGTATAGCTAGTTGTTCCTCCACTTGGCACTTTAAAAAAAAAAAATATTGTAAAAATACAAAAAAAGGTGATCCTTAGCAAATGAATAAAAAAAGACATCCATTGTTTGCAAAGCTGAGAGAACGTCGTCTTAGAAAAATCGCTGCCAATTTTTTCAACAAAATTCACAAGAGCTGTTCAGTTTTAGTACTTGGGCGCTCATGTGCTCTTTAACATAAATCCATTGTTTCCATTTCTATACACCATTTTAGTCCAAGTCCAAGTGTTTGCGTTTCATTTAACAAAACAATTTCGGTGGTAGAACAAGCGCATAAATAAAATATGAACAGGTACGCGTACGTACACATGTACAGATGATTTGCAAGAAAATTAAACAAATCCATTTGTAGAAGGTTGTCAGTGGGCAAAATTGCATGGCAAACGAGTATTCCTACTGAACTACAATATAATTTAAAAGATTTATTTCAATGGCATCCAGCTGCACTATCTATTCGGATTAGCACTGGTAAAACTTTTCATTGTTATTCTTATGGATACTTGGATTCTCTTCATTTGCCAGAGATGCATTATACATATATACTAAAGACATGAATACAAACTGAACCCACATTTCTAAGGTTTGAATGTTCAAATAACACGGAAAAAGTCATGTCGTAGTGCTTGGGAAAAGTTTGAAATATATGCAAAGTACTAGAGAATAAATTCTATTTATGTCCAGCCCAACTACATAGGATATATGTATGTATTTGAAAAAGTGCCCTTGTCTGAGGTGTGTTATTTTCATGCTGCAACAAATTACGTTACAAATGAATTCAAAAAAATGAGGAATTAGTAACATACGAGTAGTTACTCGTACTTTCTAAGATGGCTATATCAGTCATTCAGATTTGTCTGGAATTTCGTGCGTGTCTATGGTTTTTTGTTTTTTTTTTCTGTGGATGCGGCAGGATGTGTAAACTTCAAAGATACTAGAAGCCGCCCGGGCTACCAGCATGCACGATTCGCAAACCTGATAGCTCGCTTACAAGAATACGCCTGCGAACTAAACTACACCCTACACATTTCGATCACTACTCCCCGAAGTAATACCTATCGATTGTCGACTTCGCGGGGCTGGCGGCTGGTAAGCAATCTATCCTAAAATATATATGTATGTCTCCTATATTTGCTGCATCTGCTTGTCTTATTCTTTGGATCCTTCGCAGCTCGTTTTGCACGTTTGTTACATTTGGTGAATTATTGACTGTGGGTCTGCAAGGATGTCAGTGCGGACCTTTCCAGCTTTAACAAATTCGGCTTCGTCTGAGATTGTTCGAAAACTGCTAATTGTCCGTCGCGCGCAGAGTCTATATTTTAACCATAGTCTCCCTTCAGACTCCTTGGTTCTTAGTGCCTTTACCCAGATTGGGGCTTTATGGAAAGTTGAATTCTTCTAGTGTATCCAGTCCACCGATATTAGACAATATTGGTTACTACAGAACTGCCTGAGGTACTCGTACTTAAGGGACTACTACACTTTTGAATTTTTTAAAAATCTATTTTTTATTTTCCAATTCCTTATTACTCGTACTTCAGATATCACCTCCGCTCTTCGCAGGTGCTCACAGCGATCGATCCTATTCCGGCAGCTGTTTATTCCCTTTCTCCAAAATAGTGGCCAACAGTGGCTTTCTAACACGTTCTCATTATTAATTCGATACTTTATAAAATTATGTACGTGCCAATAAATTGGGTCCTTATAGAAAAGGCAGTAAATCCTCAAATGCATTTTAAACGCGGTTTTCTCGAAATGACGTTTTCAATTTTAATAAATCTTGGTGCGTTTTGTATATCTACCACAATTTGGGCAAACAATCAATAAGAAACCCGTCGGTTCTATGACTCAATCATACAATATATTCCATAATAGTGGCCCTAGGACCGATTCCTGATGTGTGCCTTTGTACAATAGTCTTGCGTCTTTATTGAAATTGATAGTTCGCCCCTATCCAAATAGTACGGTGGGTTCATCCTAACAAGTGTCCCTGCAACGGATGGCCAGAGCCAACGGTAGAGCCATATTTTTCTCTTTTTGGCACTCTGCAATATCGACTACCGTTCGTATGGCATCATTAGTTGATCGGTCTTTTCTGAAGCCAAATTGGTTGTATGAGAGGGCTCTTTTCTCTTCTGCTACTGCTAGCAGTCGTTGTAAATTATCCTCTCATATTCTTCTTCTAGACACTTTTGCATTGCCCCATTCGGGATGCCGTCAGGTCCAGGGGCTTTGCTTTCGCCTATTTTGCGGATGTGAGATTTACTCTGGACTGACTTCTCTTATGATGTTGCACATAGTGGCTTATGTTTACGTGAAAATTTGCTATACTATACATTCCAGCATTTTTGAACACTTTATTGAAGGACCCTATAGCTTTTCAGTTTCGCCATCACCATTTTACATAACACCATGGATTTCTTGATAGAACCTTCTGAGACATGTGGTTTTGATTTCTTTGATGGCTCTAGTTATGTTAAATAGTGGTCACCTGTTGTTGAAAGCCTTATCTCCTTTTTGAACACTGCACTTTTCGCCGAGGATGTAAGCATTTTACTGGATCATCCATTCCACCTGTAACATGATGGGACATTCCTGTTATTTATATTTCACATGTCCACTTTGCTGTGAAGCTCTTCATACCCATTAGGTGAGGGTGGTTTTTGCGTCAGCTTGGAGTCTGGATTTTCCTCGTTCGGGTCCGATTTTCTTATTGGGTCCGTTACCGTTTTCACCCATATGGAGATGTCTGTAAGGCATTATTTTGCCGAATGAATTATTTTACCTTGTCGTCGTGCATCTCCATTGCCGCCAGTTCGTAAAGTCCTGTGATTGTTTCGGTGGCGTGTCTCATCGGTTGGTGAATGGAACGCCTCTTTTTATTGTCCCCCGGGTGATCTATAATTCTTCTGAAAGAG
Organism: Volucella bombylans; assembly: GCA_949129095.1. Taxonomy (NCBI): domain Eukaryota; kingdom Metazoa; phylum Arthropoda; class Insecta; order Diptera; family Syrphidae; genus Volucella; species Volucella bombylans. The sequence goes on from OX422141.1 coordinate 170,251,173, forward strand.
GGTAACTGCATCAGCATCTTCGGTGCCCGGATGTGTAGTAACCTCAGGATTCCATAGTTGCCTATGCAAGCAGTGGGGCCATGCGAGGTTTGCCACAGGTCCTTATGGGGTGCTGTGCCAGAGCCAAATCGGTGCTAACAAGGAATTTTGCATATTGACATACACCACGAACTTAATGACGACGATACATCGACCGTTCTTTGGGGCCTGCCAGGGTTATAACGGGGCGGGGGCGCTTGCGGCATTAGCCTGGAATCTATTTTAGCAACATTTCACTTCTTTTTACTCAGGTAACAGAATACTACAAGCCCTCGTAGCTGTCATTTCAAAATCGTTAGTCTCAGTCTTAATGTAAAGAGAAGTTAATAGTCTGCAATTTTTCTCTTCATTCCATTCGTCTGACACCTATGTATCCTGATTTTCTTTTTCGAATGTTTTTTTTTCTTAAACTACGGGATCTCAACCGATTCCAAGGAGTTTGTCGCTGCTATTGCATTCCGTAGTGTGGATTTTGTACTTTTCGATTTTGTCTTAATGAGCTGAGTTTCGTCGCTCGCTACAAGGGCAATATACCCAAATAGTCGAAAATGAGATTCGCTTTTTATTTACCAACGCTTTTTGTTTAAAATTCAAATGACAAAGTCCTTAAGAAAAAATTAATCCAAATTTCATAAATAGACCGTCTCGTGAGCTGAGCCAAATGGATATTTAAATAGCTTTTTTAGTTCTGTATGTCATTGCCATTTGAGTTTCTTTTAATTAGTCATACAGTCATACATGAAACGTGTATAAGAAATTGAAAACAGTCAGGTGACTCTTGAATATTATCTGTCATTATCCAAATTTAAGTGACACATCGCAAATGCCAATGCAATACAACAGCTGACGTATTTGATTTTTATGAGACATTGTTCGATTTCACCATAAAAAAAATACATACATACGAGTACAGTTCATTTTGTGGCATCTAATTAGAAATAACAAAACTAAACAAATGTTTTTTAGAATTGATAAAAATATCAAAAGAAAGTTAATTTATCGATGTGAGTAGGCCTTAGTCTATGATTTGATAATCATATCTTTACCTCCAGTCATTTTATGAATAGTGACATTGGTTCGTTTTTGTTACACTTTTAGAATTTGATAATCGTTCTCGTACGATAAGAGACTTGTTTTTGCAATCAGTTTTAACGATGAAATTTGAAAATTTGTTTTATTTATGTCATGCGACTTATTCGCAGTTTTTGTAGGCAGAGGTTTGTCATAAATTTATCATCGAATTTGATCTTTTCCGAAGAAGTCCATTTCTGGATGGATGGGTACGTAAATAAACAAAATTGTCGTTTGTGGGGACCAGAAAACTCGTTGACGTTCACGAAAAACCAATACATCCCACAAAAGTCACTGAATAGTCGCGTATTATGGGTTGGCGGCACAATTGGCCCGTATTTTTTCAAAGATGAGGCTGGAGAGACTGTTACAGTGAATGGAGAACCTTACCGTAATATGTTGGCCGGCTATTTTTTTTTTTTCCAAAATTGAATGAATTAGGTCTTTACGATCTCTGGTTTCAAGAGAATGGTGCCACTGCCCACACACAAGCCATCAATCAATCAATTTATTGTGTACGAATTTTGAAGATCGCATTATTTCGGTTTGAGAAGAAGTTGATTGGCTTCCAAGGTCATGCGATTTGACACCTTTAGACTTCTTCCTGTGGGGTTATTTGAAGAGTAAGGTGTGTGTCAATAAACCAGTGACAATTCAGGATCTCAAAAACTGCGGCCATTAACCCATTAATTCTTCAAAAGGTCATCGATAATTTTGACCTTCGGATGGTCGCTTGTAACAGAAGCACATGGTGGTCACATGAACGATGTTGTTTTCCATTCATAATTGCCATAGACCGAACTTTATTAATCGATAAAGTTCAACAGTGATTTCACAACAAATGTGTGTTTAATTGAATGAAAGCTAGCTCCACACTAGCTATTGACTCAGCCTTTATACGAGAATATAATTCATTTATTATTATTATTTTTTATATATATTGTAAATTTGCCACAAAAGATTACAAATTGTATGGTTTTTCTACTTCTCTTGCTGAGTACCTTTCGCTATGTCCGAAAATATCAGAAAAAAAGAATTTCTACGACTCTGGCTGTCAGATATGTCAAATGCATTTGGTAATAGATTATATTATTTTAGTGAAGAGACAATGCAACACAGTTGCAATACAATAATCGAAATTATCATTCATCAACTTTTTACTAATTTAGGACACCAGAATCCCTCGAGTCACATAGAGGATCATTTATGCTTGCTTGCGATTGTATTTTGTTTTCTGAAACGTGTTAAAGATTTCTCCAACTTACCTGCATTGAACCAGATTCCTTTTCAGTTGTTGTTTCCCACATACTCGTATGTCTAGGACGAAGCATTCTGTTACGTGCTTAATTGCAAGTCATGTTTTGCAATGAAAATAATTTCATTGTAGAATGAGTCCGATCACTTGCTTATGGTGATACTCGTATCCACAATTTCTTGTGGCACCCTTCTATAAAGAGATTGCAATTTTATTTGATTTCACAAAGACATATACTCGTAGATGTCATTGCCAACCCTGACAGAGCAGCTTGCATTCTCCATCGTCATCCTGGATAGTCTTAGACATGGCTCTGTATAGTTCATCTCTATAGACGCTATCATATGTGGATTTGAGATCAATGAAGGGATGGTTTGTGTCTATTTAGAACTCTTAGGTTTTTACCCAAGACCTTCCGTAATATGAAGATTTGATGGTGTATTTTGCTGGCCTGTTTACGAAGGGTCTTGGGCGTTCCCATATTACGGCAGATTACGAGTATATGCAAGTTGGAGTTGTACTTGTCGCAGCACAGGGGATCTACCTTCTTGAGGATCCGACAAACAATGCTGAGGTTCCATTCGTCGACTCACATTTTGGAAATGGGTGGATGTATGTTCCGTATCCAATTTTCACCTGCTGCTTTCAACAGTTAAGCCATCGGTCCAGCAGCTTTATTATTATTGAAAATGGGTGTCCTGACTTCATCTTGTTCGGGTGATTGGAAATGTTGTCTGTCTTCATTCATTTTGTCTGACGGTGGCATGTCGTTTGTCATCACCGTTTAACAGCCTGCAGTAATAATCTTTCCAGATTCTCAGCACCAACTGTGATTCGACTTTGAGGTTTCCTTCTCCTTGTAGATTTGTGTACGGATCTGTATGCAGCTTTGGCATCTTTGTTTTATTTTGATTCTTAATTCTTCTGGTATTACCTCTCTCATACACCCTCGTTCTTTTCTGCAGGGCCGCCCTGTACCATCCATTGTTTTTTTCAAGCTTGATTCTACAGACAAGCTTGTCTTCTACAATACGTTTGCTGCTACCGACATCGGTCTCCGCGAAAGGTTAAGGGAAGCTCGATCCCAATAGGCTCTTAAGGTTTGTGATTGTAGCAGTTCGACGCTGAATTTCCTCACAATGGTTCGGTGATTTTCGCGGCCGTATCTTTGTTACAATAAGATAATGGTCCGAGGTCCGAGTCGATGTTAGCATGTGTCAATCGCAATATGATCAATTTGGTTGACGATATGGATATGAAGGTGTAAATATCGGTCGTTTAGGAGATGATGGCGTGGAGGCTGTTCTTCTACACTGTATTACCGGAAATGTCCTACTTGCCTAGCTTGGCATTGAAATCGCCAACGACGATTTCACGTAATATTTAGAGCATCGCTCATAAATTTTGTTGAAGAACTCGCAGAAGCAGTCTTTAGGTTTCGTTTACCCTTTATGCGAATCATTGTCAGGCATTCGCTTACATGCCTAGTGTCGGTTGTCAGTAACATTCTTCATAGTAGATATCGCAGTTGTTCATCTTCTTCTCGTCCGTCCGATGGCGGTTGTGTTTGCTTTGTAGCAATCGAAGATCTCCGCTAGTTGTTTGGCTGCACGCGGTCTGTTAAGGGTTCGAACATTTCACATGTAGATCCGAAGATCATTTAATTGTTTGACAGGATCGTCAACGGTGAATCCGTTATTATCAGAGGTTATCAACTCTTTCGTCGCATTTTTTTTTTATTTCTTCCGTATTGGGTTGTGATCCTTGTAAAAGCTGGCCTACGCTTCTGGTCGAGCACACACTTGCCATTTTACCAACTACTAACCTTTGTAGGAGACACGGATTTTGATGAATTTGAGCTTTATGCACCGCAGATACTTGGCACCTTCAAGAAACAAATGTTTTGCCGGATGTTTGCTCCTATTTGCGGGATGTGGGAATGAGAAGGAAGCCGTGAATATAGTGCATCCGCAAAAGTATCTATCAACAATTCCACAAGATTCCACAATCAAAAATTCTTTGACGATAATAATGAGAGATAGCAGTGCACAGTAAATATAATTGAATGGATGAAAGACGCTAACTTTGGAGCTGGGATTTTATCAATATTGTTTCAAACTACAACTAAGTAAGCTACATGACAACTGCTTTTAGGAAACTTGATGAATGAAACTTCGAACACCGATAGCAGATCAATAATTATTAGACCGACTTAGCGTAATGTTATTCGTTGGCAATTCAAATGCTGAGCATGTCCTTTTACAATTGAAGTCAATATCTGCCTTTATCTCAATCTAAAAAACACGCTTAAAAGGTACTTCAAATACAATATATGTATCATAAATGAAATGACATTTATACTGGATCGTACGATCCTAGTGACTCCAATTAATCTTATCTTAAAGTCAAGGCTGTAAAATGTTTTTATAATACTGCCCTACGGTGATTACACTTTCAAAAAAATGTGCTCTGTTATTATATGAATAAACATGTGGACGACCGTATACACATATTTTATTTTGACGCATGTTTCTTTTTCTTCTCTTTATTATTTTTGTTTTGAATTTTTCGTAGATTACACGATTTATTTTCAATTAGGGTCACTCTTAGTTATCACGTCGATAAGAAAAGCGTATATTTTTCTAACTTGTTTTTTATAAGCATTTATTCGCATTCAAAGATTATCAAAAACAAGACGAATTATTGGAATTCGAATAAAGGAATAAAAGCGGCCTATTTAAATTGGTTTTTATGAAGGAAACTTTTAAGAGAGAGAATACCTTATTTGTTAGTTCTACTTGCTAAGATAGGGAGTATATATTAACAAGTTGTTGCTTGTTTTAAAATTGAGCTATACTGATGTACTCTTATTTACATCTAACTTACTACAGTCCAGGGTGGAGCTGGGCTTCAATCAATCGGCCTCTTCAGGTAGCGCGGTCTCTAGCTAACTACCTCCAGTTGGGCTCTTCATGTTGGTTGACGTCCCCTTCCACTTGCGCGCGCCAACTAAGACTGTGTTCTCCCTCCGTGTTGTAATCAAACACTCTTCGAACTGGAGTGGTGGTGTTCATTCGCTTTCCATGTCCGAGTCATTTTAGGCCATTAATGTGCACTTTTCTGACGGGGTCAATGCCACTGTACAGTGTACAGTTAAATCTCCTCCTTCAAACCCTGTGAACGCAAACGGGGCCAAAAATCACTCGAAGAATTTCGCGTTCTAAATGACCAAGGATATTATCATCCACCTTCGTTAACGGCCATGCTTCAGCACCATAAAGCAGGACTGCGATGATAAGGGATTAGAGTCTCCTTTGTCGAAGAAACAGCCATTGGCAAGAGTAACTGGCTACCCTGACTACTTCAAAGTTATTGCTGTCTATTGTTACGTTCTGTCCAATTCATCGATGTTGTGTGTCATACACGAATAAAATACACGCGGTGCTTTCGTGACAGCTCGCTCAGATCTGACAATGATTAGGGTATGGAAATAGTTGTACAACCTTTTGGAAAATTGTGCCGCCAGTGTTCACTTGCGAATTTCTCAGAGATTTCTCAAGTGAAAGATGTTGAAAAAGTTCCATGACAGATGTGCTGTCTTGCTTAAATTGCTTTCCACTTTTTCGGAGCAGCAATCGTTCTCCATCGTCATTTTACACAATCTGACCAGGAAAATAAAGTTAGAGATGGCTCTGTATAGCTCGTCTCTGTAGATACTATCATATGCGGGCTTATGGTAGAAAGAGGTGGTGCCTATCGATTTGGACTTCTTGGTTTTTTTTTTTCAGGGTCTTCCGTAGTGTGAATATCTGGTCGATTGGTCCAACCCGCAGCATGGTCAATTAGCCTTAATCCATTTCCCGTCTTACTGTCATGTAGTATATGCTACACGACCGCGATGCTAAAAATGTAATTTCTTCTATGTCATGTCATCTAAGACAATTTTAACGCTATATTTTGAACATGCTCATAAGTCGAGAAGCTCACCCCCCCTCTATGGGGTCGTTAGTGCATATCAGGCTTATGGTGGCGAATAGGACTTTGATGCGTATTATTATAAGGCGTTCGTTTTCGTGTCAAAAGCTCAAGACTTCTTGCCTAAGTCTGCCGCTTACAACAAATCCGATATGTTACAGTTTTTCATCCTTCTTTCGCCCGGCCTATATCAACGAACTTGCTGAGTGGCAGTGATATCTTATAGCAGTCGAGGGCCTCCTCTAGTTGTTCGGCTGCACGCGGTCTGTTCAAGATTCGAACAATCCATGTGCAGATTCCAAAGTCGTTGTCCTTTCTTCGTTTTGCAAAGTCGTCAATAGCATATCCGCCTATATCAAAGACTTAACCTTCCCCAATATGGAGGGTTCGTCTTACTTACATCTGTATATACTAAAATAGCAGTGTTTCCATAAAATCGGTGGTTTTGAACTAGTAGGTCTTCCAAAAGAATTTTTTTGTTTAATATTTGGCAATTCTAGAAAATTACAAGTAATACTCGAATCGCAAACTTGGCATTGCGTTTCCGAAAAAAAAAAATCATAGGCGTGTTACCCACTTTTAAGGGTATCTACTTTTTCAAAAAAACGCTCCAACTCACTTTTATACTCACTTTTACATATAATTTCAAAGTTGGCAGACTCGACGTCAGTTTGACATTAAATCAGAAATCGCGGCTATGTTCGCAGTGTTGGTTTCAAAGTTGCTTTGAGTGGCTTTCCATTAGGTGAATTCAATCGTACTTTAAATTTCATTTAGTGCGTTCGCTTCAGTTTTATATGAAGATTTTAGTTTAAAGATTAAATTTTAAGCAATAAGGAAATTAGTTACATTAAATAAACCCAACTCAGTTAACCCAATAGAAATCAAAAGCAAAAGCATTTAGTTGCTTTTTCACAAATATTTGTTGCCTTTTCTTTAATATTTTCTCCGATATACTGGAGCTTTGGTGGCATTTTGAAAGCAGCTTTGAAAGCAAATAAGCACCTTTGCACACACTAATTTTAAAAAAGGTCCAAGTTCCTTTTTGGGTAGAAGAAAAATAACTATTTTTTCCAAGTGTAAAAAGCCCAAAAGAACGTTCATTATTGACTTGCTCTTTCATAACATAAGTTGATCCATGAACACATCCCAGAATAGGGAGAAACGGCATGCTGCCAACCATCAGGAAACGTATAAATGCCTTCTAGTTGTATGTTGCGACATCTATAATTCAAATCTTTCGTAAATCTATCCTCACTTCTGAAAGTGAACTAAATTATTCTCACTTTTGATTTTTTTTTGTTTCGTGTGGAAAAGTGGCTATGCAATTTTGAATAAAACACGACTCATATCAATAAACGTTTAGCGGTCAAAATAATAAAGCTAATAAACACGACTCTTCTATTACTTTAATTACTACAAATATCAAAGAGCATTTTATAGAGGTCCAGAATAAGACTAAGGACAAAGTGATATATGTATGTATGTACAAACGATTAGAAACGAGTCAACGGCTTGAATTTGGTAAAAACCTCTACGGCCACACTCTGAATGGAAGAATAGTTTCTGAGTCGATGCGTCTTAAATTAAAATATTTGGTTCCAGTAGAACCAGCATATATGTTACATTAGAAGATTGAATGCTGTCCTATCCTATTTGATAATCTAGCTACTAAGAAAGCACATGATTTTGCCACTGAAGATAGTGGTTAGATTATCAGTGTAAAAAAAGAAGCTCACCCGTCCTTGTCGACATTTGAATGCAAAATTCTCTTCCCTCTTTACTACAGATAACAGATAACAGAGTACCTAGTACACAGACATGGAGGCAGGATTATAGTACCTACTAAAGTGACAGCCTTACACTTCTTTTGCAAGCCTCCTTCAGCAGGTCACCTAATTGCTTATATTGCTCGTATATTGTATAATAGCTACGTACCTACTCCAATGTTTGTGTTATATCCTTCGACGCGCAATTTTTATAGCGGGACCAAATATGTTTTTGGCAGGAACTCTATCTTGAACCAATCGGGAAGATCTTTATCCGCATTCGATGCAATCCATGTTTTAGCTCATTAGAATAAGCCTGAGTTGATATTGTTACTAAAGACCAGACTTTGTTATTCAGTTGGCGTCTTAACCAGAAAAACAATAATTGAAATGTGTTATTCTATCTTGATTTCTAAATCGATGGTGATAAAGTTCCTTATTGCCCTAAAGTTTTAGTTGTTGATTGTGGTGATTTGTCCAATCTTTGGACGTTTTTTGTCCCTTCTTGTTGACAGCGGTGTTATTTTTTAGTCTACGGCTGCAGTGCTATGACTCTGACGAGCCATGTATGTGATCGTTTACACATGCACTCTAACCATAACCGATTTTATTTCTTCTGATTCATCAGAGCAATAGTTCGTCAAAACACGGATTATAGTTGTGGGCTGTAACCATAATGCCTAAAGCAGTATTTTTGAAAATGAAAAGAATTGGCTCGGTTTCTTGATAATGTTTATGTTGATGTACATCGGAGTTTGCTTTGCAGTATTTTTCATCATTTTTCTCAAAACTTTTGGCATTCAATTTACTCCACTTCTTTTCGAATGTTATCATTTACGGTTGTCGAGGTATTTTGTTAGTTCTTATAGACCCGCAAAAATCGCAAAAATGGGAAATTAAGTAGCCGGAAAGCGTTTGCTGAGCAATGTCATCTGTTGTTATGCTGTGCGTGCGTTTGCACCGAGCTCCTGAAACTACATGCTCTTCAAACCCCATTTTCCTCTGTAAACGTTGCACTAGAAATTGGCTTTGAGAAGATGTGTTAACGATTTTCAATGACTCAGAAGTGATAATTTTACTAAATGGGGATTTTGAAATTAGTGGAAACGTGGTTCGTCTCTTCTGAGAATTGTTAATGGTCCATCACTGTCGAGGTTGAGTATGGCTTGGCTGTAATTTGCATAAGATTTGGAGCACGGGTTGATGTTTTTTTTTTCTTTTGGACATTGGGGCCACAGCAGAGGTATTCTTTGCCGGACGGCTGCTCTGGGATCAGTTACTGTCCCCAAGTTGTCTCCCTTTCATTGAGGTGAATGCCTGTGCCCTGCATTGTTTGCCCAGTTGGTGCCACACGAAAGTTCACGCTGAGTCAAAACCACGGACTTGTATAGATAATAAAAAACTCAAAAATTAAATTTGTATAGAGGAAGTTTGATTTTTTTTTTCACCACTAAACCAATTTGTTCACTTTTGCCCCGCCAACAGCTTGTTGAATTCATTCAACTATGTCGATATCGTTGGCATGCATATGAAAGTAACTGAGGTCGTTGTCGATCTTAATGGAGCAAAGAGCACTCTTTATAGTCATTCTGCACATACATATGTATGTGAGTACGCGTTTGACAGGGATACGAGTTTCAAAAATATTTTTTTGAAACTATATCACTATATTCGTAGATGCTACCAAAAGCGGTTATAAGGTCGATAGAGGGTTCATAATTACTGAGAATAAATGAAGTGCGTGAATTTGATCGAGAATCATTCGATTCTTGTCCAAAAACGTCACAGACGGCGGTCGTTGTTTTAGAGAGGATCTTGTAAGGAGGCTGAAGTTCCTCCTGGATCAGTTGAGGGACAAATAATGTCTAAACTCTATTCAACTGGCTAGCATTTAGCCGACAAATCCTTAGAAATGATTTGATGTATACATATAATATGTCGAATCAAATTATCTTCGTCTATTTTCATTAGCCCTTGTTGGTAAACTTGTTGTGAGCTTGCAACTTTGTTGGGTTTAATCTTGAGTGCGGGTAGCAATATTCTATTAGTGCACCTGTAAAGCGATTTTTATCAAGTACTTTCTGGTAGATAACACTGTTTAATACATATTTTGTGACATGAGATTTTTGGGTGTTTCAGATTTATTTCGGCACTCTAAAAACTAATATGAAAACAGAAATAGCGTATCATCCATATTTTTTTAGTAAAAAACATTTTTATAAAGGGTCCGCCATCTAACGTTTTTTTTTTCAACTAGTGCTTATTTCGTGAATGGTAACACTTAGCTCATGTCTGATTTGACAGATAATTAGTTTTATCCTTCCGGTTAATAATGGAAAATAATTTCATTCAAATGGCTGCCTCGGCTGGCCATGCAGTAGCCTACACGATCGGTCCAATTTTTAAGCACATTATCGATTGTGTGCAGCTGTATTTCACCAATGGCTTCACGAATATTGTCCTTTAAAGCGTCAATTTGTGTTCTATATCTTCATGTTTGTTTCTTACCGTGCATAAATACAATGTTTGAATAATGTCAAAAATGTTTGTTATGTGTGTGGTGAATTAACTTTTAAGTCCAAAAAACGTAATTTCACCCAACTTGTCCGAAAAGCTTACAAACTTTATTTTGGAGTTAAAGTAGGAGGTCAGGATAAATCACGGGCTCTTCACATATGTTCTAAGACTTGTATAACATTGTTAACAATCGGGCATCGGCCCGAAGTCCAAGAATACTGTGCAGTATTCCAATTTACCATCAGCTTTACGAACATAGTGAATAATATCCTATTCCAAAACCACCAGAATCGTGGAGTTTGGACGAAGAACCTGAATGTGCCAGTGATTCAACTAATGATGATATGCAATTCGAGCAGGAAATCGACAATGATCCAGACTTTCAAACACCAGAATGTTCAACAAAGCCGCATTTAATTTCAACTGAACTGAATGATTTATTTAGAGATTTAAAACTAGCGAAATCACAGTCAGAACTCATAGCATCCAGATTAAAAGAATGAAATCTCCTCGAAGGTGAAGTACATATGTATAAGTATAAATATATAAATACCCATCTGTACCTATAGCTCAGGCTGTTCATATGAAGGAATCATGTGAGAATATGCGATATATCCTACAACACATTCTGTATAAAGACTATAAGTGGTCAATCTGTGGAGATTTAAAAGTTATAGCGCTTCTTCTTGGACTGCAGCTGAGGTATAGGAAACACTGCTGTTTTCTGTGTGAATGGGGCAGCTGTGCACGAAGTCGTCATTATATACAGAAAGAATGGCCACTACGTCGAGCACAAACTCCGGGTGTAAAAAATATTTCTAATGAACCCCTGGTTGATCCTAAAGACGTATTGCTACCACCGCTCCATATCAAATTGGGCTTAATGAAAAATTTTGTTAAAGCTCTAGATCGGACCGGTAGAGGGTTCTTGTATCTGAAAGAGAAATTTCCGAAAGTTAGTGAGGTAAAAATTAAAGCTTAAAACTTTTAAAAAATAGTGAATTTGACAACATTCTAACTGATGTTGAACTGTGACAGATTTTCTTGGAAATGTGAATGACGAAAATTACAGAGATCATGTAATTTAGTGCTTACAAGGGAATGAGATGTAACATATCACTAAAACTTCACTTTCTGGATGCTCATCTCGATTTCTTTCCGGAGAATTTGGGTGTAGTAAGCGACAAACATGGAGAAATATTCCACCAGTACGTCGCAACAATGGAAAAGCAATATCCAGGCAAATGGAGCCCTACTATGATTGCTGATTACTGCTGAACAGTACTCCGAGATGTAACATGACAAACATATCGATATAGATTTAGATTTAGTATAAAACACAATATTTTATAGCGCAAAATCTATGGCTGATAGAGAAATCATTTTCCGTTTTCTAGTCTAATTTTTCCTTAAGATACACTATGTTTTATGCACGTCACACATAAAAGGCTGATTTTTGTTGAACAGTGTAATCAAATAAATCATCGTGAGACTCAATTTTCGTGAGTCGATTTGAGGAAGTCATGCCCCCTAAGTCTGACAGAAGTTTGTAGTCTAAGGGATTCAAGTGTAAACATTTCACTTCTTAATCTTCTGGTTCCTGAAAGTTGGCAACATTATCATAACTGACTTCCCACCACAAAATCATAAATGCAGGATATTGGAATAAGTTTTGAGGCTTTGTTCGGCGATCAGTCATGAAGTCTATATAATTTTGTTTATTGAGAGATTCATCAACGGAACTGATTTTTTCATCTTCTTACAAAATTCCCTAACGAGCATTTTGCACATATCGCCGCCTATCAGGACCCTTTTTGTCGGAGAGATGACGGTCTGGTCCCTGCCTTGCTGATTTTGTCTTTCGTGATGTGGTGTGTACTCAAACAAAAGAATGATTTTTTTTTTAATAAATACATTTCATTCTGACCAGAATGGAATGATTTGACGACGGTTAAGTGGTTCGTGTATGTAAGTATCTTGTCCTTGTCGGCATCAGATATCCACTTTCTCGACGATGTTTGCAGACCCATTGATGATAAATTTGCGAAGCAAGACAACTGAGTTCTAGACGTTGGCACTCCTTAGAAAAAAAAAAGTAAATATCCTTCGGTATCTTTCGCCTTCTCATCATCTAGAGGTCAGCTGTCATGCGGACGGGAATGTAAAATAGCAAATCGCCTAATGAATTCCTTTTTTTTTTTCTAGTTCTCAGTATTTCTTCTCCCACTGCGCCTAACCCATTTTCCACCCCTAATTAGCAACATCCTAATTTTTGCTTAATCAAAAATTCTTTCATGACATTTCAATGTTCCCACACTTTTCGGCGCAAAAGCTTCAATGAATTCCCAAACACTGTTCGCTTCTGATTGTTTGGTCGATGCCCAAATCGGAATGTCATTTTTCAATTATGCACAAGTACGTACGAATATGGTATGTCTGTTTGTACTTGCATGTTCTTTGATTTGTTTACAGGATTTTACTCTCAAATCTAAAAGTGTATCATGACTCGGTTCTGGGTGTTGGACGAGCGTGATTCGGCTGTTTTATTGAATAAGTCAAATTAAAATATTCATCTTCAGCGCCAATGGAAAGTGAATTTTGGTTTTTGGGTCAATTTCAGAATTGTTGTTGGAGTTATGTCTTGTGAGTGTCGTTTGTTGAATATTGTTACTCGGTAATTTATTCATAGGAGTGTTTTGCGCGGCTTTGAAAATTGACCGGATAGCCAGTTGTACTCGTAATGTCATGGTTATTTTACACTTGGGCGGGAATGCTAATCCCATCCACAAATGGTTACAATAATTTTTTTTGTCCAGTTCTAACATTGTCAATAGTGAGTAATTAAATCTTTTAAAACTCGATTTTGGTATCAAATTCCTTACATTGATTGTACTTTACAATTGAATTATCTGCCCTGCATTTATCTAGTATAATGTTTCATTAGATCATTAATTTTAGTTACTCTGGGGGTTTTTTTTTTTCTAAAATCAAACGTATATATGGTAACATACTTGTGCAAATAATGGACTGAATTAAATGGGAGAAAAGTTAATTCTGGTTTTGACTGAAATTAATCCAAACATGTGTGATTAATGAGTTTACCTAAATTACTAGTCATTTTATGAGATTTAACTCCATGTGCGGCTGACGAAACACAATAATGAGTTTCTATCCATGGCTTTGACTAATAATGCTTTAGAAAAATCCAAACACCAAACACAGGTCCGTAGGTTATTTGGATACCTACCTACTTACCCATGTCGACTATTATATCCTGTTCAACAAAAATCTGCAGTACAGGGAAGATAGGAATATTTACATATTGTTTTCTAAAGATAGGGGATTGCACAAAGCAAAAACCTACTGGAAGAATGGTGAATGACTTTCTTCTTATATATCAATGTTAGAATTTTCACTTCGCAGCCTTGCTTAGTATCGTCGGTGTTTGTGTTTTCTGTGTTTGTCTGTGATTATGACTAGGGAATTCAGGGTGGACGTAGCCAATATACGCGGGCTAAAAAGTAATCACTTTTCTGCGTACGTCCACGTCTGTAAGTACAGACCAGCTGTTTTGGCACTTAGTGAAACACAGGTAGATCCCCGCCCACACCTCTCAGATCATTCTGATCTGAAGCTACCTAGCTACGAACTAGTGCCATTATTCTTCTCTCACCGCTGTCTCGCCATTTATGTGCGTAGTGATGTAGCTTACCAAACTCCACCACAATGTGATCCATGTTCCAATCCGGAATTCAACTTCATGTGGTTAAAATTCCATCTCCGTAAGCAAATTATCCACTACTGCTTTATTTACAGAAGCCCCAAACTGGACAGCAATTCGACTTTTAACGAGTTTTATGCGCTGTTTGATTCCATTCAAAGAATTGTATCCCTGTATCCTCATACTGAAATCGTTATTACGGGCGACTTCAATATACACAATTCTGGGTGGCTTCGACATTCTGGACAGACAACACCCGAAGGACGGTGTGTTGAGATCTTCGCTGCGGAAAACAACCTAACGCAGCTTGTAAATGAGCCCACGCGAATACCAGACGTTGATAGTCATACCGCCAACACCCTGGACTTGTTTTTAACTTCTCACCCTGATAAATACACCATTGATGTGCTCTCCCCTCTAGGCTCGTCGGACCACTGTGTTATATCAGCTAATTTCTCGTACACCGACCACACAGTTAGAGAAAAGATTCCTAAAAGAACCGTATGGCAATATGAGAAAGCCAACTGGAGCGGACTTAACAGCTTCTTTAGGAATTTTAACTGGTCGTTATGTTTCCTCGATAACGACGTGGATGCCGCTGCTGATATGATTACAGACACCATTCTCTTTGGAATGAGATCCTTTATTCCTCATCGGATGAAGAGTATCAAACCAAAAGAAAAGGCATGGTACGACTCGAGCTGTAAAGAGGCCGTCAGGGTTAGAGAAATGTTTTTTCGGTCCTACAAGACCAACCCGACAGAGGAAAACCGAAAAAAGTTCAAACGAGCCAGAAATGACTGCAACGCCTTTCTTAAGCGTATGAAATTTTAATACGACCAACAACTGAGGCAAAAAATACTACAATGTCCAAAAAGTAGTAAAAGTTGTCGGTCATTCGTCAAAACTATTAGAAATTCTGCCTCATCCTCCATCCCAATGCTCATTTACAATGACATACCAGTTGTCAGCTCTTTGGATAAGGCCAATCTGCTTGCTGCACACTTTGCGGCCAGCTCAACACTCCCAGATTGTGCTTTGTCTCCGCCTACACTTGAGTGCGTCGAATCTTCAATGGGACGAATCCATTTTCGCACTCGTGTAGTAGCAAGAGTACTTAAAGATCTCAACATACATAAATCCGCTGGTCCAGATGGTATATCTCCCCTTCTTCTGAAGAGGTGTTCTTCCTCCCTGGCAAAACCACTGCGTAAGCTTTTTCATCAATCCTACACTTTAGGACTCTTCCCGAGCAGATGGAAAACAGCATTTGTCCAGCCCGTCCTTAAAAAAGGCGAATCATCTTCTCTCTCCTCCTACAGACCCATTGCACTTACGTCCCTTCTTTCCAAGATCATGGAAACACTGATAAATCGTCAGCTCATGAAATATCTCGAAACACGAAAACTTCTCAATGACCGGCAGTACGGTTTTCGTAGCAACAGGTCCACTGGTGATTTGATGGCATGTCTCACCGAAAAGTGGAACCAAAGCGTACATCAATCTGGCGAAAGCAAGATAGTTGCACTTGATATTTCTAAGGCATTTGACAGAGTTTGGCATCAGGCTCTTTTGTCGAAAATGCGTGCATTTGGGATCGACGACTCTCTTCTTCAATGGATTAGAAACTACCTTTCGGAACGTTCAATTCAAGTTGTCTTGGACGGTTTCAAGTCTGATATTCACAAAATAAATGCTGGTGTGCCCCACGGCTCTGTTCTGTCACCGACACTCTTTTTAATTTTCATTAACGATCTCTTGTCTGCTACTTCTAATCCAATATATTCCTTTGCTGATGACAGCACTGATGACAGTGCTCTTCGGCTGTAGTACGAGAACGGCAGCGTATGCTAAGCTGATTAAATTCCGATATCAACAGCATAACCAATTGGGGAACTATCAATAGAGTGGAATTTAATGCTTCCAAAACACAATGCTGTCTGCTGTCTTTAAAGCGAAATTTAAACACCCAGCCATTATCTATGAATGGCACTTGCATCGTCGAAACCGAAAAACTTTCCATTCTCGGTATGTGTGTCAATGACAACTTACGTTGGAATGACCACATATTTGATGTCGCCAAAAATGCTGCGAAATGTCTAGGTTTCCTCAAGCGATGTAAGAAATATTTTACCCCCTCTGATCTGGCCTCAATATATAATTCATTCATCCGCCCAAAATTGGAGTACAACTCCCACATCTGATCAGGTGCTCCTAAAACATCTCTGCACCTGCTAGATAGGATTGAAAACCGTGCGATAAAACTTATTGACGATACTAATATCAGTCAATCAATGGACACCCTCGAACACCGACGAAATGTCTCGTGTCTCACTTTGTTTTATCGCTATTTCCACCACCAGTGCTCCACTGAAATCGCCAGTAGCATTCCGCCCATTCAAACTTTCAACCGTAACACCCGTCTCGCTATGAATGCTCATCAGTATACCCTCAAGCCCATTTTCGGACGTACTCTAAAATATCGTGATTCGTTCCTAAGCCGTACAACTCGCTTATGGAATGCCCTGCTGATCTCTGTATTTCCTGGTCATTATAACTTGCAAACATTTAAAAACAATGTACATCGGTACCTCTCTTTTCTTCCTCCCTAAATTTCCTTTACCCGCGCTGTGTACAATCACCTTAAGGGTACTCAAACCCCTTGAGCGCGCGCTCATTATAAAAAAAAAATAAATTCCATTTCATGTTATGCGTTTGCGGCACTAGTCGATTCTCAAAGAAAAGATATTTAGAAATGGATTTAACACAAAATTTGGATACCGTTTATTACTTCGGAATCTTCGCCTGTTCAGAATTATCTTACAAATAATATTACAAGGAGATGGAAAAACAGTCCAAGAAGTCAAACCTACGAACTTGTATATAAAAATTTCCGAAACGTTGTAAATAAAAACATCCAAGTTATCAAAGGCAACTTCTACAAACAAAAATTGTTAAGTTGTCACAACGTCCCTTGAAAAACATGGAATGTTATAAATGAACTATGTATTAGGAAGAAGGTAACTTTTTTAATCGATGAAGTTATAAAACACAATTTCTCAACTAGCAAGATCTAAAAGACACTGTAGAAATGTTTGCAGAGCATTTCTCGAATCAAGCTTCAAAAGTCATACATACTCGTATATGCAAAACCAAAACATCTAGCCACGAGAACTTGCATCTACAGCACAGTATTTACGTGGAAGAAGCCAGCGAACAAGAAACATTTCATATGTTGTGTCACTTGAACATCAAAAAAGCACCTGGAGCAGATAATATAAGACCGTATTTTGGCACCAGTTCTACAAATATTATTATTATTATAAGTTTATTGACAACGAATTCAATTACATTGACAATAATTGTATATTTAGCTTGAGCAGCTAGGGCCTTTAGCTAGTTAGACATAGTATTAGTTTTATAAAAGGTTTTCTAAGTTGAGTGCTGTCATCAGCCTATATACATTATTTACATTTTCGTATGTGATTTCGGATAAAAGATCGGATAAATTTTTTTGAGCAATAGTTTTACAAGTTAATAATATTTGTTTACATGAAATGAGATGACTTATAGTAAGTGTTTGGTTTTCGTTGCATAATTGGCAGAGCGGGGCCGTTTCTTTAGTGATGAGATGTTTGTGGGTCATGCTGGTATGACCCATTCGCAGTCTGATATATATTTTTATCTTTTTATGTGAAATATCTCCAGGGTAGTATGATTTTTCAGCATTAGGGTTAAATTGTTTGTAAATGTGTTGATAGTCTGACCACTTTGTTTTTCTCTTGTATTTCCAAGTCTTCAGTAGATATTTTTTTATGTCTTTTTTGTTGTAGGCGAAGAAAGTTTTAAGAGGTTCTTTTAAAGCCGATTTAGCAACAGCGTCTGCAACTTCGTTTCCAATAATCCCGCTGTGCCCTGGGACCCAGCAGATTTTTAGTTTTCCACTCCTAGATATGAGTTTGTCACGGATGTGTTCGATGATTTCACTACAATTATCTATGTTTTTAATAGCTGTTACAGAGGATAGGTTGTCTGTGAAAATGATAGTCTTATGGTTTTTTTTGGATGTGTTAATTGCAGTGAGGATGGCAAAAGCTTCTGCTGTAAATATGGAAGTGAATGTCGGAAGAAGACCTTTACAAATGATTGATAGGTCCTCTCCTATGACAGCGAATGATGTTCCGTGTTTCGTTTTTGATGCATCAGTAAACATGAGGTTCCATCCTTGTTCTTTGTGGTTTTCTGCAACGTCCAGGAACATGGCTTTAAAGACTTCGTTACTTGTTGATGTGGTGGAATGTTTGCTGAGGTCGATGTGCGTGGAGTCTTTTAATAAGTTCCAAGGCGGACAGGATATTGACTTAAAGTTGGGAATGACAATTGGAATCTCAAGGTCTTTTGCGGATGTAAGAGCAGATACTAATGTTGATTTAAGTCTTGGGGTTTTCTTCCTTATTAGAATTTTTTTAACGTCGTTATGAATGGGTGACGTTCTGGAAGAATTTAGTTTATGTATCGTACACATAGTCAGGTATTCAATTCTTTCAGTAATATGTGGCAAACCAGCGTCAATTAAGAGGTTTCGAATTGGAGTTGTACGAAAGGCCCTCATGCCGCTCCTGATGGCTGCATGATACGGTGTTGTGATGAGTTGAGTTGATGATTTCGAACATTTACCATATATTGCTAAACCATAGTCGATCTTGGATAAAATTACAGATTTTATTACGTTAATGATAGTGTTAATGTTACAATTGCTGTTCTTAGAGGAAAGGTATTTTATAAGGTTTACTCTACTGTTAAGGCTCTTTTTCAACTTGATACAATGATTTTTAAAATTAAATTTTGAATCGAATATAACGCCAAGTATTTTAGCAAAATTTACATTGATTATATTTGTGTTATTTAACTGTACGGAGATATTTTTATTGCAATTATATTTTTTACATAAGTGTAGAATTTCACATTTTTGTATTGAAAGTCTTGAGCCTGAGTATTGCCCCCATTCTAAAAGGTTTTGGAGTATGTTGGTGAACGTGGTAGCAAGAGACGTTAAGTCTTTGCAACTGGAGTAAACTATAAGGTCGTCAGCGTAGAGTGAATGACCTACTATTTTGTGACGGTCGACTATTGAGCCGATTTCATTAAATGCAATTATAAAAAGGACGACGGATAAAGGAGATCCTTGTGGAATGCCGTTTTTCAGTTTATGAATCGCAGAATGGTGACCATTCGCCTTGATGCGAAAGAACCTGTTACTCAAAAAAGATTTGATGTAATTCAAAATTTTTGGCCCAATTTTCCATTTGATCAATTGTTTCATAACCACATGTATGCCAATACGATCAAAGGCTTTCTCGAAATCGATTAGCAGGACTGAGACGTGTTTTTTTGCAGAGAGAGATGAGGTAATAATTTCGTCCAAATGGAGAAGTGCGTCTATGGTTCCGCGTTCTCTTTTGAAAGCCACTTGGCGGGGGTCTATGAGTTTATTTTTTTCAAGGAACCAAAACAAACGCTTGGATATTATTTTCTCTAGAATTTTACCTGTACACGGGAGAAGCGATATTGGGCGGTACCCGGAGATATCAGAAGGGTTTTTGTTCGGTTTTGGTATAGGAACAATATTGGCTACTTTCCATGTATGTGGGATTATACCATGGTAAAGTATTTGGTTGTATAAATCCAATAACCTTTTTTTAAAGGTTATGGAACTGTGTTTAAGCATGATATAGGAAATCCGATCAAATCCAGGTGTTGTTCCTTTCACTAAGTGTAAACAGCTTTCTAATTCTGTCATATTTAAAGGACGTTCAATTAGAGCTGCGGAAGGATTGATTGGGTAAGATGGGGTTACTTGGTTTGTTACTGATTGCTTTTCTATTATGAAATTGGGATGGAAATTTGAATCATCACTGGATTGTTCCCATGTTTTTGCAAAAAATTCGACAATTTCTCGTGAACAAGTAATATTCTTTGTTTCATTCTTGATAACTTTGATTGAATGAGGAACATAGTTTCCAGTGAGGGTTTTTATATCAGTCCAAAGCTTTTTCGATGTGGAATTTGGATTGATGTTGGAGGTGAATTTTTCAAAACTTGCAATTTTTCCTGCTTTTACAGCTTTACGAAACTTTGCGTTTACTCTACGGTATGAAACAAGATTATTGTCAGTAGGATGCTTTTTAAAGAGTCTCCAGGCTCTTTGTTTAGTTTGGCGGAGGTCACCTAGTTCTTTGTTCCACCAGGGAAAAACCTTTTTGTAAGTCT
The DNA here is from genome assembly GCA_949129095.1 of Volucella bombylans. Taxonomy (NCBI): domain Eukaryota; kingdom Metazoa; phylum Arthropoda; class Insecta; order Diptera; family Syrphidae; genus Volucella; species Volucella bombylans. Next base: position 170,271,790 of record OX422141.1, read on the forward strand.
TGTTTGCTGACTGTGGGATAGCCGTGTTTGCTGCGGATCTAATACATTTTTGTATAATAGCAGCTTCTTGATTAATATTGCAAGAACTTTTCCTTTGCGAAATTTCTTTTAAAAGAGTTGATTGAAATATTTCCCAATTTGCTTTATCCAAGATAAATCTTTTTTGCAGTTTTATGGGTGTTATATTCTTGCCTAGAGAAATGGTTATGGTGATCGGAAAATGGTCACTTCCATGTAGATGATCGGAGATGGACCATGTGGAGTTTGGAACGAGAGATGATGTAACGAGGGAAAGGTCAATGTGTGTGAACGTTTTATGTGTCGAGAAATGTGTCGGCCGACCATCATTTAAGATAGCGAGACCGAAATTGGTGGCAAAGTGTTCGACTATTTTACCCCTGCTATTACATGTGCTCGAACCCCATGAGGGGCTCCATGAGTTAAAATCGCCGGTAAGGATGATAGGGTTATTGATGCCGTTTAAAATACAATCAAGGTCATTGCGAGAGAATTTTTGTTCTGGGGGGATGTAAATACAGATAACAGTGAGTTTAATGATTAATTCTATGTGTACTCCTATGGCTGCTATATTTGAGTTGATTTGGAAAAAGTTGTGGGGAATAGATTTGTGTACAAGAAGAGAAACTCCTTGTTTGGAGGAAGTATTGGAGGCTAAGTTATGAAAGCGAGAAGAGTATTGCTTTGGACAATAAGGTTGAAAATTGTGTTTGATATGTGTTTCTTGCAAAGATATAATACATGGTTTGATATCATTGATAAGGAGTTGTAATTCGTGATAATTGTTAAAATATCCATCCAGGTTCCACTGGAGGACCTTAAGTGGTTGTTTAAAATTTGAAGAAAGGTTTAGAATGTTGTTTATCGGAGGGTGCGGGTTGGTCGAAAGTTGGGCTTGAGTGTGCGTCCGCTGATCGAAAATCAAGCCATCCGAGTTCCGAGAGGAACCCAGAACGCTCGGTTCCCGATCAGCGGAGTTGGTATAATAATCATGTTTATTGCTGGAGGCCATGATTATTAGATTCTGGCGGTTTAATAAAATATGAATTTTGTTTTAATAGAGATTGAGTAAGATTTGATAATGGTGATTGTAATGTGTTGTTATTTGAAAGTGTGGCTTGCGGTATCGAATTGATATTGAGATTATCACTATGAGCAGTTGGAGTAGTTTTGGAGGAGTGAAGTGTATAAGAAATGGGTGCGGTTGTGATATCACATAGGTTGGGAGTGGGTGCGGTGGGTGAAGGAAGTGCGTTACCTGTTGTTGTTATTGAATTTCTAGGAGGAATGAGGTGTGTTGATGAAGTTAATATTTTGTGTGTTGTATGTTCGTGATGAACTTGTGAGATATTCTTGGTTGGATTTGGAGTTATCAATGGGGCATCTTTCGACGAAGAATTTGCCGAGAGTGTTTGTGTGTTAAGTGTTAGATTCGATGGACTTTGATTATTTTTTACCTGGGACGGAATCGTTATTTTTTTAGTGTGAGCAATTTTTGCTACGGTTGAAAACGTCAGTGGGAGGAAAGTTGGAGGGTTTTGCTCTTTGTAAATTTGTTTGGCCTCAGCCATACTGCACTTGCGAATTGTTTTAATTTTTAGTGTTTCTTTGACTTGTTGGTATCGTGGACACGACTTAGAAGAAGCTGGATGATTCTGACCGCAATTGGCGCAGTGTGTGCGGGTGCATTCCTGAGGTGCGTGTGGGTTTAGGTTACAATTAACGCATAAGGGTTCGCTGGTGCATCTTTTCGTAGTGTGCCCTAAAAGCTGACACTTCTGGCAACGCATTGGGTTTGGGAAGTATTCCCTAACTTGAACGTTATACCATCCAATGTTGAGAGTGGTAGGAGGTCGGAAGAGGTCGAATGTGAATAAGACTAAACCGGTAGGGAGTTGATTTCCGTTCACAGTTTTCTTGAATTTAAAAACGTCCGTCACCCCTTGTGATTTCATTTCGGCTAATATTTCATTTTCGGGGACATTGTTAAGGTATGGAGCATACACTGTACCTTTTGATGCATTTAGTTGACTGTGTAACGACACAGCAATAGGGCATAAATTTGAAAGTGATTTTTTTGATAAAAATAGATCGGCAATTTTCTTTGACCTAGCGAGAACGAGTAAACTTCCGTCTCGAAGTTGGGTTATTTGATCATATTGAGAGCTTATTCCATCAATAGCTTTTTTGAGCAGGAAAACACTTAGTTCAGTGAGAGGTTTATTTTTATCAGTCGAGGAAATAACAATAAATTTGGGGTCATTAGAAAGGGAGTTTGTTGGGAAAACATCTATTGGCAAAGGGGAAAGATTGTTCTTTTTTCTTCTCTTGACTTTTAGATCGGGTGGAGGATCAGGATCTAGATCTCTAAAACGATTGCCCGAAGGCACACGTGGCACAGTGGCCATGGCACTGTTGTTTAACTAATTAATTAAACTTGTTATTGGTTTTAGTTTGCACACACGTGTGGGAAGGAGATAAGAAAATGAACGGTATGAGTGAGAACTTTGTGTAACGGGATCGCACAAAAGAAAAAATAGAACACTGTTGGTTGAACGATGTAACCGGGTCGAGTGTTAGTCGATGACTGAGTTCTACAAATAATAATCAATCGCAGTATAAGTCAAGCCTATGTCCCACGATTAATGAAAACTTCAGTTATTTGGCCAATTCACAAGGGAGAAGCAAAAAACAATACCGAAAGCTACAGACCAATAGCAATATTATCAGTTGTTGAAAAGTTGTTGTCAATCGCATAAACAACTTCATTAATAGATATCAGGTACTGCATCCGAATCAGTACTAAAAGTACTGGAAAATTATTGGGAGAATTTGTTCGGAGCTAAATAAAAACCATCATGTTCTTGTTCTGTTTATTGACTTTAGCAAAGCCTTTGACACTTTAACTCCTTACAAAATTATTGAAAGCTTAAACAGACTGTCGTCAAACTGGCTACGATATTACCTTACTGGCAGAAATATTAGGGTGAAGGTATCAAATGCTCTTAGTAAAGAAAAAAGCCCAGTAAATTTGGTGTTCCACAGGATTCGAAACGGGTACCTTATATATGCTACATATGCATATGCGGATGACATACCTATCGTAGTAAGGCGTTAGAAGATGACCCGTTTTAATTCGGCTGTTTAAATAATTCAAGAGGAATTCAACACTGTATCCAAATGGTGTCACGATCATGGACTGGTAATTAATGCGGTCAAGACAAAGGTGATGCATATACGAACCCCATCCAAGCGAGATGAAGCTTCCAGCATATATCACCGAAACGAGTACTGTCCAACATCGGCCAATAATAAACCTATTGATGTAGTCACAAAATATAAGTACCTCGGATGAACATTTTCTTTGGCGAGATCACATAAATGTTTTGCGTCATCAACTCAAGAGCACTCTTTTTGCTATGGTTTATATTAAAAGATACTCCAATTATGAGGTTTAGAAGCAAATCTATTACTCCCTAGCAGAAAGCGCGCATCGGATATAGGATTCTTGCCTGGGGAAATGCAGCGAAAACACATCTGGATAAGATACTAAACCTTCAGTGTCGCTTAATTAATTTTTAGATGTGAATGCAATTTTTCAGATGTCATTACTAACTGAGTATATGGATGACCAGAGGTTTCTGCAGCCTATACGCCATAACCAAAATACCAAAAGACCTGAAACTTTTAACACATATGGAAAACAAGAACTGCGACATGTTATTCCAAAGACAATAAATACAATTCCTCATGACGTGAAACAAGTTCAAAATTTTAAAAAGCGTAATAAAGAAACTAAAAAATACTTACTATAATTCACATTACGTTCACTAATAAAAGATATATTGAATTTTTAATCCATAATAGCTATTTGATAGTAAATTCGAATCGTTAACTATAGTATTTCAAAAACATATTGCTAATCACTTTAAAATTAGTTAAATATTAAAAATAACCACCAGCGGATAAGCACGTTGCTTTGTGGGTAATCATTTGTAAATGTATAAATGTTATGTAATAAAGACAAATATGAATTGAATTGAATTGAAATTATCTCACAAGGCGAAAAATCTAATATGCTGCCAATTCGGTATAACAGCTCTTCAAAAAATCCAATGGGTTGAACGGAGTGTCCGTCTAGGAAGACTGGGAAAAAAATGCGATGCCTTGTAAATGAATGGCAATATATATGTTACATGTAATGAGCGTATATACGAGTAATCCTAAAGAAATTCTAATAAATTCAATGTCGAATGGGTTATTCAACTCTATCGCTGGTGAAATTCGAGTAATTGCAGAGGGCTAGGGTTTGACTGAGGCTTTTTTTTCCACAAACAAGCGATCAATCCCCACCTAGATTCAATCTGAACCAGGAATCTAATGAAGATTACTTATTTTCCAAAAGCAGGTACAGCACTATCTGGGGTATTATACCAACTGCAGTACATTAACTTTATGGAGTGGTTGTGAAATCTCTATAGATGCTCTACCAAGTTTTAAACCACACCAAGATCCAGATGACAATTTGCATCCGAACTGTTGGATCAGTCAACACAACACCCACAGTGGCGTTGGAGGCTATACGACTATTTATTCTATATCTTATATTCTCTATCCAAACTCCTGACAAGAATGGGTAGAACTCGTCTTCTAACTGCGGTACACTGCGGAATCCTAGGTGTTAACTTCTTTTTCTTGTACTAACCGTTGAATTATGTAATACGTATAACTATATTTAATGGTACATACAGGGTAGTCCAAATACATTAAATCATTTGTTATTTTGACACTGACAGCTCTTTCTCGCACGAAATCTCGACTTTGATCGATATTATGCGGGCAATCCATAAACGATTCAAGCCCTTCGTGAGATAGAGCCAGAAACAGTCAACAAGGTCTTGGAAAATTGGGTTGACTAGATGCAAATGCGAAACATTAATGCAATCGAACTCCATAACAAATGGGAATATTCGCCCTTTATAATAAAGCCTTGACGTACCGAAAATAATTGATTTTTGCTCATTTTATTTTATTTTAACCCAAAAACTTGTATTTTGATCAACCTGTGTTTCTCCCACGTATCTACATTGCTACTGCATTGTTAGTGTGATTGGCTAAGTTTGTGGACTTTAGAATCGTTTACAGACCGCTCTATTTTGCTTCATATCGTTGCTGAAGCCAATCCAATTATTTCTCTATTCTCAATTCTTCATTACACATGGCAAAACCACCTTATTTTCTCAGCCTGAAGTTTATCCAATCTCGGTTTCTTGTAACATTTTCATTTCCATTGCTGTCATTTTTCACAGGAAATTGTGACATATATACCTAGTAAGGACAAAGATACCGTTACACCCATTTTCCGTCATAACTCCAAAACGACCGAATATTTTTCTTAGATTTTTTTTTTGCTTTAATTTGTAATGGAATATTATACCTAGTCCTGCCATAAGTTCTGTTACACAATTTCCAGCGCTTATCGCTCAAACTTCTTGCGGGTATAGAACCCTTAACTTCTTTTTCAGAACACATGCACTGATTAATTCTAGTCAGTTTGGTTTCAGTTTGCTGGAGTGGGGCGGTAAAGAGAATCGAATCGCGGTAATAGCGTTGCATAAGTGCGGAAAGATTGCTGGCCAAATTTTCGAGTTGGTAAAACCACTCGGAATATCGAGAATATTCGTTTATCGAGCTATTGGTAGCTTCGGAGAATTGTCTGGAGTAGAGGACAGGCCATGAAGTGGTCACCCAGTAAAGGCAGTGCGTGGACTAATTCGGAGAAATCTCACTAGGAAGCAGAAGATCATGTCCAAGGAATTGGATATATCAACCAGATCAATGTCAAATCTGATCCGGGATGATATGAAAGCCTATCGTCGATCTACGGGCCATCTTCTAACTCCTCAATTAAAAAAAATTAGACTGGAAAGATTCAAGCGACATTTCCAGTGGCACGCGGACAATGGCCATGAACACATTCTGCTTACGGGTGAGAACATTTTTACCATGGAAGAAGTTTTCAACAAACAAAATGATAAAATTTATTCCATTTCATCTAAGGAAGCGAAAAAAGTTGTTCCAAGGGTTCAACGTGGACATCATCCCGCTTCCGTAATGGTTTGGTGGGGGGTCTCTCACATCCGCTCATTTCTGTGAAAAAGGCGTAAAAACTGGTATACCAAGAAGATGTGCTAGAGGATGTTTTGAAGGGTTTGACCAATACCCCTTTCAATGGATACAGATGGATCTTCCGACATGACTGCTCGCGCGTACAAAGCCAAAACCACGCAGGAATGGCTCAGAGTCAATATTCCTAGCAGAAGATTGGCCGTCGGGGAGTCCAGATCTGAATCCACTGGATTATGGTTTGTGGTCAGAATTGGAGAACATGCCCTACAAAGCTCCCCACAGAAATTTGGAAAGCCTTAAAACAGCATTAGTCAGACCATCGTCCACGGTCTCCATGGATACCGTACGTGCCGCTATATCCCAATGGCACACCGTTTGAAAGCTTGTGTTAAAGCAAAAGGCAGTCATTTCGAGTGAATGCAATTTTTTTTAATAATCAATATTGTGGCCTAATAAATGAAACAATTTTAAATACAATATGTTTACTGTGTTTTTTTTTATAGCGTTTTATATGTGTTACAGAATTGATGGCAGGACTAGGTATACAAAAAATGCGATTTCATTCAAAATGACTGCCTTTTGATTTAATATAGGAGTTAAGTCGCTTGACTGCACGCACCTCTTCCATCAGAAAATTAGTTACAGCTAAGACCAATGCGGTAAGGTCCACTGCTGGTTTTGAAACAAAACGCAATTAAGTGGAGCAATGACCTTTTCCACAACGAGACGTTGGTATATTTTAGCCGATGTTTTCAACCCCTTTTTCACAGAAATGGATGTCTGTTACTTCGTCGTAGGATACGCCGCACCAAAGCATGACTGCCGCTGGATGATGTCCTTTCTCGACTCGTGGGAATCAGTTGTGAAGCGTCATCAGATGACCGGCCATAAAACCTGTCATTCTGCTTATTAAAATTTTCCTTTTACGGTAAATATTTTTTCATCTGTAAACAGAATTTTTTTGTGAAGGTTATTGGCGTATTTCAAAAGTAGTCGACTCTATTCCGTTTAAGATCTGCTGCGAGCAACTGTCCTGTACTACATTTGTAGGCACTAAGGCCTAGATCTTTGTTGATAATACAACTTATATGGCTCGCGAGCCATGATTTTTTGCTCTCTTAGTGGATTCCTTCTTATTCTTAACTTGATAGCATTTATGGCTTCTACTGTTTGTACCGATCGCGGTCGCCCAGAACGTGGTCTCTTCAAATAACTTAAAGCACCGATAAACGAACATTCACCATTTTCCACTATCACCTTTTTTTCCACTTTACATTTATGTAAAGCTACTAACGCAATATGATTTTCTTTATCGATCCCACTCCACCACAAACTGAAATGTTTTTTTTAACAGATGAGTAACAAAACGGTACATATTTCAATTTCAAATGTCTACTCGTATATTTGGGTGTAACAATCTTTATGTCCCTAGGTAGTTTAACAATATTTCGTTGGCATTGCGACATTGGTATCACTGACCGGTAGTTGGTGTAATTTTTCGTGTCGCCTTGCCCTTTATACAGTGGAACAAGAAAGCTCTCCCTTTTCGCCTCTCATCAGTTTAACCTTACGTGTTAAGTGCTTCTTCAGAAGAAGAAGAAGATTCAGAATACAGAATGGATGCAATGTCTTTTAACACAAACAGCGAGAAAGTTCATGAGTTGGCTAGTATGGGATAGACGATCCTTTTAGGCTTGATAACCAAAGTTTTTATACAAATTTCGGGTAATATGTATTGTTGTTTGTTCGCTGATTAAAAAGAAAACAATAATTTGTACAACAATTCAATACAATTTTATTGAGTATTGTAAACACAATAAATAGCTGAGGACCAGGTTTAGATCCCTGTGGAGCACCGTACTGCACTTCGTTTTCATTAGGTACCGTAATAATTTTTTTATATTTACACGAAAGGTCCTGTCTCTCAGATAGTCTACCATCCATTCTGCCATGTTTCCTCTGATTCGGATGTTTTGTAACGCAACCTTTACTTAAATCGAAAAATATATAGAACTAGTACGTGATGGCGTTTGCTTAGATTTGAGTTGACTAAATCCGTAAAGTCACCAAGAAGTCGATTTGTACTTTTCCCTTTTTGTTTTTCGACGAATTTCCATATACGGTTAATTACAATGCGCTCCATAATCTTCTCTATTGCCGGAAGTATTGAAATTGGTCGATAGTTTGAATTGGTGTAGTTTTCGAACTTCTCTTGTAGTTTGGTCTTACTTCTTTTAGCTTTGTTGGTACCGTTGACGTATCGAAACTCAGGATCACAAGTTTCGTGATTATCGGAGCAAAGATATCGGCATTTGTTTTAAAATTTCTGGTTCTGATTCCATCTGCCCCAGGCGCCGTATTTATGTTTAAATGGTTCAATAAATTCATAATCTCTGCGCATTCTATTGTATTTCGTTCAAATATATTGAGTTGCATAGTTTTGGATTTTGATGGTTAGATGTTACTGCATACTGCATGGGTGGATAAGAGATATTGCTTGCAGTGAGAAGAGATGTCCAAAATCATTTGCTAAAAGTCGAACTCAGTGAAAATTTTTTAGTAATGATTTCATCATCTGAACTTCTGAATGAAATTATGTATTTGAATCAAAATGTATGAATATTATGAGGAATAAATTTTAATCTAATCTAAATCTAAATCTAAAAATTTAAAAATTACAAAACTCTGTCGTAATGAGCTTTAAACTTTGTTTCCAGTAATGATGTAGTTGCGAAAACGTTTATATACTTAAGCCGTGGAACAATGGGTACGCCGCTATGTTGCAAGTACCTATATACGTACGAGTATGCATTGGTTTTTGGAAGTGTAGGGATTCCTCTTGCAGATTGCCCGTGTTGGAACTGGTGTTGTGTCGGTTCTGTGCCGAACCGCGTAGTTTCGGTGCAATAGCAACTGCGTAGTATTAAATTATTTTTTTCGGTAGTTAATTACAACGATCGGGGTCACTAATATTGTTGTTTGTTCGTTGATTAAAAAGAGAATACAATTTTATTCTTAAATACACTTAAACTTAATACATTTAGCTTTTGCGTCTGTCCACAATTAAATTACGAATCCGAATGGTGGACCATCAGTTACAATACCTCTGTATTTTGTCTGTATTTTTGACATTTTTTTCATCTCTTACAAAGCCATGAGCCAGCCATGCTGAGGAAGGCTTTTATTAGATGTTCCATTCATGCCCGCATGTCTCCTCTATAATTACCATAAATTTCAGCATTTTCTAAAAAAAAAACCGTATTTTATTTAAAATTTTATAACTTTCATGTCATTGAGTAACTGTTTACTCAGAGTTACCTTCATGTGATTTATACTTTTGGCTAAACCAAGGAACACAATAAAACATGTAATTATTGCAAAATGGCATTCGGAAACACCTGGCAAATTCAGAAGGTGATCAAAGCATGTTCAGAACTCATACTGCGTAACGAGGTGAATGTCGTTAAACAAAACAAATAGACCGGAAATGTACAGATTTTTGTCCAATCAAGGCTAATGATCTTAGTCAAAGGTAGATAAATTCAATTATCATGTAGGGTACGTTTTTTTTTCTTTAAATTTAAAACAATTTCCTGTACCCCGGACTATTTTGAAAGCCGACTTAATTATGTAGATCATTTAAAAAAAATAATAATAATATTAAACTCTCTGATGGCAGTCAATTTATACCAATTATTTTCTTTCTTTTCGTTTCTTTTAGCGCAATTTCCTCCTTAACCATCTGCAGCATCTTTTATGTAGTTAATTTTTATTTAAGTTGTGAATACAAAATGTTAGTTCAAACCGGTATTTACCCACAATTAGAGTGCGCCTATAAAATATTCAAATAGTTTTAATAAATAAATAAATAATGATTTCAATCGAATGCAACCGCAAAGTACGAGTAGGTAAACGTGTTCAATAAACAATAAATTGGCCTCATGGCATTCACTGTATTAACCGCGATGTCTAAAGATTGGTGCCTAGAGACCGGATAATAGTTTAAAGCTAGGCTCACTAAACCAGTTGGTCATGTTGCCATGTGTGGCAGCCATACTCAATATTTTAGTTCAACGTTCAACGATCGGTGATCGTAGACTTGTTTTGGAAACTGAATAAAAATAAATAAAAAATAAATTGCATAAAAATCGCAATGCAGTTCAATGTTAAATTTAAAACGCGCCTGTCTATTCACTAGTAGTCAGTCGGCTTTTGAGGTGGCAACTATTCATATGTTGATTTATGTTTCATTATGCGAGCATGTCTACCGCATAATTGCTTGTGAATGTTTACTTTTCACAAAGAGCTTTGTAACCTAAATAAGTCAGTCTTGTTTTTGATCTTTTTACATGATATTTTCGTGGTACTAATTAGTGCTTCATTAAACGAACTGGAGATCGTTATAGTACTTGTGTGATCTTATACCTCTAATAAAAGACGGTTGAAATAGCTTCTTTTGATTATTCTTTAACGATATTTATTAAAAAAGTACAAAAAAAAAAATATATAGTTTATAAACTAAAAAACGAACGTATGCATGAACGAAAACAAAAACGAATCTTTACATGAAACTCAACGGCAAAATAAGAAACCAAAGGGAATTAAAAAAAAGGAAACAACAAACAAATTATTGATGACGTTACATTAAAAGTTTAAAATATAAAAAATACATGTATTATATTTATGCTTTATGGAATTCAGAGAAACAATTTCTCTTTTCATTATAGCATAGGAAAACTTTGCATTTTTCGCAGAATGTTATGTGGACAATTATTTTGGCACAATTGCCGTTTTTTCATCCACTTTGGAAAATGCCTTACATCATCCTGGATTAAAGAAACTAGAGGAAAATTTTGGTATCTTGCTGGACGCTGCCGGCTTTTTGGTGTTAAAATTATATCTGAAGGTGTTCTTGGAGATCCGATGTTAGTTGGTGTTCCTGGAGCCGATCCGGAGCACGGTTGGCCACGCTTTTTTAGAGGAACTTTACCTGTTTTGCATAAATGTTCGGCAATCACAAGTTTGAAATCGTGCAGAGGCATATGATTCTCATTTTGCTGACGCCAGAGAATCCATGAGTTGACGATACATAAATCAATCACATGGAAAAATATCTTCTTATACCACTTTTTAGATCGAAAATGGATTCTATATAATCCTAGCATAGAGTCAAGCAAGTCCACGCCAGCCAAGTATTTATTATATACTTCTACAGCTTGTGGAGCAGGGATTTCTTTGTATTGCCGGTCTTTTCTAAAAAAAACGACGTTTGGTTTTAACTGGTTCACTGCCAACGCCAACATAAGCTGATAACATATTAACAGGTTTGTTGTCAAACCATGACACCAAACTCAATTGCACCCCATCAATAGTCGTTACTTTTTCTATCATACTTCCCCTTCCTTCTTTCTTCAGTTCTTTTACAGATGGCATTTTTGAATTGGGAACTCGGTTTAATCTCACTGTACCTAAAGGTAAAAGTCCATTTTTGAAGAGATAAACTTGAAGATTGGGGCTATTGAACCAATTGTCAAAGAAAATTTTATGATTCACATGTTTAACTACTGTTGAAGTGAGCCTAGTAAGTACGTTTCCTCTTAACCCTAAAACAGGTGCACCATGAGGAAAAGTGTTGCTCTGATCGCCAGCATATATGTCAAAATCATAACTGAACACGGAAGCACCACTTAGGACCAGATTTTTATAACCCCACTTATGAGGTTTGGCTGGCTTGTATTGCTTGAGTTTATGTCGGCACTTAGTTGGTATTATTTACTCATCAATTGCTAGGAACTCCTCCTTTGGAATCAACAACAACCGTTCTCTTATTTTGTTTAAAAGTGGTCTTACTTTGAAAAGATTGTCGTATCCTGCTGTGCCAAAGGGCTTGAAGTCATTGTTTTCATTGAAATGTAGGGCCCTTTGTATCGTTTCCCATCTGTTGCAGGTCATTGTCTCATAAACTTCCCGCTGGCCTACAGTTTTACTCCAGTAGTGTCTTGAAGCCCGGAGCTTTACTAACGACATGAAGATTATCATTTTTTTTTTTTTTTTTATAATTTACGCGCGCCTAAGGGGTTAGATACCCTTTTACAGTTGCCAGGGCGCGGGCGGAAAGATAGGAGGAGGAGAAAGGAAAATTGTTTTTGTAGTGGTTTGAAACTCAGGTGTGTTTGGTTTCTATGTTTGCTCTCCAGGGGTGGGAGTCCGAATAGGACGGAGATTTTTCTTCACTCAGAGTGATTCGAGGTATATCACAGTATTTTTCTTTTCTGTGCTTGAAACTCTACAACAGCCAAATCTACGTGTCAGTGTTATGCCTTCACACGCAGAATTTTTCTGTCTGAGTTCCAATTACACAAAAACTCATTTGCCATGTTCAGGATTCGAACCTGGTCCCTCCGAGTGAAAAGCGTTTGCTACTACCACTACACCACTACACCACGGCCACGGCCAATGAATTGCTTCATTTCACTACTGCTTATGCCAGCAGGCTTGTTTATGTTATCCTGAAGTGATATTTTGTTTGACTCTTCCACTATAAGATTTATCAATTCCTCAGAGAAAAAAAAACAAGAAAAAATCGTAGGGTGTCTTCAACGTTTTTACAAATGGTGGAAGATCAACACTTCCTTTGAATTGGAATTTTTTTCGTCGTATGGTTCCAATGGTTCCATCTCGTGTGGATTCTCCGTTCCCTAAATTCGGCAATTTTGCTTGTTAAAGACGCCAGATAGTGTGAAATGGGCCTCGTCAGTCATCAAAATGTTCTTCCAAAAATCAGGTTCAGTGTCAACCATTCGAGCGACTGTTTGTCCGAATTCCAAGCGACGTGGACGGTCTTTTGACAAAATTCTTTGAGTCAATTGCACTTTATACGGAAACATATGAAAATCAAATGCGCCCCAAATTGGTTCCACTGACGCCAAAATGCTAAGAGTGGTGACGATACGACTCATGTGGGTTCTCTGCAACACTTTCTCTAATTGCTTCAACCAGTTCATTGGAACGTCTTGGGCGTTGAGGAACGGCATGTCGACGATCTCCCACTGTCCCATGCATAACAAAATTCGACGCCAAAGGACAAATAGTGTTATCAGACGCTGCTTGTTGGCCACGATATTTTCGACGATATGCACGTTGAGTTAATACAACTGAGCGACTATTTTCAATGCACAGTGTCACTATTTCGGAGCGGTGTTGTTTCGGTGTGAAGCGATTCATGGTTAAAATTGTACTGAATTGACGTTTCAAAAACATGTCTACTCAAGTCAATCGGTTGATAAATGCCAAAGTTATTCAATATATTACATATTGACATAAAAGATTGCGCACAATGTACCAATGTGCGTTGGTTTTGAATGCTTACAAATCACTATAAAGAGTTCGGCAGGGATTATTTCAGAAAACGTACGAAGTTGGGGTTGAAGATTGGCATTCATTCATTGGTTGAAAATTTTAAAAAGGGCGGAATGCTACTAGCAATTTCATTAGTAAGGCAAGAGATATTGCCCCAGTGTTGGAAAATCTTGATCTTGTGATGATGTCAAAGTCGTTTTGGTATTAAGATCAGAAAGACACGTAGAGCTCACGACGTGCTGTAAGAGGTAGTAAGTTTATCAGTTTATAACATTTGAGATAGTGTGGTAAGTTGAAGCTGTCAGTTCATTGGAGTCCCCGTTACGTAAAACGAATAGTCCTTTGTTCTACAGCTTCATTTCATAATATATGGCTGATGTAATAGAAAGAGAAGAAATGCCTCCAGTATTCAAATAGATCCCGAATAAAGGTTATATAAGGAAAATTTGGTAACATAATGGGTTGGAAAATTCCGTATACCATCGCTTGACGAAACCGAGAGCGAAACTAGCCCTTCTAATGATATTATTTACATATGTGTGTACGGAAGTTCAGGTCGTTATTACAGAAAATCAGATTCATTACAAATAAAGTAAGTCCGAGGTAAGTTTGTAAGACATATCTGATTGTATGTTATAGTCTGAAGTTAAGCTCGAAGAAGTTTTTACGGTGCAAATGAAAAACCTGCTTTGGTGTTCTTGCAGCGTTATACAGTTAAAGTTCGTTCCACAGTAAACAGGACTTTTTAAAAATAAAAGCAAAAGAAAGTTTTTTTTTGGCAAAAGCGATTTATTTTATTCAAAATAGTCTCCTTCCGACTCAATGCAACGATTTGCACGGTCTAAAAGCATATCGATCGAGTGTTTTGGGTCGTCGGTCGGGATGTCCTTCACGATGTCGGTATAAGCCTTTTGGAGTATGACTTTTGTGTCCACAAAACGCTTTCCTTTCATTGGCAAATGCATTTTTCCGAAAAGGTAAAAGCAAAAATCAGGCGAATACAGGGAGTGGTTGACAGTTTAAATTACGATTTTTGGTCAAGAAATCAGTCAGAAGTGTCAATCGATGAGATGGCGCATTATCGTGTAACAAATGCCAACTACCTTCTGTGCGATATTCTGGCCGAATACGATGGATTGATTTGGTAAAAGCAAATCAACATTATGTTCACTTTTGTCTTCTCCAAACGAGAGTTTTTGGATTTTGGTTCATCTGGCGCCTTCCACTCGGCACTTTGGCGCTGGTTTCTGGATCATATTGAAAACACCACGTTTCATCACCATTCACAATGTTGCAAAGGAAGTTTTTGTTGCTTTTGGCGTACTTGATGATATCCTTCGAATGTTGAATTCTGACCAATTTTTGGTCGATGCTCATTTTTGTACTGATGACACAAACATGCTGTCACTTCAGACGCAATAGCTCCGTGTCTATTCGGCCAAATGTCATGAAATGCTGACAGTATATCATTGAAGGATGTACCTTCCCGACGCATGTACTCGTAATTATCAATAGATGACTTTACTAGAAATACCTATTTTTATTTTGAAACAGACTCTATAAAACTATATTAATCTCAAAATTACATCAGTAGAACTCCACCTTATATTTATCGACGGGGTTAAACTAAAGAATATATTCTCACAGATTGGAGCAAGAGCTTTACATATGTATGTGTTATGCTTGATATATTAAGTTGTTGCACACGAAATATCCGTTGGCACGTATGAAATTGAAATATTGAATTAGAGTCTAAGAGTTGATGTACCAGAAGACCAGAAGCAACCAAACACATTACACGTCATGTGAAGAAAACACAAGTACTAGTCGTATATTGAACGAACAACTATGCGTGGGTTTGGTAAATTTCGTTCATGAAATAGAAGCGATGGACGTTAAATTGTTATTGATATTGTAAAATCTTACTGTTCAGCAATTATTCGGCATTTTTGAAATCAATTGGTAAAGTGAAACAGATCAAGACGCGGTAATTAGAAGTTTGCTCTTTTCTGCTTGCTGAAAGCATAGGAGATACATTTTTGCATAGAATTCTTATGAAAGGGGATACTTTTTGATAATCCCTGACTATTTGCGCAATGGCTTCACACCGATAAAGTACCATGTGACTTGGCGAAGCCAAGTCTTCAACCAAAGCTACGAGTATGGTGAAGGTTTGGTGGCCTGCAGCTGGTATTATTCACCACACCTTTCATAACACCTTTCAGATGCATAACTGACACAGTGGTTATACTACTCCATGATAACCCGAAGCCATAAAACCGTGCAAAGTTGCACCAAATGTGGTACGAGTCTAGTTCACATATGTTATTCGCTAGACCTTTTCCCAGCAGCTTATTATTTGCTTATTTCATTTTGTTGGGAAGAAAACATATACGAACGAAGCAGGTGTTAACAACGCTTAAGACCTCATTGCATCCAAGAACAGGAACGACATTATTATCTCGTCGTCGTTCAAAAAAATATCGAAGTCAATGCTTTGATTAATAAAGTTAATCCTTTCGAAAATTGCGAGTATTGAAAGTTTCATTGCAGGCCTTATACAATATATGTATATAGTGTTCCGCCTTTCAGAGGGCTGAGTTATTACAGCTTTGGTAAAAATGCAAAAATGTAAAAATGGATGGGGATACATTGCCTCCTGACATTGTGCTCATTTGTGTACATATTTCCAATGCTGCTAAGGTCTAAGAACCTAATATACTTTATTTTTGGGGAGGGCAGTTTTGATGAAGGCCTTGATTCCTTATCCGGTGACAGTGCTAAAATTATAAATTTTCTTAGCATTTCGTTGCGAATATTTTTAAATGAAATTAAATTAATAGTTGGTAGCTAGGCGAAGTGGGTTAGTTCGCCGACGGCTACGTTGCCTGGCGAATTTCTTAATAAAGTCCAATTTAAAAACGACGACATGACCTTCTTCTTCTGTTAGCACTACCTGCTTAGCACTTTTTTCTAATTTTTATTTTTCGAATACTTCTTTCATTGTGTTTTCATTGTAGTTTCTACTAACTATTAGGATGTCATCTCCGTAAGCATGTATCTGGTAAGATTTGTTAAAAATGATTGCGTTGCTCTCAAGTTTACCTATTACGTAATGTAGTGCGATATTGAATACGAGGGCAGATAACGCGTCTCCTTATTTGACCCCAGAATTGATAGTACACGTTCCTGATATTTTCGCTTTGGTTTCTTTATAGTAATTGTCATTAACACCAAGATTCTGAGTTTTTCAGTGGTCCCTATACTCATAAGCGGTTCGTTTATTATATTTCTTTTGATGCTATCAAATGCTTGCTTAAAGTCAATAAAGAGCATATAAAGATCTTTGCTGTACTCGTAGCACTTCTCTATTGCTTTTTTTTTATTATAAATATTTGATCTGTTTTTGATCGTCCGGTTCTAAAGCCACTTTGGTATTCTCTTACTTTATTTTCTGCTCTTTCACTAAGTTTTTCGAACAATGAATTTGTCATTATTTTCTATCTTGTGTCAAGTAGAGTAATGCCGCTATAGTTTCGGCAGTCAAGTTTGTCACCTTTTTTTGTAAATTAGACAAATTACGCCGGTTTCACATTATTCGTCCTTTTCCTGTTCATCGTTGTCTTCAGTAGGAGCATATGCAGATTTGAATGTGATGTTGTTAAACTTTCCTTTAATTGGTTTATTGGTTTGAATCCAATAATGCTCTTCTTTGTCTTTTTGTGTATTATGAAACGTGTCCCGCATTGTCCGCTTCTGTCTTTGATTCCGCTGTAGAACAAGGTAAAATCTTTTTTGTTTATTTTATTTGCCCGCTACCTTTCCATCTTATTTCTTCTAAAGCCGTGGTATTAATTTGGTACCTGAGTAGTTCATTTGCTATTTCTAGCACTTTGCCTGGCGTATGTATATTCCATGTTGCTATGGATAGTTCGTTGTTCTCATTTCGTTTTCTGGCTCCGCAACTGTTTGATCTGTCCATTTTCCGAGGCGAGTGTGAAGGTCTCGGAGCTGTATTGTTTTCTAGTGTTGTTGCTGGCCAAACGACAAATCCCCAACCTGGAGGACCAGTTCCCAAATTTAAGTTCCCGAGACTGAGTGGCTTAGTTATACCTCCGAGCGACAGATGTTATTGGGACCGGCATAAAATATTAGGCGGAATTGGCGACATGACCTATAGTCCGAATATATAAAAGCTAAAAAAACACATTTTATTCCGAAGGAATTCTTGAGCTTTTTAATATGGGAGTAACGTTTTCGAAAGGCGTATACATTTAAATAAGGATAAGGCCAACTACTGGAATATCAGCGCTATATATACCGCCTATGACAAAGGTTATACTATAGAGTCATATTTTTACTAAGCGTTGAATTCAAATCTTACCCGATGTACAATCTAAGCATCTAAACCGATTTCCACGAAACCAATCAGCTCAGATTATCCGTATGGCCAGTTAGTGGATAATAGAATTTTCGCACTATGAATAACCAACGTCTGAACACTCCTTTTCAGACCATAGATACATCCAATTCAGTCTGAGTGATGCTCCCCCCAGCCAACCAGCTTTCCGGAACTACCGGAAAACTGATTGGACAAAATATAGAGGAATACTGTCGGAAACGATATCCTCTAAACTATCAAGTCCCCCGCGTGACACCAATGAGCTCGACATGAAAGTCAGGGAATTTACTCTGACTCTCAATAAGGCCGCTTCCTGCCCTCTTATTCAACCAAGAGGCAAGAAAAAGCCACATTGGTGGACATCGGCACTAGGACTGCTCAGAAACACCTACAGAAAACTTTTCAACGCAGCAAAAAGCACAAGAAAAGTGACCGACTGGGACTCATATAAAGAATCCCTCAAATTATACAAAAAAGAACTGAGGAAGGCAAAGCGACAATCCTGGAGGTCATTCTGCGACAAAATTACAGAAACCTCTGAGGCTTCGCGGCTAAGAAAAATCCTCTCCACAAATCCTATGATGCCCAGCTGTTTGAAAAAAACCGATGGCTCTTGGACAACCTCAAGTGATGAATCACTCAACCTGCTTCTGGACACCCACTTTCCAAGTAGCTCCCAACTCGCGGCCAGTAGCAGCCCAAACAAGCCTACTGCAACCGTGACCAAAATTCATGGTCTGATTACGAGAGACAAACTGCTCTGGGCGCTGCATAGCTTCAAACCATACAAGTCTGCTGGTCCGGACGGTATTATACCTGCCGAGCTACAGAGATCCTCAGATATTATTCTACCAGTGTTGGAAAATATTATGAGGAGCTGTGTAGAACTTATCCACATTCCACTGTTATGGAGAGAAGTCAATGTAGTATTCATTCCCAAAGCTGGAAAATGTTCTCATGTGGTCCCAAAGGACCTCAGACCTATAAGTCTATCATCATTCTTTCTGAAAACTTTAGAACGACTGATTGATATCCATATTCGAGCTAAAGTTGATCCAAGACTTCTGTCTACGGCTCAACGTGCCTACTGTAAAGGAAAGTCGGTGGAAACGGCTTCGCACTCTCTGACTAGCCACATCGAACGATCCCTACAATATAAGGAGTACACAATGGTTGCTTTCCTCGACATAGAGGGCGCCTTTAACAACGTCAACACATCCGCAATCACGACTGCGCTGTCAACTCTGCAGGTAGACGGCTCACTTGGGGAGCTGATTAATCTAATGCTAACAAGCAGGATAATCAACTCCAAACTGGGTGAGACTTCTGCTAAAAGATATGTCAGTAGGGGTACGCCGCAAGGCGGTGTCCTCTCCCCCCTTCTCTGGAACTTAGTGGTTAACGAACTACTGATATACCTGGAAGCGGGTGGTAGCAGAGTGATTGCCTATGCGGATGACGTTGCCATAGCCGTCTCAGGAAAACATCTAAATACCATTAAAGAACTCCTCCAAGTAAATCTTAACAGATTAACCTGTTGGGCTGTGGATTGGGAATAAACCCCCATAAAACTGATCTTGTCCTCTTTTCTAGGAAATATAAAATTCCAATCATAGACCCTCCTTCAATAAACGGTACCAGTTTAGCTTTCTCCGATACAGCAAAATATCTGGGTCTCATTTTTGACAGGAAACTAAACTGGAAACCTAACATTCAAGAAAGAGTCAATAAAGCTACAATAGCTTTATTCTCTTGCAAGAAAGCCATTGGGAACAAATGGGGCCTTCAACCTCGCATAATCCACTGGCTATACATCTCGGTCATAAGACCGATACTTACTTACGGGG
This sequence comes from Volucella bombylans, assembly GCA_949129095.1. Classification (NCBI taxonomy): domain Eukaryota; kingdom Metazoa; phylum Arthropoda; class Insecta; order Diptera; family Syrphidae; genus Volucella; species Volucella bombylans. The sequence continues at coordinate 170,291,545 of OX422141.1, forward strand.
TGGTTGTCTGGTGGACGGCCTTGGAAAATGCAGTCAACCGCATTAAATTAAGCAGAGTCCAAAGAACAGCATGTCTATGCACAAGCGGAGCCTTGCGGTCTACCCCCTCTGCGGCATTAGATATTCTGCTTCACTTGACACCCCTCGACATTTTTAGCAAGCAAGTAGCTGCGACTGCAGCTATTCGCCTTAAAGCGACTAAACAGTGGACAAATAATTCATTTGGCCACGCCAACATTCTTAATACATTAGGAATCCTCACAGAGAACACCGATTACACCATACCTGAACTTTGGTTTGACAAAAACTTCCATGTAAGCTTCCCCTCTAGATCATTCTGGGAGGAGGATGCTTTCATGGAGGACAAGTCAATCCATCTCTACACAGATGGATCTAAAACCGACAGCGGAGTTGGTGGCGGTGTTTTCTCAGATAAGCTAAATCTAAGCCTCTCTTTCCGCCTTCCAAATCACTGTAGCGTGTTCCAGGCGGAAATTTTGGCAATTAAAGAAGCTCTGTCCTGGCTGAAGAAAAACGTGATATCTGCAAAGGATATCCGCATATTTTCGGATAGTCAGGCCGCCATCAAGTCCCTGGACTCGGTCTCATTGTGTTCTAAAACTGCCCTTGAATGCCGATCATCTCTCATGGAGATGGCAGAGCAGTTCAACATTCACCTTTGTTGGGTGTCGGGCCACAGAGACATTCCAGGGAACTGCAGAGCCGATGAACTCGCCAAAATTGGAACCACTCTACCTATCCTACCGGACAAAGGTAGTATAGGTATACCAATCGCTACGTGCAAACTAACACTAAAGCTAGATGCCAATAAAACAACGGACCTTAGGTGGACTGCTGGACAAACATGTCTAGCGACCAAACAGATCTGGCCAAGGCTGGATCTGAGTCGATCTAAGTGTCTGATCCTTTTAGATAGGAAAAATCTCAGCGCCATAATAGGTGTCATTACCGGACACTGCCTCATAGGCAAGCACGCAAGAAGGCTTGGCGCTTTTACTAACGATTTCTGTAGAAGCTGCATGGACGAGGAAGAGGAGGAGACAATCCTCCACCTACTCTGCACATGCCCAGCTCTCTCCCAGAGAAGGAAGCTTCATCTAGGAGCTTTCTTCTACAACGACCTAAACGATCTAGAAAAAATAGACGTTAACAGTCTCCTACGCTTTATTATAAGCTCAAACTGGTTCCAGTAGTAAGAAGATCATAAATCCACGTGGCATCACAATGGGCCAATAGGCCTAAGTGGGTTGGTATTTCCAACAGCCACTCTTACCTAACCTAACCTAACCTTCGTATTATGTGAAACGTTTTGTTATAAAACTACTCGTATCAATAATGGTTCGATAAAATACGCTCTTTTTCAAATAAAAATTCGCTCTCTACCTTGTACTCGTACAACACTTTCACATCAATTTCATCAGAAAAATCATCAATCACTGATGAAAATGAGATTATGCTATTTGCAAGAAGTTCTGGCGAATGAACCCCCAGTTGCGACGTTAATCGGATAAAAATGATGACATCGTCTGTATTCGAATGAAGCGCGACGTTGTCTAAATAGCATAAAAAGCTATGAGCATCTAGTTTGTAGTAATCGGTGGCAACTACGTCAATGCTCGCGAAAAGCTTAGGTATGCAGTACAACTTAGCAATTGGTCGATAGTAGGAAATATCGCCTTTGCGACCTTTTTTATGTAGGGGAATAATAAAAGACTTTTTCCTGGTTGAGGGAAATAATCCCTGGGTGATAGAGAGCTGTAAGATGTTGGGCATTTCATACTTCTTTAATAATATAAGGGGAAGGTCATCAGGTGGGCCCAAGTAGTAGTGTATTGACTTCCCATTCGGACGGTTCGAGGTTCAATACCAGCCGTGACCGAAAGACTTTTTTTCAGGCAACTAAAATCTCGTGAGGTGAATGGTTGCGTAAATACAACACTAAGTCAATTTACACAACCCATAGAGCGAAATAGCCACCGAGCCCAAACATCTTCCTTTCTCTTACTGCCCCATTTTCCGAAAAACTTAACACATGCTTTGGTATCATAAGTTATGTCCACACTTTTGAATGTTAAGTACTTAAAAAAACAAAAAAAAAAGGTGCAGCAGAATAATCATCTCTGAGGTTTATCTTGCTCCAAAGTTATAGATACTGATTCCAAAGTTGTTTGTGGACAGCTAATTAAGTAGGAAAAGTAAGAGTGGTCTGGCTCTTGGTTATGGATGGCGAACGCTTGGCTAAAGTAAAAAAAAATTGCGAAAAGATTTGCAATAATTTAGGGATCTTCCGAGGACTTATCAAGAAAATTCAGAGGTGACGGATAGTTATCCGATTTACTTTTAGTTTTGATGAACTGAAAGAGTCGTTTGGGGTCGGAAATGAGTGTGTGATCCATTCGGTTTAAATAGTTGCCATAGAGAGTTTGGCAAAGTACAGAGAAATGTATTTGGGCAGACTGGTAGTAGAAGAAATGTCAGAATGCGATGTTAAGTAAATATACCAGAGCATACTTCTCTTATTATGAAGAGATCGCAGCTCTTTGTTCTACCAGCGTGATGAAGATAAGGGATTCTTGTTTGGTTAAAAAATGTACCGATTGGGAGAGACATTTGAAAATTGCGGTATAAAAGTTAGTATTATCTTAGAGAAAGTTAAAATCGGCCATACTGTGGAGATTGTTCAGTATGTCGTAGGTTTGAACATTAAAACTGTAAAAATACTCATAGGAAACGGGATTAACACCATTTTTACATAACCACGTAAGAAAAAGGGGATGGTGGTAACTACCCAACTTGGAGAGAAGATGTCTACTTTCTAAAACGACGCAGTTATCTGTATAAGTGGCGAGGGCTAGGTCGAGTTGTCTGCCACTTAATTGATACATGGAAACACTGATAAATCGTCAGCTCATGAAATATCTCGAAACACGAAAACTTCTCAATGACCGGCACTACGGTTTTCGTAGCAACAGGTCCACTGGTGATTTGATGGCATGTCTCACCGAAAAGTGAAACCAAAGCGTACATCAATCTGGCGAAAGCAAGATAGTTGCACTTGATATTTCTAAGGCATTTGACAGAGTTTGGCATCAGGCTCTTTTGCCGAAAATGCGTGCATTTGGGATCGACGACTCTCTTCTTCAATGGATTAGAAATTACCTTTCGGAACGTTCAATTCAAGTTGTCTTGGACGGTTTCAAGTCTGATATTCACAAAATAAATGCTGGTGTGCCCCAGGGCTCTGTTCTGTCTCCGACACTCTTTTTCATTTTCATTAACGATCTCTTGTCTGCTGCTTCTAATCCAATATATTCCTTTGCTGATGACAGTACTCTCTGCTTTTCATATTCGTTCCCGGACTCACGGCCCTGCTCTTCGGCTGTAGAACGAGAACGGCAGCGTATGCTAAGCTGATTAAATTCCGATATCAACAGCATAACCAATTGGGGAACTATCAACAGAGTGGAATTTAATGCTTCCAAAACACAATGCTGTCTGCTGTCGTTAAAGCGAACTTTAAACACCCAGCCATTATCTATGAATGGCACTTGTATCGTCGAAACCGAAAAACTTTCCATTCTCGGTATGTGTGTCAATGACAACTTACGTTGGAATGACCATATTTGATGTCGCCAAAAATGCTGCGAAATGTCTAGGTTTCCTCAAGCGATGTAAGAAATATTTTACCCCCTCTGATCTGGCCTCAATATATAAGGTATTCATCCGCCCAAAATTGGAGTACAATGCACACATCTGGTCAGGTGGTCCTAAAACATCTCTGCACCTGCTAGATAGGATTCAAAACTGTGCGATAAAACTTATTGACGATACTAATACCAGTCAATCAATTGACACGCTCGAACACCGACGTAATGTCTCCTGTCTCACTTTGTTTTATCGCTATTTCCACCACCAGTGCTCCACTGAAATCGCCAATAGCATTCCGCCCATTCAAACTTTCAACCGTAACACCCGTCTCGCTATGAATGCTCATCAGTATACCCTCAAAATATCGTGATTCGTTCCTAAGCCGTACAACTCGCTTATGGAATGCCCTGCCGATCTCTCTATTTCCTGGTCGTTATAACTTGCAAACATTTAAAAACAATGTACATCGGTACCTCTCTTTTCTTCCTCCCTAAATTTTCTTTGCCCGCGCTGTGGTGTACAATCACCTTAAGGGTACTCAAACCCCTTGAGCGCGCGCTGATTATATATATATAAAAAAAAAAAAAACCAAAGTCGTTAAATCAGTGGATGAAAAGATTTTTTGGGATTTGTTGCAATAAAGAAGCCTTAAAATAAAAAGTAAAGAAGATTAAAATCACGTAAAAAAAATAACAACGTCGTTGGGATCAGCAGCAATAAAAATACAATCGATTGCATAAACAACTAGCTGGTAACCTTCGTTGAGAGAGGCGAATATAGCAGCAATGACTTGGTGTAACTTATGTTTCAACTAACGATAACAAAACCAAGGAAATAAAAAAATATATATTATAATAAAAATAACTGTCAACTATTATACAATAGTAAAGGAGTAAGCCACTATTAAAATCTTCCTAGAACACCGAAACAAAACATCGTACAAGTTTAATTCTGCTGCAGTTTGTATTCCCTGTTCCCTTCTTTATGACCAACTCTAGAAATTTCATTTTGCGTGGGTGAAATTGACACTAACTCGCAATGTGCTCATAGTAAACTGACACTCACGTCATTATCATTACTTTTTTGTATTCTGTCTTTGTTAATGATTTTCCTGGTTAAAGCTAATGTCGTCGTTACAAATATTATTTGCTGTTTGTTTGTTTTTTATTTTATTTATGTTTATAGTATTTAAATTTTATTGTCAACTTTGTATCAGCTGTTTAGACGTAATTGAATTTTTTAAAAGCCAAAGAGTTGTAAAGATATAAATAGAAGCGCCCTGTTACAGAATGGAGCAACGGAGACTATGATTTCGAATCAGTCTTCTTTGTTTGCTTCGGATATATTTTTAGTTAAGTCGCAATAAACATACCATATATCATATAATGAATATGTAAGAGCAAATCTACATGTGTATTAACCTAAAAATGCCAAAATTGTTTACACAGTGATTTCACTTTATTTTTCGCGCGTATTTGTAATCGCCCATGGATGATGTCACACGTGTGCATTGCATCTTTTTATTGTGAATTTTAACGCCCACGTGTCATGTATAATTTAGTGAAATGTTTTGTAACATAAAAGATAATAATATGCCAATTGTGTAGATTTTTTTATTTTTTTTTTTTACTTAATTTCACAACTGACGAATCTTTGGAGAATAATGAGTCATACAAGCTTTGTAGTCATAATTCTCACGTTTGTTTTGCCTTGTGGAAAAGCTGCGCAGTTTTATTTTTAGTAGATTCCGTACCCTCTAGAACTTGTATTGCTGTGCTTGCTTGCATGTTTAATATACACATAATTACGAGTATACATCACGATTATGATGTTGCTTTCGTTGATGTATGATTAGGTCAGTTAGATGGAGACTTGCTAAGTCTACTGGAATATATATTGGAATATATATCTCTTTAGCTTTACCCTCAGAAAGTTGCTGTACTGCAAACTAACAGCTTTTCTAAGGTCCCACAATCCGTTGAGGAAGTATTGTAGTTCCGGAAAAATTGCTCACAATGACTGTTTTCTTACACCATCGTATACGGAGTATAGGTTCAGTTTATTCTGGCTCCCCAATTGTTCTTGTTCTTGGTTTCCATGGTAGAACTTACTGATTAGTAATGATCGAAACTGTTGTCAGGATCAATGATTCCATAAGATTAGACTCCTTTTACAAGACACTTCACTCGTTTCCCATCTTGAAATCTGGTTGACCATATCAAGATTTTTGGACGAGTCTTGTCAAGGAAAGCTTGAAGGCAGTACCATGGAGTAGGCTTGAAGCGATCAAGTTGCTTACTGTTTTGGCAGCAAAGAATCTTAAAAGCCAGATTCTCAAGGAGAGTAAATAACGTCACCAACACATACATCTGGAAATTGAGGGCGAGAAGGATATCTTATAGGACCAACTGGGCATCGTTGACAACGCAAAACCAACAACGGAGACATCGTGATGGGAGATCTGAATGGTCAGGTAGACACCGCAAATTGTGGGTTCAAGCCTGTTATTGTCACACAAGTCTTCGAAGAGCGATATGATAATGGTGAACGGCTTGTAGATTTCTGCAACGCCATATGCTTTATCATAATAGTTAGCCACCTTGTTTGATCATAAGACCTACTTCAAGGTCAGCTAGGTAAACGGAAAATCAGACCGATCAGCTGCCGATAGGTGATTGTTTCAGAAGTCTTCTCTTGGACTTGACATGGCGTATGACCATCAAGTTACCGTTTCCAAACTGAGAATTACTTCGATAACAAGATTCCGTATTATTAAAAGGATCTCCAGATACAATATTGACCAACCCTTCCGTGAGTAAACAATTAAACCAACATCCTTTGCTAGGAATGGAGATAACTAGCAGCAGAGAGCTGCCAACGGTTCAAGAATATTGAACCGCTGTGAAAAATGTGACTTTCTGAGGAAACCTACAAACTGATCATAAAACTGAAAGTTCTGACAAACGCAGCTATCTTTTAAGAATTTTGTGGTCGCCGCAACTCTAGACAACATCCAGTTCAATGCCTTGGACTGTTCTTTGCTCGACTCGGATGAGGACCAACTCCTGCATCCACTGGTAGAGAGAAAGCTGAAGAGTACGTGTAGAATAAAGGAATTATGTTCAAGCTTCTGAAAAAAAGACATTTTACTGAGTGGGAAAACTGAAGAGGAATTTGTGTGTTCTTTGTATGCAGATACCAAAATAATAGTTAAACTAGTCTTTGAGCTACACTCCACGCCGAGCAAGCAAGTTTTCTATCGGGATACTACAATTATAAGACCTAAAATAATTAGATTCATTGAATTTTACAGCATTAGAGTAGGGGGAATAGGGCTGCTCTGGTCGTTAGGGTTCCGTCATTTGTTTTGTTTCTGGAATAAAATTAAAATACACCCATGAGTACTTTTAGCTGCTCTACGAAATACCTAATGAGAATACCAAATACTCATACTTAAAAGAAAACGTAAATATATGCGTAGTACGTACGAGTATATTGATAATAAATAATTGGATTGGTTGATGGTTATACACATGTGCTCCGCTACCAATTTTCACATCGAAATGCTACGAGGCCAGGTTCAAGAGTCGTCCGAATGGCGATCGCGATACTCTGAGCAGTTAAAACCACACACTTCGAGTATTTGAAAAAGATGGATGGAGCTAGCATGTAAGTTCATCTAAATAAGAGAGTGTATGGAAGAGCACCGGCCACGTCATGAGCAACGAATAGAGAGATATATCCCCGTTCCCTTGTCCGCGCTACAAGAGTGGATCCTCTCACTCCATTTTGGCACAAATACAAATATATTCACGCACTCCTGATCTATCTTAACCATTTTGTGATTTCCACCAAAAGGGTCATATTAACAATCAATATTTTTTTCAATACAAGATGGCACATGTCTACAACCAAATCCAACCTTACTTCGGGAGCCTATAAGACGAGGTGATCACGGATCTTGTACGACTGGCGATCGCGTACACACGAAGCAGGAGAACGCACATCTCCGAGTGTTGAACCAACGGACGGACAAGCGCAAAACAACGACAAGTCCTTCCAACGAAATATGCGAATGTGAAGCACCGCCCACTTCATGAGCAACGAATAGAGAGGTATATCCCCGTTCCCCCATTCGCGCTACAAGACTGGATCTTCTAACTCTATTACGCATAATTAAAAGAGTCTTAAATATACGCACTTCCGTTTTCCATCATCTGACAGCTCCGTCATACAAAATAATATGTAAATAATTTATAACAAATAACATAACGATCGCAATATAGTATATTAATATATAGGGTTTTCCAATAAGGACTTGACAATTTTTTTTTAAATAAAACGCAAACTATTTGAGATATTTCAAAAAATTTATTATCGGCTTGACGTACAATCAAAACATTTATGAATAGAACTCGATGTCGTTCATATGGCCACCGCGGGCACGTTTGCAGCGGTCGATTTGTTGGACCCAATTTTCAACGACTCGGCCACACATTTCGGCCGAAACGGTCACTATTTCACGTTCAATGTTGGCTCTGACCAACGTCGTCGGCGTGTTGGCATAAACCAATGACTTACCGTAGCCCCACAGAAAATAGTCAAGCGGCGTTAAATCGCACGAACGAGGCGGCCAATCAACTGGCCCATTTCTTGAGATAACACGCTCACCATACTTACTCTTCAATAAATCGATTGTAGCGTGTGCTGTGTGGCTTGTGGCATCATCCTGTTGAAACCACATGTCGTCCAAGTCCATAAATAATCAGTGATCATGGCGCGATAACGCTGACCATTCACAGTAACGTGACGATCGTTATCGTCGACGAAAAAATATGCATAACGCATATTTTGCTTATTGACGAACCCATTGAGCCAAAAATGAGCTTCGCCACTGAAGATGATTTTGCGATGAAATTCATCATCTTGGCGCATCTTCTCCAGAACCCAATCGGAGAACGTACGTCGCTTCAAATGGTCCATCGGCTTGAATTCTTGAGTCAGCTTGATCTTGGATGGGTGTAAACCAAGATCCTTACGCAAAATACGCTATAATGTGGTATGAGCGATGCCCAATTCTTGAGAACGCTGTGGAATTGACTGATTTGGATCGCTTGCTACGGACGCCTGAACGGCAGCGATATTTTCGACACTTCGACCAACCCGTTGTCTCACTGACACGGCAACATCACACAACGAACATGTAGACTCAAACTTTTGCGCTAAACTTGTTATTGCCTGTCTACTAGGGCAGACGTTGCTCATTCGTGTACTTTTCCATGATGAAAATGTTGAGTTTACTGAATAAATTCACAGTGACAGTTTGATGATTAGTGAAAGAGTGCGTTCACAAATTAAATTCAAAGTTGTCAAGTCCCTATTGGAAAACCCTTTATTTTACATACGAAAAGTAATCCGTAAATTATTCTAAAAATATAGACTTAATATTTAATTGCAATTTACAATTAAATATATGATGTACATTATAAATAGAATACAATAATAAATAAAATATATTTAAGTAAATAACGAACACAAAGATTTATCTGAGAGATCCTCAGTGATTAACTTACCAAGTATAAAATAATACCTTAATAAATAAAAACAAAAGTTAATGGTAACCGTAAATAGCAAGCTGAGAAGTACTCAGTGATTAACTCACCAACTGTCCTCTATGTTCTCTCAGATTTTTATTTTCTTTTTTTTCACTAATATCTATCAACTTTCTTGTCTGGAGTCTCACTACTAAATGAAATCTTCATTAGAATAGAAGACGAGTAATGCGCTGGCATACTGTCTGTCCCCCACTCCATTTTTCTTTTGAAGAAAAGGGACAATGCCAACAAATCTACCATTCAATCCCTACGCAAATAACCAATTCCTGATAACAGGAAACAAAGAGTGCAGTGTGTACAGCAAAAATGCAAAAGGATGAAGACAATGGGTCGCCGTAAAGGGTCAGTGGTGATATCATAAAATAATACACCGAAAAGAAAAACAAACAATAATCGAATCCTATGTATGTTTACATAGGTCCGACAAAAAGATAAAAGGATGTATGAACCATAAAATCACAAAAAAGGATACTTGTCGGCCTCCCAATCAAGTACCACAGTGAAGGGGTTACAGTGCAGAACAACAACAATATTTTGTATTTTATTTCTAGTTTACACAATATTATGTCGACCATATCAACACCATGCGGATCATCATCGAGCAGTGTGTTAAATATCGAGCTCTCCATTTCACAATTCATTCATCGTATTGTTATAATAGTACGACAGATTCAAATGTTATGTTTTGCGGAAAGGGAAGTTGTCGGAGAAAGTCGAAATGCAGAGTGGCCTGTGGTAAGGATCTATTTTTTCTCCAATATTATTTTTATTTGTGATAAGCGATGTGATCCGTGCTGTTTGTGGGTGTACGGGTGCACAACAACACTGCAAACCTTTGTGAATAAGTGTCTACGAGACATTTTAAGGATTTTCTGACCAAACCATGTTTTCAACTTCGAGTTCTATGGGAGGACTGGTCAAAATCTTATATCCATTGCAATAAAATAATGAAGGTTAAACTGGATTTAACATACTTTTCGAAAAAGTGACTCTCCAATTCCTGGTTATACGAGTACTATGCCGCCCGCTAACCTAAAACGGAAAAATAGTGAGTAGAAGTCGAAGAAGGAGGACGTCAACTACGATAAAGTTTCGGAGTGTTAAGACGCATATCCAAAAATCATACACGATTTCGGTTATGTAAGAGTGGCTGTTGAAAAGACCTACCCACTTATGTATATTGGCCCATTGGGATGCCATGCGGATCTGTGTTCCTCTTACTCTTGGAACCATTCTGAGCTTATGATGAAGCGTAGGAGACTGTCAACGTCTATATTGTCTAGATCGCTAAGTCATTGTAGAAGAAAGCTCCTAAATGGAGTTTCCTTCTTTGGGCGAGAGCTGGGCATATACAGAGAGGTGGAGGATTGTCTCCTCCTTCTGCAGAAATAATTTGTAAAGACGCCAAGGCTTCTTGCATGCTTGCCTATAAGGTAAGACAGATGATATGATAGCGCTGAGATGTTTCCTATTTTGAAAGATCAAACTCTTGGAGCGTTTCAGATCCAGCTTTGGCCAGACCTGTTTGGTCACTAGACATATTGATCCAACAGTGCACCTAAGATTTGTTCTTTAATATTAGCACGTAGTGGTTGGTGTACCGATACTACCCTTTTCCGGTGGAATAGGTAGAGTGGTTCCAGTTTTGGCAAGTTCGTCGGCCCTACAATTTTCTGGAGTGTCTCTGTGCCCCGGCACCCAACATAGGTGAAGATTTAACTGCTCTACCATCTAAATAAGAGATGATCGGCAATTCTAGAATTTAGTGAAACTGAGTCCAGTGACTTTATAGCGACCAGACTATGTTATTCGGATATCGATTGCAGATATCACGTTTTTCTTTTGTTGGGACAGGACATCTTTAATCGCCAAAATGTCGGCCTGGAACACGCTACAGTGATTTTTGGAAGACGGAAGGAGATTCTTAAATTAAACTTATATGTGAAAACATGGCCACCAACCTCACTATCAGTCTTAGATCCGTCTGTATAGAAGTGGATTGACTTGTCATCATGAAAGCATCTTCCTCGAAGAAGGATCTAGAGACGATGCTTGCATGAAAGTCTTAAATTATACCAAAAGGGTTTGCTAAGGTCCGCCGAATCTCTGTATGAACTAAACACATACGAGTATCATATATCCTATCTAAATACAATAATATGCTTTGACAACGTCAAAAATTGGATCCATTGATATCAACAAAAAAAATTACAATAGTTAACAAGCGATCTTATAAATGAATTTATTACTTACTTACTTATCGGGCCAACGATCTTTGGAGGGTCTGAGCCTGAACTAATGCCGCTTTTCATCCTTCACAGTCCCGGACACGTGGCTTTCAGTTTACTAGACCAAGACTTTCGGTGTTCGCGATTACTTGATCTTTAAACCGGAGGGATTCCGGTTTTTTGTGGTTTGGCTGGGATTCGATAATTTTCTTAGCTGGAGCATTCTCGCCCATTCGCTCGATATGGCCGAACCAGTGCAGTAGACGGATTTTTACCTTCCGGACTACATCCACATCTTTATACAGCTCGTAGAGTTCGCGATTATATCTCCTCCTCCAATCGTCCTCCTCGCACACAGGACCAAATATTCGACGTAGAATTTTTCTTTCGAAGGATCCCACGATCTGCTCCGTTGTCTTGCTTATCGTCCAGCATTCAGCTCCATAAAGCAAGACTGGCAAGATCATTGTTCTGTAGAGCATGATTGTGGACCTTCGAGTTAGGAGCTTGGACCCTAGTTGTTTGGACAAAGCGAAGTAACAGCGGTTGCCTAGGGTTATTCTTTGTCGAATCTCCACCAGGGTGTCATTTGTGGAGTTTATATTTTCCCCGAGGTAAATAAACTCCTTAACTACCTCAAAATTATAGCTGTCGATTGTAAGGTTCTGTCCTAGACGGTGTTCGACGGATCGGGTTTTGGTCGACATCATGTACTTTGTTTTATCCTCATTCATCATGAGACCAACTCGCTTGGCATATTCTTCTGTAGCAGTTAAAGCTTCGATAATGGCACGCTGGAAACGGGCGATAATGTCGATATCATCTGCACAGTCCAGCAGCTGGTTGGATTTGTTAAATATAGTGCCTTCTGTGTTACCGCCGGCCTTTCGCACTATCTGCTCCAGCACAAGATTAAAGAAATCACACGACATCGCGCTTCCTTGCCGAAATCCGGTGCATGTTTGGAATAATTCAGGGGTTTGTTTCCAAGCGTGTTCTCTAGCGATGAATGGATGGTGATTATCGACGTGGAACTCGTTGGTCTTTTCCAAGATTTGTCACAGACCAAGATTTGGTCTATCGTCGATTTGCCGGGCCGGAAGCCACACTGGTAGATCCCGATGAGTGTGGTGCAAACCGGCTTTAGTCGTTCACACAGTACATTGGATAGGATCTTGTAGGTAGGTAGTGCCTCGGTAGTCCTTAAAAGGCATATGATCGCCTTTCTTGAAGATGGGGCAGATAGAGCTGATAGTCCAGTCGTCGGGCATGGTTTCGTTCTGAGATACTTTGCAGATGATCTGATGCATGCTTATTACCAAAACATCGCCACTGGCTTTAAAGAGCTCTGGCGGCAACCCGTCCGAGCCCGCGACCTTATTGTTCTTAAATTTTTTAATGGCTGTGACAACTTTGTCTAGGCTGGGTGGGAGAACTACTCCATCGATTGGAGTTGAGTTTTCTTCATACCCTATCACCCTCTCCTGGTCATGCCCATCAAGCAACTGTTGAAAATGCTGCTTAAATGCATCCACAATTCCCTGTGGGTCGGTGACAAGATTACCCTCAGTGTTTCGAAGGGCCTGAGTTCCTGGTCTCTGTAGCCTGCAACTAGGCTTTTTTATAAAAGTTTCGCTTCTTGTTATTACTCCTGCACTCTTCTATATCCTTGAGCTGGGAGACTCCGAAGTCTCTTTTCTAGCCTTTATTTGCGATTACTGCTCTACGACGTCTTGGCATTGACGTAATTAAAATTTGTATTATAGTAGGTGGAATGGTATTCCAGGCTTTTTGAACTTGCTCGAAGAGATCATTTTTGTTCCGGATACAATTTCGATCGATACGTTGCTTAACAATCTCCCACAAGTCCTCAATCGGGTTCAGGTCAGGAGATTAAGGCGGCCACTCTATTACCCTGACTTTATTGTCTCTGAACCATTGCTTTGATGCCTTCGAAGTGTGCTTTGGGTCATTGTCTTGTTGGAAAGTCTAACTTAACCGCATTTCCCACTGAGCACACGGCAGCATGATGTTTGCTAAAATAGTTCTAGTTGTACGGCTTAGGAACGAATCACGATATTTTAGAGTACGTCCGAAAATGGGCTTGAGGGTATACTGATGAGCATTCATAGCGAGACGGGTGTTACGGTTGAAAGTTTGAATGGGCGGAATGCTACTGGCGATTTCAGTGGAGCACTGGTGGTGGAAATAGCGATAAAACAAAGTGAGACACGAGACATTTCGTCGGTGTTAGAGGGTGTCCATTGATTGACTGATATTAGTATCGTCAATAAGTTTTATCGCACGGTTTTGAATCCTATCTAACAGGTGTAGAGATGTTTTAGGAGCACCTGACCAGATGTGGGAGTTGTACTCCAACTTTGGGCGGATGAATGCCTTATATATTGAGGCCAGATCAGAAGGGGTAAAATATTTCTTACATCGCTTGAGGAAACCTAGACATTTCGCAGCATTTTTGGCGACATCAAATATGTGGTCATTCCAACGTAAGTTGTCATTGAGACACATACCGAGAATGGAAAGTTTTTCGGTTTCGACGATGCAAGTGCCATTCATAGATAATGGCTGGGTGTTTAAATTTCGCTTTAAAGACAGCAGACAGCATTGTGTTTTGGAAGCATTAAATTCCACTCTGTTGATAGTTCCCCAATTGGTTATGCTGTTGATATCGGAATTTAATGAGCTTAGCATACGCTGCCGTTCTCGTACTACAGCCGAAGAGCAGGGCCGTGAGTCCGGGAACGAATATGAAAAGCAGAGAGTACTGTCATCAGCAAAGGAATATATTGGATTAGAAGTAGCAGACAAGAGATCGTTAATGAAAATTAAAAAGAGTGTCGGTGACAGAACAGAGCCCTGGGGCGCACCAGCATTTATTTTCTGAATATCAGACTTGAAACCGTCCAAGACAACTTGAATTGAACGTTCCGAAAGGTAATTTCTAATCCATTGAAGAAGAGAGCCGTCGATCCCAAATGCACGCATTTTCGACAAAAGAGCCTGATGCCAAACTCTGTCAAATGCCTTAGAAATATCAAGTGCAACTATCTTGCTTTCGCCAGATTGATGTACGCTTTGGTTCCACTTTTCGGTGAGATATGCCATCAAATCACCAGTGGACCTGTTGCTACGAAAACCGTACTGCCGGTCATTGAGAAGTTTTCGTGTTTCGAGATATTTCATGAGCTGACGATTTATCAGTGTTTCCATGACCTTGGAAAGAAGGGACGTAAGTGCAATGGGTCTGTAGGAGGAGAGAGAAGATGATTCGCCTTTTTTAGGGACGGGCTGGACAAATGCTGTTTTCCATCTGCTCGGGAAGAGTCCTAAAGAGTAGGATTGATGAAAAAGCTTACGCAGTGGTTTTGCCAGCGAGGAAGAACACCTCTTCAGAAGAAGGGGAGATATACCATCTGGACCAGCGGATTTATGTATGTTGAGATCTTTAAGTACTCTTGCTACTACACGAGTGCGAAAGTAGATTCGTCCCATTGAAGATTCGACGCACTCAAGTGTAGGCGGAGACAAAGCACAATCTGGGAGTGTTGAGCTGGCCGCAAAGTGTGCAGCAAGCAGATTGGCCTTATCCAAAGAGCTGACAGCTGGAATGTCATTGTAAATGAGCGTTGGGATGGAGGATGAGGCGGAATTTCTAAGTTGCATATATTTCAGCCAGGGGTTTTCTAGTAAGTTTTCAATTTAAGCGTGTTTGTTGGCTAGTTTTTTTTAAATAAGGCATACAGTTTTTACATATCTTAGAAGAACACATCCTATACAAAAGTTGAACATACAGAATTATATAATCATGGGTGGAACTTATTTGTGGTACGCTATTCACATATGTAGGATTGCAGTTGGGTTGCATATGTTTCTGCCAATACTGTATATGCTACATCTGTTGCCTTCTTCTTCTGCATGTACTCGTCATCATACGAGGGCGGGTCAATAAGTCCGTGACTTTTTGAATTTCTGACCTCTTTACTGAAACAGCAACACCGCTCCTGTCAACAGGCATCTGTCAGTTGACTCCTGTAAAAATTTAAACTTGCTGCGTCAGTTAGTTTGTGTTTGACAGCTATTTTTATCAGACTACTCACTAATTTGAGGAGAAAATGGAAAAAAGTGAATTTCGTGTGCTTATTAAGCATTATTTCTTGCGACAAAAAACCATTA
This sequence comes from Volucella bombylans, assembly GCA_949129095.1. Taxonomy (NCBI): domain Eukaryota; kingdom Metazoa; phylum Arthropoda; class Insecta; order Diptera; family Syrphidae; genus Volucella; species Volucella bombylans. The sequence continues at coordinate 170,307,251 of OX422141.1, forward strand.
CCGAGACCAAGGCTAAGCTTGATAAATACTATGGGGACTCTGCACCATCGATTTCAATGGTAAAAAAGTGGTTTACTGAATTTCGTTGTGGCCGTACAAGCACTGAAGATGCCGAACGTCCTGGACGCCCAGTTGAGGTCTCTACACCCGAAACAATCGAAAAAATTCACGATATGGTGTTGGCCGACCGAAGATTGAAAGTGCGAGAGATTGTGGAAGCCGTAGGGATCTCGCATGGCTCAGTGGTTTCAATTTTGAATGATCACTTGGGCATGAGAAAGCTTTCCGCAAGATGGGTGCCGCGTTTGCTCACAGTCGATCACAAACGCAATCGTGTAACAACTTCACAGGAAGGTTTGGCGTTGTTTAATCGCAATATGGAGGAGTTTTTGCGCCGTTTTGTAACCGTGGACGAAACATGGATCCATCACAACACACCAGAGAACAAACAACAGTCAAACAGTGGGTTTCTAAGGGTGAATCGGCGCCAAAGAAGGCCAAGGTGGGTTTGTCAGCCAATAAAGTTATGGCGACTGTTTTTTGGGATGCACGCGGGATAATCCACATTGACTACCTTCAAAAGGGAAGAACAATCAATGGGGAATATTATGCCAACTTATTGGACCGATTCAATGACGATTTGAAAAAAAAAACCGACCTCATTTGGCCAAGAAAAAAGTTCTTTTCCACCAAGACAATGCAAGGGTGCACACATGTGCAGTTGCCATGGCAAAAATCCATGAATTGGGCTATGAATTGCTCCCTCATCCACCTTATTCTCCAGATTTGGCTCCGAGCGACTACTTCTTGTTCCCAAACCTGAAGAAATGGCTTGGTGGAAAAAGATTTGACTCCAATGATGAAGTCATCTCGCAAACAAAGGCCTATTTTGAGGACCTCGACAAATCATTTTTTTTGGAAGGGATAAAAAAATTGGAGAAGCGTTGGACAAAGTGTATAGAGCTCAAGGGAGACTACGTTGAAAAATAAAATTATTTTTTTTATCAAAAAATCTGTGTTTTATTCCAAAAGTCACGGACTTATTGACCCGCCCTCGTACCATGGATGAATGAGTTTATTAAATGTCATTAATAACCTGCGCCATCTGTTGTGACACGATAATATGTTAGCATTAGCCAATAGTTTCACCGATGCAAAAAATGAGGCTCAAATTGACGTCAATTTTTCTTGTTTTATTTGTTCATCGTCTATTGGTAGGTCTCTCCGAATGAGTGCCTACTTAACATGAATCTGATACTTTGATTAGAGATACGACAATAAATAGAATAAAAAAATCAATATGATTATCATATATACACCTAAACCTAACCTACTCGTATTCTATCATAATAGTAAATTGTGCCGTTCAACTTACAACTTCGTCACACTGACTGTGGATGTTAAGTAAAACCTTGAATGCGGATGCTTTTGTGTTGTTTTAAATAATCCAAGGACCGACTGTGTTCACTGATAAACAACTAACAAAATTATTATTCCCCTTTGTAACTAGTGTCTGCCTTTAGCGATATGGTCTCACTTTATTATTACTCGTATAAAAAAAAGCTATTCCGTCACCCTGCGAATGAAACTTTCAACGCGGACTCTTTAAATTTTGTATAGAACAAAGAACCAAAAGGAAATCAAATTAATAACATAAATGCGTACCTACATATGCATATGTCTGTAAATGTATAACGCATGTATGTACGTATCATAGAATTACTATTCAACTTCGACGTTAAAACCAGTTTAACGTCTCCTATACGCGAACGACCTTCAATAGAACAACGTGTCAATTGAGATCATCAGTTTGTTTACCTACATATGAATTCGAATGTTTACAACATTGGTTAGCGTAAAAAGCTACATCCATATGTATGGACGAGCATTTGAATGGAACGTCTGAGTGTTTCGTCTCACTGACTCATTTTGTCGCTTTTGTGTGGTGACATGACTTGAAAAATAAAGATACAAAAATAATCTTTGAGTATAATGCATTGGGGCACAATAGATTTGAGCATAAACGTCGAAAATACTCTTGCTATGCAAGGTCTTGATCCCATTCACGAGCCATCTACGAGTACTTTATTCAAACGGATCTTTTCGTAAAACAAAAAAGAAATGTTTTAATATTTTATTGTCGGAGCTGTAAATAATTTACGTCAGACATACATATGTTATTCCATAGGTCAACAATCTGTAATCGTGTACACTTTTCCTATTCTATACAGTAAATGAAAAAAGAACCATAATGTTTAGCTCACTAGTTAGATGAGATCGTATTTAGAATTGCCTTACGTAATTTGATTTTGCGTCATACACAGCTTAGAGCGCGATTTCTGAAGACCATTCACACCGTGCGTGTTAATTCTCACATAAACTCAATTCGTTTTTTTTTTTTTTGGATCTAAACGAGTTAAACAAATTGTCTTTTTGATGGGACTTAAATTCATGCTCACCAATCTCTGGTCTGTCTCCTTGAGACAAACATATCAAATTCGTGGTCTAAAATTGCTACTTGAAAGGCAGTTGAAATGAATAGTTGATTTCTTTCTTATTTACTTAGCTTACGCCGCAGTTCAAGGTAGGCATATGCCTCAAAACCAATAAACCTCTCCACTTAGCACAGTCTTTGGCCAACTGTTTTCAGCTATGCACTTCACTTGTGCCCGATACGTAAGGTCAAGTCTCCCTCTCTGGATAGGAGAAGAATATTTTTCGAGACGTTAATAACATATTCACATTCTCTACATACGTATCTTAGCCATCTTTAACATTTTCCTTTGCTAACGTCTATGTTTCTGCTATACAGGGTGTTCTGAAAATCAACGTCAAGCCAGAAACGGGTGATAGGTCAAGTGGTGTCGGTTATCACAAAATAATAAAAAAAAATCTAAGTCATGTACTTTTAAAATTATTGTCACTAAAAACAAAGTCCAGAAATCTGACACCCTGTGACGATCTTTCAAGCACTGTGACCGCAAATCTTTAATTTTCTTCTATTTTTTTTTTGTCACGTAACCATGAGTAACTCTTCTGTAAATTACGACGGTCCAAAATTGAAACATAACTACTCGTATATCGGTTTTAACCCAACTTCAACTGACTGTACTGAAAAAGATGGCGTATTTATTCTGGATTTCAAAATGGTATGACACTTGCTAGACCAACGCTTAATTGAGGACAGAAAAAAAACATTTTGATAAAGAAACCCAATTCATAGTTAAAAGTTAAAATGAGTACCAAGTGTGAACGAGACGGATAAAAACGCCATTTCGACTAGTGTGAGTGAAACAGATAGAGATGCCAGCCTTGTCATTTCATTTCATTTTTTTCCCATCACAGAGCACACAGAACACGACGAGTACGTTCTCTTGGTGTATACTCTCACGATCGCTTTACACAACTGTTGTTTGTTGCGCGACTTAATACCTTCTACCGGTCTTGCACGAGTATCTTACAACAAATGTTCAAATTGTTTGCCTTCAGCGGCAATGCAAGCTCTACATCTTAGGTTAGGTTAGGTAAGAGTGGCTGTTGGAAATACCAACCCACTTAGGCCTATTGGCCCATTGTGATGCCACGTGGATCTGTGATCTTCTTACTACTGGAACCAGTTTGAGCTTTTAATAAAGCGTAGGAGACTGTTAACGTCTATTTTTTCTAGATCGTTTAGGTCGTTGTAGAAGAAAGCTCCTAGGTGAAGCTTCCTTCTCTGAGAGAGAGCTGGGCATGTGCAGAGTAAGTGGGGGATTGTCTCCTCCTCTTCCTCGTCCATGCAGCTTCTACAGAAATCGTTAGTAAAAGCGCCAAGCCTTCTTGCGTGCTTGCCTATGAGGCAGTGTCCGGTAATGACACCTATTATGGCGCTGAGATGTTTCCTATCTAAAAGGATCAGACACTTAGATCGACTCAGATCCAGCCTTGGCCAGATCTGTTTGGTTGCTAGACATGTTTGTCCAGCAGTCCATCTAAGGTCCGTTCTTTTATTGGCATCTAGCTTTAATGTTAGTTTGCACGTAGCGATTGGTATACCTATACTACCTTTGTCCGGTAGGATAGGTAGAGTGGTTCCAATTTTGGCGAGTTCATCGGCTCTGCAGTTCCCTGGAATGTCTCTGTGGCCCGGCACCCAACAGAGGTGAATGTTGAACTGCTCTGCCATCTCCATGAGAGATGATCGGCATTCAAGGGCGGTTTTAGAATATAATGAGACCGAGTCCAGGGACTTGATGGCGGCCTGACTATCCGAAAATATGCGGATATCTTTTGCAGATATCACGTTGTTCTTCAGCCAGGACAGAGCTTCTTTAATCGCCAAAATTTCCGCCTGGAACACGCTACAGTGATTTGGAAGCCGGAAAGAGAGGCTTAGATTTAGCTTATCTGAGAAAACACCGCCACCAACTCCGCTGTTGGTTTTAGATCCATCTGTGTAGAGATGGATTGACTTGTCCTCCATGAAAGCATCCTCCTCCCAGAATGATCTAGAGGGGAAGCTTACATGGAAGTTTTTGTCAAACCAAAGTTCAGGTATGGTGTAATCGGTGTTCTCTGTGAGGATTCCTAATGTATTAAGAATGTTGGCGTGGCCAAATGAATTATTTGTCCACTGTTTAGTCGCTTTAAGGCGAATAGCTGCAGTCGCAGCTACTTGCTTGCTAAAAATGTCGAGGGGTGTCAAGTGAAGCAGAATATCTAATGCCGCAGAGGGGGTAGACCGCAAAGCTCCGCTTGTGCATAGACATGCTGTTCTTTGGACTCTGCTTAATTTAATGCGGTTGACTGCATTTTCCAAGGCCGTCCACCAGACAACCACCCCGTAAGTAAGTATCGGTCTTATGACCGAGATGTATAGCCAGTGGGTTATGCGAGGTTGAAGGCCCCATTTGTTCCCAATGGCTTTCTTGCAAGAGAATAAAGCTATTGTAGCTTTATTGACTCTTTCTTGAATGTTAGGTTTCCAGTTTAGTTTCCTGTCAAAAATGAGACCCAGATATTTTGCTGTATCGGAGAAAGCTAAACTGGTACCGTTTATTGAAGGAGGGTCTATGATTGGAATTTTATATTTCCTAGAAAAGAGGACAAGATCAGTTTTATGGGGGTTTATTCCCAATCCACAGCGATGTGCCCAGCAGGTTAATCTGTTAAGATTTACTTGGAGGAGTTCTTTAATGGTATTTAAATGTTTTCCTGAGACGGCTATGGCAACGTCATCCGCATAGGCAATCACTCTGCTACCACCCGCTTCCAGGTATATCAGTAGTTCGTTAACCACTAAGTTCCAGAGAAGGGGGGAGAGGACACCGCCTTGCGGCGTACCCCTACTGACATATCTTTTAGCAGAAGTCTCACCCAGTTTGGAGTTGATTATCCTGCTTGTCAGCATTAGATTAATCAGCTCCCCAAGTGAGCCGTCTACCTGCAGAGTTGACAGCGCAGTCGTGATTGCGGATGTGTTGACGTTGTTAAAGGCGCCCTCTATGTCTAGGAAAGCAACCATTGTGTACTCCTTATATCGTAGGGATCGTTCGATGTGGCTAGTCAGAGAGTGCAAAGCCGTTTCCACCGACTTCCCTTTACAGTAGGCATGTTGAGCCGCAGACAGAAGTCTTGGATCAACTTTAGCTCGAATATGGATATCAATCAGTCGTTCTAAAGTTTTCAGAAGGAATGATGATAGACTTATAGGTCTGAGGTCCTTTGGGACCACATGAGAACATTTTCCAGCTTTGGGAATGAATACTACATTGACTTCTCTCCATAACAATGGAATGTGGATAAGTTCTACACAGCTTCTCATAATATTTTCCAACACTGGTAGAATAATATCTGAGGATCTCTGTAGCTCGGCAGGTATAATACCGTCCGGACCAGCAGACTTGTATGGTTTGAAGCTATGCAGCGCCCAGAGCAGTTTGTCTCTCGTAATCAGACTATGAATTTTGGTCACGGTTGCAGTAGGCTTGTTTGGGCTGCTACTGGCCGCGAGATGGGAGCTACCTGGAAAGTGGGTGTCCAGAAGCAGGTTGAGTGATTCATCACTTGAGGTTGTCCAAGAGCCATCGGTTTTTTTCAAACAGCTGGGCATCATAGGATTTGTGGAGAGGATTTTTCTTAGCCGCGAAGCCTCAGAGGTTTCTGTGATTTTGTCGCAGAATGACCTCCAGGATTGTCGCTTTGCCTTCCTCAGTTCTTTTTTGTATAATTTGAGGGATTCTTTATATGAGTCCCAGTCGGTCACTTTTCTTGTGCTTTTTGCTGCGTTGAAAAGTTTTCTGCAGGTGTTTCTGAGCAGTCCTAGTGCCGATGACCACCAATGTGGCTTTTTCTTGCCTCTTGGTTGAATAAGAGGGCAGGAAGCGGCCATAGCCTTATTGAGAGTCAGAGTAAATTCCCTGACTTTCATGTCGAGCTCATTGGTGTCACGCGGGGGACTTGATAGTTTAGAGGATATCGTTTCCGACAGTATTCCTCTATATTTTGTCCAATCAGTTTTCCGATAGTTCCGGAAAGCTGGTTGGCTGGGGGGAGCATCACTCAGACTGAATTGGATGTATCTATGGTCTGAAAAGGAGTGTTCAGACGATACCATCCAGTTTGTTAGCCTTTGGGTGATGCTGTCGGAGACAAGAGTAATATCTAATACTTCTTGTCGGTTTTTTGTTATGAAAGTGGGCTCATTGCCAATATTGCAAATTAAGAGGTTAGTACTTAAGATATAGTCTAAAAGTGACTCACCTCTATCATTGATGTCGGTACTGCCCCATACCGTATGATGTGCGTTAGCGTCACATCCGATTATGAGGCCAGTTTTTTGCCTTCCCGCTTCCAGTACCACCCTTTCTAGGTTATCACCAGGGAGAGGGCCCACTTGGTCGTGGCCAAGGTAAGCCGATGCCAGCCAGTAAGAGCCTTTGGCAGTCTCTAATCTGGCAACGGTTAGGTCGGGGTCACTGAGGTTGGGAAGTAGAAATACATTAAGGCTACGTTTCACTAATATACAAGTTCTAATCTTACCTTTGTCTCTTGTATAGAGCGGAACGTATGAGGGTGTCCTAAGTCCACGAACCACGCCTTCTGCAATCCATGGTTCCTGGATTAGAATTATGTCTTCTGCGCTTTTGGAAAGACGCAGAATGAGTGCGGCCGAAGCCTTTTTTGAGTGGTGGAGATTAATCTGGAGAAACCGTATCATTGCTACAGTCTTCCAGAGTCGCCTCCAACACGGTGTTGTTGAGGTCCTCCGATTCTGAAGATGTGCCCAAGAGCTCATCTTCTATCTCTGATCGTGTAGAACCTCTAATTGTTTCGTCATCGGTTTCCATTTCCGACAATGTGTCAGAAGAGGAGACCGACGGCTTGGTAGTCACCTCGGACAGATTGGAGTCGTCGCTATCCAATTCTGGAAAGGATATCGACGCTCCAAGATCCAAGGTTGTGATATCGGGTGTTAAAGGAGGAGGAGGTTGCTTATCAGCATCCAGCTCATCCTTTTTGTACACCCTTAAGTGAATTGACTCGAATCCGAACCGAATCATGCCTTTCGTCTGCGCCAGAGGATTAAGGGATTCCTTATTGATCACAATTAACGCGCATCTATAAGAACCCCTTAGTTCCTCCAGTTTCGCGACTTTCCAGTCATGAGTCGGAAGAGTCGGGTTGCTGAGCCGGATGATTTCCAGGATACTTCCTGGAGAGGAGGGTTCGGCTGGAATCCAGGTACGAGTTCGAGGTCTACTAGGAATGTCTTCCTTAGATACGACCTCGAGTTTTGCACCTGGCCAAACCTCTCCTAAACCATTGATGGCCTTGGTGAAGAGATCGAGAGATCTCTGGTTGGAGCAAGCGATGAGCTTGACATGGCCTTGGTGCCAGCCAGCGTCGCTTGTGATAGGAGGTGGTCCTGGGTTCTCCCGCATGATGGCCAAGAAGTTGCTCGAGAGCTTCAACTTGACCAATTGCCACCGTTCCGGTGTAATGGAACCGTCGGTATCGCTTCTGTCGATCACCGCGATCACCAATGCGTCCTTTAGGACTTCATTATAAGACCTCAGAGATCTGCTGTTGGATGGCCCAGGGGTTGTGGAACTGAGTGTTTTGGGCCTCTTGGAAACCGGTACGGTTTCCTCCAACGATCTCTGACGCTTAGAGGAGTCTTTTGACGTTTTGTGAGCAGTGGAAGCAGTGGGAAATCCGTCTTTTAGGACGTTTTTAGCCCACTCAACCTTGCTCTTTATTTCCGCACTTCTCTCCACCTCCGGAATGGATCCGAAGGTTTTGATGATGCGTGAAGCATTTCGGCGTCTTATGTAGAGCGCCTTAGATGGAGCTTGCCGATGCGGCTGAGCTCCAGATTCCTCTTTGGGGGGAGGAGTTTTGGTAGCAGCAACAAGTCCGTGGCCTGCCACAAACTTGCTGCTGCTGGGGGCGGGGGAAGTGATAGGACCATGGCTTGCCACAGTCTTTACACTCCCCGAAGGAGTTTTGGTAGCAGCAACAAGTCCGTGGCCTGCCACAAACTTGCTGCTGCTAGGGGCGGAGGAAGTGATAGGACCATGGCTTGCCACAGTCTTAACACTCCCTGAAGGAGTTTTGGTAGCTGCGACAAGTCCGTGGCCTGCCACAAACTTGCTGCTGCTAGGGGTGGAGGAGGTGATAGGACCATGGCCTGCCACAGTCTTAACACTTCCTGAATTCTTATTATTAGGCTTATTCCTTTTGCCTTTAGAGGATGGCGCACCATGGCCTGCCACAGTTTTGCCTCCTCTCGGCAATGCAGGAGCCTTGCCGGTAGTCGGTGTAGTCACCGTTCCACCGCCCGGTAATAAAGGAGTACCGGCCTCGGTTTTTGTTTTATGGTTATTATCCATTGATAGTCCCACGAGTAGCGGAGAAAGGGTTGTCCATCTGTACAGAGATCCGCCATATACAGATAAGGCTAGCTAATCCGGAGGTCGCCAGGTATCCGGATACTCCGTTTGCGACTGAGCTATTTTTGGAGATACTGGGCCCTCAGCCAGGTTGATCTTCGGCACGGGTCGTATGACACCTTGATCCAGCCCAGGGGAATGATGGAGTAATTTGGGAGTTGGGGAGGGGGGGGGAGCATCCTTTGGTTTCAGGACTCGTCTGGAGAATTTCTTCTCGAGATTCATTGACCCTACTCAGCCTCTACAACTCGACAAGTTCGATGCTCGCGGTAGAAGAGCTCTACATCTTCTTACAAATGATCTGGTAATAAGACGGGCATATCTTCTAGAGTTGATGTCTTCATCGGCTTCTGCAATTTTTTAGCGCAGCTCGTTTAAATTTTCTATCGATTTAGAATAAACTTTTTCTCTTACTGTTCCACAGTAAAAAAAAAACGAGTGGATTTAAATGAGGTGGACGGTCTGGCCACGAAATTGTACCAGACAGCCCTATCCTCCTGTTGGAGTATTCCCGATCGAGGAACTCTCGTACTATGCGAGCATAATGCGCTGGGCTGCCATCTTGTTGATACCACATGCATGCATAAATATTTAGTTGCACATCTTCCAATAAATTTGGGAAGTGGTTCTCCAAAACATCTAAATAAACCGCGGCATTTAAATTCTGCGGCAGCTCGAATGGGCCAATAATTCCACCATTCAAAATTCCCGTCCACATGTTTACTTTAAAACGGTACTGTGATCAATCTTCCCGCATCAAATGTGGATTTTCCACGTGTCACTCGTGCAAATTGTGGAGGTTCATGTAAAAGTCTCCTTTAAAAGTTGATTCGTCCGACCATAGAATATTTTTGAAGAATCTCGGATCTTCTCTGAACCTCTGCAACATCGTTTGACAAAATTGCACTTTTTCTGGATAATTTCGGGGTAGCAGACTTTGGACTCGTTGTACATGGTACAGATGGAGCTGGTTTTTCATTAATATTCGGTGTGCTGTATTTTGGGCACTCCTATTCTTTTTTCAATTGCACGTACTGAGGTACTAGAATCTTCTGCGACTGCTTGTAAGACTTCGTCCTCGTAGGGCATGATGGGTCTTCCCTCACTAACCATTAGATTTGGAAAGCGACCCGCTGAGAATGACTGGTGCACATTTACAAACGCTCAATGATCCGGATGACGCTGGACATTTGCAGCTAGCTGCAGCACTAGCATTACACCTGCATTCCCCATAAATGAGATGCATATTCCTGAGTAGTGTATCGAGATGACATGATGGCATTCACACTACACAATCACGATTTCCAGAAGAAATCCAGGTTCGACAGAAACGGTCAGATAGCAAATCAAAGCCGCAATGCAATGAAGTCCAATAAAGAAAGCCAATGTTGTAAGCACGAAATCAACACGAATACAGAATAATACGCTGTAAGCGTGCCAATGTGTCAATGCGTCACCGCTTGACAAGGGTGTGACAAAACAAAAATCGAAGAAAAGTCAATATTTGAGGTCACAGTACTTGAAAGATCGTCACAGGGTGTCAGGTTTCTCGATTTTTTTTTTTGAGTGCCAATAATTTTAAAAGTACATGACTTAGATTTTTTTTTTATAATTTTGTGATAATCGACACAACTATCACCCGTTTCCGGCTTGACATTGATTTTTGAAACAGAAGGACACGGTGCTTCGTAGGCCGAAGAAACAGCGATTTGTAGGTGTTTGAGATCTGCCATTTTCGGAGTTTGCCGAGGCAGACAAAATTACAACTAGTCAAAGTTATAGCGGTCTACTGGCGACGTTCTGTGTTCTTTCTCAATAATGACAGCATTTACTTCGATTTTCGCAAGACAAAACTTCGCCGCTTCTGCTTCAATACTTGTGCAGACTTTTAAAAATTCATATGAAAATGGATCGTCTTGTCGGAAGCTTACTTTGACAATAAAGGTATCGGTAAAATTATTATTGATCCTCACGGAGCAGCGATCTTTATCCACGGTCATCCTGTAGAGCCGGATAAGTTAAGCAAAGATATCAACGTTGACGAATGGTTTTAAGTGATTACATAGTGCGACGGAGAAGACCTTACATTCGATGTTGAGGAGACTGATGTTTCTATAGTTTTCCTAGGCTAGAGGGTATACGGTTATACGAGGGTGTGCCGATAAGTCCCTGAAAATTGAAATAAAGAGAAACGTTTTATTTTTCAGCATAATCTCCTTTCAGCCCGATACATTTTGTCCAACGTTTCTCTATTTTTTTGATGCTGTCCAATTAATACGATTTCTCGAGGCCTTCAAAATAGGCGTTTGTTTCATCGATGAACTCTTTAATTAACCCAAATCTCTTACCGCAGAGCCCTTTAAAATCTGGAAAATATGTGGATGAGGGAGCAATTCGTAACCTAATTCATGCAATTCTGACATCGCGGCTCCGGACTTGTGTACCTGTGTGTTGTCCGTTTCTGCTTCAAATCGGCGACGAATCTATCCAACAGATCTGCTTAATAGGTGCCGGTGTTTGTTTTACCCTTTTCAAGGTAATCGATGTGAATGACACCGCGCCCATCCCAAAAAAAAAACTGTCGCCATGACCTTGTTGGCCGACAGACGCACATTGCCCTTCTTCGGCTTCGTACCGTCAGTCCTGGCAGCCTTGTTGCACATAAGTTTGGATATTGCTATCCTCTCTTTGTGGAGTTCGGGTAGACGCACTCTTGTCCGTTTTCGTAGAGCATGAATAAATCGATCCGCCTAACAGCAGAATGTTGATTCTTATAACCGTTTAACAGGCTTCAGAAATGGTTCTTTCATATGCGCAGACCTGACTGCGAATCTACTACTAGGTTTCCTAGTTCGTTCTTGCAGGCTTCCCTTTCATACTTGCTTGGCCTGCCATGTTATTTTTAGTTTCTCGTGAAATCATCCGAATCTCTTAGCTGCTATAACATTCCTCAATTTCCCTGATCTTTCCTACCAGTGCAATTTTTTTGTTTCTTTCGTGAAACCAGTCCTCTTGCTCATAGAGCTCACAAGCCGCTCTAGTTCACCTCTGAAGCGCCGCTATTTATGCTTTCTGCTTCTGGTATTCATTGTCAAACCACTGGTTTTGCATTTGTGGTCGGGCAAAGCACCATCATTGGCTTGTTGGCAGATTTTTCATTGATTTTCGGCACACATGATCAGTAAAGGCCCTAACGGTTGCTTGCATTGCAGCCTTCCGGCGTGAAATTTCATTACAATACTCGTATTTACGAATATTCTTTAGGGCAAATCTCTTTTTGGCGATGGTGCCGTGCAATTTATACTTACCTCCGATTACAAAGATTTTAACGTCATGCTTAGAACATTTTTCTTATCGAAGAGCGTATAAAAACAATCCTCAGTGCATTTTACTCAAGACTTTTATTGTAAATCAAGACTTAGGAGACAATTGCGGCTCGTTGTGTTCTCGGATGAAAAAAAAATTCAATTTAATTGCTCTTGATGGATTTAATTTGTACTTCCTTAATTTAAGAAGAGATAAACTCTTTTTGAGCCACCATCACAGTCGCGAGGTAGGTGTAATAGTTTGGGCGGCTATATCATGTTTTGGAAACAAGAGTTTGAATTTCTACCGTTCGGAATCACAACAAACTCGAACAAAAGGATACTCGAGATGGTCTTTCTAGATTTTCTAAGATGTTTGGATCCCTGCAATAATTTATCACCAAAATAACGCTCCCATTCATACTAATGTTTAACGGACAGTTGACTTGTTGAAAAGGCCACTATAGTTAGCACCCCCGACAGACAGTTCGATAGCAGAGAATTGCTCGCTGCAGCTATTCATATAGTCTGTAAATTTCACTAAATTTATAGGTATAGGGTTGACAAGAAAGTAATTTCCATTTTTACAAGTAGAATATGTAGTTGTGTTTGTTGTTTTTCATGTTTTGTATGACTTTTTTTTTCTTTTTTCATTTGATAGCTGTCACTGTAAGCTTACTTTGGAAGTAAATCGAGCTTCATTTTGTTTACATCTATCAGTACAGTATCAATTTTGACAATTTGGAGTGCAAAAACGAACAGTTTCGAAAGCTGCTGAGAACTATGGTGTTAATGAGCAACAGAACGCACGTGTCAGAATTGGTTTAAAAATTCCGGTCTCAAGATTTTTCACTCAGAAATGGCCAACGTTCTGATATACCAATTGATAATTGAAACAGATCATGAAATGCATTACATAACAATTGAATATCACTTAAAATTATTATTACTGATGAAAAATGGATCATCTATTGTACATCAATCATCAATCGAAACCATCATGGTCTAAGCATGATGAAACAGTCTAAACCTCTTCGAAAGTTGAATATCATCAAACCAAGGCTATATTGTCAATTAGGTGCAATTATAAAGGTGTCTGGTATTTTGAGCTGCTTCCAAGGAACCAAACAATCAATTCAGATGTTTGCTGCCAGCAATTAATGAAACTAGAGGAAACAATCAAAGGAATTGGCACATAGTAAGGGAATCGTCTTCCATCACCCTTATCCTTGGTAACTTGTGAAAAATGATTTAACATTGGTTGGAAAGTAATGTCACATCCACCATACAGCCCCGATCTTGCGCCATTAGATTTTCATTTGTTTCGAAGTTTGCAAAACTCTTTGAATGATCAAGCTTTCACCAATGATGGCGACTTAAAATCACTTTCAGGAATCAAAAAGTTGCCAGAAGGATGACAGAATCCCATCGAACACGATCGAAAATATATAATTGATTAAAGTTTATTCTTTGCATGTGTAAAAAAAAAAGTTTTATTCCACACTAAAAAAATTACTTTCTTGCCAACCCAATCCAGAAGTTTTAATAATAAAAAAACTTGTTTTGAAAACAGCAACATAAAAGCGTCCCCTAAATATACTTTCTTAGAAGAAGAAAAATCCTTTATTTCTCAACAAGTCCCTGAACCTATTTTATTGACGCCAGGTGTACATTATGGTTTTGGTGCATTTCCAAGTTTATTTTTTGTAGCCACTTAATTATTTTTTGTTTATAAAGTATACGGTTCATTGTTTATCAGGCGGGGGATGAGTTACCCTTCGGAATGAAACATATGTATAGAGAAATACGCTTTTATTTTTGTGAAGAGTTTAAGTTCAGCAACCGTAATTGATTTTTAAAATAGAACAATTGGAACTGATGATAAACAAGTTTTTTTTTTTTTTAATGAATAAAAAAAGACAAACAAAATAACTCAAACAGAAAAGTTTATAATCACAAAAGCAGCGAATAAAAATATTTATTGCTAAAAAATAGTATTCAAAGTCTAATCCTATGGTCAATAACCAAATTTTCAACGTCGTTCAATAACTTGGGTTCCCGAGTACCTAAGTATAGTACCGAGTACTATAGATAAAATCCCTTATAGGCACTTTTGGGTTGTATCACATGAAATGTTCGATTTTATAGTAAAAATTTAAAAGCCAATTTTCCGTAAATTTTTATTCAATCAAAATAGGATCAGTTGGCATGACATATGACATTCCTCCAGCGTGACACAAGGCCAAATATTCCTTTTTCGTAGAAGTGCTGACTTTTTGAGACAATGAAATTTTCAAAGGCTTTTATGACCTCTGTTCGGTTCCGGAAGACCTTCTGCTGGCAAAATGAATCGAAATTGCGGAAAAGATGGTAATCCGTTGGGGAAATATCAGGAGAGTACGGTGGATGTGGAAGAATTTCAAATCCCAATTGTAACAGTTTTTGCACCGTTACGTGTGAGGAATGGGGTCTAGAATTGTCATGCAAAAGGATCGGACCGTGCCTATTTGGCATGCAATATGTCGATTTCCTCACAATATTTGATAGCGTGTATCGTTTCTCCTGGTTGAAGAAATGAAAAGTGGATTGATCCTTTCGATGTCCACCAAATTGTCACCGTAACATTTTTTGGGTGAAGATCGGGCTTGGGGGTGTGTTTTTGTTTTTCATCTGCATCCAATACGATTACCATACAGTATCCACGTTTCAGCACAGCTGAGTATCCGGTTCTGTTTGGTTTCTTCATGTAAGCAATGCGCAGATTTCCAGGCGCTGTAGTTTTTGGGATTCGTTCAGTTCACTTATCGAGTTTCTGTACCTTTCCTATGAGACAAAGGTGTCGATGTATTGTCATTGGGAATACTCCCATGCTTTGTGCAATCTCCCGCACCGATTCCGTTGGGTCCGCATCCACCGTTGCTCATAAAACACTGTCGTCGACTAACGTTTCCGGCTTCCCACGTGGTTCATTTTTGAGGCTGAGATCTTCTGAAGGGAACTTTCCAAACCAACGTCGCATAGTGCGTTCGTTTACATCCTCAAATGCGTCATTAATGTTTTTCATTGCCAATGACGCATTATGTCCCATGTTCATTTCATTTCATTTACATTTATTTGTATTCTTATTCATATAAGATATATATTGTAATATACATCTTTTAACTTATTGAACAAGTACACAATCTGTACATAATTTGAAAGATAGGAGATAAAGAGAAAAAAATAGGATATAGAGAAAGAAGAAAGAAGAAAAGATGAAGAAATAGAGCATTATTAAATTAATTATTTTCTTTATACGTAGTATAAAAACTTTCCTGGAAAACTTTCCTGCTAAAAGTTTTTGTGTCGTTCGTACACTTAATTTCCAAAGTATTGAGAGGTTTGTCTTACATTTTTACTAAATTATTTTATAGGGAAGTACCTATGTATATTGTTTACAAATTAGATATCGCCAAATCCAACAATCGACACCATGGCAATATGCAAGTATTGTAGAGCAAATTTAACAGCTCACAGAAAGGAACTGATATCTCACGCTAAGACTGAGAAGCATAAAAAAGCAGTTGAAGCAGATAAGACGGCAAAATCATGTAGAAAAATAACATCTACATTCATACCGTTCTGTTCCGAAAAAACCAAAATTGCAGAATTGAAAATAGCGGCTTTTATTGCAGAACATTCTTCTTTGCAAACTGTGTATCACTTGACTGAACTTTTACCGTGTTTGGACAACAATTCTGAAACTTTATCTAAATTAAAGCTTTATACATCAAAGTGTGCAATGATCATAAAAAATGTGCTAAACCCTTGTATGCTAGAAGATCTATTAAAAGAGGTAAGCGACTCGGCTTTTTCCATCATTGTTGATGAGAGTACAGATGTCTCGACCCTGAAGATTCTTTGTGTAATGATACGCTTTTTCTCAGTTACGCAAAAAAAAAAATAGTAACTACTTTTTATAGAATTATTAAATTAACTGACTGTGATGCCAATGTCATATATGGTGCTTTAAAAGCTCAATTAGAATTTGATGGCCTACATCTTCAAAATTTGGTTGGAAAAGGTATGGATGGTGCAAGTGTAATGGTAGGTGTACGTAAATCTGTGGCTGTTCTTCTGAAAAATGACTTGCCGGATCTTGTTGTCGTAAAATGTGTCTCTCACTCTTTGCATTTATGTGCAGAGAATGCAGCCGAGACACTGCCGAGACAATTAGAATTCCTGGTTCGAGAAGTTCACAACTCGTTCTCTTATAGTTCTAAGCGTATTGAAGTTTACAGAAATTTGTACGAAACAATGAATAATAACCGTAATGTTAAAAAAGTGCAAGGGCTGAGTGGAACTCGCTGGCTTGGTCGTATCAGCGCCATAATTACAATACTAGATCAATGGGAAGAATTAGAACAATTATTTTCAATCGCTAAAAATCGAGACAAATGCTATATGGCTGCCCAATTACATGATATAATGATAACGTTACCATTTAAGGCTTATTTGACTTTTTTGAAAAAACGAATTGAAAACTATTTCTCAATTGAATCAGCTATTTCAAAGTGACCAAGTGGAACCAGTTAAATTATTCGAGGATTTATTTTTGCTTTATAAAAATTTGCTCCAGAAAATCGTAGTTCCAGCTCAGTTGCAAAAGGTACTCGTAGATGACAATGAGCTGGTTAATTTTAATTTCAACTCTTACTTGATGCACACTTCATCGATTTACTTAGGTTTTGATTTTGAATCTGTAGCACGACAAATCGATCCAACAGATTTACTTGACATGAGAGTTTTAGTTACCTTGTCTCGAGAAATTCAAATCAGATTACCGGAAAATTTATCTACTTTAAAAATGATGGCGAATCTTGATCCGAAAATTGCAACGTCTCAAGTAAAACCTGGACTTAAAGAAAGTCTCTCAACGATTTCCAGAACTCATATTTTTGGTGTAAAGCAAGACATTGAAAATGAGTGGTGTCAACTACAAAATAAAACTTGGAGCAGGATGTCAAATACAGAAGAATTTTATGCTGATGTTAGCGAAGATTGTGATGCAGCGGGAAATAAACGATTCAAAAATGTTGCCAAATTTGCAATAGCCTTACTTTGTTTGCCTTTTCCAAATGCAATCTACGCAATAGTAAAAAATAAATTGAGAAATAAATTATCACCAGAATGTTACAGAGTTTAATGATGGTAAGATATACTCTATTAAAACAAGGTTCTTGTGTTAATTTTAACCCGACGCCAGCAAAGATACAAAAGTTCAACTACAAAATGTATGATTTTAAAAATAGCAATGAGGCTGAAAATGATTATGTTGTGATGGAAGAAATATTAGAAATCATGTAATTTTTTACTTAAATATAAAATAATTAATTTTTAAATTCTTTTAATACTACCTATGTGTAATAATTAGCCAAATGAAGTAAATAAATTAAAGTTTATTGAAGTTTTTAATGAAGGTATTTTAATTTATTTAAAATTACAGAATCTACGCTAAAAAAAACCTACAAATTTTATAAATGCCAATTTAGGGGGTTTTTACATCACTTTTGGGGGGAACAATTTTCAAATGTTGGCGACACTGGTAATTAATTGCATGGCTCTATGATTTCTTGCAAAACGTATTTTCTCAAAAAGATAATCCGGTTTTTTGGTTGTAATAATATTGTGTAATGATAGTATGGTTCTGTATTTGAGGAACGCCATTAAATTGCAGCGGCTTATTTGTTTACTGTAGTCAGAAATCTGTTCATGTCTGTTGATACAAAATTTTTTTTTGCGCAACTATTATGCTACTGTGAATTTTCTTCTAGACTCGTGGTCCATATTGGAAAATATTTCGCAACCATAAAGGATGATAGTCAATACAAAGGACTTAACAAGTTTTAACTTAACGTAAGTTGGCAGTTAATTTGACGTGGGACTTAGTCCACGAAGTACTCCATAAATTTTTGATACAGTTTTACTTATATGTATATTCCAGTTCAGGTGTTGACCGAGATGAATACCAAGATTCTTAATTGTTTCTACATACTCGACAGGAGAGCGGTTTAAGAGAAAAGGGGGGAAAAACCTCCGTACTTCTAGAACCACTTATCATTGTCTTTGCCGGGTTGAGACTTAGCCTGTTTTCGATAGACCATTTACGAATTTTGTCTAGCTCACAATTCATGCTGTTTATCGCCTGGATTTTGTTCGATTTCGGAAACAGGGAGTATATTTGGAGGTCATCGGCGTATATATGATGTCCACAGGTGTAAAGTCGTTGAGAAATATCATTTATGAAACATGTGAACAGTAGGGACCCTAACATGGAGCCTTGTGGCTGAGAGAACAAGAGGACAAGACGAATGTTTGTTGTTGTGATAGACGAATTGGGAACGATTACATGACATAAGACTGCATAAAGAGCTTTCAAATGAAAATTGTCTTTCGAGTTTCTTTAATAATATAGTATGATTTATAGAATCAAATGCTTTTAACAAGTCAAGAAATATAATTATACCCAACATATTCTTATCCAAACCGTTACACATATCCTCTGTAATGTTTAGTAAATTTGTTATCATTGAGATAGGTCCTCATTTGATGACTTAAAATTGTTTTAAACACTTCACTTAGAATCTGTAGTATTGCAATGCGTCGGTATTCTGGAATATTTGATAGTAAGGATTTTCTTACCGGTAGCGCTTTTGCGATTTTCCACCCATCAGGATAAACTGAGGTTGTGATTATAGTGTTCACAATGTGCGTGGTTTGATGGAGAATAGTAGGTAGGAGAATTTTAAAAAACTTTGGTTGGACCCATTGCATTAGATTTGATGTTTAATATTGTCTTGCCCACCTCATTTTCGTTAGCGCAAGAAAGCTAGAACCTTCTTTCAAGATTGTTTTCTCGAATAAAAGAAGTCGACATAACCGGCCCGTTTGATTTTTTACTATTGGGGACGAATTTTGAATTAAGGTCTTCTAAGTCTGTAGTGCTGTTGTTAGTCCAATATGACGAACTTTTTTCCAAAACTCGGAGCTTGAGTTAATAGAGTCGAATTTGTGTTTGAAGAAGTTTCTTTTTTTTCTCTGAGTAAGGGTCGTTACTGGGTTACGAGCAGCCTTGAACTCCCTATGTAGGGATAAGCATTTGTATCGTCTCCACCTGGAGTACAAAAGGTATGATGGGAAAAAGAAGGAGCAAGAAGTTGGTTATAGTGCATTACTAAACTGGGATGAGAAACCATAACAAAGTCTAATAGAGAAGGCATACAATTGGGTGCAAAATGAGTTGGTTGATTGGAATTTACAAGGCTTACATTGAGTGCTTCTATAATTTCTCTAGTTGTTCGATTTTCATTCCCACAGATAACGATTTTGGTGTGTAGAGGAGCTAATTCCTCAAATACATCCCTTATGAGTGCATAATCGGCTACATCGGGTGCCATGTATACACAACCAAGCAACATTTTATCCGTGTCACAGCCACCTATTACTTCAATAAACACATATTCATTCCTCACTCAAGCTCACTGCTTGCCGATTTCTTTACGACATGAAACGTTTAATTCTTAATATTTTTAATGTACGCCATGTACCCCTCCGCCTCCTTTGCGCTGCCAATCACTCCGGAAAAGTTCCATATTATCTAGTCTAAACAGATTGGAATCCATTCTTGACTCCAGCCAAGTTTCTGAAAGACAAATAACATCAACCATGCTATCATTAAAAATATATAACGTAAGTTGTCTATTTTGCTGTTTATGCTTTGTGCATTCAGGTAACATATGTTGAAGCGCTTTTTTTGTTTGCAAAGAACATTGATTAAAATCTTAGACTCATCGATGGAACCACCCTGCGCGTGTGAAGTGTTGCTCATTTCGAGTTACGAAAAAAAATCTAAAAACAGAGAAAGAGAAATAATAAAACAAAGAAAGTAAAGTAAATAAATAGAGATAGTTAAAGAAATGAAACAGAATAGAAAGAAAAAAAAGAAAGAGAATAATAGACAAGATAATTTTACATGTCATATGCAGGAAATTTGTCATCTTCATTGATCGTGATCGTGGGTACTCGTGCTTGTTGCTGTATGGCTTTGAACGGTAATGGCATTTAGGGTCTTATGTTTCATCCATTTTTATGTGCTCTTACGACGACTAAGTCATTTTTCGTAGTAACAGAGAACAGTAGCTTACGCTGCTTGGGACGGACTGCTTGATGTAAAAGCGAGCGATTTCTTTTGGTGAGACTTTCGTTCATGTAGATGTTAGCGTCAACATTCGGCTCTTGGTCCAGGCCACCATCACTGATGCGTAACTGCCTTTTCTCTTTCTTCCGATATTCGGCAATGGCCTTCAATACAAGGTTTTTGTCGTGAGTTGAAGGAAATTTTAGAACTATCGGTGGGTCGTTGGTGTTGTCCCGTTGTTGTACACGAAATATAGCTTCCATGATCGGAGGTCTACATTCTACAGTGTGGCAGAGATGGTGAAAAATTGACTTCAAATTTTCTTCGGCCAACTGTGGAACTCCAAAGAGAATTGCGTTAGATGCAAACTCCCTTCTCTCCAATACATCGCATTTGTTACTTAATTCAGTTAGGTTATCGGAAAGAGTTTTTGTATTAAGAGAGTGTGTCTCCAATTTCTCCACGCGTAATTGCAAATCCTTAAGGGATTGATCTAGTTTTCGTGCATAGTTTGACCAGTTTTCTTCAATTCGTGAAATCTGTTGAGTTATGTCATTGCGTAGGCTGCAGATTTCTGCAGAAAACCGAGTTCGGATTGCATCCGTGTGGTTATTTAGACGCTTTTCAAGCACTTCAATGTTGAGAGGCTTCGGTGCTCCAGTAGCGACACTCTTAGAAGTTGGTGTGGCACTTTGCTTTGGTGTTATGCAGGCGCTTGCGTCCGATGCATTCTCTTGCCTTTTTTGGAGACGGATAACCGGGGCGATGTTCGCGTTTGAGCTCATGATTGATGTGTAAGCGGGTTTTTCCTTTGTGAAGAGTATATGAAGTGATTTAGGTACTTTTATGGGGTAAAACTACTGATTCTATTCAGAAACCGAAAATTGCATTGACTTTTAATAAATTAACACTTCTAATGAGTTTATGTTGTAAAAAAGGACCGAAAATAAATGTTTTTTTATAGAACTTAGTAAGAACACGTCTATTCACTCTGACATTTCAAACAAACATCACTCGAGAACTTCATATTTCCGACTGAGCAAAAATCGAATATTTCATGTGGTACAACTCAATACATGTGTACCTTTTGCTATTCTATCCCATTGGCCATTACATACATCATACTATGCTATTTTATGAAAACTGGTTAAACCGAGGGTCCACCAATAGCATATTAATACGAGTACAACGGAGCAAATACTCAAAATAACGTGATTCTGAAAAAGAAATATTATATAATAAAAAAGTGAATTTTTTAAGAACAAATCAGTCTTAGTTGCTATAAGAGTGACCCACATATGTATGCCCAATGATAGTAATAAAGGAGGAGGACACTTTGCTGCACATATCGTAATCGAGAACATTATGGCCTATTGCCTATTGAATATTAAGCTAAAAACATATCAACAGCTTCCACATACAATTAACCAGCTAGGCTTATGCGGTATTTGGTGCAAAATATAGTCTATCAAACAAAGAAAAACTTCAAAAGCATGTTAAACTTTACTTTGCTTACTTTTGGCGACGTTACAGGCTGAGGTCTTTTTCCAATAGAGAGCGCTATTTAACGCAAAGTCTTCCTTTACCAAACTGTTTCTCCGGAATGGTTTCGAAAACATGACTAGTCACCGGTGCCGATTTTCTCATCAAATCAATGCTGCTGTATAACCCATACCGACAGGGCCGTCATTCACTCGAAGCAAACGAGGGCATATTCCTTTATTTCTCTGTTACCGTTCTTGGTCTAAAGAACCAGAGATTAGAAAAAGTGATTCTTCTTTTTGTCTCGTCGGTGGTGTTAAGAGTCTCGTGCCACCTCAAAGAGGTAACAGAATCGCCTAACATGAACCCGATTGTTGACGGTAAGTTACATTTTATCACCTAAAATGTGTGCTACAACCTACATAGTTGTAAGTACTCGTATACCGCGAAGAATAAAATCTGTTATAATAGCAAGAGTGGACTATACGAAGTATTAGTCAGCAGAGTCAACAAATTAATATTATCTATTTCCATTTTTGTTTTTAATTACACGTCAATTAGTTGAGCGATTGTATGTACTTTATTTTACCCCTATTTATTACTAAATCCATGTTCGCCGCTTCTGGTCAAATAAATCTTTATGAGTCAGACTTTTATGGCACAGCGAGCGATCTCCATTACATGCAAAGACAAGTTTGCCAAGGATGCCGAAACTTAACATGGCTTCATACAGTGAGCGACAAAATTATACGTACAACCCACCATTCTTGCAACCTAAGGAGTTCAAAAGCATTATCAAAAAAATCTAATGATGCAGTTTGGTTTCAAATCTCTGTTTTATTAATAAAATGAATGAATCTAACAAAAACTTAACAAGTGATCCACAAAAAAACGAAAAATAAATAATGACAAAAGTCTACATACGCCCGACATTCCATGTTTTTTTTTTTTTTTTGTTATACGCAGATGGAGGATAACGGAAAAGTACCACTTTTTGAATTTTTCCATTTGTGGAAATCAGATTTGTGGCACTCAGTTGTAGTCTGGTCAGCTTCAATAAGTTTTACTTGTGACAATGGCCGCTCGAAGCGAAATTGCGGTTGAAGTACGAAATTTAGTAATAAAAAAGAAAAGAAATTGTTTGTTGAAATTGCAAATTTATTGGATTTAAGCATGTCAACAGTTCAAACAATATGTAATAACTTCGAAAACACAAGATGTTAGTTTTATCATGAGAGAAGTAGGCAATAATCCAAGAGTGAATGCCACAATGCTGTCTAAAGAGTTGGAAGAAAGATCAAATACAATTGTGCATCCACGCATAGTTCAAAGGGCTCTCAATAATAACGGTTTCCACAGCAGAAGTCCACGCAGGAAACCCCTAATAAGTCCGCTTTCATACGTCGCATGTTTCGTAAGATTCAAGAGAGTGCAAAAGGGAGGGATAATGAAACAAAAAATACCCAATTAACCAAATTCCCACTGCCTGTGGGTAGCAATTTCATTGCAAGTTTTTGACATTTCTTTTTCTCCTTCTTCTTTCTTTTTCGCATGCTTCATTACTTCTTTCGCTGTGTTACGAGCACAACATTTCAGTATGGCGGATGAACTGAAATGGACCAAAGAATTAACAAGATGGCTCATTTTCAATTATGAAAGACTGAGCGCCAAAGATGAAATGAAAGAGAACTGTCAAATAACATGCAAACTCAAAGAAGGGGAAAGTCTTCATGTAGAGTTGCTCGCATCACTGAATGAAAATTCAAAAGAAAATAACTAGAACATGCGCATTACACACTTGCGACGTATGAAAGCGGACTAAGTGAAAAAACCGAAAACTGCGCTCAGAATTTGTCCAAAAACACATTGAAGAGGGAATGGATTTCTAGAAACGAGTTTTATTTACTGACGAATCAAAAATGACGGGAGAGCTAGAGTTTGGAGAAAAAATAAAAAAATAACACAGCAATGAATCCTAAAAAATTGGTTTCTACCGTAAAGAATGGTGGTGACAGCGTGATGATTTGGGGTGCTGTAGCTGCTTCTGGCGTAGGAAATCTAGTCTTTATTGAAGGCAATATGGATCGCTATCAATACAAGACTATTTTATAGGGTTTTCCAATAAGGACTTGATAACTTTTTTTTTTAATAAAACGCAAACTTTATTATCGGCTTGAAGTAAAATCAAAACATTTATATATGGAACTCGACTTCGTTCGATTCAGCGGTCGATCCGTTGGACCCAATTTTGAACGACTCGGCCACACATTTCGGCCGAAACGGCCGCTATTTCGCGTTCAATGTTGGCTCTGAGCTCTTCCAACGTCGTCGGCGTGTTAGCATAAACCAATGACTTAACGTAGCCCCACAGAAAATAGTCAAGCGGCGTTAAATCGCACGAACGAGACGGCCAATCGACTGGCCCATTTCTTGAGATAACACGCTCACTATACTTACTCTGCAATAAATCGATTGTAGCGTGTGCTGTGTGGCTTGTGGCATCATCCTGTTGAAACCACATGTCGTCCAAGTCCATATCTTCCAATTCGGGTCAAAAATAATCGGTGATCATGACGCGATAACGCTGACCATTCACAGTAACGTGACGATCATTATCGTCGACGAAAAAATATAGCCCAATAACGCCGCCGGCATGCAAACTGCACCAAACAGTTATTTTTTGTGGATAAAATGGTTATTCATGAAGCACATGTGGATTTTCACCCGACCAATACCGCATATTTTGCTTATTGACGAACCGATTGAGCCAGAAATGAGCTTCGTCACTGAAGATGGTTTTGCGATGAAATTCATCATCTTGGCGCATCTTCTCCAGAACCCAATCGGAGAACGTACGTCGCTTCAAATGGTCCATCGGCTTCAATTCTTGAGTCAGCTTGATCTTGTATGGGTGTAAACCAAGATCCTTACGCAAAATACGCCATAATGTGGTCCGGGCGATGCCCAATTCTTGAGAACGCCGTGGAATTGATTAATTTGGATCGTTTGCTACGGACGCCTGAACGACAGCGATATTTTCGACACTTCGACCAACCCGTTGTCTCACTGACACGGCAACATCACACAACGAATATGTAGACTCAAATTTTTAAATAATTTATTTTATAGTGTATTATTAATAAATTTGAAACAAAACTGCATCATTAAATTTTTTCATATATGTATCGAGCTATAAATGCTGGCATGTAAGGCTTAAAAATGAATAAGCAGGTAGTGGGTATCAATTTAAAGTGTTTTGGTTTTTTTTACGGTTAATGTGTATATCCGATTGATGCTAGGCCTAAAGATATAGTAATAAGAGTGTATCAGTTTGTTGATAGAGTGTTTTAAGCGTCCACTTAGTACTGTATATGAAACGAGACTGACGCCTCTATAGTTGACGCAGTTTAAAAGGGCCTATCTTCTTGAAGATCAGACAAACGATATGGAGAGATTTCATTAAATTTATTACACTTTCATCCGACTAAATGAAAGGATTGGTAATGACCAATTATCTGGTGTATATTTCTTAAGAAATCAGTCCCCGCTTCTTTAAGATTCCACTATACAAACCTCTTGCTAAGATGTCACTATTCGGACCCCTTCTGAGTTGTCAATTATCGTCCAGTTTGAATGGTTCTGCCTAACAGCGGAATGTTGGTTCGTACAATTAATCCTTCTAAATTGTTATCATCTACTGTGACTCTTATATTACATTTCCATTCTTACTCGTATATCTGCCTGCTTAGTTGTCGGTGACTTAATCAACTTCTTTCATTCTTCCGAACAACGGAAAACAATTTATATCTCATAACTTCTTAAGTTTTCTTAAAAATTATATATTCATGTGTTGTATACTTATTTTTATTATTTTATAATAAAATTAATTGTATATTATTTATTTTATTTTCAGGTAAGTCAAAAAAAAAAATGCAACTTAGTCGTAAGTATCCGGATACGTGCAGAGAAAAAAACTAAATTCAATTTAATTTGACTCTGGGTTTTGCTTATCTGATTCTGGTTTCTCTACCCTACTAATTAAAAAAAAGCAGAGGCTTACCTAAAAGTTTTTCTTATGTAGCTGCCAGAAAGGATATATTAATTTAAAAAAAAAGTTCCTCTTTATTATCTATTTATTGTAAAAGGTGGGCCCATAATATATGAATCTATCTGAAAATGTCATAGATTTTATAAATGACGTCGAATGTCAATTCAGTTTCGATATTTGTGAAGCAAACATAATTAGAATTTGTGTGGATAAGCAATGGAACGTTATACTCCTGAAGAACTCGGAATGATCGTCACGGTGTTTTTGATAAGCAGATCGTCAGCGATTTTGACGTAACGTGCATTTCATGCTTATTTTCCTGGCGGCCCGGTCGCAATGCTACGCAATTGGCGATTTCAAGCACGTCTCTGCGACGCATTTTGGTCAAATACTTGAAGATGTTTCCTTACAAAGTGCAGACAATCCATTACCTGATGAGTGTTGAATCTCAATCTCTTGACGATTTTACGTCAAAAATAATCGTGAGTGACTAGGCTCATTTCTACCCATAACGCGTGAACAAACAAAATTTGCAGTTCTTGAGCACTGAAAATCCGCGAGAAATGCGCTAAGAGCCATTACATCCATTCAAAGTCACTGCATTGTGCACTGTTTACGCTGGAGGAGTCATTGGACCATTTTTTCTTAGAACGGTTACTGTAGATGGGAACGCTACATGAGCAATGAATTTTTCATCCCTAAATTGGATGAATTGGGACTGGAGGACATGTGGTTCCAGCATTCTAAAGCCGGGTCCATCCATTTTGGCCCACCTTGTACTTAAATATAAAAATAAATTTTTGCATCGAATTTGAAATTTTTTCTACTAACTAAAAAACAAATTAAAGCAAATAACTTAAGCAAGAAAATATTTTACATATACACAAATACAACAAAATGTTTAAAAATGAATACTGTACTTCTCTTGTGATTCTCTCATTATATTGGCCCTGATAACGACGTTTAAAATCCGTCAAATCTTGTTCTTCCGAATAAACACCTATATTGTCTTTAAATTGGGCCAAGTGAGCGTGTAACATATGCACTTTACGGGGCATTCAAGAACCCATGAGTTTAAAGTCGTCAAGCGTATTTAAAATCAGCTCTTTCTCAGGTCTTATGTTTAAGAGTAAACCATAGACCACTACTTTAAGGCTGTACCTTGCTCGCCTTTCATGAGTATTGAGTAGCAGTAAATGTGGTCCGACCAGAATACTAGCTTTTACTTTGGCTTTGGATGACTCAGAAAACAGTTTTTTTTTTTAGATACGAGGGCGGGTCAATAAGTCCGTGACTTTTTGAATTTCTGACCTCTTTACTGAAACAGCAACACTGCTCCTGTCAACAAGCATCTGTCAGTTGACTCCTGTCAAAATTTAAACTTGCTGCATCAGTTAGTTTGTGTTTGACAGCTATTTTTATCAGACTACTCACTAATTTGAGGAGAAAATTTGAGGAGAAAAAAGGCAATGCAAGGGTGCACACATGTGCAGTTGCCATGGCAAAAATCCATGAATTGGGCTATGAATTGCTCCCTCATCCACCCTATTCTCCAGATTTGGCTCCGAGCGACTACTTCTTGTTCCCAAACCTGAAGAAATGGCTTGGTGGAAAAAGATTTGACTCCAATGATGAAGTCATCTCGCAAACAAAGGCCTATTTTGAGGACCTCGACAAATCATTTTTTTTGGAAGGGATAAAAAAATTGGAGAAGCGTTGGACAAAGTGTATAGAGCTCAAGGGAGACTACGTTGAAAAATAAAATTATTTTTTTATCAAAAAATCTGTGTTTTATTCCAAAAGTCACGGACTTATTGACCCGCCCTCGTATTAACAAGTTCAGAATCTTGACGAAAAGCTTTTACTAATTGCTTCATAAGGCCTAATTTTATATGCAATGGAGGCATCAATATGTTTTTAGGCTCGACAATTAGATTAATTTGCTTAGGCCATGAGTGCTGCTGGTAATGCGAATTGTCTGCTCTACTGTCTCATAAACAAATGTAAGAAGGATGTTTGGTATACCGTCCCTGCGTTCTCACTCCAAAGCCAACCATAATAAAATCCGCTTTCTTTGGCCAGATGTACTGCATATTGTAAAATGTTTGTGTGGGTACAAATGATAGAACTTATTCTTTTCAATACAAATCGCTTTATTCAGTACAATTACAATTCACTATTTAATTGTTTCTCTCAGTACAATCCAATTTCTCAACCGCTTATACTTTTCTTATCTTTTACTTAAACCACTTAATCACTTCTCCTAATTAACACTTCAAATTTCACTTTAGAACTGATCTGCATACCTTTGGGATGCTGGTATTTATACTCGAATGACATACTTCGAGAACAATCCTCGCCATCCAGCGTCCCATACAATTTCCAATTTGCTAGAAAATTCGATTCCACTCTCCAGTCGAGACTTTGTTATTCCAATATCGAAATCTTCTGGTCTTCGACATTTTCTGCTAGATGTCGCTGCTCACATTTAAGTGGTTATCACATTGCTCCCTCCCTACAGTTGTTCGTCCCGAACAACTTCGTCATTCAGCATCCCGTTGAAATGACACATTCTATCCAAATGGACCACTTTCAATTTTCCTCGATTCCCACGCTGGATCCGGTAGACAACGTCATTAATGCGGGTTATCACCTTGTACGGACCTTCCCAGTCCTGTTGCAATTTTGGTGATTTGCCTTTCTTACGCTGAGGATTATACAGCCAAACCAGATCTCCTTCGTTGAAACCGGAAGATTTCGCCTTGATATCGTACCTAGTTTTCATGCGGCTGCTTGCTATCTTCATCTTTTCTCTGGTGTCTTCATGCAATTTACGAATCCTGCTGCGTAAGTCATTCACGTACTCGTTCACCTCTTTGGGCTCCGTCGGTGGGGATCCGAATTTTGCTTCACTTGGCAACCGAATCGTTTGACCAAATAAGATCTCGGATGGTGTGTGCCCTGTTGAGCTATGGACCGCGTTTCGGTAGGCCATTAAGAAGAGGGGTATGTGTCGATCCCAATCCCGCTGGCAGTTGCTGACAACCTTAGATAGATGCTCATTCAAGGTCCGATTAAATCGCTCGACCATCAGATTGCGGGTGTAGTGGCGTTGTCCTTGTCTTTCTTATTCCCAAATATTGGCATATTTCCTGGAAGACTTTTGATTCAAAGTTTCGCCCTTGATCAGAGTGCAGCTCCATTGGGACCCCAAATCTGCTCACCCAGTTGTTGACTATCTGTTCGGCTACGGTCTTAGCCTCTTGATTTGGGATGGCAAACACTTCCGGCCACTTACTGAAGTAATCCATGACTACGAGGGTATATCGGTTTCCATTAAAGGTTTCGGGAAACGGCCCAGCGATGTCGATGGCTATTCGTTCGAAAGGTGCTCCGACATTGTATTGTTGCATTTGCCCATGTGGCTTTACTTTTGGACCCTTGGTAGCCGCACATCTTATGCACTTTTTGCACCAATTCTCGACATCTTGTTTAGCGCTTAGCCAATAGAAACGTTCCCTTACCTTTTCCAGCGTCTTGTTTATTCCCAAATGGTCTCCTGAGATTCCGTCATGTATTTCATGGAGTACTTGGTTGACTCTGGACCGTGGCACAATTAGCTGTATACGAGATGTTGTCCCATCTGCACTTTCCCATTTTCTCTTCAGCAATCCATCTTGCACAAAAAGCGAGTCCCACTGTGCCCAGTATGCCTTCAGAGTTTGGCTCCGATCTGATATCTGCTGCCAGCTTGGTCTTTCCTCGTGTTCTTTCCAGGCCAATATTGGTTCGATATCATTGTCTGCCTGTTGGGAGGAACGGATTTCGTCTATACTCCAACCCTCTATTGGCTCAGTCCTGATCATTTGGATAGTTGCCTGTTCTTGCGCTTCTTTACGGTTGCAGTGTTCGCATTTTACCCCGCACAGAAGCTCGCGCCGGGTTACACAGTAGTTCCGTTCAGGTCTGGAGAGTACTTTGCTGTAATATGCGACCACTTTCTCTTGACCGTCATGAACTTGGGAGATCACAGCTCCGACCCCAACATTGCTAGCGTCTGCGTCCACGATGAACATTTTTCCGGGCGTGGGGTAACCCAAGATGGGGGCTTTGCACAGATGTCGCTTCGGTCAGAAGGCCAACTTTTCACGGCTTCGATTTTGTCAGGATCCGTTCTTACTCTTGAAAACCATTTCGCTCCAGAAAGCATATCCAAAGTGTCATCGATTCTCGGAAGTGGGTAGCTGTCCTTTTTAGTGACATCATTGAGACGTCGATAGTCTACACAAAATCTCGTGCTGCCATCTTTCTTCTTCATGAGGACCACTGGAGATGCCCACGGACTTTGCGATTCTTCAATCACTCCCTCAGCTTCCAACTTCGACATCATTTCGGCAACTTCTGTTTGCTTTGCCAATGGAAGACGCCTTGCAGGTTGACGGATTGGTCGAGCGTCTCCGGTGTCAATGTGGTGTTGAACAATATGCGTACGTCCATATTCTCTGATTTGAGACTGAGGTATTGGCGTTTCCGTATATCATTGGTATCTCCATGTTTCCGTATTTCAGGGTTTATGCCCCCAAGTCGACTATGAGTCCATGTTCTCTCATGAAGTCTGTACCAATGATGCACTCGTCACATATGTCAGCTACCAGAAACGCGTGAGTGAATGTTATTCCGGCCAATTGGATTTTTATGCGGACTTCACCATATACCTTAATCGTTGCTCCTGTAGCTGTTCGCAAGCTGCAACTGCTAGTGTTATGCAGCCAAGACTTCTGCACAAGATTCCTCCTGATGATTGAGGCCGTGGCACCGGTGTCTATTGTTGCCATCCATTTTTCTTTTCCACTGACTACTTCTACTAGAAGGCTTTCGCTGCGTCGTTTTGCCAGCGAGACTTGGATGATGGTCCTGGGGCCGTCGACTCCTGCTACCAACTTCTGCCCCGCGAAGTTGTCACCACAGTGAGGGCAGTCTTTTCGTCGCACCGGTTCTTTACACTGCCTTTGAAGGTGTCCTATTTTATTGCAATTCCAGCTGCGCATTATTCGTCTATCCCGTCGAGTATCTCGTTCCTCGGCACTAATTCTTGTGCAGGAACATTCGACACATTCGCTACTTCCCTGACGAAATGTGTTCCCCTGGAAGCTTGATTGGCTGCTTCCATCGCCAGAGCGAAGGCAAGTGCTTCAGCAAAGGTTCTTTTCCCGGCCATCCCACTTCTGACACCAATGTAAAATGTTTGTGTGGGTACAAATGATAGAACTTATTCTTTTCAATACAAATCGCTTTATTCAGTACAATTACAATTCACTATTTAATTGTTTCTTTCAGTACAATCCAATTTCTCAATCTTTTACTTAAACCACTTAATCACTTCTCCTAATTAACACTTCAAATTACACTTTAGAACTCATTTGCATACCTTGGGGATGCTGGTATTTATACTCGAATGACATACTTCGAGAACAATCCTCGCCATCCAGCGTCCCATATAATTTCCAATTTGCTAGAAAATTCGATTCCACTCTCCAGTCGAGACTTTGTTATTCCAATATCGAAATCTTCTGGTCTTCGACATTTTCTGCTAGATGTCGCTGCTCACATTTAAGTGGTTATCACAATATGATACTCCTACTTTACCCTCTCAAGAACCATTTTCACTCTTTTGTGATTTTCTTTGAGCAACACGTAGAACTGTCTATGAAAAGATGCTAGACAGAATGAACACATTGAAGTCCATCTTCGTATGTTTCTTTGTTTCGTCTTTACTTTTGGACAGGTTCAGATCTCTAATTCGTTGGAGTTAATGAGGTGTGGTTCGGAACTTACCGATTTGATCACGAAATCATCGCTCTTATAGCTGGTATTAGTAGTTTGGGATTGAGATAATCGTCTTATAGCTCTTGATGTCATTTTTGAAATTATACGTTATATCGCTCCATTCGCATACTAACTAATGAATATTAGTTATATATATACTCATATCATTGTAAAAGATAAAAAAGCAAAGTTTTTCAAAAATAATCGATGAATTAAGTTATTTTTCGGTATAAAGAATTAGACAATGACACAGGGGAACAATGATTCCGCGACATGGGGTTTCGAAAATAATGACAGATTTGCTGAATTGACTCTGCTTTTTATGATACAACAATCTATTGAAAATGGGTAAACAATTAAATAAAAATGATGAATACATCAAAAACTTTTATTTTCAAATGGAAACATGTGTGAAATGATAGATCCTATAATGTTGATTAGAATAAAGTTAAATTCTAGGAAAAACATTTCTGCCGTATTTTTTTGTCAGGACAATCACTTAGTAAGGTCCAATAGTAGTTTGCCATCATGTGGCTCTCCCAACCATCCTTGATATCTTTCTTTCGTTGTCTTTAGATTCTGTTGGAATCATTTCGCCTGTTCTGAACTGTAATCACCCAGGTTGTCTGAAGTCTATGCAAATAATGTAATTTGATATTTACAAGCGACTATTTTGGAATAATTTTCAGCTTTGTGGTTCCCCAAAAAGTTTTTGACAATCGAAGCTTGTACCTGCTTTCGTTTCAACCTGCGTTATGGGATTTGTAAAATCATAGTTGTTTATAAAACTACGGATTTGTGGTGCATCAAAGATGCCTGCTTTTAAATTTTCCGTACTGAGGTCAGGAAACGATTGACAAATATATTTAAAGCAATCATCATTCTGTTTAATAAGCCCAATTTTAATATGGAGGGGCGGAAAAATATTTTTTTTTTCCCAAGATATCAATGGTTCATGAACGATGTTAGCTTATCCCACAGTAATATCTATTCTCGATGGCCAATTTTACATGAATCTACTATAGTGTTTTGCTCGACCGTCCAAAGAAAACGGGGTTATTTAGTGAAACCACCTTGCTGACCATTGATGTTGCACAAACGAAATTTTCTCTTAAACAAGTTTGCTGTTTTCATATTCTTCCTTAAGTTTCGTTGAATGACCTATCGGAATCGGACCTAATTTGTTCCCATTACGCAGCCACACACATTTGAAACTTCCTTTTCAGTTATCTATGAAGAGTCGCTAATTTTCAGGCCGATATACTGAAAGGCTGTACAATGTTTTTCCTTAAATCTTAATGCAACTTTTTCGATAAATTTAAATCTAGAATTAGTTTAGTCCACTTTGAGAGAAACCCTGAAGTGTAGGACTGTATCCTTCAAATTCATTTTCGCTGGCGCATTGGTAGCTAAGCCGATGTTATGTTTAGATAAGACCATGAGCGCTTTTTTTATCGGTTCTTGCCTCTTACTTTCACGGCACAAAATCAGCAGTCATCGAAGTGTTTTTTATTTATTTTTTTTTTTTTTTTTTTGAATCGTTCCATGTCATCGGCATCCCCAATAGAAGCCCTTTCCGTCCTCCTTGGCTCCAATAGCGAAGTGAGTTCACGCAAATTTTTCAAACTTTGTTTGACACCCAATATTTGTCCTGTTGTCCCAGTTTTTTCTCAAATTATGCTTGGTGAGCTTCTTTTATAAAATCATTTATATTTCTTCGTTGTAGTTTCTTTTGTTTTTTTTTGCTAAAATTTACCACATATGTAACAAAAATGTCCTGAGTAGAGATCTCATCGTTTTTTTGCAATATTAACATTCGATTCGAGGACAAATTAATGAACGAACTGTTATACTCCTTAACGAGGGAAGAAAAAAATCTAAATTTTTTATACTTCAGTTTATCGTGAGAACTAGAGTCGATTCAAATAAATATATTTACTCGGAATCCACTACGAAAACTACGGCCGCAGAAGAAAAATTTGTTTTCTCTTCATTGAAACAAAAACTCCAAAAAATTTGTTTACTTTGTTGACCTGTGTTATCTATATCGATCAACTATATACATATGTATTTCATTTTTAACAAAATTTTATTCATTTTATCAGGATCTAGTATCTTAGAGGAACCATAAGTATTGGACAAGTGGCCGTGGTGTAGTGGTACTAGCAATCGCTTCTCACTCGGAGGGGTCTAGGTTCGAATCCTGCCCATGAACAAGTCTTTCAACTTTTTCAGTTGTGTAATTGGAACTCAGACAGAAAAATTCTGCGTGTGAAGGCATAACACTGACACGTAGATTTGGCTGTTGTAGACTTTCAAGCACAAATAATTACTGCGAATTATAACCTTCCACTCTGAGTGAAGAAAACACTCTCCGTCCTATTCGGACTCTCTCTCTCTCTCTCTCTCTCTCTCTCTCTCTCTCTCTCTCTCTCTCTCTCTCTCTCTCTCTCCTCTCTCTCTCTCTCTCTCTCTCTCTCCTCTCTCCCCCCCCCCCCCCCCTGGAGAGCAAATACCGAAACCAAACACACCTGAGTTTCAAACCACTACAAAAACAATTTTCCTTTCTACCTTTCCGCCCGCGCCCTGGCAACAGTAAAAGGGTATCTAACCCCTTAGGCGCGCGTAAATTATAAAAAAAAAAAATTCCTTCATATATGTAGTCGACTCCCTCTAAGTCGAATTTCCCTCTAACTCGAATTTTTTCACCATATTTTGGCATTCCCCTCAATTTTCGATATAAAAAACCATCCTCTAAGTCGAACTCCCTCTAAGTCGAACTCCCTCTAAGTCGAACTCCCTCTAAGTCGAAAATCCCTCTAACTCGAATACATATTTTCGACTCTTGGTCTATTTTCAATACCTCTAAGTCGAATTTTTTTCTTTTGCAGAAAAATAAACAAAAAATGTCCTCTCGCAACTTGTATCAAGCACGCACACTGCATCCTCTGACTCTCTCAGTCGCATCGCGGACCAACTGCAACTACGCTGCTTATTCATTGTGTTGTTGGTTGGGCTCCAAACAATCTGCTTTTAGTCTGAAAACAGTTAGGTATCTGAGATGTTTTCTTGGTTGGGCTCCAAACAATATGCTTTTAATCTGAAAACAGTTAGGTATCTGAGATATTTTCGTGCTTCATTTAGTGCGTGTATTGGAAGTCTACTTTAAAAAGAGTAACATGCAGACGTCTACTAGTGAGATTCCAATTTTAAACATTTGCTAACGTGCATGTTATTCTTAGCAGGTTGGTTGTCATCATATGGTATATCAATTAGAAACTCTGTTTAAGTTACATGAAAGGAAATAAAAACGAAACAAACGGTGTGGTCAGGAATTATTTAAGCTGTATTGCTTTCAGGCTATGCTATAGATACGTAAAGTTGAACAAGAACATTTTTTTTAACAAAAAACTTAACTTTTAAGAACTTCATTGCATAGGTAGGTAATGCGTTCTACATGTAAGGGAATTTAACATTTTTACAAATGAATACTAACTTTTCAGATAAATTATGGTAAAGCGGAACAAGGTTTGTGAGTACGAAAGTGTTGACAAAGCTGTTTTCAATTGGTTCGAAAGTATGCGTGGGAATAATTTACCAGTAAGTGGTCCTATTTTAAAAAAAACAAGCGCTGGAATTTGCAAAGAGTTTAGATTTTCCTAATTTCAAGGCAAGTGATGGTTGGCTGACCAGATTTAAAAGCACAATATACTCGTACTATGCAAAGTTTTATCTGGTGAAAGCGCTTCTGTTGACAAGACAAAAGCCGATGAATGGAAACAACAGATCTCAGAGGTTGTCAGAGGATTTAAACCGGACGATATTTTTAATGTCGATGAGACGGTTTTTTTTTTAAATGTTTACCGACTCGTACTTTGGCCTTAAAAGGTGAAAAATGTTTTGGAGGCAAGCACAGTAAAGAAAGAGTGACATGCCTGGTGGGATCCAACATGGCTGACTCAGAAAAGTTAAAGCTCTTAATTATCGGGAAGAGCAAAAATCCCCGCTGCTTTCAAAAAATTAAATCTTTGCCGGTAGATTATGTAGCTAACCAACGTTCTTGGATGACGGTAGATCTTCTTACGAGGTGGCTTTTGAAGCTTGATGCAAAATTTGGAATATCAAAGCGATAACTGTCCAGCTCACCCAAAGCAAGTAAAGGCTAAATTAAAGTTCATAAAGCTTGAGTATTTCCCTCCTAACATGACCTCAATAGTTCAGCCGGTGGACATGGGTATTATACAAAATTTAAAAAAAAAACTATAAGCGCCGTGTACTTAGTAAGATCTTGAAGACTTGGGAAACCAAAAAAGAGGATATTAATGAAATCGAGGTAATCTGGAACAGGCTTGCAGAATCTGATTACAATGTTGATGACGTGAGTTGGAAGGATTATGTTGATGTCGATGACCTGATCGCAATTCAATTTTGGAAGCAACAGCACATGCTGCTGATGCTAACGATGACGGGAGTGGAGATGATGAAGAAGAAGATGAAGCCGAAACAATTAATGTTGGACTCCCGGGAAAGAATAACATTGTAAACGCAATTGAAATATTGCAATCTGCAATTGAAATGACAGAAGATGTACCGGATGAGGTCCAACACTGCCTTTTTAAGATAGAATCGTTTATTAAAAAGGTACACACCCCAACTGTAATGACTCAAATTACTAAAATTACAAGTTTCTTTAAGTAATTTTATAAATTTATAAATAATAAAGGCTTTTAAACAAAAATAATATTAATCCCTCTAACTCGAAATTTTCCAAAACTCTCTCTAACTCTAACTAATTTTGATATCCCGTGAAAATTCTACTTAGAGGGAGTCGACTGTATTTCAATAAATTCGATTCGATGAAGTGTTGTTTGTGGTATGCCCATATCTTGAGATCAATCTAGATTCGACGTATAAGTTTAAAATGAAATAAAACGCTTAAAAATCTTGGTATTGGTTCTATTGAAAAATTAATTTTATTTTATTTATAATTTTATATCGAAAGTCCAGTTTTCGACGAGTTCTTCGAGCAACTGGCCGTATATCGGCAATAACGTGGCGAATGTTCACTTTTAAGCCGTTCATTGTCTGTGGTTTATCAATGTAGGCTGATGTGACTACACATATTCTCACAGTAATCCATAAGTCTCAAACAACAACATCTTTGAGACCAATTCATAATATTTCCTTCAATAAGGCAGCTTGGTATTTCCAATTGGAAGCAAACTCCCGGGACCGTAATGGATGGAAGGCTACAGTTGTTCAGACTTTGACCCTTTAAGGATTGCCATCCTGATAAGTAAGTAAGTAACAAGTACATATCAATGACTCCACCCATGAAGACACCAAACAGTGACTTTTTGTGGATGTAATTGCTTCTAAATTTCCTTCACTCCAAATGCAACAATTTTGCGTGTTAACATAACCATTCCAGCAATAATGAAAACGAGGATCAACAGCAATCTCGTTTTAGCTCCATACACCGAACGATGTATAGAATGGTCAAGCGGCTTCAATTCTTGCTCGACCTGGATCTTGTAAACTTCTGAACTAAGACCCCTGAAAATTACGCTCCACAGTGGCACCAGCTTCTTCGGTATGCAATGTTCAATGGTTCTGCGAATGCATATTATCAATTAGTGTACGCTGTAAAGTTCGTCATTGTATCTCCTCCTCCATTCCCCGTCTATGCAGACGGAAGCGAAAATCACCCGGATAATTTTCCTCTCAAAGCAGCCAAGAGCATCCTCATCCATTTTTGATAAAGTCCATGCCTCTGCGCCATAGAACGGGATTGGGATTATTATAGTCTTATACCTACGTAACATAGGGTCACTTTAGTTGTTCGAGACAGGGCTAGTCAATTGCTTTTTTAACCCAAAGAATCAGCGATTGGCAAGAGTTAGCCTTCGTTTGATCTCAGCGCCAATGTCCTTCTCTGAATTGATAGCGGAGCCTAGGTAGATAAAGTCC
This sequence comes from Volucella bombylans, assembly GCA_949129095.1. Lineage (NCBI taxonomy): Eukaryota > Metazoa > Arthropoda > Insecta > Diptera > Syrphidae > Volucella > Volucella bombylans. The sequence goes on from OX422141.1 coordinate 170,344,991, forward strand.
TTAACAAACTCAAAGTTATATCTGTCGAGAATGAGGTTTTGTCCGACACATCGTTGTTGGATGTCCTTTCTGGTTGACAGCATATACAATACTTGATATTGACCTCGTTGACCGTTAAACTCATCTTCACCACTTCCGTCTCAATACTCCTGACACCGACATAACACTTCTTTCTTCTTATTATGTGAATATCATCGGAGTATGCGGGTAATTGAACGGATTTTTGAAAAATTGTGCCTCCGCTTTTCTTGCAAGAATGATGTTAAAGAAATTGCATGACAGCGCATCGCCTTATCTAAATCCTTTTTTGACATTAAATGTCTCGGTGAGTTCATTACCGACCTTGATGGTAATGTGCATTATCCATCGTCATCATACACAAACGGACGAGTTTGGCAGGGATGCCAAAACTAGACATTGCTCTGCATAGCTCGTCTCTATAGATGTGTCATACGCGGCTTGTAGGCGAAGTTAAAAAGACTGATGCCTTTCTATAGTGCGCAGTTCAAAGGGTCACCTTTCTTGGGGATCGGACAAACGGTGCTGAGGTTCCCTTCATCGGGCATATATACGTCCGACCATATTTTACAGATGAGTTGGTTGGTTGATAACCAAGTCATCACTTGCCGCTTTGAAGACCTCGGCGGTCAAGCCGTCCGCTCCAGCAGCTCTGTTGGGCTTAAATTTAGATATGGCTATCTTCACTTCATCCAGGTCGGGTGGACAGAATTGTTGTCTGACAGCGGCATTTGGTTTGTCATCGCCGTTATACTGTCTACAGATGTGCTCTTTCGAAATCCTCAGTATCGGCTGCCACGCTACTACTATGTTCCCTTGTTTATTTCTACAAGCTATAGTTCGGGGTTTATGTCTTTACCTTTTAGTACAACTTCCGAATCTCATTCTTGGAGTAGAATCTCGTGAGCAGCTCTAGTCCTTCTATGCAGCCCCGCTTTGTATGCATCTTGTTTAGCTGCATGTGCTTAACAGTACTCGTCATCAAACTATTATATCAAACTATTCGTGGTGACTGAGTGAAACCCATCACATCAGAGGCGGCATCTCTGATGGCGTTTTGACAATGTTGCCACTGGGAAACTTGATAGGAAAAGGATTTGGCGATCTTTTGTGATTGTACCCGTCCAACGCTAAACTTCCTCACAGAGTTAGCTTGCCTCTGCGATGTTCGGCATATCCGCAACTGTATCTTGACTACAAAATCGTAATGGTCCGAGCCGATGTTGGCCCTCCGGAACATTCAGACATCCATAATACTGGAGGAGTGCCTTGCGTCGATCGCAATGTAGTCAATCTGGTTGACGGCTGATTAATCAGGAGTTCTCCAAGTTCTCTTATATGCGGGAACCGCGTGCTAGTCGATTAGCCTGAATCCGTTATTGGAGGTGGTGTGGTGCAGGCTATGCTTTCCGACAATACTACCAAAGATGCCCTCTCTTCCTATCTTTGCATTAAAGTCGCCGAGGACAATTCTAAAGTTATAGCTAGGCCACTATTCGTAAGTCTTGTCCAAGAGCTACTCGTAATAAAAGTAAAAGCCAGCCATCTTTGTCCTCTGTGGAGTCGTGCGTATGTTGTTAAATTTAACGAGGCCCTCGTTAACATGCCGGAAACTCAAGACTTCTTTCCTAAGTCTGACTCTAACAACAAATCCGCATCCAAATAGGCGCTGCTTTTGCCGTAATTGACAATCACGGTAGAACAGAGTGTCGCTAAATTAATCACCCTATCGGAAGATGGTATAATTTTTGCAAATGGCGTCGTACGTCAACCATATTTGACATTTGTGAACAGTATACAAACAGACAAGCAATGGAGCGCTATGCTTCCCAAGAGCGTGGAATAATTGTGTCGATGTTTTTGACCAATATAATCGGTCGGTGGTGTTAGCGCAGCGTGAATTTCGACGTCGATTTCCTAATCGTGTCGCGCCAACTGGGCAAACATTCCGGCGCTTGGCTACTCGACTCGAACAGAGTTCCACCACAGGAGACCATGCAGGGCGTGACCGCCACTGGACTTTTCGTTTGACCGAGATTATCGCGCCTGTGGCTGCCGATGTCGCTGAGAACGAAAAAAACAACAACCAGACGACGGGCCACGCAATTGGGCGTCACCAGACGGACCCTACAGCGAATTTTAGTGAAAGACTTACTCGTACACATGTTCCCGTACAAAGTGCAAACAGTGCATTAGTTAATGCCTTCTGACTGTCAGTCGCGTGTACGTAAATTATTGTAAAGCCATCCTCAATCTCAACAACGAAGAGGACGATTTTGTGTCCCAAATCATCATGAGCGACGAGGCGCTTTTCCACTTGAACGGTTACGTCAATAAGCAAAATCTTCGTGTCTGGGGCACTGAAAATTCGCGTGTGATGCACGAAGAGTTATTACATCCACTCAAAGCCACTGTGTGATGCGGCATTCACGCGGGCGGAGTGATTGGGCCGTATTTTGTTGAGGACGCCATCGGCAATACGGTCACTGTCACTGGCCAACGCTACAGGGCCATGACAAATAATTTCTTACTGCCGGAATTGGATGCGCGGGGCTTGGGGAACATGTGGTTTCATCTCAACCATCCAAGACTTCTTTCTTTGAGGCTATAAATGCGATAAAACGGGCATAAATGTGTATCAACACTGGCGGCAGCCACTTGGCGGATATCATCTTTTCCACTTAACAGAAACAATTGTAGAGGTCCAAATAACAATTTCCATCACTTTTTAGTAAAAAAGTAATTCAAAAATAAAATTGGATGATTAATTTTGCTCCACCTTGTATATGTCATAGTTTTTCATCCTCCTTTTGTCCGGCCCATCCCATCGCATTTCTTGGATTGCGATAACATCTGCTTGGTAGCAGTGCAGGGTCACCGCTTGTTGTTCGGCTTCACTTGGCCTATTAAGGGGAGTAACATTCCAAGTACGGATCCGATGATCAATGTTCTTATTTCGTTTGCAGGAGTTTTCAACAGTAGATCCGTCCATATCAGAGGCTTGTTGTTGCTTCATAACTATGGATTTTTTTCCATGGCCGGGCACTTACCCGTACAGATCCAGTTCTATTATAGAGACCACTAATGAGGAGTCGGTAACATCGAAGCCAGTAACTTGTTCGGGGATGTGAGCGCTGCCGTTGGTGCATTAAGAACTCATCCGCCACAAACTCTTCCAAGACCCTGACTTAGTCTCGAAAACTCTTACCGGCCTGAGCTCCAAATATGTCGGAGTAGCCCGGATAAAGTCTTATTTGTCTTATTTTCGATAGATGGCAAAATTGACTGGCTATTCCATGAATAGTGAAATGAAACATTTTATTCAAAAACTGTGTAGTACTTTCTTTACTATTACTGGTACCTTTACTTTCTTTTTTCACTCTTTTTATTAGCACCATATTTTGTTGTTACTTATTCCAAGGAGATAAGCATTTTTCAAGTTTTCGAAGTTGATAACAAAAATTGTTTTCTTAAATCCGCATTGATTGATGTTAGAACACATGACTTAAAAGTGATCGCCTTAGAACAATATACTTTCATTTAAGTACTCGTATCATATTACTTCTTATCTAACAACAACATTCTTATCGTAAAGCATTTAGGAATGCGCAATTATGAAAATAAATACGAGTATACATTCCAAAAATTATTCTAATATTGAATATTTGATTCGGGAAGTGCAACTAACTCAGTAGCTCCTCCTCATAAAAATTTAAAGGACTTTTTAATTGCTGTATAAATTGTCAGAGTATCAGCAGCCTGCTACTACCACCCCTTTCAAGAAGTCGACTTCTAAATCACCGCAGTGTCAATATCCTTTTTAGGGCTCTACTCTAGAAACTTTTTGAATTGAATTGAATTGAATTGAATTTGTACTTTCGCCTTGGTTGTTTGTATACTTTTTTGTCATTCACATATACATTCGCAAATATATCCAGGCATATAAATGAATAATGAAATATGGGTTAGGAAGACTTATGAAGTCTTTCATAATTCAAAGGAGAATTGTTTTCCACATCGGAGAAAAGAAAATGATAATTTATTAGGTTATTGCTTTTCAAGTGGCTTAGAAATGCTTATAACGGATGTATCATTTGTGCTCGTGTGCATGCACATATGTACATATACATACATACATATCTCTTTAATATTTTTAGATTTAAATGCAGTCTCACTGCGGATTACATACTCGTATCAAAATAAATGTGGCTTTTGGTTACTATGAAATATTGAAGCAATCACATCTGAGATTTCAGTCTGAGGTAAACATGCAGATTTCATTATGGGAATTAAAAAAATTGTTTTAATTTAAAATTAGAACGACAAAATCTGAGTTTCCTTCTACTTCAGAGGACATTGCTGCGTGTGGGCGCACGCCCCCTTTCGGCCTTCACAATTTCAAATTGCGTATGGTCAATTGGACTTGAAAAAGAAAAAAATAAAAAAAGCACAAGTGGCAATTCTTATTACAATCGAACAAGAGCCGATACATGGAGTCTCCAATATAAGGATCTCGGATATCTTACCTACTGCTTTAGGTCTGCCGATATCCAGTACAACTTCGCATCATTTTCTTTTTGTTTTGGTGCGGGGTTAAATTTTATTCGGACCGGAGTTTAGCTGTGCTCTAAATACCCGCAGTTTTTGACAAGATGTTTACAGCGCTCACATGTTATATTTGATAAGGCTAACTCCTACTGAATTTTTGGCTTATTCCCTGCATGCATTTAACTTTCATTTGAACGTCATCATACATATCGAGTATGGTCCTCATTTTCGATTCAAGTGCATTTTCCAAATCGATGAAGACGATATGCAGATCCTTCGAAGTGTCGCGATGCCGACCACAAAGCCGCATTGGACACCATGGAGTCCATTATTTGATAACATTATGTTTTGGACCCTCGTTCATTTTCAAAGTATGCTACTAATGCTGAAATTGCTTGTATTGCCTTTGCCTTTATATAGTAAAGGGTATTTTCTTTTAGGGGTTTGGTTTTTAAACTGGCAACACTGTTTCTACAGATTGTCAATTTGACAGTTGAAAGTGGATTTGTGGTTAATACGAGTACGTTTTGCCATTTTACGATGAATAGATTAACGCCAGAACAGCGCGTGCAAATTGTGCAAACTTATTTTGAAAACCATGGTTCGGTTCGCCAAACTTATAGTGTGCTACGTCTATTTTCCGGTCGACATAATCGTCCATCTGAGTAAGTTATTCGGAATAAGATGAATCGTTTTCGCACAGAAGAAATTATTGCCGTTGTGGAGCGCAGTGTTGAGGAGAATCCGAATGAGTCGATTCGCCATCGTGCACAGCAATTGGAGATATGCCCATCCACTTTGTGGAAGATTTTACGGAAAGATCTTGACTTAAAAGCTTATAAGATCCAGCTTGTGCAAGAGTTGAGACCGCGTGACCATTATGCGCATCGTAGGTTCGGTGAATGGGCCGAAACCTTGATTCAGCTTGATCCTCATTTTCAACGCAAAATTTTGTTTTGGAATGAGGCCCATTTTTGGTTAAATGGATACGTAAACAAGAAAAATTGCGAATTTGGAGTGGAGAAAACCCAGAAGCCTTTGTCAAGACGCCCTTACAACCATTAAAACTCACAATTTGGTGTGCATATTTCTTTAAGGCCGATACCGGCCAGATTGTTACCGTCAATGGAGAGCGCTATAGAAATATGATTTCTGACTTCTTCGTTCCTCAGTTGAAGAGCATTGACGTGACAGAGCTTTGGTATCAACAAGATGGCGGAACATGCCACACGCTGCGCGACACCATCAATTTATTGCTGGAAACATAATGGACCTGTGAACTGGCCTCCACGATCCTGTGATTTCACATCTTTAAATTACTTTCTTTGAGGAAATGTGAAGTCAGTAGTCTATGCCGATAAACCAGAGACATTGAACGATTTGGAAGTCAACATTCGTGTTGAATTTGTATTGAATTTGTCATCATTTAATTGGACGAAATTGCGAGCGACTTGAATTCAAAATTTCACAGTGGTGCCAATATTTCGAATGGTATGTTGTGTTGCAATCTTATATTAGCTCATTTGCCTCCGCTTCGAATTTTGCTTCTTGCCTGCTTATAGGATGTGAGGGTACCTCTTCTAAGTCCCGATAGGAATCCCCTACTGCTATTGCAAGTTCTCTAGCTGCTGTTTTTTGCGCCTCTTTATGGATACCTTCGTAGTCGAACTTGAGAAGCACTTTATCAGTCCACGCTATAAGGGATTGAAGAGCTAAAATCAAAGAGGAATAAAATAAAATCAAGATGAATTGAAATTTCATTCGGTATTCGTATTTACCGATTTTACCATCAACACCACTTACCATCACTTAGACCGCTGTAAAAGTATTTGTCTGAGATTCTTCCGCTTAACATCAATGGTGCTTTACACTCACGCAAGAGGTGTGTCATCAATTTTAAAAGTTTCTGGATATTTCATTCTGATAGCTAAAAATATAATAAAACTACAAGATGTAGAAATAGAATTTTTATTTCATGCCTATTTCTTTATTACAATTTGTGTTAGGCTCACGTTTATTAAATTTTGTTACGTTTACGTTTATTACAATTCGATTGGACCTCTTGCAGCATCGTTTAGGAAATAATTTGTGTTCAGCGTTGCACAGTTGGTAAGTTCGTCAACTACTTCGCCGAAAGTATGGGTTCAATGTCCAGATCATACAAAGAAAAAAATTATTTCTAAAATCACCACCTTTTTGATAGGTACGAGTAATAGCAAACCTCTGAAAGTGGAAATCTCTACTTGTGAGACTCTTATTCTTTTTCCGTTCGGACTCAAAAAGAAACCATAGGCCGCTCTTCACAAAATGACGGACGGACATCACATTGAATAAAGAGACTAAACTCAAATGTAAACTTGGCTGTTTACCTACTATCATTTTTCTTTAGTAACTTCTTTCTGTTTTTTTCGATCTAGCTTTTGTTAATCTTAACGTTAAACATGTATCACGAAGGTACATATCATCTTCTATTTACCTGGATTTTCGTTAATACGAATGTGTTGAATACATCCTTCATACTTAAAGCGGTTGCATGAGCCTCATATGCTGTACCTAATTCATCCCTTTTGCAGTATAGCACAAAACAAAATACATAGATAATACACCTCAAAATACTAACATATGGTATAATAGCGCTTTTGCCTATTGGAGACAATAATTTATGGCCGAAACCAGGAGAATTTCGTTTCTGTCACCCTTGAATTTTCTTTAGACGTCCATATTGACCTTTTTACTTTGTGGCTACGGATATCCAGTGTATAAATCTGGGCTGAAGTACCTGTCTGTTATATGGATAACAAATTGGGATATTTTATCATCACCATTAAGGAGAGCTACAACACAAAGAGGAATATGGAATGCTTTCGTATACTCATCGTTTGTGAGATAGGCCATGTGCTGCGTTTGCATTTGTCTGTTTTTAATTTATTGTATTTTCCTAAGACTGTTCCTGTCATTAAGAGTCCCTTTTTCTAGTTCACAAATGGATTCTACCAAATCATTCCAAAAATTTTGCGAGCGTTTTTCAATCGCGGCAGAAGGCAGCGGTTGTGCAGGAGTTCATTACTCAAACTATCTAGCCTATTCTAGATTTACTGAATACTGCAAATTTTTTCTGAATAGAGCTCAGTTATTAACCCTTCAATTGCCTTTGCAAACAGAAATTTAATTTCTAAAGTTCCTCCTTCAAATCTTACGTTATGCCAAAACTCGATTGCTCGAAATTATCAGCCTCTTAGCAGTTTGTCGATATGCTGCATACAGTATACTTATACAGTTTCTTCGAGTACCAATAGAAGGTAAGTGCCTTAGGCCAACGGAGAATCTATTGTGCCCATACTGTGATAGGATTGTTCCTGAGAACTTATGAGAGAGAGATCGTCAGATTTGCACCAACTGGCTAATGATATGAGTGTTAGGAGTCTCCTTAATATAATATTGCGTAAGTTATCCAGGTCCATGAAGAAATGGCATCCTGGAATTCTCATTCTTCTTTTGAATAGGCATGATAGTCACGAAGCAGATGACGTATAGACGTAATTTTCTCCTCATCCTCCTGTCTTCTGCAGAAGTCACTGTAGCAGTGTCCCATACACGTACCAAAGAGTCGCGCGTTCCAACTTTTAAGTTTTACTAGAGAGTGTACCCTGTTCTTTCAAAGAGTCCCAGCTACGAGTATTGCGTTCACTTATAAGATATCCATCTGACCTTTAACCCAGTATAGGTTTATCGTATACCATGTGATATCTCATTCAAGAAATTCTGGCAGATTGCTACTATCCTTGATCTGATTATCGCGGAGTCCCAACCCCTGACTTGCCTGACTATTCGTGTAAACCTCCCGGCGATATAATTTTAAATTATAATTGTTGCTGCCTGGATAATGGCAGTTATTGCAAGTTGGAAGACACTGCATTTATTCTACAATAAATTCCGAAGAAGCAGCATATGTCCCGATTTTTGATTTTAGAACCATCGATATATTGTAGAAGAAAGACCAGTTCGTCCATGTTGGTGATTTGTCTTTTACTCCACTGACTTTAGTCGTGAATTCTATCGGGAATCTCTGTCAAAGTGCAACCTTCGAATCATGTGATATTTGGTACGTTTTCTGCAGTTTCTTAAAGAGAAAGTATGGAAGCTATGCCGTAAGTTGCAAGATGTTCTTGGCACACCCTAAAAACCGTTTCCGCCTCAGAATCATTGCAGTATAGATACAGCGAAATGATGCTGAGTATAATATAGTCTTTAATGAGGCTATAGGCGTTGTCCTGATCGATCCCAGAATATCGATGCAATTATCCTGTGAATTTAGTTAAGTTTGAGAACTGGTAGTGCGCCTATAAAGCCCTTAACTGTATGTCAGGACTGGCATCAGAGTGGTCCGGTTTGGGATACAGATATTTTGTGATCTGGTTCATTGGTTCATATTATGGAACAAAATCTCGTGGGAGGTACCAACAATCATTCTTCAAGCACACATTTTTTATTTTTTTTTAATAAATGTTTACGAAAATCGCATTCATCTTGGAGAAGTGTCCTCATAATTTTTTTTCTGTTTTATTATTTTGGTGCGTTATAATGTTATATACAAATTCACCATACAAAGTTTTGGTCTTTAGAGAACATCAATTACACTATGCCCCAACATTGGTTTAACAAAGACCTTCATGTGATCATCCCCTCTAGCTCTTTCTGGGAGGAAAATGCTTTCATGGACGACAAAACAATCCACTTCTATACAAATAGGTCCAAAACTAGTAGCGGATAAGCTTAATCTAAGCCTCTCTTCCAAATTTCTGTAGTGTGTTCCATACGAAATTTTGTCTGGTCTTGGCTAAAGAAAAACGTGATATCTGCAAGGGTTATCCGCATCTTTTCGGATAGCCAGGCCGCTATCAAATCCCTAGACTAAGTCTCACTAAATTCTAGAACTACCCCTTGACTACCGATCATCACTTAGGGAGATGGCAGAACAGTTCAACCTTCATCAATGTTGATTGCCGGGGCACAGAGACATTGCAGGAAATTGCAGAGCGACAAACTCGCCAAAATTGGAACAACTCTACCTATTCTACCGGAAACGGGTAGCATCGGTATACCATTCGTTACGTGCAAACTAATATTAAAAGAAGAACTCTTAGGTGGACTGTCGGATCAACATGTCTAGTGACCAAGCATAACTGGTCAAAGCTGGAACTGAATCGCTGCAAGAGTTTGATGTTTCGAAATAGGAAACATCTCAGCGCTATCATAGACTGGACACTGTCTTATAGGCAAGCATGCAAGAAGTCTTGGCGTCTTTACAAATGACTTCTGCAGAAGGTTAGGAGGTTTCTTCTATAAGCGATCATCATAAGGTCAAATTGGTTCCAAGAGTAGTAGGATCACAAATCCACGTGGCACCACAATGGACCAATAGGCCTAAGGGGGTTGGTCTTTCCAACAGCCTAATTTTTAATTTATTTTCAAGTATAAGGTTAAATAAGTTAATCGCCAATATGACTATTTTTTTTTTATTATTACTAAAACATTTATCTAAAATAAGTGTACTCGTACTTTCGTTTACCGTTATTATGAAGAAATAAATAAAAAATAAAACTATTCTGTCATAGTGGCTTTCAGCATCATCGTGTTGGTAATGTAATGAGTTCTCCTTTGTGCAAGCGAAAGATCTTCTAGCAGTCGTGGCAATTCATTTTGCAAAAATTGTAAATAAGTTTCACTGTTTAGTGTTTGTTGTAGTGTGATAGGAACTTATTACCAATTACACCTAATTACACCAATTAAAATAAATGTATTGTCATCGAAATGCCGTTCCAGCAACCAATAGCAAAATTCTGGTAATAACTCCTGAACTGGTGTTGCATGATAAGGATGCAGGTTCTCTCTGCAAAACTTGCAAAATTCGTCGACGGGACACATTTAGGCGTAAAGTCATCTAACGTGTACTAATTGATGGCCCTGTTGCTATTGTATTCAGGAATTGTTCCTCTAATTCTGCATCTCTCACAGCTATGTACCGCATGTGGTTCCGATCGGTTGTAAATATAATAGTTGTTCCAGTTTCTTACAATCTTCTGGGAGTATTTGTAAACACCTTTTGATTAGGGACACGTCGTGTAGGAAATTTTCGTTGATACTTTTCTCGCGCCGCCTCAGCACTGCCATTACTTGAATACTCTGCCATTTAAAAAAAAATACTTGTAATATACCACTTTAACTTCAATGTGTTGCAATCGAAATTCAATAAACAACTGATAAGGGTGAACGAAAGTGCACTTATATTAGAGTATTTTCTAAGTAATAATAAAAAATAGTCATATTGGGTATTAATTTATTTAACCTTATACCTGTAAAACTCCAAGCCCAGATAAAAACTTTGTATGGTGTATGTAACAAAAAAAAAAAAAACCCAACAAATTGTCTTCAAAGGATAAAACAATTCGCTCGGTAGGCTCGAAGGCTCGTTAGCATAATGGCCATATCTTCCACATATTCAATATACGTATTATCAAGAATCTCATCCACCATAAGGTGTCAGATAAGTCCTCTACACATCTCCTTTCCGCGCTTCGCGTTTCCGAAAGTGGTTTTGATTCTAAGCTATTTGCACTTCGTGAATAGAGGGGATGATGTTTTTGGAAAAATTACTGAAAACCAATTCCTATAGTCCGTTTCAAATGACCGTGCAATTTCCTGCGCATGTGCCCTCTTTTCCAGTGATCCTGGAAGTGATCCAGACAAAATTCGAGCGTAACCATACTTTGATGTTGATTTCACTAAGTCTCAGCGCGTACTGATTATTAAACTTGAGTGGCCGGTATTGACAGATGCGAAACCAGAGTGTAGAGAGAATGCATGGACGTGGAAGGCATGTCCATTGTATATTTTTTTCAGTGGTGTTGGCAATGACGATTTTATGGAAAGCACTTTCACAATTATTGTGTTGAAAAGAAGAAATAATGAAAAGATGATATACGCGCATATGATGCAAATGGGTTAAATATGAAAGGAAGTGGAGAAAGTTCAGCCGTTTCGTAAATATCATTTTCCAGTGAGCGGATGAGTAGCATGCGCTTCCAGGCTCTCTTTGCGCACCTTTCCAATTGCACGATGATTTGAAACGGACTATAGTGCAGCAATCGGTGCTGAACGTCAGAGCACCTAGTGCTAGCTATGACATGTGATATCGTCTGCATATACCAAAGTATAGACGTTAGAACTGTTGATTGTGCCAAGCAGCAATTAGTTATGTAATAACTATAGTTGACGTGAATATATGAGTTCAATATTATATAAAAAAAAGGTTAAAATACAAATAATGATAGAGCTAAATTACATATATTTTATGACGATTGCTCTGCGAAACTCGGATTCAAAGTCACGTAATATGATAATTAAAAGTGCATTTCCTTCTTTAATAACGATACGAGTGCGATACGAGTATAGAAAAATAGTTTGTCATCAGAAAACATTTTTTTTTCTCAATCCATGGAATATATGAATATTTTTTTTTTTTTTTTTTTATAAATTTTCTAACTTGCCAATTGCGAAGTAAGTCACTTTGATCTAAAAGACCTTTTATATCATTTAGTCAGAGTTTTCTACCTTCCGAATGAAGTTGATAACACTACTAGCAGAGGAATTCATTAGTTCGTTGGAGCCGAATTGATCCCTTAAGAAAATCTTCCGTCTAATTCCGTTGCGGGCTGGGCATTCACATACGATGTATTCAGTTGTTTCGTTTTCTTCAAGACAAAGTCGGCACTCCGAAAAGTCGACTAGAATCATTTTGTTGAGGTGATATCTTAAACCGTGATGTGCTGTCAGGTAACCCAGTGAGTTTTTGACATCTATTGACATTTTTGTTGAAGGGCAGGATCTAAATCGCGTTTGGCTTGTCTTAGACACGAGCAATTCTCCAATATGAGATGCATCTCGACTACTACCTGCTATTAGTAGGTAAATTGACTGATGGTTTAGAAGTGCAATAGAAGGATTTAGGTACAGTAAAAGGAGGCTCTGAGCCCTTTCTGCCCATTTCGTCAGCCTTTTCATTCCCATTAATGCCCTTATGACCAGGAACCCACCACAGTTTGGTTTTGCTTATAGAACTTACTTTTTGGAGGGTTTTGAAGCAGTACACGACTGATTTGGAGTCAATGATGTTGATCGCTGCTTGACTGTCCGTCAATATATAGATGTTTGCGCCTTTGATACCAGAGTTGTAAATGTGGTTGGCATATACTCGAATGGCGTGGAGTTCTGCCTGAAATACACTGGAACTTTTGCCCGTTAGTATGAGCAACTCCACTTTATGCCATTTTGGCTGTTTGCTAACCCATTGCTTCTTTGCTGGGAATCTCCGTGGCGAAGCATAATGTTTTTTGAAGGCGAACTGTTACTATGGAGATCATATCAACTTCCGGTATTTCGGAGAGCAGGGTCCTTGGGGCCGGGTGATTGCTAAGACTTAACTCTTTAATTTGGTACCATACTTATAGTGCTGCGTAGTGCCACTCTGTTGTTTATAAAGGGTTTTCCAACAAAGTTTGACAACTTTGAATTTAATTTGTGAACGCACTCTTTCATTAATCATCAAACTGTCACTGTCAATTTATTCAGTAAACTCAACATTTTCTTCATGGTAAAATACACGAACGATCAACGTCTGCAAATTATAAAAATTTTCTACCGAAATTCGGAGTCGGTGACTGCAACTTTAAGAGCGTTAACTCCAATTTTCGGTCGTAATTCTTGCACTAGTAGACACGCAATAACAAGTTAATGCAAAAATTTGAGTCTAAATATTCGTTGTGTCGAAAATATCGCTGCTGTTCAGGCGTCCGTAGCATACGATCCAAATCAGTCAATTCCACGGCGTTCTCAAGAATTGGGCATCGCTCAGACCACATTATGGCGTATTTTGCGTAAGGATCTTGGTTTACACCCATACCAGATCAAGCTGACTCAAGAATTGAAGCCGATTTTTTTTTTGTTTTTATAATTTACGCGCGCCTAAGGGGTTAGATACCCTTTTACTGTTGCCAAGGCGCTTGCGGAAAGGTAGAAGGAGGAGAAAATTGTTTTGTAGTGGTTTGAAACTCAGGTGTGTTTGGTTTCGATGTTCGCTCTCCAGGGGTGGGAGTCCGAATAGGACGGAGAGTTTTTCTTCACTCAGAGTGATTCGAGGTATAATTCACAGTATTTTTTTTCTGTGCTTGAAACTCTACAACAGCCAAATCTACGTGTCAGTGTTATGCCTTCACACGCAGAATTTTTCTGTCTGAGTTCCAATTGCACAATGAAAAACTGACTTGCCATGGGCAGGATTCGAACCTGGACCCTCCGAGAGAGAAGCGTTTGCTAGTACCACTACACCACGGCCACCCCCGTGGACCATTTGAAGCGACGTACGTTCTCCGATTGGGTTCTGGAGAAGATGCGCCAGATGATGAATTTCATCGCAAAATCATCTTCAGTGACGAAGCTCATTTTTGGCTCAATCGGTTCGTCAATAAGCAAAATATGCGTTATTGGTCGGGTGAAAATCCACATGTGCTTCGTGAATCACCACTTCATCCACAAAAACTAACTGTTTGGTGCGGTTTGCATGCCGGCGGCGTTATTGGGCCATATTTTTTCGTCGACGATAACGATCGTTACGTTACTGTGAATGGTCAGCGTTATCGCGCCATGATAACCGATCATTTTTGACCCTAATTGGAAGATATGGACTTGGACGACATGTGGTTTCAACAAGATGATGCCACAAGCCACACAGCACACGCTACAATCGATTTATTGAAGAGTAAGTATGGTGAGCGTGTTATCTCGAGAAATGGGCCAGTCAATTGGCCGCCTCGTTCGTGCGATTTAACGCCGCTTAACTATTTTCTGTGGCATTGATTTATGCCTACACGCCGACGACGTTGGTCAGAGCCAACATTGAACGCGAAATAGTGGCCGTTTCGGCCGAAATGAGTGGCCGAGTCGTTGAAAATTGGGTCCAACGAATCGACCGCTTCAAACGTGCCCGCGGTGGCCATATGAACGAAGTCGAGTTCCATTCATAAACGTTTTGAATGTACTTCAAGCTGATAATAAAGTTTTTAAAATATCTCAAATGGTTTACGTTTTATTTAAAAAAAAAGTTGTCAAGTCCTTATTGGAAAACCCTATATATAAGTTTAGGGGCGTTAGTCCTATTATTACTTCTATCGCAGCTGTGGGGCAGGTCCGAAAGTCTCCGAAAATGTCCAGACATACAAGACGCTCTACTCTATTGAGCTTTAAATTGACGGTCTTTTGTGTGACTTTGGTCCACCATACTATAGAAGCATATGTTATGATGGACCTGACCATAATTGTATAAATCCAGTGAGTGATCTTTGGAGGAATCCCCCAAGGGCAGGCCAACAAAGCGTTGGTTACTTTAGTTTTTTATTGTTTAACTGAGAGTTCCAGTTGAGCTTTTTATCCTGGATTACTCCCAGATATTTGACCTCGTCGGAGTACCCAACGATTGTATCGTTAAGTGAAACTATACCCAAGTTTTTTCTTTTAGTGAGTAGAAGTTTACTACTTAAGAAAAAAAAAGAAAAAAAAATCTTCGAGAAGAAAAACCTTAATTCTATAGTTTTTTTCTGAATTTAATGCTTTTATGGGTAGTCTGCTTTATCATGGGTAGTCTAGAGGTAGTTTATTTAAAAAAAAAAAATCATGACAAGGTCAAACCGATGATGTTACTAAACATTTTCGTTTCATTTTCATCTGATGTTCACGGTTTCAGTGGCTATCACTTTCGAAATGGCTACAAAATATGCTAATCGAATTCACCCTGGGTTAACTTTTCTACGAAATTTGTCATCAAAGTTTTATGTTTGAATACTAATGAACTCATTAAGAGTAGTTATTAATTTAGTCAGGTATTGGTGAGTTCAGTCTGTTTTCTTCTATTTTTTGCCTTTTTTTGCATTTTCTGTTACGCCCAATAGTTTTTTTTTGTTGATTGAATTCATTCAGACGACAGAGCATCTGTTTGTCAATTATGTATACATTTTCCTGTTTACATAAATTTGTACACAGAACAAGACACAAGTAGGAGGACATAAGGGTATGTAGATCTAGAATTTTGACATTTAAATGGTGAAAAAGCTTTTTAGTGTTTCCGTTTGCATTTGCAGCTGGCATAATTGGACGCTATATATGTAAATGGAGTATTATATTTTTGAAATTAATTGAAGTGTAGTTTTTAATTGCAAAATATTGTTTTGTATTCCATTTTTCTTGGCGTCTACAGTGCTGTAGATTTGTCTGGGACTGTCTACCATCTATAGGTTTTCAATGCAAATTAGTAAAGGTCCTCTGGCGTTTTGAGTGGTGCTCTTTTCGAAAGTGTTTACAACTCTTCTGACCGAAATCAATCACTTTAATATTGGGTGTTGGTAGCTGGAACGTCCTTACATTATTCCCGCTGATTTAGATGAACCGTATTTTTGAAAAACGCTTCAATTTTGTTGGATAAATTCAAATTACCTGTATTACACTATGATCTTTCAGTTGGGCAGGAGATTGGTAGGTGCATATGCGAAGGACCGATCGATTCTTTATCTAACCACTTGTGCATGACGTTAATTTTTCGGAATTTCTTAACTGCGTTCAACATATTTCACAAAAATTTTATGAACTGCGGTGATCCCTTGCATTGATCATCTATTGGTGACCATCACCTGTTATGCAATAACAAATGTCATTAGATTTTCACATTTAGATTTCGTCTAAAAACATTTCGTTTTTCAGCAAAACCTATAATTTTTTGCAAAATTCATGCGATACTAAGGAATGCTTTTTTTATAATTTGTTGACCATTTTTTTAAAGCATAGGTTTCTTGGTCAGTGTGGCACATAGCGCCATCTTTTTGGAGCCACATATTGTTCGAATCAATGTCGTCCATATTTTCGAAGAAATAATTAATCACTGATAGCTGTCCGGTAACCTTGGCTCCACCAAAAAATGCCCTGCTGTCGGTGTAATATAGTCTCATGAGACCCTTCTTAATTTGCGTCACTCCAGAAACTGCAGTTTTGTTTATTTACAACCCATTGAGCCTAAAGTGAACCTTGTCACGACAAATGATTTTTCAATAAACATAAGGGTCATAAAAATCATAAGCCCAATTTGAAAACTTCCGTCGCTTTGTTTACAGAAGCCCCAAACTGGACAGCAATTCGGCATTTAACGAGTTTGAGGCGCTGTCTGACTCCATACAAAGAATTGTATCCCTGTACCTTCATACTGAAATCGTAATTACGGACGATTTCAATTTACACAATTCTGATTGGCTTCGACATTCTGGACAGACAACACCCAAAAGACGGTGTGGTGAGATCTTCGCTGCGAAAAATAACTTGACCGAACTTGTAAATGAGATCACACGAATACCAGACGTTGATAGTCATACCGCGAACACCCTGGACTTGTTTTATCATATCGTCTAATTTCTCGTACACGAATCACACAGTTGGAGAAAAGATTCCTAAAAGAATCGTATGGCAATAGGATAATGTCAATTGGATCGAACTTAACAGCTTCTTTAGGAATTTTAACTGGTCGTTACGTTTCCTCGATAACGACGTGGATGCCGCTGCTGATATGATCAGAAACACTGTTCTCTTTGGAATTAGATGCTTTATCCCTCATCGGATGAAGAGTATCAAACCAAAAGAAAAGGCATGGTACGTCTCGAGCTGTGAAGAGTCTGTCAGGGTTAAAGAAAGGTTTTTTCTGTCCTACTAAACAAGAAAACCGATTCAAACGAGCCAGGAATGACTTAAGCGTGTACAATTCCAATGCGACCAAAAGCTAAAGCAAAAAATACTACAGTGTCCCAAAGGTAATTAAAAATGTTTATTCGATAGTCAAAAACGTTATAAATTCTGCCTCATCATCCTTCTCAACGCTCATTTAGAATGCCATTCTAGCTGTTAGCTCTTTACACAAGGCCAATCTGCTTGCTGCACACTTTACGGCCAGCTCAAAACGTCCAGATTGTGCTTTGTTTCAGCCTACATATGAGTGCGTCGAATCTTCAATGAGACGAATCCACTTTTACACTAATTCATAAATATCTTAACATTCACAAATCCGCTGCTCCAGATGGTATATCTCCCCTACATCTGAAGATGTGTTCTTTCTCGCTGGAAAAACCACTGCGTAAGCTTTTTCATCAATCCTACCTTTACCGTCCCTAAAAAAAGGTGAATCATCTTCTCTCTCCTCCTACAGACCCATTGCACTTACGAGGGGCGTTCAATATATTCTCGGTATCGATATGAAGGAAAATGCGAATTCAATTTAAATTGTTTTTATTTTTCAATATAATCTCCCCTAATATTAATGCATTGGTTACATCTTGAGATAAGCTTTTTTAAACCCTCAAAAAAATAAATTTCCTCTTTCTCTGCAAAATACCCATTTATTGCCGACTTGAGTTCTTCATCATCCGAAAATCTTTTTCCACGAAGACATTTTTTCAAATCCGGAAACAGGAAATAATCACTAGGGGCAAGGTCTGGACTATAGGGTGGGTGTTGGATTTCTTCGAAACCACAATCTCGCGCAGCAGCCTTGGAAACTCGCGCCGTGTGAACAGGAGCGTTGTTATGAAGAAGCAACACACCCGCTGCGAGTTTACCCCGTCTTTTCTTTTTAATTTCCCCCCGCAAATTATGCAAAGTGGAAGCGTAGGATGTGGCGTTGATGGTTTCACCTTTTTTTGTACTCAATGAGCAAGATTCCCTTTGAGTCCCAAAAAACTGTGGCCATGAGCTTCCCGGCAGACGGAGTGACTTTGAACTTCTTCGGGGGGTCTGTTCCTTTTTTATGCCACTGCATGGACTCTTGTTTGCTTTCAGGGTCATAGTGGTGGACCCATGTTTCGTCCCCAGTAACAATTCGATCCATAACACCGTCCGCGTTCTCACTACACATCTCCAAAAGCTCTCTACAGCATGCGATTCTCACTTTTTTCTGAGGCGCTGTGAGCATTCGTGGCACCCACCTTGCACTGACCTTTGAAAGGTTAAGATGGTCATGAAGAATGGTGTGAATGGTACCAATTGAAAGCTTGGTGATCTCTGCCATCATTTTCACCTTTATTCGGGCATCCTCAAGAACAAGTTTTTCGACTTCTTTGATGCTTTCTCCCGTACAAGCAGTAGCCGGGGCGCCGGAGCGGGGGTCGTCTTCAATGCTCTCTCTGCCTCTCTTGAACTCACTTGACCACTTTTGCACAGTTGATAATGAAGGTGCGGAACCCTGGTAAACAGCCACCATCTCTTCATGAATAGTTTTTTGACTTTTTCCTTGCTTAGTGAGAAATTTAATTACAGCGCGATGCTCAATTTTCACCATCATCGTCTCAGTTGCCATTATGATTCTGTTTAACTAGAGATAAAACGCGAATTAATAATCACATTTATATGAAATTTTACATGAATGCACTAAAATAATATTATTACTTGATAAATAAGTCAATTTATATATACAATCATAGCTTCACCCCGATACCGAGAATATGTTGAACGCCCCTCGTAAGTCCCTTCTTTCCAAGGTCATGGAAACGCTGATAAATCATCAGCACTTGATAATTCTAAGGCATTTGACAGAGTTTAGCAATAGGTTCTTTTATCTAAAATGCGTGCATTTGGGATCGACGACTCTCTTCTTCAATGGATTATAAACTACCTTCCGTAACGTTCAATTCAGGTTGTCTTGGATGGTTTCAAGTCCGGTATTCACAAAATAAATGCTGATGTGCCCCAGGGCTCCGTTCTGTCTCCGAAACTCTTTTTAATTTTCATTAATAATCTCTTGTCTGCTAATTCTAATCCAATATATTCTTTTGCTGATGACAGTACTTTCTGCTCTTCATACATATTCGTCCCCGGACTCACGTCCGGCTGTAGAACGAGAACGGCAGTGTATGTTAAGCTCATTAAATTCCGATATTAACAGCATAACCAATTGGGGAACTATCAACAGGCTGGAATTTAATGCTTCCAAAACTCAATGCTGTCTGCTGTCATTAAAGCGAAATTCAAACACCCAGTCACTATCCATGAATGGAACTTGCATCGTTGAAACTGAAAAACTTTCCATTCTGGGTATGTACAAGTATGTCACTGACAACTTACGTTGGAATGGCTACATATTTGATGTCGCCAAAAATGCTGAGAAATGTCTAAGTTTCCTCAAATGTTGTAAGAAATAGTGTCTCATGTCTCTCTCTGTTCTATCACTATTTCCACCACCAGTGCTCTATAGTAACCGCCAATAGCATTCAGCCCTTCAAACATCAGTACACACTCAAGCCCACTTTCGGACGTACTCTAAAATAGCAAGATTCGTTCTAAAGCCGTACAACTCGCTTATGGAATGCCCTGCCAAGCTCTCTATTCCGATACCTCTTCTCCCTAATTTTCCTTCACAAACATTTTAAGTTTGTAATAACCCCTTGAGCGCACGCTAATTATAAAAAAAAAAGGTTTGCGGTTGTCCGCGTCTTTATTACACTTTATAGTCGATATTCCTACCTTAACCTCGGCGGAAAGATTCTTCGTCGTCTTTGTTCAGGGTGAATGGTTCATTCTGCCTGACAGCAGTATTTCGAGAATCATCACCATTACACAGTCTGCAGAAGTATTCTTTCTCTATTCTCTATTCTCTATTCTCACAGTCGGTGATGCTTCTACAATATTACTCGTATCATAGTTAGCCATGTTCATCTTTGCAGACTTTCATTCTGGCTTTGTAGCCCTGTTATGCTCGTTTTAATCTCTGAGAAAACTCAAACGTTATTCCTGCAGTAGCATCTTGTCACTTCCTCGAACACGTACTTCTTGTGCTCTTTAATTTTTTTCTTTTTTTAGAGGCCTGTGCTCTTCCCTTCTTTTCCGCCGGTAGAGCTCATAATGCATAACAGAAATGTTACAAAAATGCAGCTTTCACTGGTAAAAATGCATAGTCCAATATTCTTAACACTTCCGAAACTAGCACGGTTGAGATTTGAAGTACTGCTTAATCCACTTGACTCACCGGGCTTACCCACCTACCGATATCTTTCTGAAGAATAGGCAATCACCTCCAAAATAGGCTGTTTTTAAATCCAGTTGCCGTAAAACATTACTTTAGAAACTTTTTTACACTAAATGGTAGGAACTTCCTTAAAAGAGGCATAGGGGGACTTCTTCATATAATAAAATGTGTGAATTATGAAAAGAAACTTGTTTTTTTTTCACAGCTAAATCGGCAACTTTATATCTTATAACCTAAAACATCATATTAAATATAAATCCTTGTTAATTCTCAACAGAGCTGTAATATTATATTTTTCTTTAAATCGTATTTGACTCGCCTAGTCCCAGAGACACTCTAACATTTTCTGTTGCACTATATCTACTTAATAATTCAAGAAAGTCAAATAAAAGAAAAAAATTCTTTCACATAAGTAGATAAACCCTATTTTGCCACTCTCAATTGTGAGATTGACACGAGTATCATCCCGAGAATCTCCTTTTGACATTAGTTTTATTTAAAAAGAAAAAGAGAAAAACAAATAAAGAATACATTATTAATAATTTATGCAGCGAAACACTCCTTGCCGCTGTAAATAAACAATTTTTAATTTTTCAACAAAAAAATTATTAGCAAAAAACCCATGCCGGCGCTAAGTCAAATGAAATAGCCAAGGTCACTCTGAAACATCATCAAATTTATTATTCAGAATTCTCTAAGATGTAAGCGCACATAGCCCGACCGATGTCAAAATACAAACACATATAGTATACATGCTCGCATCTATTTTCTTTTTCTTTTTTTTAATTCCAGATGGATAAGAAAAATGCAATGTGGAATTTAAAAAAAAAGAATATAAATGTTGGAATTGATATTTTTATTTGAGTTGAATATTTGAGTACTCGTACCTTATGATACGTTTTTATATGCCTCGGGTGCTAGGAAAACTCATTCGGCTTGACTTTGTGACGCGCTCCTAAGTCATGAACCATCTAAGAACATGGGCTGATTTTAAGTATCACAGCTATAAACATGAATCGGCTATTTGGTGAATTTTCATAGCTTCGTTTGACTGACCTGACTTGTGTGAATTGTGGCAATATTACTCGTATATTTCTCATTATCATTTTATGAAATGTCCCACACTCATTTCCTATGATTTTAAGTAAATTTAAACTAATTTAAATGTCATCGGCTATAATAACGAAACTAAATTTTGTTTGGGTTGAACAAGAGTGATTAAACTTGAGCACTACAGAGATTCTACAGATAATTCTTTACCTTTTAGCGAATATTTAGTCTTTGTGCGACTGATTCGTAAACCATTGCCCTCTAATCTTAGTCCGATTATTTATTATTGTTTGTGCTGTTTACGATTGCGTTCTCGCAATATTCAATGCAGTTTCTTATTATATTGTATATATTTAAAGCACGGAATATTGGTCACAGCCCAAGTTTACTTTTTGAAATGATAGCGCCATCCTTATAAAATTTCTCGAAACGCCTTCTACAGATCGGAAGAGACAGTGTGCAGAGTTTTTGGGGCATCATTATGTTGCACTATCATTATTCGTGGGATTTAAGCTTCGCGTAATGCATTGGCTTTTATAAAGGGTGACCAGATAAGAACGATAGGAAAACAGATTTAAATAAAACGACGACCGTGTGAGATATAAAATTGATTCTGGCTTTATTTTGAAGCTACGATCATGTCATTATGTGTGGAATAGCGCATCATTCAGATAGCCGCTTCAAGTGGTCGGTCCAATTTTGACTCGATCCAATATGTGCGGCGTTATTCCGGCAATAGCGTGTCGAATGTTGGCTTCGAGCTCGTCCAAAGTGGTTGGCTTGTTAGCGTAGATTAAGGACTTGACGCAGTCCCAGAGAAAATAATCGATTGGTGTCAAATCGCATGATAGCGGCGGCCAATTGATGAACGCTCGCGGTGAGATGACCCAGTCGCCAAATTTATCCTGCACAAGTTTTAACCTTGCATCGCTTGTATGACATGTAGCGCCGTCTTGTTGAAACCACAGCTCGGATATATCGATGTTGTCGAGCTCTGGCCACAGAAAGTCGGTGAAAATCGCTCTATACCTGAGACCATTGCCGGTAACGGTGTCTCCTTTCTCATTTCGAAAGAAACAAGGTCCGATGATGCCACCATGCCATAAACTGCACCAAACAGTCAATCTTTATGGAAGCATTGCATGCACACTTGTGGATTGTATTCGCTCCAATAACGGCAATTATGCTTGTTGACATACATAGCCGCTGAGCCAAAATTGGGCCTCGTCTGAGAAGATGTTTTTTTGGCTAAAATCCTGATCTCCGGCCAACATTTTCAGCGCCCAATTAGCCAACTCATGGCGTTGTCTGTGGTCCGGATTCAATTCTAACGCCAGCATAATCTTATACGGATGCAGGTTCAAATCCAATCGCAAAATAAACCGGGTTGATTCTCTGGCGATGCCCAATTCTGATGATCTGCGCCGAATCGACATTTCTGGGTCTTCTTCAATACTGGCCGTTAGGCCGGATATGTTTTCTTCATTTCGCACCAATCTCTGTCTGCTTGGTGGCTTAAGATTCAAAAGAGTGCGACGAATTGCCTGCGCACTGATGCCATGATGACGACCGACCAGCGTAAAACGATGTATGATGAAATGACAAACCTACTTACAAATATTTTGACAACTGCCGCAGCATAACAATTGGAAAAACTATCACCCTGTACAATGGAACACGTAGGCTTTTCTTTCATTATTTAAGCATTCGATCTTTTCCTATTCTTTTAACAATCAAAACGCGAGTCATTTTAATCGAATAATTTGGTTCATCGGAAGCGATATCTAAGCCTCATCGACTTCGTTGACGTGAATTCGTGTGAATCCTTCTAAGTAATGTGCTAAAATACTCTTTTTGTCAATTGCAAACTTGTCTACTTTCTGCCATTTACTAAGGTTCAGCTAGTTTTCTATTTATTTATTGAGCCCTCTTAAATCAAGTTTCTTATTTATCGATTGAAAATAAACATCGAAATCCTGGTAGAAAGCTTTTGTATCTTCCTCTTTTCACTCCAATTCAAGATAAATCATATCAATTTCCTTATTTTCGCTGTCTTGTTATTGCTTGATATTTGGACTGAAAGGATGTCTTTTTCTTTTCTGTCAGAGAAGAGCAGCTAAACAATTTTAATTTAATTTTGGTGGGGGCGAATGCCCCCATTTATTCGGCTTAATACAAGCTATAACTTAAAAAATAAACTTAAACTAAAACTTAAAACTAAGGTTGGTTGGAGTGGTGAAGGAGAACAGATTTGAGGTAGGAAGTGGTGCGGTGAAAGTCAAAGACGGTAGGGTTTGAGTTGATTTGACGTAGCATACGGGAGATTGGTTCGTTCGCGCCATAGGAGGTGTGGTGGGTTGGTAGATAGAAGAGTCGAGGGGTACGTAGATTACGAGGGTTAGTGTTGAGGAAAATGGAGTTGTGAAGGGACGCGCATTCAACGTGACCTGAAAGGAGTCGATGAATGAAGAGAAAGTCTGCTGCATCTCTGCGATCTTCGAGGGTGTTTAAGTTGATAAGGTTGAGACGATTTTGATAGGGGGGCAGATTAAAAGGATCTTCCCAGGGCATACCTCGAAGAGCAAATCGAAGAAAACGACGCTGAATGCTTTCAATTCTCGAGATATGAACACGATGATATGGGGACCATACTTGACTGGCGTACTCTAGGAGGGGGCGAACAAAGGTAATATAGAGGGACCTGGTCACGTATGGGTTGGTGAATTCTTTGGACCACCGTTTTACAAAACCGAGTGCAGAGTTGGCTTTGAGGATTATCTCATCCATATGTAAACGGAAGTTGAGCTCGCTGTCACACAAGGACAGCGGTGTTAAGTTCCAAAGAATTTTTGAGGCACCAGATCGAGAAACTATCAAGATCTTGTTGAAGGAGGAAAGAGTCATGGGGAGAGGAAATGGTTTTGAAAAATTTGGTATCGTCGGCGTAAAGGGAGACACACGAGTGTTTGATGATCATATCGAGATCATTTATGGTTAATATAAAAAGAAGGGGACCGAGATGGCTGCCTTGTGGAACTCCAGAGGTGGCCAAAAATGGAGCGGACTGGGCTGACCTAAAACGAACACTGTAAAAACGGTTTTCGAGGTAAGAGGATATCCATTTTAACAATATGGGTTCAAAGCCGAGGGCAGACAATTTAAAGATAATTAACCGATGAGAGATTTTATCGAAGGCTTTGCTAAAATCGGTTGCAACTACATCGACTTCATTGCCATTCTCTAGGGCAGAGAGGGCAAAGGATACGAATTCAACGAGATTTGTGGTGGTTGACCTACCCTTTAAGAAGCCATGTTGTCTAGGGGAAATAAGTGATTTGCATTGGAAGCTTAGAGCTTCATACAAAATACTTTCGAAGAGTTTGGGTATATGGGAGAGTTTAGCGATGGGACGATAGTTGGTTATTTCATTCTTTGATCCTTTCTTGTGGATCGGGGTTATGAAGGAGGTTTTCCAAACCTGAGGAAATTCTCCTTGTGAAAGGGATAGACGGAAGAGATTAGAAAGGGCAAGGGAAAGAGAGGAAGAACATTTTTTAAGAAATATGGCAGGGAGGCCATCTGGGCCGGGTGTGAATTCGTCATTGAGTTGGTGTAATTTATGTTCGATATAAGACGGATCAAAAATATGAGAGAGAAGTGGGCCATTAGAGAAGTTCAGTAGGTAACTAAAATAGGATGGATCTGGTACAAAGGAGTCGTTGGTGAAGGATTGTTTAAAAAATGTGGCAAATAGGTTGGCAATGGTGAGTGGGTCGGTTGATGACCTGTTGTTGAAAGAGAGGGAAGGAGGGTAACCGTCGGACTTTCTTTTGTAGTTAACAAATTGGAAAAAGGACTTAGGGTGGTTTATAAGGTTGACTTGCGCATTGTTAAGGTAGCGCTGGTAAAGGGAATCGTAAAGTTCGGTGAAATGAAGATAAGCACCAAGATAGTTGGAATAGTCGGTAAAGGATCTGGTACGCAGGAAAACAGCCCATAACTTATTTCTCTTATTTCGTAAGGAACGAAGCTTGCGATTATACCAGGGAGGACTAGTAGATGATGTTTTAAGGCGGGAAAACGGAACGTAAAGGGAAAAAGAATTAAATATTTCTTTATAAAAGATGGATAAGGCATCATTTATACTTAGGTTGTGAAAGTTAAAGAGGGATCTGCTGAGATATTCACTGATTTTGTGAAAGTTTGCTTTATGAAAGTCGTGGGATGAGAGAGTTGTGGGGGGAGTGGACTGGAATGAAGAGTTATGAAAAAATTAAAGTAGAAGGGGGGGATGGTAGTTATCGATTGTTGAGAGAGATAGGGGACAAAGTGAGACTGAGGAGTTAATTGGATCTGTTGTGAAAATAAGGTCTAATTGCCTACCCATATAATTGGATATACCACTGACTTGGCATAGACTGGAGTCTGTTAAGCGATCTAAGAAGAGACATTCCTTAGCTGAGATGGCATTTGAAGCGATGAAAAACGATTGATCATCTGATGGAGTCCACTGTAGCTGAGGAAGATTAAAGTCGCCGAAAATAAGGATATCATCAGTAGGGTCTGACAGGTCAATTAAATGATCGATCGCATCAATAACAAATTGGTAAGATTCGATAGGTTGAGCTGGTAGGATGTAGCAACATATAACGTAAAGGGACTTGAGAGGCAGTGATATTTTTATTGCGACAAAGTCGGCTTTAGAGGATGAAGAAATTGTAATGGGAGAAGAGTTAAGGCTGTTGTCCATCGCCAGTAGGACGCCTCGACAGGGGGAATCTTTATTTGTGCGGGTAGGATCGTCGTCGCGGAAAACATTAAAAGTAGGAGGGAACAATTCCTGGTTCTTTATATCGGGAATCAAATTGGTTTCGGTCAAGGCGTAAATATCAAAAGGAAGAGCATGCGATTGACGTAGGACAGCATTGGTTTTAGAGCGAAGACCTCTTACATTCTGGTAGTAAAATGTAAGAGGGATGTTGTGGGGTGGAGGTGTGAGGCAGGATGGTTTAAGCGCTGGCAAGGGAGGCACGTTATAGACGAAAAAATTTGTCGTGGTCGGCTCGGCTTCGTTGTAGGTGTGATACTCGTTTAGAGTGAACATAGTTGCCGAATGCAGCAAGGTCGTCTGCTACTTTCTGAGGGGACATGTTAAATATCTCGTGGTACCTGACATAAAGGTTCCTGAGACTGATAGGGTCGGTAGGGAGGCCTTCCTGCTGGATGGAAACCATGACGCTGGTTTTGGTTTTCCCTTCGTAGCAGACCGAGTCAGATTTGTCATGTAAATAGGCAAGAAAGAGACGAATGTTTTCGTATATCTTTCGTTCTCTGAGCCTAGAGAGAGCATATCGACTTTCTGTAGTGCCATTGGTTTGCTGTGTTAGTTTAACAGTGGGGGGGAAAAGGGGATCAAGAATAGGAGCATTGGAGGAGGGAGATAGAGATAAATGATTGGATATGGAGTTGGACGAGGGATGAGATGTGGGGTTTAAGGTATGGGAGTTAATGAAGTTAGGGTACTTAGCTCCAGTTTTAAGGTCGAAGTTGGGAATTGGGTTGCTAGCTGGGTTTGGTGGCGTAGAAGGTTGAGAAGGAATAATATGGGTGGTTGGGGTTAAGTTGAAAGAAATGCGTTGGCGCGGGGACTTCGGTGGAACGGGGGGAATTGGGGGATTAGAAGATTGGTGTGTAAGGGCTTTGTGTCGGATAAGTGAGGAGAGAGGACTAAAATTGGGGAATAAGTTTGTTTTGAAGCTCCAGTTGGGGTCAAGATTAGAGCTTCGGTTTTTGGAAGCATATTTTTTATTTGGAAGGGAGTTGGAGAGGGGTCTTTTTTTAAATTTATTGTTAACACTACGATTATTTTTAGCACTTTCATTACTCTCGAGATGTGCGTTTTCTCGTTCTTCAGAGCATTTTGTAATTCTTATCTTCCCAGGTTTAGTTGTCTTACCAGGAGGAGTAGGGAACAACCACGAATATTTGGTTGGGATGTTGACTTTGAAGCTGCAGGAACTGTTGGCGTCAGCGGGGGAAATCATCTGGCACTCGCTAATGGTGATAGCGTAACTTCGGTGAAAGAAATTCCGCACCCAAGAAACACCAGCATGTTGAGGGGCCCCTTCAACGAAGAATGCCGTATGGTTTCCCTGTTTCAGCTTTTCGAGTCTATTTTTCCATTCGGAGGGGGTCCATGAAGTTCCAAATTGATTGAGCAGTTTGCGTGGAGCGGCGACGGGCGGGATTTTAGTTGGTAAAGGCAAGACAGTTTCGCTTTCTGTTGTTAGGGTGGCGGGTGGAGTATTAGAGAATGATGGCAAATGAGAATCCGTGTCTACTAATTCATTATGAATTGAGACATTGTACGGGGAACTAGCCTGGAACTGAATTTGATCGGGTATTCCATCGATTTTGTTGGAAGCCAATCTCACTTCTTTACCGATTTCGGCAACGGTCAACCGAGTTGCTATGAGTTCCTCACTGACATCAATCATTTTTAGGGTCAGGTCATCGAGCGTAGAATCTGATGGATGCGGGATGTGATGTGTTGTTTTGGAGGAGGATTGAAAAAGCAAGTCGAGATCAGTACGGAGAAGGTTGATAGAGTCGTTTATGTGTGTGAGTTCGTTGGACTTATGGAGGTTGGCAAAATTTGTTTTGAGGAAAGCTTTAATTCCGTCGAAGTGATATTTGATCACTTCGCTCTCGTTGTCGTGGTTAGATTTGCTTTTCGATAGGTTTTGGATCGCTGCCAGTTGCTTTTCGATCATTCTTCCTGTGGACTTGTAAGCATCCACATTACTATCAATGCAGTTTATTGAGTCTTCAATCTTTTCTATTCTGTCCAAAATAGTTCTGCTAATATGACCATTCTCGGTTAGCATCGCATTGATAGACTCGTTGTTGCATTTAATTGCCAACATAACGTGAGCCAAGGTGATCTCTTTGCACTCGTCGCAGTAAAAATTGAAAAGACTGCAATACTCCTTGAGGTAGGTTATGGATCTCCGGGTTAGTCCGATGCATATGGCATGGAATGATTTTCCACAGAGACCATTGCATGCTACCCATTCGGCGTTGGGGTCAACAATTGAGCACAAAACACTAGCACAGCACTTTTCCATTATTAGTTTATTGAGGTTAATTATTGTTTGGATTTGTTTTTTTTTTGTTTTTTTTTTTGTTGTTGTTTTGTTTTCGTTTTGGTTTTGTTTTGTTTTGGGGTCAAATCTGGCACAGTTGAGTTTGAGGAATCGGCAGACAAAACTAGGTCGACGAACAACGGTAGATATACTGAGTCGGCAGTTTACGGGACTTTGAAAAAAAAAGTGGAAAATAATAACTGAACTCGGTATACGGGAGAAAAAGAAAAACACGTCCGCACAGGTTGACAATTGAAAAATATACAAATATACAAATAAATATACAATATATATATAACAAATACATGTCTAATTAAATTGACTCCTTGTATGTTCCTTTTACTGAATTTTCTCAGCCTTTTGTTGAACGACAAGTGATAAACTGTCTACAATACCAGCAACCACCACATCAGTCCCTACATTCTGATGCGAACGTACACCCGACGCCCCGACTGGAAGTCGTTCTTTGCCGTGTTAGTGTCATCCTTACAGCAAGCGTCAAAAATGCTGTGTCACTTATGCCTTGCAAATGTATAGAGTTTCGTTACGACGAGACGAAAATTCGATGGCAAACAATATTTAGCTCGTTAGAAAAACGGATGGTTGTACTCGTACCTTTTAGCACCACATGAGTCAGCTGCGTGCTTCTCGTGAAGAGAAAAGCCTGAGTTATGAGAGGATTGACTGAAGGCTTTGAAAGGCATTTCTAGGAGTATATCTGTTTCATTCATCTCAAATTGGTAAGAATTATTTAAGGCTTTGTTTCGCAAAAATTCCATCGATCAGAACAACTTCGTTTCGTGATCTGGAAAGACTTATTAGTAGACCAGCAGAAGTAGGTTTAGGGTTATAGAAGTTTATAACGAGCCATGAGTTCTATAACGATGAATCTAAGTTGGGTATATCATAAAAAGGAAAATATTCTATAAAGAAGTTGTCAATTAGGTAGTCAGAGGAGTCTGTCTTCGATGCCATTTGTCTATACCTCATCTAATGATAAGGTAATCGAGGTAGGAATATTTCGTTTTATTTTATTTATCTTGTCTCTCTATAGATTTTATAGCCAAATCTTCCAGTTAATACCAGTCAAAATTTAATTACAAAATTTCAATATATAGTTAAAAAATATATATTATAAAATCGATCTTAACGCGATGTCATATCTAGAATCCATATATTTTAAATAAATTTTGTCATACTTAAACGATTAATACGAGGCTAATTTCAACTTAATTAAAATTAGACGGAATCCTGTAAATTAATTGTAATTATAATCTCACGGTATATCACGCCTACATGACTATATGGGTAGTGTGAAATATTTTTCCAATTTCCAAGGCTATGCATGAAGAAATTAGACGTAAAATAACTATGATACGAGTATTTGCGTGCTGATAACCGATTTCTTGACTTTTGTATTTGTCAACGTGATAACAACCAATATTGATCATATAATATTTGATAGATTGCTACTTATAAGTATATAAATATATATTTATAGCACTCAGACAAAGAACTAGTCCATTATAAATGAAATCGTTCAGTCTTTCGAAGAAAGGTGAGTAAGCACTTCGGTGATGAGTGCCTACAGTACCAGCAGCCTGATGCGAGCGTAATCCGTACATTTACAGAGGTAGTGCTCCGCGATGTCGTTATTACTTTCACAGCAAGCATCGCAGGATGTTGTACCACTTATGTTCAGAATATTTAAGTGCTTACCAAAATAGTATTGCCCCGTCACGACGCCAGTAAGCAACGTTCAGTCTTTTCTGCTGAGGGACAACAGGAACGTCGCTGATTTCTGAGAGTCATGCCATCTACAGTTGTGCTTATATGAAACCCAACTGTTAACGAAAGGCTTAACCGAAGACGTAAGCAGACCCAACGTATGTTAGGGTTTTGAAAAATTCTCCTCTGAACCTTATCTGGCAAGTTCATCGGCGATTTCATTTCCCGTGATCCCATTGTTACCTGGGACACCAACACTGAGTCTTCAGCCTTACGACTGCGTTCAGTGATGTCTTGAATTATCGAACTAACTTGGAAGTCGTAAGCAAGCTCTAAGCGCAGCTTGGCTGTCGCTACAGATGCAAATGTTTCGTCCCCTTCACCGGTTCTTCACAATATGATTTGCTACCATCAGAATTTCGTATATCTCCGTGGAAGATAGACACAAGTTTTTCTAACGAGGAGTGAAATTTAACGTTGTCGTCCTCCAGAAACACAAAAACGCCGCATCGTGATCCCTTTTGGAGCCATCCGTGAAGACTCGACTAAATTTCTTCTCCTTGCTGCTTTTTCCGCAGCAAAAGCTCTGACCGCACGTCCATAAAACCCAGTCATCAAAGCTCCTGTGCGTGTTGCACCAAGGAGCACTTCTTTTTAAACGGAAGATGGCTTTGAGAGTACAGTCCATGATATGAATATCAAGGTGAGTCGACCAACATGCACCATACCCCCGCAAGCACATATTGGTCACAGCCAGCATCCCCAATCAATGTCTTATTCACCAGCACAACGTCGTGTTGCCTGGCCGAGTTC
The DNA here is from genome assembly GCA_949129095.1 of Volucella bombylans. Classification (NCBI taxonomy): domain Eukaryota; kingdom Metazoa; phylum Arthropoda; class Insecta; order Diptera; family Syrphidae; genus Volucella; species Volucella bombylans. Next base: position 170,376,395 of record OX422141.1, read on the forward strand.
CGCATGTCATCAAAAGTTGCGTTGTCGAAAGCACCCTTAACGTCGATGAAAATGCCCAAGGCGTATTTCTTCTTGTCGAGTGCGCCTTCAATTCAGCCTACCAGATTTTGAAGCGTGTTCTCGCAGGACCTTCCGCGTTGGTAGGCATATTGCATCGCAAGCAGGGGGTGCATTCGCAAGGCAGTTTTGCACATTTGGATCCCGACCATTCTAACGATGCTTCTCAACTTGAAGGAAGTCAGACTTATAGGTCTGAAGCTCTTGGCGAACGTGTATTCCTCTTTTCCGGTTTTCGGTAAAAAGGCTACTCTCACTGTTCGCCAGGGTTCCGATATGTATGCCAGTGTCAGGCTAGCAGTGAAGATTCTTTTCAAAGTTACCAGCAGCTGATCTATACCTTTTTGTAATATAACTGGGAATATGCCATCGGTGCCAGGCAACCTGAAGCCATCAAAGGAAGCAACAGCATGTTTAATGGCCTCATTCGTCACCACAACCGATGAGATATACCAGCTACGATGTATTGTGTAATTCAGCTCACTAGAAGCTTTGTTAATAGGAGCTGATTGTAAGCTGGTTCCGATTAAGTGAGCCTCAAGCATGAGATGAAGAGTCTCTGCTTTTGACTCGGTATAGGTACCATCAGATTTTCTGAGTGGTTCCAGCTTGGTTCCTCCTTTCAGGACTTTGACCAGCCTACTGGTTTCACCGATAGTTCCGATCTTTTCGCAAAAATCTTTGCAAGAGACACTCTTCGAAAACCGATGTACCTGTGGTCTGACATGGAGATCTCCGATAGTACTTTCCAGCCATTTCTTAGTCTACATCTTGGATAACGTTAAGGATTATTTGCTGTCTTACCCTCGTAACAAAAGTTGACTGAGAGCCAACCAGGGCAGACGTAGTATAAAATCCAGGAGATGTTTGCCTGTCACGTTGCATTACTGCCTCAAAAAGCATTCTGAGCATTCTGAGCATTAGCATCGCAGCATATGATAAGTCCCATCTTCCTGGAATCACAGTATTCATTGAGTTCGGGTACTGCCTTCGATGGTGGTGGCAATAACGAATAAGCAGACGCAACGACAAATTTGTGCCATTCTCCGTTTGTTTCTGCAGCAATTGGTTGTAAAATTGCATAAATTTACAGTATGAGAGTGAGCTCGGCACATAAAGACAAGTTCCCGGTCTCTCCGATTACCGCAGATGCGTTTATACCACATCCATGGCTCATGTAAAAATATTATGTGAGGTATTGGAATGTTGAATGTTGATCTGAGTATACAAAATAGATGAGTACTGAGGTGGTCGTCGCTTATTCGCACTCATTGGAAAATAAGGTGGAAATTAACCCTTTTAAAGTGCAGATAGGGACGTGAGTCATACCTAGACTTAATGGTCTCGACAGAAGCTTTGTCTAAGCCAATAGCAAGACAAGGGCGTCATTGTTAACCCGATTCTTTCTCTCCCTGTGGGGGTGGATTTTCCACTTCTCTGTGTCGAATCTAGGGTTCTGGGTATGAAGACACATCAGAATATCCCCGTTTCCCTGAGTTGCCCCGGAACCCAGAAGATGTCTCGTGTCCGTTTGGGTTGTCTGAAAACCTCGAAAGTCTTAGCTGCTAGGGCTGGGACTTTCGGCACAGACTTGTGTAACCATTTAAACGCTTGCTACGAGGAGCATTTCACTCTAATTCTCCATATCGCAGCGCTCTGCTTGAATGCAAACATTCTCTGCTTTATCTAGGTCCCACAGTTGATCGACACAGTGTTTGCACTCAGCGTCATTCATAGCGTCATTTCTTGACTGTTGCTTTTCCAGCGAATACCAAGCTCAGTTCACCAGAACTGCAATTGTGCTAGTTGCAGCACTGGTTTCAGCCGGATCTTGTGCGCTGGGAAAGCCACCACCGGAGTTGTTTCTCAGCGGGGATTTCACCGATTTGGCCGACTTCCGTCGATCAGAGCTACTACTACAGCCTTTACCGGTTGCAGGGCCAGTTTCATCTGGGCATCGTGGGCAGGACAGGAGTGTCGGAAACTTTTTTCCTCTTGGCCCTGTTTGGGACAGTTTCAGATCCGAGAGAGGTTGATCAGTTTCAATGGACAGTGGTCGCTGGTTCATATCCGGCTCGAATGACCAATATGTTTTGTGTTTAGAAAATAAGAATTTTAAACTTTGTGATATTCTAATAATTATATTTAAAATAAAAGAAAGGCAAGCATTTTGTGTTGTGATTTCAAACGTTATAAAAATTCTGTTTATATTTTCTGTAGTTTTTACTGTATTGTGTACAATCTGTATTTCAGCTAAGTTACATGTTGCTAAACATTTTACATTTCATTCGACATTTGTCTGAGCTATAATTACATTATACGAGTATTAAAAGCAATTATCATAAATATAATAACTATTTAGCATTTAGCAATGATCGATCTTTCCCTCAACAGGTGTCACTTCCACCAACCTGTTTCTCTTCTCCGACGCCGGGGGGAAGTAAGACTTATGGCACTCGCGCCTTCGACGGCGCTTGCCTTCTCTTTGCGAGGTACGTTTGCCTCGCATCTCTGTCGCCTCTTCAGCTGCCCCTGAGCGACTACCGTCAGTTCTTCGGAGTGTGTCTCTTCTGGAACCCGTTCCACCTTTTCGGTTTTCCGAGACAAGCCGCCAGGGGCAATACACTGACCAACCACTTTTCTATTCTGGTGGAGTTTAACCGTAACAGACAAGGCCTCTCCGGTACTCTCTCCATCTTTCCAGCTCAATCTACCGAACGTGTCGTACAAAGATCCGCATGTATTGTCGAAATCAAGTGATCTAGGTTGGTTGGGGCCTACAGAATCCTTGCTTCGGCCGCAGTCGAAAAGACTACGGGTGGATTGTCGCTATCGCGAGTACCACCTGGAGTATAATCCTAGTTTGAACGTCTTTAGTACATAGTTCGATTTATACCGAATTATTTCACTTCGGAGGAATCTGTGTAAAATCAAATAATATCACATGTCTGTTTAATGCTATATCATTTTCTACTCAGCGTCATGCCTGAACCCTTCCCTTTAATCCAATCAATTTGGTGCACTGACATAATGTAATTTTGTTAGATGGCGGTACAGTCCGGTATGAACATGGACTTCAACCAATATATCCCTTCAGCCAGTCGTATTGATTTTTAGCTGCCTCCAATTTCGCATGCCAAGTTTGTAGGGGTGCTCTTTTCTGGGGTCCATCTGCTCTACATGCCCTCTAAGCTGATGAATGCTGACTCTTAGCTAAGTCCATGCCGTTGTTCTTGGTTAAATCCCCTATTCTTCCACAATTTTACATTCACCAAACCAAGACGTGTTTACATCAAACATAACGGATAATTGTAGGATATCCTGTGCACCTTGGTGTCTTAAACTAAGCTATGTACAGGCTTCTAGCCGCTATAGTATTTGGGACTCATTCAGTTCACTTGTCAAATTGCTTTAACTTTCCTGTCTCGCACCGATTTCGTTGGGCCTACTCTTAAAAATCGTCGTCAATTACAGTGTTTGGTCTCCCGCTGAAATCTCCGGACCTGAACTTTTCAAACCAACGTCAAATGATGCATATGGTACAACATAATAGTATTTAGTAAGAGGGTTCTGCCCTCTCTGTCGTTGCAACGATTGACAAGAGTTACTTTTCGAATAATCTCTAAGGTGGTGCCGTTGTGCGGAGCCTAAATCTAAATTTCAGATCTAAATTTCTGAATGCTCAAAACTATCGAAAAATATTCCAATAGATACCGTTGGTAAAATATTATAATTATTGGTTATGATATTAATTTCCCTGAAGGGTTCACACATTATAACAATCGCAGCCAATGTTCTCCAAATAATTTGTTTCTAGTTCTTGGCCTTGGGCTCTTAAGGTATTGTGTGACAATTTGACATATAATAGTTGATAAAGGCATCTATGTAGGACTTGCTTTTAATATTCGCCCTCTTACCCTCTTTAAAAGAAAGTCGTGAGATCAATTTTACTGATTATTTTTTCTTGTTAAACTTTGAACAAGCCACTAAATTAGTGGACACGTTTTAACAATTTTTTTTTTTTTTTTTTTTGTTTGAGGGTTGAGTGTTGTTGACATTTTTGATTAAAATTTTTTTTCTTTTAAGTGGCCGTGGTGTAGTGGTAGTAGCAAACGCTTCAGTCGTTCATAGACCTCGATCGGGGACAGACGTGTTCTCGACTTTTTCTCAAGTGAAATAGTGCAAAATTGATAAAAGAACAATTAAGAACATTTTGGCCAAGTGATTCGGTGGCGCAGCGGTAGTGGTGTAGGCCGACAAAGCAGGGGTCGTGGGTTCGATTCCCGAAAAAACCACTTCGAATTTTTATTTTTAAAAAAAGTTTAAATCGATATACAACGGCACAAACAGAAAGTGTGATCGATCGATCGTGTGATGAGTGGAAGTGAGCGGCCCGTTATTCCAATAGCGGGGTCCGCAGATGGCATGATGTCATCTGATGATCAGGCCGTACAGCCAGCCCAAAGTTCAGAAACAACAACAACAGAAATGGTGCATGGTGGAGCGAGGGAAACGACTGCAACAACAACAGCAAGGGCAGCATTAAAGCCAAGGAGGCAAGTGTTGGATACTAACGATTACCCGTACGTATCGGATGGTGGGGAAGGCCACTACATGGGAGCAGACAATAGCTTCGCATCCCTAGCTGCATCTGAGTCAGATGACGAAGATGATGAGGTGGAAGCTATTAATAGTACAATTAAACAGCTAGAGCAGAAAGTGCTTGCTATTAAGGCAAAGCAAGAGACATGGAGGAAGTTGGAAAAACTACAACAAATCCAGAGCCCTCAGAAACAACCAAACGTAAGCGGGGAGCTACCACAAAAACAGAAACAGCCAGTTAAACAACAACAAATACAGAAATCTGCACAAGAACTTACAAAGAAACATGTGCAACCACAACTAAAGCATCAGCAGCAAAAACAACAACAGCAACAAAAATCGCAGCAGCAACAAAAACAAAAGCAGCAGCAACAACAGCAGCAGCAACAACCGCAGAAGCAACAGCAGCAGAAACAACAACAACAGCAAGGGCAGAAACACACTAAGCAGAAAGTGCATCAAATAAACACTTTCAAATTTGAGCTGAAGGACACCATTGAACTATGTAAGTCGGCCATTGGTAACAACTTTTTTATTAAAAGACTAAGTCAAGATAGACATGCGATCCACTGTAACACAGTGTAGCGCTATACTAAAATAAAAAAACTTATTGAAGGAATCGACGACGGAGTTCTTCTCCTACACCCCGAAGGGGGACAAGCTGCAAACAATGCTGCTGAGGGGGATTGAACCGTCAACTGATCCGGAGGAGCTCCTTGCACTGCTCAAAGAGAAGGAGTGCGAAGAGCTCAAATTCGTAGGGGTTAAGCCATTCGTCACGGCTAGAGCCAAAAGGGAGAAGCGGAAACTACCGTTCTTCCTGGTTCAGCTAAGTCCCACCAGCAAACTGGATGGTCTAAGGAGCATCAAAGTCCTAGACTATCAGGTTGTACACTGGGAAAAATTAGGGAGGAGCGAAAACATTTTACAAGTGTTCGTTGCCAAAGGTTCGGGCACGCCGCGTCGAACTGCGAAATGCAGCCTCCATGCGTGAAGTGTGGAAAGAACCACAAATCCGAGGAATGCGCTCTAGGTAAGGACGGAGCGTCGGAAAAAAGCCAGCTCTCTTGTGCGTTATGTAGGAACACGGGACACACCGCAAATTATCGGGGTTGTCCCAAATTCCAATATATCAAAAGAGTAAATCTGGCTCGGCAGCAGAAAGTGGAAATTAAACGTCCACTCGTGCAGACACAAACACCAGTCGTTACTCCCCATGTTACCTACGCCCAAATGGCGGCAGGTAGGGGAAACACGGTACAACAACCAAAGGTAGCTTCTCAGGCCCCAGCGCCTAGAGCACCGGAACCTGTACCTGACATGCTGGCTATCTTGCTCTCTATTCAGGGGCAGATGGCTCAGCTTCAGCGTCAAATTCAGGAACAGGCTAAGCGGGTAGATCAAATATACGCGCTGCTGCCGGGCCTAACGCACCTCCAGTCGTAATGGGTACGTACATGGCGGAGCAAACTCTGAAGGTCCTTGCAGTGAATGTTAATTCACTGATAAGGTTCGAACGACGAGCCGCACTATTTAAGTTGCTTAAAGACCAAGCCCCTGATGTGCTTTTGGTTAGCGAAACTAAGCTCACCAAGAGACACAAAATGAGGCACAAATGATATAAAATAGTACGGAGAAACCGACCCAACTCCATTCAGGGAGGAGGCGTTGCGATTTTCGTACGAAAAGGTATACGTTTTAAAAGAGTATACAGTCGTGTAGTACGTAGGTTCCAGGTGCTGGAAGCATGCATCGTGTATATCCCTCTCCGTAGTGGAAAGCGATTATACATGGTGTCTGTTTATGCACCCAAGGCTACTCAATCCACTTTATTCATCTCAGAGCTCGAGACCCTTTTTCGATTCCTAAGACTGGAATTGGAGGAGAACTACTTTATTATCGGCGGAGATTTCAACGCCAAACATAGTGATTGGGGAAATAATACTCCAAATACTAGAGGGAACCTACTATTCAATTGGTGGGGTCAACACAGTATAATGTATCGACTCGGCCTTAAGGCGACGGATAGTCCGTCGTTTCCTAGACACGGGTCCTATTTGGATCTCCTGCTGTTCGACACACGAATACACCTGACATGCACAAACCAACAAACCATAAACTGTCTACGCACTTTTGTGTATGACAGTGACCATTGCGGACTTACTACCGAAATAACCGTTCCGAACGAAGCTGCGGAATTGGACGAGTTTGTTCAAAGGCATGCCTACAACTATAGTAGGGTGCGTTGGACACACTTCTCCAGAACACTGACGAGAGCACTCTCCTCGAATTCGCTCTACCCACCGTCCAACAGAAATCTGTCAAACGAGGAGATTGACAGGTATCTAAGACTAATGGACGAGACAATCAAACGAACAATGGACATAACGATACCTCGGTACCGACACACTGACGAAGAAGACCTATTCCGCAACGCAACTATTGACGCACTGCACTGACAGAAAAGTAGACTGCTGTCAAGACTAAAAACCTTGTACAGACAGTTTACTGACAGACATAACCCGGAGATTATGACGCTAAAGTCGTCGATCAAAAACCTCCAAGTATTAATAAATGAAAATTACAGAGCATCTGTAAGTTTGTATTGGAACAACAAAATTCGGGCTGTAAACACCAGCAACCCGAATATGTTCCCGCAAATAAATAAAATATTTCGGAGGAAAGATCACAACGACCTTTCGTGTCTTAAAATCTCCCGAACGACGAACAACGAGAATATACTTATAGCAGCAGGCATCGACCCAAATGAGGCTGTTGATGATGACAACTTCTTTGTGATCGAGGATCCGCGAGGAGAAGGTAGAGGCTATAGGAGCGACTTTCCAGGAAGTATATAAGGCGAATGACATCATTGGCCCGAACCACGACCTGGAAAATCGAGTCCTTGTGCACAATTTCTACCTTCGAAATGAATTAATGAATTGGCGATTCGAGAGTTCGGGTTTCACCCAGTTCAGTGACGAGAATATGGCAAATAATGTCATCACCAACGATAGGGTACTACCCCCGTTCATTTCGAAGGAAGAGCTCCAAACGATCTTCGAATCACTTAGAAGTAAGAAATCAGTGGGAACCGATGAAATACCGAACATTGTGCTTCGACATCTCCCTCTAGAAGCGGTGGACATTTATACCACCCTGTTTAATAATGCAATGAATAATGCACATTATCCAGCGCATTGGAAAACTGCGGTGGTACATCCGATCCCCAAAAGGGATAAAGACACTTCCAATCCGGCGAATTTCCGCTCGATAAGTCTTCTTCCAAACATCAGTAAGGTGTTCGAGAAGGTGATCAATAGAGTCCTGACTAAGTGGGTTGAGGACAAACATATAGTTCCGGATAATCAATTCGGTTTCAAGGCGGCACATGATGTTATTCATGCTGCGTCTAAACTGGTTTCTGATATCCAATGGAACAAAGGCAAGAATCAGTGCACTGGTGCCTGCCTGATTGACTTGGAAAAAGCCTTCGATACCGTATGGTTAGAGGGACTCTTTTTCAAGCTGGACAGGTTGGGCATTAGTAAACCACTGCTGTATATTCTTTTTGATATGCTCTCTAGTAGACAGTTCATCGTGAAGAATGGCGATGTGACTTCTGTTGGAACATTTAACATTAAAAACGGTCTGCAACAAGGTGCGGTAAATTCACCGATCCTATTCAACATTTACACAAGTGATCTGATAGGTTCACTTCACCATGTCATAGCGTACGCAGACGACTTAATCGCGTACAGATCAGGTCCAAAGATTGAGGTTATTAATATACTCTTGCAATGTGACTTCGATAAAATTAAGCGATATTGCGATGACTGGAAGTTGAAAATCAATTTTCAGAAGTCGGAAACCATTTTGTTTAGGACGCCTTTGTCTGGGGCCTCTAGGGATACCAGAAAGAATTGGCGAAAGTTCTCGATCGTGGGGCAGCACGGGCAGCCACTTGCTTGTCGAAATGTAGTCAGATACCTTGGGATCTGGCTGGATCAATATCTGTATTTTAACAAACATATAGATGTTGCTCTGGCCAGAGCCAAGGGTGCTTTTGCCCTTACAAAGAGACTGTTTTATAACAGCCAACTCAATGCGAGGGTAAAGGTTATCTGCTACATGGCCCTTATCAGGCCTATGCTTGTGTTTGGATGTCCCGTGTGGCTCAACGTAAGAGCAAGTTTATTGGAAAAGATTCGGGTGTTTGAGAGGGCTTGTCTTAGGACTTGTCTTCGCTTATACAGAACACCAGAGTCTGAGTACATAAAATTCTATCCTAATGAGGTCTTGTACAATAGGGCGAACCTGATAAGAGTGGACAATTTCGTCATTAAGTTGACTCGAAGGCACATTGCAAGAGCAATGACCTCATCGAACAACCTGATCTCCGGGGCTTTCTACCCCAATTACATGTATCATGAGAGAGTTCGCTTTAATGGCTTTGTTCCCCCAGAAGCGTTCCTCTACCTAGATATGAAAGGTCTGATCCAGGACAGATTGGCGGTGCCGCTAATCTTCCACGTTGCTCGAACAGCTGCGGACAGGCGACTCAACTACGACAGAGACGTCGCACATGGCAGTGCGGAGCGCCTCCGGTTCAGTAGGTCGGTAGGGAGTCGCGACATAAGGGATGTTGCCCGGCAGCACCAACAATTCTGGTGGCTAGATGAAGGAGGGGAAGTCTCGTCGTCGAATTCCTCCAGTCCTACGTAGCTCCATAGGGAGCAAAGTCGGTCTTCTGCATATTTTTTTTTAGCCGTGGCCGGCTTACATAGTTTTAGGTAGAATTAGGGTAGTTTTAAGAAAAAATAAAAAATAAAAAAAAAATCACAAAAAAAAATAAAAAAAAACAAAAAGAAAAAAAAATATATTAGAACAGAGGTGGGTAACACCCTCTAAAATATGGTATAGGATTAGATAGTTTAAGTAGGATTAAGTAGGTTAAGATATAGTTGTAAATAGTTTATACGTTTAGTTTTAAGTTTTATATTATAACAAAAAGTCCATATACTAAGTTTTTCTACTTAAAGTTTATTTTCTTAGTTTTAGTTTTAATAAATGTAAAACAAAAATAAAAATAGTTTGTAAGGAACGTCGAAAGACATAGATTAAGTATTATGTTTAACTTAGAGTGCCCGCATGGGGCCAATAAGATAGAATAAGATTATTTGTAAGTTATTTAAGCTATATTTAAGCATTTTTTGTCTAGCTTGTAAGTGTAAATGAATTTCAAAAATAAAAATGCATATAAAATAAAAAAATAAAATAGTAGCAAACGCTTCTCACTCGGAGGGTCCAGGTTCGAATCCTTCCCATGGCAAGTCAGTTTTTCATTGTGTAATTGGAACTCAGACAGAAAAATTCTGCGTGTGAAGGCATAACACTGACACGTAGATTTGGCTGTTGTAGAGTTTCAAGCACAGAAAAGAAAAATACTGTGATATACAGAAATGGAATGGAGATTTATTGGAATAAAAAAAAACAATTTTTATTTTCAAACTTTTTATTTTCAAACACTTTGGTGTTACAATTTATTTTTATTCGCGGAACTTTAGACTAACGACCGAACTAGTTGACCGAACTCAATGATAACCAAAATATGAACCAACCGTTGTGATCCAATTCACCTGTATTTATGCTTTATTAAATTGCTGACATATTGTCTGTGTTTGCTACACGTTCCTGGAATAATGCAATGACTTTTGACTATTGCAACGTCAGGTGTCTTGTGCATGGGAATATTGAAATGCACTTCTTGGAATTGTTTCTTTGCGTTTCTAGGAATTACTTTGAGGTGAATTGGTTTACAACGGAGAGAGAAAAAAATGATATATGATATATTTATATGACATTCTTATGAATCTCCAATTTAACTCCCCCACCGTTAGTCTGAGGCTCCGACGAAGTTACAAAATTAATTTTCTTATTTTTCCTAAGGCAAATGTTCTTTTTTATGAAAACTAATACGATGATAATTACAATTACTGGATATACTACAAAATTAATAACATATGATTTCTTATTTTCTATAACCATTTCTTCAATATGTTTTCTGTTGTTCTGTATGTTTTGAATGTGTAGTTCTTCTAATTTTATAATGTTTATTGTCTTATTTTCTCTCACTTGAGTTATAAAGTACGGAAGTATAATACTATCCTTTATTTTAAAGAAAGAGTTTTGATATGTTCTATCGTTAATATACAGATTACAATTTTCAAATTTAATAAGTTTACTTCCCATAACATCGATTTTTAATTTATTACAGTTATGTTTAATGTTTGTTTTAGGAAGATTTTTCGTTACAATGATTCCTGAAATAATTTCTTTAACAAGAGGTGTTGTGAAACTTTGCCAAGGGGCAGTACGCTTTAGTAAAATTAATTATGTTTGAAATACAGTTGTCATTCACTTTCTCTAAATTTTTCTTTAAGTTATTTTTTACATTGATATTGTATACATTGTTTATTTCGTCTATTATAAATGTGTTTTCTTCTAATATAATTGACTTATATCCCTGTTCGTCATTGGTTCTACAACAATGGTTGAATATGCCATATCAGAATACTCTGGTATTAACAAAACAATTACTATAAGATCATGCTCGAATAATACTACTATTCTTATGTCCTTTAAACTTTTCAGACCGTTTGTCAGTGTTATTTCTTGTTCTGTCAGAATATTCCTAGTCAGTATACCTAGTTTACTAGTCAGTATGACTTGTTCTATGTCGTCGAGATGGTTCTTGAATAAGTTAATGTCAAAATTAATTTGATAGATTTCTTGAATGTAATCTATCTCGTTTTGTAATTTATGAAAGTCTCCACCGGTTTGTTTATTTAATTCATTAAGAAATTGGGTGATATTGTTTTGTTGCGATCGGATGTGATTAGTTATGTTTTCTATTCGTTCTGATAGTTGGTTATTAATATATATTTGTTTGTTAGTCTCTGTCGTTAACGCTTTGTTATTTGAAATAAGAGCGTTTAGTTTTGTCTTAATCTCTAACTCGTCATTGGCGTCCATTGTGCCTACTAAATATTTTAGCCCTGTGCCTAAAAGGTTAATTAAAGCTCGTTTTTCTTTTGGATGGGGTTTAAGGTTTGATATTTTTTGTTCTAAAAGCCTAAAGTTGTGTAACGCTGTGTTTAACATTGGGTTAGTGGTACGTATATTTCTTTCGATTATCTGTATGTTTTCTAAGATATGGCCTTTAGTATTTTCAATTTCTGTAATATTTATAATATGGAGGACTTTCTTAAAATTTTTGATGATGTCGATTTCGTCCTTTTTTATGGTCATAAAACCGTTATTGTTGTCAAAGTCGTGAATTTCCAGTGATTGTCCGTTTGTTATATGTGGTGTTGTCAAGAGGAACAGAAGTAAGATTATGGTAAAATAAGTTATGTTTATTAAGTTTATTAAGTGGGGATCTAAGTTTCAATCGATGAGGAGTTGTTATGTTGAAATTTCTTTTTTCGTTTAACATGGGATTTGTAATACTTTAAACCTGTTCGTTTATCGGTAACATGGTTTTCATCTAGTTTTTCGGTTTCGAGTTTCCTAAATTTTGAATGGTTTTTTCCTCCGCGTTCGTCCTTAATAAAATTAGTTCCCTGTTCTATTTTTATCTCTTCCCTATCTTTATTGAGTTTATCTATGGTTAGCTGTTTTCTTTTTAGAATTTTTTCTTTAATGGATTTATATTCATCGACCGTTATAGTTCCGTTTTTAAAATCGATAGGTTTTTTGTTAGTTGTAGAGTGTATACTATTGTTATAGAAGTTTATGACCTTAAGAATTTTTTCCTCAACTGTATCAATTTCCGAAGTCGAATCATGTCTTAAAAGACGAAGGTGTTCGTTGATTGTGTTGTGGAGCCTTTCTATGTCCGTGTTGGACGAATGGTTGTTATTTGAAATATAATGAATTTCTATATTTTGGTCCTGTAGAAATTCTCTGAATGGGAGTGCTTTGAATCCTAACTCATTGTCAACGACAATTTTATTTATTGGTTCTACTGCAGAAAGGAATATCAGAATTGCTCTTTTAAATTCGGTCCACGTACGTGCAATTATTCGGACAGCTTGGGCGAATTTGCTAAATTTGTCTATGAAGGTTACAAAGAGTTGTCTTTCTAATGTGTAAAATACGTCTGCGTGTATCACTTGGTTTGGGGCTGAAGGTGTTTCCTTTAGTTTGAATTTCTGTTTCACGGGCTTTCTTTCATATTTCTCGATGTTGCATATGTCGCAGTTATTAATAAATTCGGCTATTCTTTGTTTGAGCTTAGGGTGATAATATTTTAGTTTGAGTTCTTCATACACTTCAATAATTCCTCTATGATTGTTCCGAAGGTGTTCCTGTTGTATGGTTTCGAGTAGTTTTTCCTCGTTTGTAATGTCTATGAGTACGTTCTCCGTTCTAATGACTTTCAAACCTCCTTCTGCGAAGTGTGCTTTAAAGGTGTTCTCTAGTATTTTAAAAAATTCTATGTCGTTTATATATATAGCGTTTAAACATTTTGGATTAAAGTGGGTCTTTAAAAGAGTTATTGCCGTTTCCGTGTCTAACATTTTGAGATTAATAATTTTTCTGGATTTATTGAAAATCTTAGTTTGTTTAATTCGCAAGGAACCTGATCCTGATTTCAGGATCGATATTTGGGTTTTGAAGACGTTAAGAGGGGATTTGCTAATGGGGAAATTGAATATTTTATTCTCGGGATTCGTATCAGTGAAATTAATTTCGATGCGGGAAAGAGCATCTGCGTTGCCATTCTGTGTCCCCTTTTTGTATTTGATTTCGTAATCAAATTCGGATAATCTTAAGCGCCATCTTACTAATTTTGAGTTTGGCTCTTTTATAGAAAAAAGCCATTGAAGGGGTCTGTGGTCTGTTTCAATTACGAATTTTCTGCCGAAGATGTATGGGCAGAAATATTTTGTTGCCCAAACTATAGCTAGAAGTTCTTTTTCGATAGTACTATAGTGTTGTTCGTGGTCGTTTAGTGTACGGCTAGCATAAGATATAGGATGACCTTCCTGGGGCAAAACAGCGCCTAGAGCGAATATCATCTGTGGTCAGAGTAAATAGTTTTTCAAAATTAGGGTATTTCAAAATTGGTTCGGTGATTAAGAGGCGTTTTAGGGTTTCAAAACTTTGGATGTAATTTGGATCCAATACATTAACCTTTTGGTCTTTTTTGAGGAACACAGTCATGGGTTTTGCAATTCTAGAGTAGTCTTGTATAAATCTCCTATAATAGCCGGTTAAGCCTAAAAATTGCTTAATTTCCTTGGGATTTTTAGGAATAGGAAATTTTTTGACGCACTCTATTTTAGATGGATTGGGTTTTATCCCTTCTAATGTCACAATATGACCCAAGAACTCTGTTTCCCTTTTCAAAAATTCGGATTTGTCTAGCTGAATCATCAGATTTACGTCTTTGAGTCTTTGAAAAATCTTTTTCAAAGAGTCTAAGTGTTCTACTAGGGAGGAGGAGAAGATAATGATGTCATCCATATATACCAAACAAATCTTATTAATATAGTCCTTTAGTACGTAGTTCATAAGTCGTTGAAACGTTGCGGGAGCCGTTTTTAAACCAAAAGGCATTCGCAAAAACTCATAGTGTCCATCTTCGACACTGAATGCAGTTTTATGAATGTCCTTTTCATCAATTTCAATTTGATGAAAGCCTTTGGCTAAGTCTAAGGTTGTGAAGTATTGGCTTGTTCCCAGTTTTCCCAGTATCTCCTCAATATTTGGGATTGGAAACTTGTCATCGATGGTTACCAGATTTAGATTCCGATAATCGATGACTAACCTCCACTTTGTTTCTCCGCTCGCGTCCCTTTTCTTCGGAACAATCCATACTGGTGCCGAATAGGGTGAACTGCTATGTCTGATGATGTTTTTATCCAACATGTCTTGGATTTGTTTTTGTACCTCCTTCTTTTGATGAAGGGGTATCGGTAAGATTTTGAGTATATAGGGAGGTCGTTAATTGTTCGTATGCTGTGCTTTGTAAAAGCTAGATCGGAGTTTTCATTATAGAATATGCCAGAAAATTGTTTTATAGTTCTAAGCAATCCTTCTCTTTCCAGAGGGCTTAGATGGTTAGTTCGAAGTTGTTCGACTAATGGTTTTGTTTCGTTTGCTTCAATTATATTAAAATTTTCAAACGTAACCTTTTCCGTTTCTAGGGGTTCAAATTTAATGGTTTCGGGGCCGGCAAATGCATCTTCGCATTTTTGTACTTTTGTTCTTATTTTGTAGTCTTCCACTTCGTAAATTCCTTCCTTTACAACTACTTTACCTTCTGCAGACTTCTGCTCATGCAGGTAAGCAAGTCCTTCTCGTTGCAAGACTGGAATCGAAAGTTCTACGGTTTCATTTCTATTAATCTTGTAGTTTCGAGTAGTTCCTTTGGAATCATAATTTAGACCTATGTTTTTCGTCCCGATACTGAGGACATGGTTTGCAAAGTCAATTTTGCACCCTAATGGAATGAGGACATCGTTCCCAATTAGTCCATCAAAGTCGTCGTGAAAGTGATGAACAAACATTTCTATTTTAAATTTACTATCACCTAATTCCTTGAATAAAGGTATAACTGCTTTCTGATTGATATAAACTACTTGGCCAATTGTTTTAAGTGGTACACTTTTTTTTTATTTTGTGATGAGATTGGGTGAGCAAAGGTTAGGATTGACTATGGAGTGGGTAGCGCCTGTATCCACAATAAACTTTAAGGGTCTTATGTTACCATTGATAATTATATATGGTAACCGCTGCGAGAGGCTTCGGATTGAAAATTTTGTGGCTCTGCTTCCTGTGTTTCGGTAGTAAGCTGAGCTGTGTTTATATCCATTGGTTCTGGAGGTGGGTTATTATGTGATTGGTTGTTCACGAGTCCCTGAGAAGTTGAGAGATATACGTTATCGGTGGTTACCTGTCTATGTGTCTGAGCATGTTGTGAGTAATTGTCGTTTGAATGATATAGTTGTCGATGTTGGTTATTTGTTTGTTGGTTGGGATAGTTTTGTCTGGTTTTGTCATATTTATTCGATTTATAGTTCCTATTGTTGCTGTTACTATTACTGTTGTTATTATATTTGCTATTATTACTGGTATTACTGTTGTTGTTGTTGTTATTTTGGCGGTTGTTGTTGTTTCTAGAATTATTTTGAGAACTTTTTTCGGGATTTCCGTATGGGTTATAATAAGCGTACCCAGATTCGTGTAGAATTCAAGGCTATCCGGGTTTCGGCAATAGAGAAGCGAACGCATTGGTTCAGGGGTTTTGTTTTTAAATGTTACTAAAGCTGACAATTTGTTTTGCAAAATGTTCGCTTTAGCGCTCTCATCATTCATAATTTGTTTAGTTTTGACGTTAAGTCGCCTAAGGATCGATTTAATATCGTTATAGAACTCGACAGAGTGTGATCTGAATTTTATAGCCCTAAGTTCGTTAAATAACTCTTCTAAAGTTAAGCGATCTCCGAAATTATTAATAAGTATATCCTTCATTTCCGACCATTTTGTCGTGTGATTATTTATTTCAATAACTTCACGCGCCTTTCCTTTTAACCTCGATTTGATTGTATCAGAGAAAATACTCTGAGATAGTTCATCATATTTTAGCAAAAGCGGGTATATTTTATCGATGAGATCCACGAAGTTTTGTAGGTCTCGAAAATCACCGCTGAATTCAGGTAGTTTGGACAAATATTTCAAAGGGTCAATTTGTAGGGAGAGCACGGTTGGTTGTGCCATATTGCTATTTGTTGGAAAGAAATTGGACACTAAATCTGAAAGTTGTCGTGATTGTTCTCTCACGTTTCCTGTTTGGTCTTCAAAGGTGGACATAAGAATTTACAGGAGGGTTAATTAAGATTTATAATATAAGACTTAAAATACATATAATAGAGAGAGTGTTGACTGTTAGTATTGTAAAATTCCTTACCGAATAGACTACTTAATAACAAATTGACTGACTGCCGTTGGTGTAGTTTACTGATGATACTGGGTCCTGAGGGTTTCCTTGGTGATGTTTGATGACCGGTTTCTTGATGCTGCACGGATTCTAGTATTTTTATGTAGTAACATACACTGTACAGTTTTAATTCTTCCTTTGGGAATTTATGGTTTTTTTTTTTTTTTTTTTTCTCAATCCACTCGTTCACGGTAAAATATGAGAGAAAAAAAAACGCTGCGTTTTGATTTATGTTTTTCACTATGCAACAATTCTCTTGTTTGCGATGTGATGGTTTAATTGATTTTCTCGTTTTATGCACCTTTTGATTTAAAGATTTAAATGTAACTTTTATTCACTTTTAATCTCACTGCGCGACAATTCTCTTGTTCGCGATCCTATGTTTTGTTCTAAGCGGTTAATCGTTAAAACGAATTAAATAAAAAAAAATCGAATTTTTTTTTAATACCGCCTATCCTACCGACTGCGCCAGAAATGGAATGGAGATTTATTGGAATAAAAAAAAACAATTTTTATTTTCAAACTTTTTATTTTCAAACACTTTGTTGTTACAATTTATTTTTATTCGCGGAACTTTAGACTAACGACCGAACTAGTTGACCGAACTCAATGATAACCAAAATATGAACCAACCGTTGTGATCCAATTCACCTGTATTTATGCTTTATTAAATTGCTGACATATTGTCTGTGTTTGCTACACGTTCCTGGAATAATGCAATGACTTTTGACTATTGCAACGTCAGGTGTCTTGTGCATGGGAATATTGAAATGCACTTCTTGGAATTGTTTCTTTGCGTTTCTAGGAATTACTTTGAGGTGAATTGGTTTACAACGGAGAGAGAAAAAAATGATATATGATATATTTATATGACATTCTTATGAATCTCCAATTTAACTATATACCTCGAATCACTCTGAGTGAAGAAAAACTCTCCGTCCTATTCGGACTCCCACCCATGGAGAGCAAACATAGAAACCAAACACACCTGAGTTTCAAACCACTACAAAAACTATTTTCCTTTCTCCTCCTTCTATCTTTCCGCCCGCGCCCTGGCAACAGTAAAATGGTATCTAACCCCTTAGGCGCGCGTAAATTATAAAAAAAAAAAAAAAAAGTCAAACTTAAGCCGTTCGGTAAAAGGATTAACACCTAACAGATGGTTGGAGTTAAACAGGAAATTTATCTCATAACTACAAACTACCATTACCTAATTGTAAAAGTATAAATACGAATAACTAATATAGCGTGTTCTAGAAAAATCTCGCGGTTACAGGGATTTAATCCTTGGAAAAAACATGCGTTGCTTTATCATCTACTATGCTATATCTCAGTTTGCTATAAATCAGTTTTTTTTATTTGGTGTCAATCAGCAGCCTTTAGTCATTTTATTAATTCAACCGCATCCAAGCAAACTTTGATAAAGTAACAGTCGTTATGAGTTGTGTATCATCTATCATGGGCGTGACATGCAGCATTTTATTCTACAACTACAACAATTGCAAACCAATTGTTTGCCAAAAATCATAAACAACAACAAGAAGAATTAGAAAAATTGTTCATATTAACTCTGCCAAAATGACTGAAATAGTTGCTCGTTGTTTTGCAATTTGACCTGTTACAAAAGAGTTTTAATCATACATCGTTTTCTAAATCACATCGCTACATACAGTCGTTTTCGAATGATATTGATGTTTGATTTAGATTTTTTTTATTTTTAAATAAAACAAAAAAACAATTTCAATAACCCCTACTTTTGGCAAAGCTCAATCAGCAGATGCCGGTTGCTGTTTGTGATTTCGTGCTGAATGGTGTGGGCACTAGAGATGTTCTGACGTCAAAATAAATTATACGAGGAGTGCATAGGTATACGAGTATGTGTAATTCGTGATGTCCATAGTGAAAATATAGTATTAGAGCAACACTTAAAAAAAAAACTGTTACATTTCGTATGTATGGTGGTCAGCTTTGTAAAACTAAAAATTACAAATTAAGTATCTAAAATCTTACGTATATTATGTAATTAATTAGTGTTGGATATTGTTTAACTTTTTAATGTTTGTACAGAACTCGGGCAAAGGAAATTTAGGGAGGAAGAAAAGAGAAGCACCGATGTACATTGTTTTTAAATGTTTGCAAGTTATAATGACCAGGATCCAGAGATCGGCAGGGCATTCCATAAGCGAGTTGTACGGCTTAGGAACGAATCACGATATTTTAGAGTATGTCCGAAAATAGGTTTGAGGGTATACTGATGAGCATTCCTAGCGAGACGGGTATTACGTTTTCGACGGAATCCTACTGGCGATTTCAGTGGAGCTTTGGTGGTGGAAATAGCGATAAAACAAAGTGAGACAGGAAACATTACGTGTGTGTTCGAGGGTGTCAATCGATTGACTGACATTAGTATAATCTATAAGTTTTATCGCACGATTTTGAACCCTATCTAGCAGGTGCTCCTACCTGACCAGATTTGGGCATTGTACTCCAATTTTGGGGGGGATAAATGCCTTATATATTGTGGCCAGATCAGAGGGGGTAAAATATTTCTTACATCTCTTGCGGAAACCTAGACATTTCGCAGCATTTTTGGCGACGTCAAACATGTGGTCATTCCAACATAAGTTGTCATTGACACACATACCGAGAATGGAAAATTGTTCGGTTTCGACTATGCAAGTGCCATTCATGGATAATGGCTGGGTGTTTAAATTTCGTTTTAAGGACTACAGACAGCATTATGTTTTCGAAGCAGAGTGCTGTCATCAGCAAAGGAATATATTGAATTAGAAGTAGCAGACAAGAGATCATTAATGAAAATTAAAAAGAGTGTTGGAGGCAGAACAGAGCCCTGTGGCACACCAGCATTTATTTTGTTAATATCAGACATGAAACTGTCCAAGAAAACTTGAATTGAAAGTTCCGAAAGGTAATTTCTAATTCATTGAAGAAGAGAGTCATCGATCCCAAATGCACGCATTTTCGATAAAAGAGCCTGATGCTAAACTCTCCAGTTGGCTTTCTTATATTGCCATACGGTTCTTTTAGCATTTTTTTCTGTAACTGTGTGTACGAGAAATTAACTGATATAACACAATAGTCTGACGAGCCTAGAGAGGAGAGCACATCAACGGTGCACTTATCAGCACGAGAAGTTACAAACAAGTCTAGGATGTTGGCGGTATGACTATCAACGTCTGATATTCGGTGGGCTCATTTACAAGCTGCGTTAAGTTGTTTTCCACAGTGAAGATCTCAACATACCGTCCTTCGGGTGTTGTGTGTCGAGAATGTCGTGCCACCCAGAATTGTGTATATTTAAATCGCCCGTAATAACGATTTCAGTATGATGATATAGGGAAACAATTCTTTGTATGGAGTCAGACAACGCATCTGTCATTTCTGTCCAGTTTGGGGCTTCTGTAGTGAATAATTTGCTTACGGAGATGGAATTTTAACCACATGAAGTTGAATTCCGGATTGGAACATAGATCATATTGTGGTGGAGTTTGGTAACCTACATCACTACTCACGTAAATGGCGAGACCGCATTGAGAGAAGAATTATGGCACTAGTTCGTAGCCAGGTAGCTTCAAATCAGAATGATCTGAGAGGTGTGTGGCCTGGGACTTACCTGTGTTTCACTAAGTGCCAAAACAGCTGGTCTGTACTTACGGACACGGACGTACGCAGAAAAGTGATTACTTTTTAGCCCGTGTCTACCCTGAATTCCCATAATAATCACAGACGAGCACAACAAACACAAACACTGAATATACTAGAAATGATTAAGTTTCAACTTATTTTCGGAATTTCATTTTTAATCAGTCGGGTGCAACTAATTTGTGTAACTTAGTAGTTGAAATAGATTAATAAGGATTGAAGTTCTTGGGAAAAATTTTTTTTTATTTTTTTTTTCTTCGTGGGAAGGTGAGAAATCTTCATAGACACTATAGGCCCGGAGCCTATAGTAGTGTGAGATTCTTACTCACTAAAAAACACCTCCCTTATGCACACCACGACTGAGTTCACACTCAACAAGCAGTTCTTCTATCGCATTTTATTTTGTTTTTATAATCCTGCAGGCGATTTTCCATTGAAAATTCCTGTGTAATTTAGAAACTTACGCGCTGCTAATCACCGCGCTAGGTCGAGAGGCTTAGTCCTTTCCAGACGGCGCAATAAATTTGTCTCGTCGAGGATCTGTTGAACAGAAGTATTCGTATGACCTTGTAATCGATTATTATGTTTTCGCGCAAACATTTTAATTACGTTCTGAACGTTTTCGGCTCCTAAGTCTCTGTGGATATCATCGTTTCTTATGTACCACGGCGCATTAACAATACCTCGAAGAACTTTGTTTTGGAATGTCTGTAATATATTAATGTTGCTATTTTTAGTACAACCCCAACATATGGACATATGGTGTATGTCCAGATCGGTTTTAGCACTTGCTTGTATAACAGCAGTTTGTTCTCTAAGCTAAGCTTGGAATACTTTCCAATAAGCCAGTAAATATCTCTATATTTGATTTCAAGCTCTTCACGTTTTTTCTTAACGTGTGCTCTCCATTTTAGTTTAGCGTCGAGTGTCATACCGAGATATTTGGCCTCGTTCGCGTAAGGAATTCGTACTGCGTTGATAAACACCGGTGGATTCTCAATTTTCTTGAGAGTGAAGTTCACGTGGACAGACTTGTTTTCATTAAGCGCGATTTGCCAACTCTTTGTCCAATTGTTAATCCGTGTAAGGGCACGTTCAACTTGGCAGTTGCTTCTTCGACTGTTTTAGCCGTTGCCAAAATGTCAGTGTCATCAGCAAATGTGGCTAGGACAGTGTCGTCCGTTTGCGGTATATCGCGGGTAAAAAGCAAATATAGCAGAGGGCCAAGTACACTTCCTTGCGGCACCCCCGTCTTTATTGTCTTAAAAGTGGAATATTCGTTTCCGTGTCTCACACGGAAGAGTCGGTCTTCCAGGTATGAATCTAAAATACGAAACAATTGCTGGGGTAGGGCTTGTCGAAGTTTATATTTTAGGCCTTCGTGCCATACCTTATCAAAGGCTTGCGAAACGTCAAGGAATGCGCTTGAACAGACTAACTTACACTCGATTGCTCGTTCAATTACATCGGCTATTCGATGCACTTGGTCAACTGTAGAGTGTTGGCTTCTAAAGCCAAATTGATGATCAGGTAAGAGGGAATTTGTGTCGGTAATTGGTTTAAGACGATTAAGAAGGATTCGCTCGAAGACCTTCGATGTAATCGGGAGAAGCGATATTGGTCTATATGACTTGACTTCAGTCAGCGGTTTACCGGGTTTCGGAACCATAATAACTTCGGCTACTTTCCACTGGTGCGGTACATGCTCTAATCTAATGCTGGCATTTATAAGATAGAGCAGCTTTATCAAACCTTTTTTCGGCAACGCTTTAAGTATCTCTCCCGTTATTAAGTCATATCCCTGGGCTTTATTGGGCTTAAGCGTGTCTATAACTTGTCTAAGTTCCCTAAGTGTAGCCTTTTCTACTGGAAAGTTTGTCGTCACGTCTAGCGTATTGACATTCTCTGGAAGCACTTCCCCGTCGAATGGTTTAAACGTTTCTGCAAGATGGTCGGCGAAAACATTAGCTTTTTCCTTATCTTCTTTCACCCAGTCATCCTGGTTTCTTCTTATTGGCGCCACGTGTATTTGGGGCTTTCGAATACTTTTAACGGTTCTCCATATGGAGTAGTTGGTATCTTTTGTCGCTGTGAGTTTTTCAAGGTAGTTATTAATACCTGGGTTATTGAAGTCCTTGATCGATTTTTTCAACAAGTTGCAGAGCCTATTGAAGGACGCTTTATCTTGTGGTGCCCAGGTTTCATGCCACTTTTTACGCGCTCTTCGTTTTTTCTTTATCATTTCTCTCATTTCCGGTGGGTATCTTATGCCGACTTTGGGAACTTTGTTCGATTCGCTGGGAGTATTATTCCAGGCCGCTTGCTGTATGACTGCAACAAAACGTTCAACTTCTTTTTCAAGTTGATACGGCGTTGTAAGTGCTACTTTCAACTCAGTATTGTCTACAACGTCTATTCGGAAATCTTGCCAGTGAGTTTTGCTGTTAGTTAATCTGGGTGGTCTTTGTTTCTTAACCAAGGATTCGCACAGTGAAAGGATAACTGGAGAATGATCGGAGGAAAGATCGAAGCTTTCTTCAACTTTGACGTAACTAGCGTTTACTCCTTTTCCGATAAAGAAGTCTATTAGATCGGGTGTTTTGGCGACATCCGAGGGCCAGTATGTCGGCTTGCCTGTTGAGTAAAAATAGCAACCACATTCCATACCAGCCCTGTAAAGAGTTTTGCCTTTTTGAGAGATACATCTTGAGCCCCAAAAGGTGTGCTTCGCGTTAAAGTCGCCACCAATAATGAAGATTGGTCCAAGAGAGTTGAATAGGTCAATAAATTCGTGTTTTTTCTATTTTGCAGCGCGATTGGCAATAGATTGAGGATATACTAAAAGAGTAATTTTTATTTTTAGCGCGCACCACCGTCATTTGAAATTTGTCAAGTTCAATTATTGCTTCCAGAGTATGTTCAATGCAGTCTTTTATGAATAGGGATGACCCGCCTCTTGCGTTTCCCGATGGATGATGAGCGTGGTAGTCGCGGTAACCTTTTAGTTCCACGCGCGATTCTGTCGCCAGATGAGTTTCAGAAATTAAACATATGTCAATTACTTTTTCCTGAATGAGAATATTTAGTTCATCAAGCCTTTTCTGTAGCCCGTTGGCATTCCACGCAAGTATATTGAGCTTCTTTGCCATAATTAGTTGCAGAAATTGGCTTCGAGCTTAAGAAGCCGTTCGATTATTATCTTATTTATTTTAGTCTGTTCTTCTAGTCTCTCGAGAATTACTGAGAACACAGTTGAGGCAGGATCCGGTGATGTACAGTTAGTCATATTTACTCGCGCCGCTATTTGCGCGTAAGTTTTTCCACTTTCCACTTGCGCATTGTTATTTTTGACGTTGTTGTTATTGGTGATTTTAGCGTTTGTCACCATTACCTTCTTTAAAGGCTTTGGAGTAGGACCGCTGTTATTATTTCTCATTCTAGCTGTCCCTGCGTTTTTCAAAGGCTTCGTTTTTGATTGATCTCGTAGCTTTTGCAACTCCTTCGCAGCCTCGATAGTTAGCTGGATGTTTTCCCTTGCAGTTAATGCATATCGCTGGGGACTCTTTCGCGGCATTGCACTCTCGAGTCAGATGTTTGCCAGCGCATTTTACACAGCGAGGTTCCTTCTGGCAGTAGGCCTGAGTATGGCTGAATCCCTGGCAACGTGTACATTGGGGAACCAGCCTGGAGTTTTTCTGCGGAGGTTCAATTTTGACAACAAGTCCCAAAATTGAATTTATGGCATAAATTCTTTCTAGGCTTTCGGTTTTGTTGAAAGTTAGGCTAAAGAGGGGAAGACCGCATCTTGGGGTCGTCCTCTCGCTTTCAACATTGCGCTGTTTTTGCGCAAGTATATTAACTGCGTCGATTATCTTAAAGTCTTTATATTTAAGGTCATTTACGATGTTTTCTTTAAGGCAAGAGGGATGCAATCCTCTAGCTACAACGCGTATAGGTCTTTCCGTTTTATTTTCGTACATATGCCATTGAATCTTCTCTTTAATAAGCGAACGATAGTTGTCTGGATTAAGGATATTGATAGTCCATGTATCATTATTACGAGATCTTACTTTATAATCGGTTGAGCACAGTGATTTCAGGATTATGTGCAACTTGTTGTAGTCCGAGATTCCAAAAACGTTTATTGGCGGCGGCGGTCTTTGTTTGGGTTGCTTTGTTGCCTTATCGACCTCAGCAGTGTTAAAGCTGGCTTGGTCATTTGTTTGTTCGATATCAGGCGAGGAAGTAGCTTTGCGCTTCTTACCTGGCTTTTTTTAAGTATCCAGTCCGTTTCGCGGACTAGCTCTTCTTCGTCCGTGTGAAAACT
The DNA here is from genome assembly GCA_949129095.1 of Volucella bombylans. Taxonomy (NCBI): domain Eukaryota; kingdom Metazoa; phylum Arthropoda; class Insecta; order Diptera; family Syrphidae; genus Volucella; species Volucella bombylans. The sequence goes on from OX422141.1 coordinate 170,401,054, forward strand.
CGAGTTTTCGGGGCGGTCAAGTAGCAAAACAGACTCAGACTCAGATTTAGATTGCGGCGTAATGGCATCTAGTTGCTTTTTTAATTCGGCACAGAGCAATTCCATATTCTGGAGTCTGGCGCGGAGATCAGAATTTTCGCGTTCGAGATTTTGTAGCTTATTCGGTGTAATGCTATTGCCCTGAGCTACCGACTGTGCTTGGTCTTTGCTTTCGCATGATTTTCCTAGCGATCCGCGTGCTGGAGATCTCGTGACCCTTGAGCATTTTTTCAAAGGGGTCCTGGTTTATATTTGTGTTATTTTGATGATTATTTGAACTCATTTTAGTTCCCACGAGTAGCGGAGAAAGGGTAGTCCGTCTGTCCAGAGATCCGCATTAGACAGATAAGGCTGGCTGATACGGAGGTCGCCAAGTATCCGGATGCTCCGTTAGAGATTGAGCTATTTTTATACTGGGCCCCCAACCTGGTCGATTCTGGCACGGGTCGCTTAACACCTTAATCCGGCCCAGTGGATTTTAGTCGCCTCTTACGACAGGCATGCCTTACCTCGGGTATATTCTAACCCTTAACCCGAAGGGAAAAATAATTGATCTTCCAACTAAAAACTTCATTTATTCGTTCTTGATGATTGACAATAAAAATTTACGACAGAAAATGCTGCTGATTGTATACGTGAATCGCGTAAACGAGACACAGATGCGAAACCCGGAGCAAATTTTTGACTCTGATCTTAGATAACAACATTACTGTGATCCATGGTTTAATCCGATTTCCAAAGTAGCTCTGTCTTACTGAGTATGTGCAGTTTGACATAATGTTCCAAAAGGTCTTTACAAAAAAGTCATACGATTTGGAAACATCAACTTCGACAAAAATATCCTTCCTGGTTTCAAAAAATCGATCATTTTCAGCTTCACAAAATCAATTCTCAATACCGAGTTTCGGAAACTACAATAGAACCTTAATAGAACATTAACTGTACATCATACCGTAGAATGACCTGTGATCCTTAAATCAAAAATAGACTTTTCGCAGGAACTCAGAAGAGAAGACGCAAAACAAACATAGATGTGATACAAAAAAGCTCCTGATTCAATTCAGGTGCATTTATTTGTTATTGATACCAAACCATGGGAAGCTGCTCGTAATAGGTCCAAGTATGTCAGCACAACTTCACTACCTTCCAATATACATACATATGCATACCTATTTATGTTAGAAACACCGACAATTATGAGGTTTTTTGCCTTTTCAGTCTCCAAAAAATCAGAAAACTCTTCCAAAAATACCGACAGTTTAAACATATGAAGCCTATACACCCATATCAATACAAAAACTTCAAATTTGGAAATCGAATTTCAGCACAACACAATCTTTGTAATCATCCTTTTAAAAAAAAGGCACAGCTGCATATGATTTGGTTTGAAACATTTTTCTTTGATAAATAACTAATGTCTCCATCGAAGATTTGATTTGGCCACTCAAATATCTGAATTATTCACTTTGCCAACCGACCATACTTTAACTCTGCCGCTCAATTCTCAATTAATTATCCAATTATTATTTACTATATGACTGTCTGGCCATTGAAGAGCTCATTTATGACCACTTTACATAACTTTTCTTTCATTTCTATTACATTTCTTGAATGTTAGTTATTAATTACAACCTACGAATAAACTAAATTATTGTTAGTTGCCTGAGGAACTATTTATGATACTTTATCTTTTGACTTTAATTGTTAATCTCCCATTTCAATTATAACTAATTTATTTAAAAGGGTTAGAAATAAGGGAATGGAGAGTAGTCGACGAAGCGTCAATGTCGGATCACCGATGGATACGTTTCAAGGTGAACTTTCACAACAGGGTATGTAGTTTTCAAAGAAATCCTAGGAAGACTGATTGGGTCAAGTATACAGAAGTGGTAAATATACACCTGGATGCCCAATCAATTACCTGGGAATATAATTAGATAGGGGGGTGGAAAATATTAATAAGGCACTAACAATGGCGTCCGTCTAACAGAATACCTAAAAGGCTTAAACCAAAATGGTGGAATAGGATGGTAGGTTTAAAAAGGAAACAGGTAGGGAAACACTACTCGTAGAAGAGGGCGAAGCTTTTCAGAAGCGACAATATATGGAATGAGCACTACGAATGTAAGAAACAATTCAAAGATTTCAGACCAATAAGTCTGTCATCATTTATGCTTAAAACCCTGGAGCGGTTATTGGAGATTCACATTAGGAATAGATGCAATAATGGCTTTTTGACTGAGTCACCGATACATGAAAGGAAAATCTACAGAAACCGCCCTGCACGAGGTGGTGGGGAAAGTAGAGAAGAGTCTACAATTCGGAGCCTTCAATAACGTGGAGTGCACCGCCATTAAAAATGCTCTAGTAGATGCTAACATTCAACATGGCATTACAAACAGGGTTTGCAACATGCTTGCAAGCAGGAAAATAAAAGGACAAATCTCGGTCAGAATGTCCGTAACCAGGGGAACACCTCAGGGTGGAGTCATATCTCCACTCCTGTGGGTGCTGGTTATCAATGACATCCTCACAAATCTTAGTACAATGGGTATAAGTGCCACGGCATACGCAGATGACGTCGTCATAATAGTGCAGGGGAAATACTTAAATATTTCCAGCGACATTATGGAGGTTGCCTGAAGACTTGGGCCAAAAGCTGTGGTCTCAATGCCAACCCTTCCAAAACGGAACTGGTTCTTTTTACCAGAAAGTACAAGATACCGCAATTCAAACTCCCAAAACTCAACGGAGTGGAACTGTCCCTTTCGGACAGCGCGAAGTATCTGGGTATGATTCTGGACAAAAAACTGAGTTGGAATCTTGGCATATACTCGTAATGCTCTTTTTATCTGCAAAAGAACAGTAAGAAAAATTAGGGGCTTAAAGCCTGCTACGGTGTATTGGCTGTATACGGTGGTGGTAAGTATGGTGGAAAGCAACAAACAAGAAAATGATTTACGGAAAATTAGCAGCGGTTCAAAAAATGGCTTCCACAGCCATTACAGGTGCGCTCCGTACCACCCCTACGGCAGCATTGGACACTTTTTGCACCTAACACCGCTTGATTTACAGATCAAAAAACTTGCTGGCAACAGTGCGATACGACTCCCTAATTTGGGTTACTTCAAGAGCAGTAGTTTCGGACATAGCACGGTCCTAATGGAGCTACTGCCAGCCAATCCAATTCTAAGGGGTTTGGCTGTCCTCAGGGCGACTGAGCTAATGCAGATGAGATCGGTATCCGAAAGAGATATTGCTATCTACATCGATAGCCAGGCCGCACTCAAGGCAATGGAATCAACCAACGTCAACTCTGATACAGTTAGAACCGAGTAAGACTCTACTGGGTGTCAGGACGCTACGTTATTAAAGGAAATGAACAAGCGGACGAGCTTGCAAGAAAAGGAGGGCTACTCGACAACAGTGAGGCTGCCAACATCAAACCACCCCTTTGCAGAGTGAGAGGCACTATCGAGGAAAAAAATCACAAAGATTGCCAACCTAAGTTCAAGTCTTGAAGGACACAGGGTATCCAAGGCTCTTTAGCCACTTTTTGATGGCAAAAGATCTACGAAGTTAATAAAATTAAACAGGGATAAGCTTAGGATAGTAAAAGAAATCCTGATAGGACCTTGTCTCCTGCGGCAGCACGTAAAGAGACTCAAATTGTCAGATACGGATATCAGCAGATTCTGCGGTGGTCGTCTGCAGGCTGTTGAGGATATAGCACGCAAACTTGTGAATGCGAGGAAATAGACGGCACGATCTTCAAAGGCCTTCTTGGCTTTTGCAAGAAAATTGGATGTTTCACCAGGGCGATTGTTTAGGTTTTTGTCATTTGAAGACAAATTCAACTGGGATCGCGATGGGCCCATTTTGGTGCCTGGTGTCTGTGTGATGGCATATACATCACACCCCTGTTTAATATTCCATCAAGTTGTTGCTGTTAATTATTAGTTGAAATGATTTTACTACAATCGACGTCGATTGCAGGTTAGGCGCGTATGTATCACGTATGTTTGGATATACAAGATGGTTTTTCTTTCAATAATAGAAAAACTAATTCTTCTAAAATCTATTAGTCTAAGATCCGGCGGCGTAAGAAATATATACCCTCATCTGTTATTCAATGAAAGAGATTATCTGGTAGATAATACTTAAACAAACAAAATAAAAAGGAGTTGCCTTTTGCTCAACTTCCCCCATTTGTTATTCATAAGAATCGAGCATTAACTGCGAGAATAAGACACAAGGAGTTGGAAAAATATAGGTTGCCTACACTTTTCAGTACATCTATGATGTTGCCAAGTGTAAACAGGTGAGCAATCGTTTTTAATATACCCTCATCTGTTATTTGATAATTTTTTTATTCAACTAAAAGGTTATTTTTTTTTACCTACTCAACGGTATAATGTTGACTTAAGAAAAATTTATCCCATCCATGGTGACAGAGAAGCGTTGCGCGTGCCACTCCACATGACAGACAGGGATGCCGTGAGGCAGGTGTGCTCCAGAAGTTAAAGAGAGAGGAACATGATTCTTATTCCGTGTGATAGACAAAGATGGCCAGCTGGAAAATTATTGAAATACTGGTTTGGAATAAATTACTGTTATATAATATTTTAAGGTCCCGACAATCTCAATAAATTCGGAGTAACAAATGGCACCTAACTCCTCTCAAGACTGTACGTATTGACTTATATTAATTAATGAAAATATTATTTATTAAAAAGTTATTAATTATTAAAAAAAAAATAATTTAAAAAAATGCTCCTACAAATAGTTAAATTTTCTACAAGGGCCATTTTTTTTTAATTTTAACTTATTTGCAAAAAAATTCAAACTCTAAAGTCCAAACAGTTGAGCCTATGGGGATCAATATTGAAATAATAGACGGGTTTTACTATTTCTATTTTATCGGATTATCGGATCAATGCCGCAGACATTTGACAAGGTTGCTGAATCAATCTTAATAAAATTATGCTCAATTAAGACCTCTAAAGTACATATTATTTTTGAAAGGTACCTAACGCACTCTATCAAAGATTGTGAATGTTAAAGTCGGCAGGAGTTCAATACACCTTATGCCATCCGAATACATCTTTAACCAAGACCTAGCGATTTTCTCAAAAGTCTCAAGAATTACCGTTTTAAAGAAGCCCTGGTGCAATTCTTAGCTATTTACTGGGAAAATGATAATTTAGTATCAATTATCCAAAACAAAAAAATGTTTATAACTGTTGGAGAACACTGTTTCTCTAACCTTACAGTCGGAAATCATGTCGTAAAGCAAGAAGAAAAGGAATATTTCTGTCAACATGAAGACTCAGATACGCGGATCATGTTTCATATATCAAAAGCGCCGCCTGGTTCGAAAATATTGGTCAAAGCGAATGATACCGATGCCTTGGTAATTTTACTAGCCAATTATCAAAAAGTTCCGCAGACTCAAATTTGGTTGGAGGGTTCATCATCAAAGAAAAGCAATAAAAAAGATTTTGATTGCGTTAACTGTACTGAGCTGGCGATGAAATTAGGTCCTACTTTATGCCTAGGTTTGCCAGCTTTCCACGCATTCATAGGCTGTGTCACAGCTGCATTTTATAATAAAGGGAAAATTAGGCCTGTTAAAATATTTTCAAGACGAACCGATTCCCAGGAAATATATATTTGCATCATTGACAGACCCAGTAGATGTTCTCGTTGAAGAAAAAAATTAATGTGTTCAAGAGTTTACTGCCTTTATTTATGGGATCAAGGATTGTTTAAGCGTCCATGATGCTAGATATTCAATGTGGCTTCGTGCTATTTGAAGGCTATTTGAAACCAACGTGGTTCATAGGGGACCCAACATCTTACAAGTTGAGGATATACTCAGCGAATTTGATCAAAAAGAAAACGACGAAGAATTAAATTTAGATTTTGATATAGGTACTTCTGACAAGTCAGAATCAGAATAAGTTTCTTATATAGAAATTTTTCAATGAGATTTTTTGAAATTAATAAATTAATGTGTAAATAAAAAAAAAATCTACTTTTAAAAGATTCTGGGACTGCTCAGAAACGCCTGCAGAAAACTTTTCAACGTAGCAAAAAGCACAAGAAAAGTGACCGACTGGGACTCATATAAAGAATCCCTCAAATTATACAAAAAAGAACTGAGGAAAACAAAGCGACAATCCTGGAGGTCATTCTGTGACAAAATTACAGAAACCTCAGAGGCATCGCGGCTTAGAAAAATCCTCTCCACAAATCCTATGATGCCCAGCTGTTTGAAAAAAACCGATGGCTCTTGGACAACCTCAAGTGATGAATCACTCAACCTGCTCTTGGACACCCACTTTCCAGGTAGCTCCCAACTCGCGGCCAGTAACAGCCCAAACAGGCCCACTGCAACCGTGACCAAAATTCATGGTCTGATTACGAGAGACAAACTGCTCTGGGCGCTGCATGGCTTCAAACCATACAAGTCTGCTGGTCCGGACGGTATTATACCTGCCGAGCTACAGAGGTCCTCGGATATTATTCTACCAGTGTTGGAAAATATTATGAGGAGCTGTGTAGAACTTATCCACATTCCACTGTTATGGAGAGAAGTCAATGTAGTATTCATTCCCAAAGCTGGAAAATGTTCTCATGTAGTCCCAAAGGACCTCAGACCTATAAGTCTATCATCATTCCTTCTGAAAACTTTAGAACGACTGATTGATATCCATATTCGAGCTAAAGTTGATCCAAGACTTCTGTCTACGGCTCAACATGCCTACTGTAAAGGAAAGTCAGTGGAAACGGCTTTGCACTCTCTGACTAGCCACATCGAACGATCCCTACAATATGAGGAGTACACAATGGTTGCTTTCCTAGATATAGAGGGTGCCTTTAACAACGTCAACATATCCGCAATCACGACTGCGCTGTCAACTCTGCAGGTAGACGGCTCACTTGGGGAGCTGATCAGTCTAATGCTAAAAAGCAGGATAATCAACTCCAAACTGGATGAGACTTCTGCTAAAAGATATGTCAGTAGAGGTACGCCGCAAGGCGGTGTCCTCTCTCCCCTTCTCTGGAACTTAGTAGTTAACGAACTACAGAAGCGGGTGGTAGCAGAGTGATTGCCTATGCGGATGACGTTGCCATAGCCGTCTCAGGAAAACATCTAAATACCATTAAAGAACTCCTCCAAGTAAATCTTAACAGATTAACCTGTTGGGCAGATCGCTGTGGATTGGGAATAAACCCCCATAAAACTGATCTTGTCCTCTTTTCTAGGAAATATAAAATTTCAATCATAGACCCTCCTTCAATAAACGGTACCAGTTTAGTTTTCTCTGATACAGCAAAATATCTGGGTCTCATTTTTGATAGGAAACTAAACTGGAAACCTAACATTCAAGAAAGAGTCAATAAAGCTACAATAGCTTTATTCTCTTGCAAAAAAGCCATTGGGAACAAATGGAGCCTTCAACCTCGCATAACCCACTGGCTATACATCTCGGTCATAAGACCGATACTTACTTACGGGGTGGTTGTCTGGTGGACGGCCTTGGAAAATGCAGTCAACCGCATTAAACTAAGCAGAGTCCAAAGAACAGCATGTCTATGCACAAGCGGAGCCTTGCGGTCTACCCCCTCTGCGGCATTATATATTCTGCTTCACTTGACACCCCTCGACATTTTTAGCAAGCAAGTAGCTGCGACTGCAGCTATTCGCCTTAAAGCGACTAAACAGTGGATAAATAATTCATTTGGCCACGCCAATATTCTTAATACATTAGGAATCCTCACAGAGAACATCGATTACACCATACCTGAACTTTGGTTTGACAAAAACTTCCATGTAAGCTTCCCCTCTAGATCATTCTGGGAGGAGGATGCTTTCATGGAGGACAAGTCAATCCATCTCTACACAGATGGATCTAAAACCGATAGCGGAGTTGGTGGCGGTGTTTTCTCAGATAAGCTAAATCTAAGCCTCTCTTTCCGCTTTCCAAATCACTGTAGCGTGTTCCAGGCGGAGATTTTGGCGATTAAAGAAGCTCTGTCCTGGCTGAAGAAAAACGTGATATCTGCAAAGGATATCCGCATATTTTCGGATAATCAGGCCGCCATCAAGTCCCTGGACTCGGTCTCATTATATTCTAAAACCGCCCTTGAATGCCGATCATCTCTTATGGAGATGGCAGAGCAGTTCAACATTCACCTTTGTTGGGAGCCGGGCCACAGAGACATTCCAGGGAACTGCAGAGCCGATGAACTCGCCAAAATTGGAACCACTCTACCTATCCTACCGGACAAAGGTAGTATAGGTATACCAATCGCTACGTGCAAACTAACACTAAAGCTAGATGCCAATAAAAGAACAGACCTTAGGTGGACTGCTGGACAAACATGTCTAGCGACCAAACAGATCTGGCCAAGGCTGGATCTGAGTCGCTCTAAGTGTCTGATCCTTTTAGATAGGAAACTTCACAGCGCCATAATAGGTGTCATTACTGGACACTGCCTCATAGGCAAGCACGCAAGAAGGCTTGGCGCTTTTACTAATGATTTCTGTAGAAGCTGGATGGACGAGGAAGAGGAGGAGACAATCCCCCACCTACTCTGCACATGCCCAGGTCTCTCCCAGAGAAGGAAGCGTCATCTTGGAGCTTTTTTCTACAACGACCTAAACGATATAGAAAAAATAGACGTTAACAGTCTCCTACGCTTTATTATAAGCTCAAACTGGTTCCAGTAGTAAGAAGATCATAGATCCACGTGGCATCACAATGGGCCAATAGGCCTAAGTGGGTTGGTATTTCCAACAGCCACTCTTACCTAACCTAACCTAAAAGATATACATTTTAGAACGTAAGAACTTTTTATTTTATAATTATGTATTGTCGCTGATTAATAAATGTTTGACTGAAAAAATTTTTTATCATTTACTCCAAACCAGTATTTCAATAATTTTCCAGCTGGCCATCTTTGTCTATCACACGGAATAAGAATCATGTTCCGCTCTCTTTAACTTCTGGAGCACACCTGCCTCGCGGCATCCCTGTCTGTCATGTGGAGTAGCACGCTCAACGCTTCTCTGTCACTTTCCACTCTCGCACTGAAAACTTAACATCTAAAATCTAGGCAACCATAGATGGGACAAACTTTTTTGATTTAGCTAGGTAACTCCTTTGTTTTTTTGTTTAAGTATTATCTACCAGATAATCTCTTTCATCATTGAATAACAGATGAGGGTATATATTTCTTATGCCGGATCTCGCACTATATGAAGGGTTTCATTCTTGATGATTGAGGCAGGAGGAATGCAAAGAATGTAAAGTTGCTCAAAAGCTCTTAAAGCAGAAGCGACAGAAAGAGCTGGAAATATGATCGATATAAACTTGGGATAGGTGTGACTATAGAAATGATGTTCGAAAGTCTTGCCAGAAGAAAACACTCGGAGTTGTCGGACTGCAAGATATAGGTAACATATGTATGTACAGTGTGTTTTTCAAAAGCGTGTGGCTCAAAGTAACAGACGATAAAAATTCTTGATTTCTATTACAATTATCCCGCCAAAAGCCCTGGTAGCTAGCGCTATAACTTTTGTTATTATTAAATGTATTTTATTTTACCTATTAATAAAGTGATGATGATGATGTTCAATGGGAAACGGAATGAGCTCCTAGTGTTATTTGCAAAAAAAATAAAATGACGTCTATATATTGGATTGGTCATCTCAGTCCCCAGATGCAAACGATTGAAAATATCTGGTGACTTATGTAAAAAACAGAGGACCTAAGAAGAAGTTCTCAGGACGATAAAGCAGCTTAAACTGTTTTCTAAAAGATTTTGACGACAATTCCCACTCGACTATGCGGTGTATGTGAAACACACTGTACTCGTATATTTTTAGTTAGGTACTAGTATTTATTTAGAACAACTAGCATTCTTAAAACTAGATCTCTCTTATGCAGATACCTATATGGGCTAAACCTATATACAAGGTCAGTTCCAAAGTAAACAGGAATTTAAAAAAAATTACAGTGTGTTCCAGAAAAACGTCAGTTAAATTACTTCTTTTACTTTACTGATATACATACATATGTTTGTAGCCAAATAATTTCTGCATTTAATTGCCGATTGTGCATCATATTCATTTCCTCAGTATACATTCCGAAATGAGTGCTGCTTTTAAAAAGCGTTTCGAAAATGTTTTATTAGTAACTCACTCACCAAATGGCCGCAAATGAGTATTAAGTCGGCAGTAAGATATTTAAAAACATTTGTGAGAAAGTGGATAAAGTGGTATGAAGAATGCGGTAATGTCGATGATGGGTCAATTAGAGAGACGACAGCAAGCACATCCAGTAAGTACAATAAAGTAATTTGTGAATTGTTTCGCAAAAACCCCACAGTTTGTCTGAGAAACGCGAAAGAAAAATTTTCCAGAAAAGGAATTAAAGTGTCCATCGACACAACTTTGTATTGTTTGGCAGAATCTTGCACCAAAAACAGGAGTTCCAAATTGCTACTGACCCAAAAACATATTGAAAAGAGACTAAGTTGGGCAATGCAGAATTTAGACCGGGATTGGAGCAACATCAGATTTACAGATAAGTCAGATTTTTTTGTTTATAATTATTGGCAGTAAGCCTTGACAAAAAAAAAGATGAAAAATCTGCAACGGATTGTAAAACGTCTAGCAAAAGTTCATGTTTACGCATGCTTCTCGGCCAAAGGATTCGGAAAGTTAATAGTATTCACACAAACCAGAAGGGTTTGCTAAAGTCGGCCGAATCTCTGTGTGGACCAAATAATTGTGACTGAATCTTGAGAGAAGATAACGATCTAAAACATCGAAGGCACCTCTGCACGCATTAGAAAGAAAAAAATGCTATAGAGTCATTAGATTGGCCATCAAAAAGAACTGATACGAATCCAATAGAAAACGTGTGGTCTGTGATGAACTAGAGGCGCGGGTCTTGAAATTTAGAAAGACTTACTCGTACATTAAGTGAAAACTGCACTAAGCAATGCCCAGTTTTGAATATACTTAAAAAAAAAAATGATTTAATAAAATTGTGGCATTTTTCATTTGTTTTTTAGACGCAGGTTTTTGTTGAACACACTGTAAGAACAACAAAAAGTTTTTTTGGCAAAAAAGATTTATCTTATTCAAAATAGTACCCTTCAGACTGAATTCAGCGATTTGCACGGTCTAAAAGCATATCGAATGAGTGTTTTAGATCGTCGGCCGGATGGCTGATGCATTTTTCCGAAAAGGTAAAAGTCGCATAGTGCCAAATGTTAAAATCAGTCAAAAGGGTCGATCGATGAGATGACGCATTATTATGCAACAAACGCCAACTTCCTTCTGCGCTATTACCTTGCCAAATACGACGAATATTTAATTGAAGTCTCGCATATTTTTAGTCTCAATCGTGAATCCTCATCGCAGCAGCAGATAATCCCAGAAATGGTTAATGTCTGGAAAAGTTTTGACATGGACCTTGTCTAACTCTTTGAAATATTTGACACCTCCTTGAAATTGGAAAGTGATATTGAACTATCATATACCATTCGGACGAGTAGTTATTGTAGATAGCGCTACCACTGCGCACTTTGTTCTAAATGAAATTCTATTTTTAAGTCTGTGCTTATAAAAAAATAAACTTTGATGGCGAAACAGTCCAGCATGGGTCAGACCCAGTCTTTCTACTCACTGTGATATTCGTCTTGTCAGATTTCTTACCGAATCCCAACCTAACGGCCGAAGACTGAGAGAATATTTTTTAGGAAGAAGATTTATCTTCTTGGCTCCCTTACTCATAATGGTTTTGGCACTTGGTCTCCCGTGAGCAATTCAGTTTCACATTCTTCAAAAAAAAAAAAATGTAATTCTTAGTAAATCTGGGCGTTACAAGCAAGTGCCACTGCCGATAAATGTCACATTTCCATCTGGCCTTAATTGGATCAGAATCATAATATAGGGTTGATTATGCTGTAGCCATCACAGATTTATTACGTAAGACCCAACTGCTAAGATTCCAGTCCTCTTTCCATCGTACTGGTAGATCAACTCTCGACCCAGCCAACTGACGTATCTAGATGTCATGACCGTTTTCGGCTTTGTAAAAAGTTGCGATTGCTTTCATCATTAATCGCTTGCTAGTTAAAAATTCTGTCAAACATTACTAACACAAACAAATTCCAGCAGAGGCTTATTGTCTGCAGCTTTGTCCAAGAGGGATTATGTATATTATCTCACTTAACGTCTTTAGCAAAAAATTTCAAATTATGTTTTCAATATCAAAGACCTGATCATATTCGGCTTTGAATGTGAAGTTTCTTTGACTGATCTCAAATCAGAGTATACAGTGACAGGATAAGTAAGTAAGATTCTAACCTGCCGTCAATCAGTCGACAGACTAATAAAGTTGATCTCTAAAATCATAAATTACCACCCTTGGTTATTTAAGATTTTAATTTGATTGTATGCAGATTTTTGTGATTATTTTTTTCAGTGTAGACGTAATTCTTCGTACGCGTGCCGTTCCTTATTGCGAAACTTTGTATCATTGACAATGTCATTATACATCTTGACTATTTTTCCAATTGACCTTAATTAAAAGCAAATCATTCGTACCTACAAATGAGCTTTTTAGCAATGAATTGCACAAGCCAAAAACTAAATTGAGACAATTTAGGATACCCGCAATTTTCTGACGATCAGTTGTGGTAGATACGAGTATGTACAATACATAGAACGCATGGGCATGAGTATAGGCACTTTATTTGTAATCGATTGAAGATATTTTTTTCTTATATTGCATCATTCGAATCAAATAAGGATTGATTACAATATTTTCTCTATTTTGCGATATGTTGCATGGGGCCTAGTTAATATGTCAATTGGTGTCGTAGAAAAAGTCTTGCCAATAATTACGAGTACAAAGTTACTTGATTGCGCTATACATTTCTGACTGTGAAGATTACGTTGTTTTGTTTAAATATGATTCTGTTGATATAGAATTGAAAAATAGAGGCTCAAGTTCCAGGCAAGATTCAAAGAAGAGGCCGAAAGAAAAATAAATAAATAATTTCGAAAACTCTTAACCTTACTAATGAGGAGATCCCTAATAGAGTGGCCTGTAGAATGGTTCTAAGGTCCGCAAATTTAGCCAACCCTTCAAGCGGCGTGGTGGAAATGCAGATACGTGGGAGAAATATGTAACACTAGATATAATTAAAATATAATTAACACCACATCACAAATCAAACGGCCTTCTTTAGAAAATGTGTAAGAAAGCACTGCATTGAACTAAAAAGTATCTGTGTACGACCGTAATCATCGCAGTGCTGCTCTGTGACGCTCTACCGTGGAGTGTATCAAAAGCGGATGAAATTACAATAAGAATGTTCGTCAGATATTTGGTAACGTTTTTGTTGACGGCCTCGCGCCACAGGGGTATATACTCGTGTAGGGCAATACCCAAGTTGCATATTAGGCGTGTAATAGCTTGTAGAGCAGACGGATATTTATGTGCCGGCCCAGAGATTCTCTAAATGCAATCTTAAGCTGATTTAGCCGAATATATCGCTTTGGGTTAACTGGGAACCTAACGAAGATGTAGTGCCATGATACATAAAAATACCACGACAAATCTCCGCTTGACTTATATAGCAACAACCTTAACTATCTCGAAATTATAGCTATCACAGCACATCTTATCCTTGTTCTCTTCAGAAATTAAATTTTAAAAAACTTCGTCATGGGAAGTCTCCTAGATTATTAATTTTGTGTTTTCTGAAGTTGCTTCTCAGATCTCAAGCTGGAACCAAACACATAAGTTGCGACACTCTTCCTCCAGTTAGATTTCTATCGTGTTCACATCACACGGAATTAATGATTGCTTTGATTTGACTTTTAATCCTCCTCGGTGATGTTTCTGGTTACTATTAATTAGTTCACTACAATCTGATATTATATCCGAGCACATCGCAAGCTTCTGCTAAGCACATTTTTTTAAAATGCCAAAGCTTATTGAAATCTAGAATAGTGACTTTCGATTGCTAATTAAACTAAAGAGGCGTAGTTCTGCAGATGTTATTCAACCCGAAACAAGTATTTTCTACCTTTTCTGAAACAAGTGACTCCAAACGTTTTAAAGTCACAAAAAATTTATGCGAGAAACAGTAAGGGCAGTAGCACTATTTGACCATATACTCATAAATTACAACAGAGATGCAAGTGCTTGATTTCTGTATCTGTATTTTCAATAAAACTGAAACCAGATTATGTCTACAGTGATGGACAAAACGTCCGAGTCTCTTCTAACTAATTCTTTTTATATGATTAAATTCAACAAAGAAACCAGACTTTGAAGTCTAGATAAGTACATTTCAGATCCTAGATTTGAGCCTCTGGATCGAATGTGAGGTTTCACCTTAAAGAAAAAACTCAAAACGTGGCAGAAGTTCGCAGGGCCGCTTAAGCATATTCAGCTGCATACTTTGAATTGGAATTGAGAACCAAGCTCCGGCTGGGGCTCGATCACCCTACGCAAACCAAAGAAAATCATCAACAACCATCAACAACAATCACCAAAACACGATTTGATGATTGTGCACTTTCTTCAGTGAAAAAATCACTATACTGTCTCCATTTCAAGAAATCTCCGTCGTATTTTGGCAGAGTGATCTTTGGCAAATTTTGTGCTGCATTGGACATATACGTAATGGAAGTGGCTGCTGTACTTTGGAATGTATTCGGTTGATTTGTCAACTTTTCTAACTTAGCAACCAAGTGCGATGATATGGTTATTTACTTCCACCTGTAAGAAGGGCGTCCACCAATTCTGCGAGCGTTTGATGTATTTCCTCTATCTGTTCCAATATTTGATGAAAATATTTATTTTAAGGTGACAGAATGCAGGACTTCAAATTTATTTGATATTTGTAAAGACCGTTGTAATGCTTGTGGGTTGAATTTTGGCAACTTCTGTTATTAGTTCTAAAGATTGAATAGATTCAATGGGTGGTACTGGTTTATAACCAGACTGGGCTTCTGATTTAGATGGTCCAGTCAATAGTTGTTTGTCACCAGATATGTCGACAGGCCAAATTAAGGTTAATAGCGAGAAGCCGATATTACAAAATATATTACCTGGATGGGTAGTCATTGGAAGGACGTCATTTGATGTATACTCAGCACTATATTGCGGTATCGGGGTGGACCCCTCGACTCTGGATAACCTTGTTCAACGATTTTGGAGCTTGAACGAAGCCCCATCTGCTTCAGCAACCAACCAGACACAATTGACTAAGGATGAACCGCAATGCGAGGAGGTATTTCCTGCATATACAACAAGAACAGATTCCGGTCGTTATATCGCAAGGGTGCCTTTTCTAAATAGATCGGCTAGCTTTGGTGAATCAAGGGCAATAGCTACTCGAAGATTTCTGAGTTTGGAGTAAAGGCTCCAAAAATTGCCGGTGATTCGTCAACAGTACTTTGAGTTCGTGAGAAAATACATAGATTTACACCACATGGAAGAGATCAGTTCCAAGTGAACACCAATTCAGACCCCACTTTTTTTTACAACATCATTGTGTCCTTCGCCAGGAAAGCAGCTCCACTAAGTTACGAGTGGTGTTCGACGGATCTTCAAATACGTCAACAAATATATCTCACTCAACGAGGTTTTGAATACCGGACCATCCTTACAGAATGATCTACTCTCTATTCTTCTACGTTCCAGAGTCCATACATGTATATTCACCGCCGACATATCCAAGTCAAAGATGTACCTCCAAATATTAGTGGATGACTACAACAAACAAACATCGAATCATTCTGCCAAGCTCGCACGTTTATTAATGATACAATTGCACTGCGATAATCACAAGCATTACTCGCAGCATCGAGGCAAAAGCAATATAACTAGCTCAAACCATCGCGCACAACTGTGTACGTTGTTTCAGAGCAAAACCAAGAAATATCGAACAATTAATGTTTATATTCACTACAAAATACGAGGCAAATGACCAACAAAAACATATGTATTAGTATTCATATGTTTTGCAACAAAAGCCGTGCATCTGGAATAGTTTACAAATGTAACGACCCAAGCATTTATTGGGGCACTAAAATGGTTCATGGCCCGACGTGGTTGCCCAGCAGAAACATTTTCGAACAACGCGACAAACTTTATGGGACCATGAATGAACTCAACGAACTCTATTCAAAGGTTCCTTCGTCAAGGCATTTTTAAATTGCAGCAGGATTGAATACTATCGTGGATCCTGATTGTAAGACGTCTATCATCACCCATGTAGCCCGATGGAATCTGGTAATGTAATTTGATCTCGTTCATATGACCACCTGGAGTACGTTCGCAGTAATCGATTTTTTGGAACCGATTTTCCAACACTTGGCTTGTTGTTTATGCCGACTTAACGTAACCCCATAAAAGGAAATCCAACGGCGTTAAATCGCTTGAGCGAGGTGGCCATTCGACTATACCATTTCCCGAGATTACACGATTACCGAAATTCCCCTTCAATAGATCAATTGTTTGACCAGCTGTGTGGCATGTGGCACTATCTTGTTATAACCACATATCACTGATGTCAAGTTCATCCGATTCTGGCCATAAATAGTCTTCCAGCATGGCACGATAGCGAACTCATTGACTCTCATGGACGAAAAAATACGCTCCAATGACACCTCCATCATGAAATTCACACCACACGGCCACTTTTTGTGGATGCAATGGAGTCTCTTGAAGCACATGTGGTTTTTTGCTGTCCAATAAAACATATTTTTCTTATTGGCCAAGCCATTAAGCCAAAAATGAGTTTCATCACTGAAGATGATTTTTCGATGAAATTCAGGATTTTCTTCAAACTTTTGCAGAGCCCAGTCGGAAAAATTTCGACGCTTCAAATGATCAAGAGGTTTCAGTTTCTTCTAAGGGTGTAGGCTAAGATCTTTACGCAAAATTCGCAACAATGTGGACTGAGCGATTCCCAATTCCTGTGCACGGCCTGATTTGACTCATTTTGAACTGAAGCACTTACGATGTGTGGACGAGATAGGGCACCCAACACCAAAGGACTTGAGCAGCACCCCATTACGATAAGCTATAACTTTGAGATATTTAAAGCCTATGTCTGTCTTAACTTTGCTGATAATTCAAACAATGACATCAACATAGAGATCAAATTAAGAATTACGAGAGTGAAATCGGTGTTTCTTGGGAATAAGCCACAGAGAAATATGTTTTTCGAACGAACAACGTAGAAAACACTGTGTAAGATCTTTATCGTCCCAATCCTACTGTATAGCCCGGAAGCATGGACTTCATCTAGCGCAAACAAAAAAGCCGTTGGCTGCTTCTATAAAAATGTTCTTCGTGTGATTTACGGCCCTGTCTCCATCAGCGCAATTCGAAGAAGAAAATATAATAATAATCTTGTCAAAAAGGCTAGAAGTCATCGGCAAAAATGGCTAGGATATATTGGGCCGCCCGTCCCGGAGTGCCTTCGAGTTCGTATTGGAGACCCGAGACACATGGAGACCTCGGTTTAGGTGGTGCGCTCAAGTGAACAACTTAGTGTCAACATGTAGAGGTGGTTAAACAATTCACATTTTTAGGTATTCCGAATTGAATCAACAAATTATGCAGCTCCGTGCGTTGAATATTGCAACTTTTAAGTTTCTCAGACATACATACTCAGATCAAAGATGTGTCACAACTTGAATTATTGAAATTTTCCGAGAAATGCACTAATAACGTGTTCTATTGTCGATATGCCCAGTCAGAATTCCGAGAGTGTATTGAACAGTATAGTATATACAAAGTCCGTTCCAAAGTAAACAGGAACTTTTAAAAATAAGAACAACAAAAAGTTTTTTTTGGCAAAACCGATTTATTTTATTCAAAATAGTCCCCTTCCGACTCAATACAGCGATTTGCACAGTCTAAAAGCATATCGAATGAGTGTTCTAGATCATGGGCCGGGATGACCTTCAGGATGTCGGTATTTTGGATGGCTTTTACACCAAGAAAACGGTAAAAGTTAATCTACAATCGATTATTGATCTGGTTCATGATGTATAAAAAGTTTCTCCTACTGAATTCCTACTAGACCGGTAAACATTTGCATGTGATTAAAATTTACACCAAAATGTGACGTCCAAAGGCGTGCTTTTAACGTATCCAATTAGTGTAATTCTTAAATTGTCATTAAATTCTATCGATAATTCAATAAAGTACAACAATCTATAACCTCGACTTCACCAAAACATTAATCACTTATGCCGACGGCATGATACAATTTGTTTACTTATCATTCAGACCGAATAAATTATTGTAACTTTGTTTTCACAAAAAAACCGCGTCCTGCTGTTGACACACGATAGAGAGAGCATTGGACTCATTAACTGTGTACATTTCTAAAAGTGAGAACGTAGTTTAATGAATAAGGAATCAAGAAAATTAAATCCAACCTGGTGATGGTGGCATTAATTTGTTGCTTGTTCGAGTTCACTCAATGGCCCAACGTAGTCTAGTGTTATCGTCGTACATAAATATGTACGATAAATATGTACGATATATGTAAATATGTATATGTAATAAGCGCTGCAACCTATTCCAATTGCAGTACACATAGTTGATTCACAGTGCTGTCATAGTGTTATGATTTGCATTGACCGTATAATTGTTTAGTTGGAAAGTAGGATAATGACCTTCTGTCTTTATATTTACACGATTACAGTATGCCTAGTAGGATAGTTTGTTTGAAAAGAAATAAAAAAAAACTATTGTACTTAGTTAAATAAACTTGTTTTGTCTCTTTTTAGATAAATTTTCTTATATGCCAAGTGGCTGCACTATTTTTGGCTTCGCTCTTCCGGTCGATATTACATCCTTCCAAAGTATCTTCCGCTGTCCGACATACATTTGGTCTATCATTAGGCCTCGTCTTCGGATATTTTTGTTTCGGACAACAAGCAATACATATCGCAGGACTTCCTTCAGTATGCTACATTGTGATAAGAACGCAGAGCCCAGCGATAGTTCAAAGGTAAAACCATCCCCAGCATCACATTTCACTTTAGAATTTAATTAATTTTTTTTTTTGCAGAACTGTTATGATCGTAGCAATGTTCTATTTACTGTGCATTCACCTGCATCGTCAAATCTACGACTACGGCTCATACTCGTTGGATATAACCGGACCACTAATGATAATAACACAGAAAGTAACAAGTCTGGCATTCAGCATCCATGATGGTTTTATCAGAGATAAAAAGGTTATCCGAGTTTGTTTGAGAAAAAAAAAGCACTAAATTAAATTGTTACTTATTTGAAAATAGGATCTGACTAAAGCCCAACAATATCATGCGGTGCAGAAACTTCCATCAGCTCTCGAGTATTTCTCGTATGTGTTGCATTTTCAAGGTCTGATGGCGGGCCCATTAGTTTTCTACAGGGATTACATTGAATTCATCGAGGGATATAATCTGCTTAAAAGTCCCACATCAAATGTAAGTGCAAAAACAATAACACAAACTAATTGCTTGTATAAGGGAATTGCATTTACCTGTTAATTGATACACTGCAGGGTAATTTGGATAATGGAAACGCAAAAGAAATTGTCCTTGAACCATCGCCAACAAAAGCTGTCATAAAAAAAGTCGTCGGCAGTTTAGTGTGCGCTTTCATCTTTATGAAATTCATCAAGATGTATCCAATAAAAAATCTAAAGGATCCCGAATTTGTATTGACATCATCGATTGGCTATAAATTTTGGTGTGCTATGATGGCAACCACAGCAATACGTTTCAAGTATTACCATGCCTGGTTGTTGGCCGATGCTATTTGTAATAATTCTGGTTTAGGATTTACCGGCTATGATAAAGATGGAAATTCTAAATGGGATCTTATTTCAAATATTAATGTATTATCCTTTGAGGTAAGTTGATTTAAATTTTTAACTATTATGTGCATATAGAATTCATTTGAAATGGAAAAAAAAAAACCTTTTTTGTTGTAACTTGTTGCAATACGATAATTAGTTTTATAAATGTATCAGATGACCGATAAATATTTAAATATTTTGTGGTTAAGTAATTGAGAGTTCATAACAAAGTCTGATGTGTGAGATGTGATTTGAGGCAAACCGACCGAAAACAGATTATTGTGATAACCACTCAAATGTGAGCAGCGACATCTAGCAGAAAATGTCGAAACTCGAAGGTTTCGATACTGGATTAGCAACTGGAGAGTAGAATCGAATTTTCTAGCAAATTGGAAATTGTATGGGACGCTGGATGGCGAGGATTGTTCTCGAAGTATGTCATTCGAGTATAAATACCAGCATCCCAAAGGTATGCAAATCAGTTCCAAAGTTGAATTTGAAGTGTTAAATTAGAAGAAGTGATTAAGTGGTTTAAGTAAAAGATAAGAAAAGTATATGTGGTTGAGAAATTGAATTGTACTGAGAGAAAGAATTAAATAGTGAATTGTAACTGTACTGAATAAAGGGATTTGTATTGAAAAGAATAAGTTCTATCATTTGTACCCACACGAACATTTTACATTGGTGTCAGAAGTGGGATAGGACTTATTGTGTGTAAAAAAAAAAAAAAAAAAAAAGTGTTTTCTGACTATTTGAAAAAGCTAGGATGGGTCGAAAACTATTACAATTGACCCTCGTCCAACTCAAATCCGAGTTGAACAAGAGAAGCCTCAGCGCCAGTGGAGGAAAAAGTGACCTGGTGCTCCGACTTCAGGAGGCTTTGAACAACGAGGGACATGATCCTGATGCATATTCCTTTGATGTTGACGAGGATGAACAGACAAGTACCGGCAATGACATGGCTGCGATGATGCAACTCCTCTTACTAAAAATGGAGGAACAGACGAACATTCTCCAGAACAGTCTGGAACAAAAAATGGACGAACAGAAGAATAGTCTCGAACAAAAAATGGACGAACAGAAGAACAGTCTCGACCAACAAAAGAAAAATCTGGAAGAACAAAAGAATAGCCTCGAACAAAAGCTGGATGAACAAAAGAAAAATCTAGACGAGCAGAAGAGCAGCATTGAACAAAAAATCGACGAACAAAAGAATAGTCTAGAACAAAAACTGGAAGAACAAAATAACGTTCTACACCAAAAGTTCGAAGAAATCGATAACAAATTTGATAGAATAGAGAAGAATGTTGGCGAAAAATTCGAAGAAATGGACAGCAAAGTCCAGCAACTAACAAAAGAGCTCGACACAGTGCGAAAACAGAAACTGCGAGAATATTCTTTAAGCGGTCCAAGGAGAAAAGATTTGAAGCCTCCCTCATTCGATGGCCAGACCTCATGGTCTACTTATAAGAAGCAGTTTGAAATGGCTGCCTGTGCAAACGACTGGGACAATGAGGAAAAGTGCTTTGCCCTAACAATGGCCTTGCACGATCCTGCAGCAGAATTGTTGCAAACAGTAGACATCGAAAAGCATAAAGACTATGTGACTTTAGTACAGGCTATAGAGAAACGGTTTGGGGATAGCCACATGCAGGAGGTCTACAAGGTCCAATTGCAAAGCCGAACGCAGCAAAGAGGAGAAACACTTCAGCAGCTCCAAGCAGACGTGAGTAGACTGGCACATCTGTCATACCCCACCGCAGGCCAGGAAATTATCGACGAAATGGCAAAAGATGCATTTATCAGGGGAATTGCAGATTCGAAGCTACAGTCAGCAGTAAGGATGGCCGGGAAAAGAACCCTTGCTGAAGCACTTGCCTTCGCTCTGGCGATGGAAGCAGCCAATCAGGCTTCCAGGGGAACACATTTCGTCAGGGAAGTAGCATCTGTCGAATGCTCCTGTACAAGAATTAGTGCCGAGGAACGAGATACTCGACGGGATAGACGAATAATGCGCTGCTGGAATTGCAATAAAATAGGACACCTTCAAAGGCAGTGTAAAGAACCGGTGCGACGAAAAGACTGCCCTCACTGTGGTGACAAGCAAATAGAGGAAGAAACCCGCAGAAACAGCTATCAAGAAGCCGGTCAACCTTCCCGAAGCCATCAGTCGGGAAATGCTTAAGCACCAACTTCGCGGGGCAGAAGTTGGTAGCAGGAGTCGACGGCCCCAGGACCATCATCCAAGTCTCGCTGGCAAAACGACGCAGCGAAAGCCTTCTAGTAGAAGTAGTCAGTGGAAAAGAAAAATGGATGGCAACAATAGACACCGGTGCCACGGCCTCAATCATCAGAAGGAATCTTGTGCAGAAGTCTTGGCTGCATAACACTAGCAGTTGCAGCTTGCGAACAGCTACAGGAGCAACGATTAAGGTATATGGTGAAGTCCGCATAAAAATCCAACTGGCCGGAATAACATTCACTCACGCGTTTCTGGTAGCTGACATATGTGACGAGTGCATCATTGGTACAGACTTCATGAGAGAACATGGACTTATAGTCGACTTGGGGGCACAAACCCTGAAATACGGAAACATGGAGATACCAATGATATACGGAAACGCCAATACCACAGTCTCAAATGTCGTTATCTGCAGCAATCAGAGTCTAGAGCCTTCGTCAGAAGCAATTTTGTGGGCAAAAGTGGAAGGTGGTCCTGGTAGCCACCGATTCTATTTGATGGAGCCGGAAAAGAAAAGAGACTTCATGGTGGGAAAGACCTTAGTGGAGCCAAAGAACAACATGGTCCCTGTAAGGATTCTAAATCCAAAGACATTCAGTGTAAAGGTGAAAAAGGGGGAGATAGTGGGAAAATGCGTACCTGTTGAGGCTATATCGACCACAACGGAAAAAAAGGATGCAAAACCGGTCACAACAGTTCAGAGCATAAAAATCAAGAACAAAATTCTCAGCCTCTGTAATCTCGACGAAGATCAGCGAATCCTGGCAGAAATCGGTGAGTACGCTGATATATTTGCTACACAAGACGGAGAATATGGACATACGCATATTGTTCAACACCACATTGACACCGGAGCCGCTCGACCAATCCGTCAACCTGCAAGGCGTCTTCCATTGGCAAAGCAAACAGAAGTTGCCGAAATGATGTCGAAGATGAAAGCTGAGGGAGTGATTGAAGAATCGCAAAGTCCGTGGGCATCTCCAGTGGTCCTGGTGAAGAAGAAAGATGGCAGCACGAGATTTTGTGTAGACTACCGACGTCTCAATGATGTCACTAAAAATGACAGCTACCCACTTCCGAGAATCGATGACACTTTGGATATGCTTTCTGGAGCGAAAATGGTTTTCAACACTTGACTTGAAGAGCGGTTACTGGCAGGTAGAGATAAATCGTACGGATCGTGAGAAAACTGCCTTCACTACAGGAAGCGGTCTTTGGCAGTTTGCAGTGATGCCGTTTGGACTGTGCAACGCTCCGGCCACCTTCGAGCGACTAATGGAACGAACATTGCAAGGACTCACCTGGAAAACCTGCCTAGTATATTTGGACGACGTTATCGTCATAGGTAAGACGTACGAGGAGCACCGCGAAAATCTAAAAGAAGTGTTTGAGAGGCTACGAAGTGCTCATTTAAAGCTCAACCCGGAAAAGTGCGCCTTGTTTCGTCCGGAAGTAAAATATCTGGGTCACATTATATCAGCGGAAGGAGTAAGAACGGATCCTGACAAAATCGAAGCCGTGAAAAGTTGGCCTTCTCCAAAAGATAAACACCAACTGAGAAGCTTCTTGGGCCTCGCCACGTATTACAGAAGGTTCGTAAAGGATTTTGCTGGCATTGCAAAGAGCCTGCATCAACTTACGGAAAAAGGCCGACAGTTCAGGTGGTCTGGAGAATGCGAAAAAGCATTTCAAGAACTGAAGCGACAGCTGTGCAATGCCCCCATCTTGGGTTACCCGACGCCCGGAAAAATGTTCATCGTGGACGCAGACGCTAGCAATGTTGGGGTCGGAGCTGTGATCTCCCAAGTTCATGACGGTCAAGAGAAAGTGGTCGCATATTACAGCAAAGTACTCTCCAGACCTGAACGGAACTACTGTGTAACCCGGCGCGAGCTTCTGGCTTTAATTCTGGCTACGAAGCATTTCCATAAGTACCTCTACGGACAAAAGTTCATTCTCCGGACAGACCACGCAGCTCTGAAATGGCTACTCCAATTTAAGAACCCTGAAGGCCAAGTTGCAAGATGGATCGAGCAGTTGCAGGGTTACGACTTTGAAGTGCAACACCGCAAGGGAACACTCCACTCAAATGCTGATGCTCTCTCTCGTCGACCATGCGGAGTAAAATGCGAACACTGCAATCGTAAAGAAGCAAAAGAACAGGCAGCTATCCAAATGATCAGGACTGAGCCAATAGAGGGTTGGAGTATAGACGAAATCCGTTCCTCCCAACAGGCAGACAATGACATCGAACCAATATTGGCCTGGAAAGAGCACGAGGAAAGACCAAGCTGGCAGCAGATATCAGATCGGAGCCAAACTCTGAAGGCATACTGGGCACAGTGGGACTCGCTTTTTGTGCAAGATGGATTGCTGAAGAGAAAATGGGAAAGTGCAGATGGGACAACATCTCGTATGCAGCTAATTGTGCCACGGTCCAGAGTCAACCAAGTGCTCCATGAAATACATGACGGAATCTCAGGAGGCCATTTGGGAATAAACAAGACGTTGGAAAAGGTAAGGGAACGTTTCTATTGGCTAAGCGCTAAACAAGATGTCGAGAATTGGTGCAAAAAGTGCATAAGGTGTGCGGCTACCAAGGGTCCAAAAGTAAAGCCACATGGACAAATGCAACAATACAATGTCGGAGCACCTTTCGAACGAATAGCCATCGACATCGCTGGGCCGTTTCCCGAAACCTTTAATGGAAACCGATATACGCTCGTAGTCATGGATTACTTCAGTAAGTGGCCGGAAGTGTTTGCCATCCCAAATCAAGAGGCTAAGACCGTAGCCGAACAGATAGTCAACAACTGGGTGAGCAGATTTGGGGTACCAATGGAGCTGCACTCTGATCAAGGGCGAAACTTTGAATCAAAAGTCTTCCAGGAAATATGCCAATATTTGGGAATAAGAAAGACAAGGACAACGCCACTACACCCTCAATCTGATGGAATGGTCGAGCGATTCAATCGGACCTTGAATGAGCATCTATCTAAGGTTGTCAGCAACTGCCAGCGGGATTGGGATCGACACATACCCCTCTTCTTAATGGCCTACCGAAACGCGGTCCATAGCTCAACAGGGCACACACCATCCGAGATCTTATTTGGTCAAACAATTCGGTTGCCAAGTGAAGCAAAATTCGGATCCCCACCGACGGAGCCCAAAGAGGTGAACGAGTACGTGAATGACTTACGCAGCAGGATTCGTAAATTGCATGAAGACACCAGAGAAAAGATGAAGCTAGCAAGCAGCCGCATGAAAACTAGGTACGATATCAAGGCGAAATCTTCCGGTTTCAACGAAGGAGATCTGGTTTGGCTGTATAATCCTCAGCGTAAGAAAGGCAAATCACCAAAATTGCAACAGGACTGGGAAGGTCCATACAAGGTGATAACCCGCATTAATGACGTTGTCTACCGGATCCAGCGTGGGGATCGAGGAAAATTGAAAGTGGTCCATTTGGATAGAATGTGTCATTTCAACGGGATGCTGAATGACGAAGTTGTTCGGGACGAACAACTGTAGGGAGGGAGCAATGTGATAACCACTCAAATGTGAGCAGCGACATCTAGCAGAAAATGTCGAAACTCGAAGGTTTCGATACTGGATTAGCAACTGGAGAGTAGAATCGAATTTTCTAGCAAATTGGAAATTGTATGGGACGCTGGATGGCGAGGATTGTTCTCGAAGTATGTCATTCGAGTATAAATACCAGCATCCCAAAGGTATGCAAATCAGTTCCAAAGTTGAATTTGAAGTGTTAAATTAGAAGAAGTGATTAAGTGGTTTAAGTAAAAGATAAGAAAAGTATATGTGGTTGAGAAATTGAATTGTACTGAGAGAAAGAATTAAATAGTGAATTGTAACTGTACTGAATAAAGGGATTTGTATTGAAAAGAATAAGTTCTATCATTTGTACCCACACGAACATTTTACATTATCTTCCAGAGCGATCAATTTTAATTTTTTAGTAATGTGATAACCACTTAAATGTGAGCAGCGACATCTAGCAGAAAATGTCGAAGACCAGAAGATTTCGATACTGGAATAACAAAGTCTCGACTGGAGAGTGGAATCGAATTTTCTAGCAAATTGGAAATTGTATGGGACGCTGGATGGCGAGGATAGTTCTCGAAGTATGTCATTCGAGTATAAATACCAGCATCCCAAAGGTATGCAAATCAGTTCTAAAGTGGAATCTGAAGTGTTAATTAGGAGAAGTGATTAAGTGGTTTAAGTAAAAGATAAGAAAAGTAAAAGTGGTTGAGAAATTGAATTGTACTGAGAGAAAGAATTAAATAGTGAATTGTAACTGTACTGAATAAAGGGATTTGTATTGAAAGAATAAGTTCTATCATTTGTACCCACACAAACATTTTACAGTAATTAAGATTTTCAATTCAGGCGAGACGTAAAAGTCATTTAAGAAGACCTACAATTACGTAATGAGATCGAATTATATCAATTTTCTCTTGTTTTTTTTTTCAAAATCAATCATTCGAAATTGCCTGGAAAATGTGATTTAATCTAAGTCCCAACTATTGACTAACTGAACAAAATTCCCTTTTCAATTATGCTGATTCACATTGCATTGGTTCGTGACAATATTTCTTTTGTGTTTCATATAAATTCGGATATGTTCATGTAACATATTGTAAAATGTTTGTGTGGGTACAAATAATAGAACTTATTCTTTCAATACAAATCTCTTTATTCAGTACAGTTACAATTCACTATTTAATTCTTTCTCTCAGTACAATTCAATTTCTCAACCACATATACTTTTCTTATCTTTTACTTAAACCACTTAATCACTTCTTCTAATTGACACTTCAAATTCAACTTTGGAACTGATTTGCATACCTTTGGGATGCTGGTATTTATACTCGAATGACATACTTCGAGAACAATCCTCGCCACCCAGCGTCCCATACAATTTCCAATTTGCTAGAAAATTCGATTCTACTCTCCAGTACTTTGCTAATCCAGTATCGAAACCTTCTAGTCTTCGAGTTTCGACATTTTCTGCTAGATGTCGCTGCTCACATTTGAGTGGTTATCACAATATTATTGGGTGCAATTTTGTCTTAATTACTGGATATCATGGATTTTGTGCTTTTTTCGCTTGCCCCCGGATATAGTCTAACATATCCTAAGTTGTAAACTTCTCTTTAGAACCACATTCTGCCTCTCTGCCCTCCCCTCCCCTCCATATGCTAAGATGAATAAAAGAAAAAATGTATCATACCTTTTCGTCAGCGACCAAGGTCAACATTGTTTTTTTTTTTGCATTTCTGTACCATTTTACTTTGTTCCTCGTGACAAACACGCTGTACCCTCTTGTGATTGATTTTAGTGTGTCGACGTAAGATGTTATATTTGAGCCTGCTAATATACACATATTATATAATTCTGACGATCATTACTATGTAGAACGGTACTCAAGTTGCTCGAAGTCGTATGAGACATGGGAAGTAGGTCCAAATTCCGTAAGAAGGCTCTTTTTTTTCCTTAGATAGATAGAACTTTTTCGTTACTACCCCATTTTTAATCGTATCTAGCTGCCGTGTCCTAATTCGTGTCTTGCTGCTGAAAAAATGGTATTGGTTATAGTGTTTGTTTCATCATGTTGTTCAGTGATCCATATTTTGTGTCAGATGTACGAGGGGCGTTCAATATATTCTCGGTATCGATATGAAGGAAAATGCGAATTCAATTTAAATTGTTTTTATTTTTCAACATAATCTCCCCTTACATCAATGCATTTGTTACATCTTGAGATAAGCTTTTTTAAACCCTCAGAAAAATAAATTTCCTCTTTCTCTGCAAAATACCCATTTATTGCCGACTTGAGTTCTTCATCATCCGAAAATCTTTTTCCACGAAGACATTTTTTCAAATCCGGAAACAGGAAATAATCACTAGGGGCAAGGTCTGGACTATAGGGTCGGTGTTGGATTTCTTCGAAACCACAATCTCGCGCAGCGGCCTTGGAAACTCGCGCCGTGTGAACAGGAGCGTTGTCATGAAGAAGCAACACACCCGCTGCGAGTTTACCCCGTCTTTTCTTTTTTAATTTCCTCCCGCAAATTATGCAAAGTGGAAGCGTAGGATGTGGCGTTGATGGTTTCACCTGTTTTTTTGTACTCAATGAGCAAGATTCCCTTTGAGTCCCAAAAAACTGTGGCCATGAGCTTCCCGGCAGACGGAGTGACTTTGAACTTCTTCGGGGGTTCTGTTCCTTTTTTATACCACTGCATGGACTCTTGTTTGCTTTCAGGGTCATAGTGGTGGACCCATGTTTCGTCCCCAGTAACAATTCGATCCATAACACCGCCCGCGTTCTCACTACACATCTCCAAAAGCTCTCTACAGCATGCGATTCTCACTTTTTTCTGAGGAGCTGTGAGCATTCGTGGCACCCACCTTGCACTGACCTTTAAAAGGTTAAGATGGTCATGAAGAATGGTGTGAATGGTACCAATTGAAAGCTTGGTGATCTCTGCCATCATTTTCACCTTTATTCGGGCATCCTCAAGAACAAGTTTTTCGACTTCTTTGATGCTTTCTCCCGTACAAGCAGTAGCCGGGGCGCCGGAGCGGGGGTCGTCTTCAATGCTCTCTCTGCCTCTCTTGAACTCACTTGACCACTTTTGCACAGTTGATAATGAAGGTGCGGAACCCTGGTAAACAGCCACCATCTCTTCATGAATAGTTTTTTGACTTTTTCCTTGCTTAGTGAGAAATTTAATTAAATTTTCACCATCATCGTCTCAGTTGCCATTATGATTCTGTTTAACTAGAGATAAAACGCGAATTAATAATCACATTTATATGAAATTTTACATGAATGCACTAAAATAATAGTATAACTTGATAAATAAGTCAATTTATATATACAACCACAGCTTCGAGAATATGTTGAACGCCCGTAGGTTACACCTAAAACGGTTTCCGCCTATGCAGGTATAATTTATAATCGTTCGAACAATTTCTCTCTGTCATAATATTCATACATGTGTACCCAATTTCGGATGTAGGTTTCTGCTATTGTACGATTGAATTGTAAACCAAGCTGAAGTGAAATCAAGATCTCATAATGTTGACAAGTGTTTCATGAATTGGAATGTCATTAACACTGGAGAACGATGAATAAGAGACCATAAAAAGTGTCCTAAGTACAAGAGTACTCGTCACCTTCGATTTCATAGTTGGCTTCTAGCCTTCAACAACTTGTACACGCAACTTCCAGTTTGTCACTGCAAACTTGTTGGCATCAATGATAGCTTGATTCTCTAGTAATATTTCATTCATTTGTGGGTTAACATTTACTCCAGAGGTGAGATCCTTAATAACTTTATAGTAATATGTAGTACTCGATAGACAGGGGCATTATACCCCCAAAGATTAAGCAGCTATTATTTTATTCACAGCATGTGTTTCATTGCTGCACTGTTTGCCTTCACTTAAATTGTAATGGTAATTTCTTTTCTCTACAACGTCATGTTAGGTGCCTTCCGTTTTACGATCTGTCCTCTATCGGCTGATTAAATCGACTGATAGCACATATCTATAATCCATTGCATGTCTGGTATATCACCGGAGAGGAATTTTGGATGATAAATAGGTACTATCATATGCGGTATTGGAAAAATGTTGTGTAGACGCTCACAGATATAGGAGTTTATATTTAACATTAAACAGGGATGTGTCTCAGTAATTCTTGAAAGCATACCATCAGTTTTTTTAGATTGGTCAAACATTTATTTCCTCAAACTTGAGTGATGGTATAATAAATGCTCCCCGTCGACTATGTTGGTTTGCGTCAACCTATTCTCGGCCAGCGCTTTTGTTCTGATCTTAGCAATCTATCCATCTCAATTACTGGAAATTTTGTATAAATGTAGAAACGATTCCCCATATATCAGTGACAAGATCCGCGTTAATATCACGAAGAGCCTGCGTTCCGGGATAGAAATTAATTAGAAGATGTTTAATTTTATTATACAAACATCATGTAGCTGTTTTCTCTTTTGCAACATTTGCTGTTTTATCTTATCTTATCCTTTCGCTCACTATGGAAAAGATGTTTTGTTTTGTCCATACTGGAAATTTTGTATAAATGTAGAAACGATTCCCCATATATCAGTGACAAGATCCGCGTTAATATCACGAAGGGCCTGCGTTCCGGGATAGAAGTTAATTGGAAGATGTTTAATTTTATTATACAAACGTCATGTAGCTGTTTTCTCTTTTGCAACATTTGCTGTTTTATCTTATCTTATCCTTTCGCTCACTATGGAAAAGATGTTTTGTTTTGTCCATAACAAAGCACCCTTTCGTTGGACAGTCGGTCTTTAAATCGAGCTAGAAAATTATTGCATTTGACACTCACATCTCTAGAAAGTATATATTTAGGATTTTCGATGCATGTCTTTTATCGATC
This sequence comes from Volucella bombylans, assembly GCA_949129095.1. Classification (NCBI taxonomy): domain Eukaryota; kingdom Metazoa; phylum Arthropoda; class Insecta; order Diptera; family Syrphidae; genus Volucella; species Volucella bombylans. The sequence continues at coordinate 170,431,701 of OX422141.1, forward strand.
CGCACGTGGTGGCTACGTGTAATTGAACCTTGTTCTTCCAGACAGTCCAGCATATTTTCCTTCACTCCCAACTCCTATTCCAATTCAATCTCAACAGGTTATCAATGATATTCCCCTAACCAGCAGAGTAAGTGATGACGATAGTGTGTTCTTTTATGAAGAGATGAATTCTCTTTTAAATGAAGTTTTGATAAAGCTAACTACCTGCAATTCAAAAGCAGATCAATTCAACGTCATAACATCACTAGCCATTAAGTATGTATACTCACACAAATACGTTAAGTAACTCTCTAAATATTACAACTTGGAATGCTAGAGGCATCAACAAAAAACTTTAACTTTATACTCAATGAAAAAGTTAACATTGCGCTTATCACTGAGACATGGCTTAAGACAAAAAAAATCGTTCTCACATACTTTAAGTGCTACCGCTTAGATAAGCGAAAATCAAGGGGTGGCGGTGTTGCCGTTGTTGTTAGGGAAGGTATTGTAGATTCAGTGCGTCCTAATGAGTATCTTAAATTGATCGAAGTAATCGATGTTGACATTACCCTAGTAGATAACTCCAAATTAAGTGTTTTTCTGCTTATTTCCCTGGAAGAAGAAATAGAAGCGTTGAGAAAATGGCTCACTTTAAAAGAGATCTACATAAAATGTTAAGATTCTTCTTCTTCTTTTCCTTTTACTAGCCCTTTCCTCGTTACACTAACTTATACATAACGAGTTTCCCATTTTTACTGCATCGCTACTGCTCCGGTTATGGGGTTGGCTAATGTCGCAGATCGCAGAACGCGTCTGCATACTGCTCGGTATTGTATCGCTTCGGCGGTTAGCCCCAGGCGTTGTTGTGCATTTGCCATCTGAGCAATCCAGGAATTCTTTTTCCTACCTAGTTTTCTTTTAGTAGAAGCGACCGTAGTTGATATTGCCTTCTTAACGGGATTTTCCGGAGATCTTCTTTGAACGTGGCAATACCAGCTAATTCTATCCGACGCAAGTTGTTCGATTACCGATTACCTCTAATGTGCGTAGATCTAATGCAGTCGCGTTTCGTAACTCCAGTCGACATCCTTAACATTCTCATCTCTGCTGCCGTCATTTTATTTTTAAACGCTTCGTATATTGTCCAGCACTGCGAACGATATGTAAGAGCTGGCCGAACCATCGCGGTGTAAAGTTTTCCCTTCAATTTAAGTGGAAATTTTCGGTCACAGAAGATTCCCGAATTTTCTCGCCATTTCATCCACCCCACACTTACTCTGTGCCTTACGTCGTCGTCACATTTCGCTTCTGCGTTAACGATTGATCCTAAATACTTGAACCTAGTGGTTTTCGGAAGAACTATTCCGTCAACATTATATCTGGAATAGGTCGCAGTGGATCCGAAAATGGGCAGGTCAAATGTTCCGTCTTTGAGCGACTTATTTTAAACCCGTTTTTCTCTAGCGCGTCTTTCCATTTACTTAGGACGTTTTGTAAATCTACGACATTATCGCTTGGAATAACTGCGTCGTCGGCGAAGAGAATCGATGTTATATTTGCTTCGTGCATGTAATCTTTCAAAAGATAGTCTAGTACCACGTTAAAGACGATGCACTCCGACATTTACCGGAAATTCTCTCGTAAGTCCGGCGGTACATTTAACAGCAGTTTTGACGTTTCCATACAAGTCTTGTATCATTGGTATATATGTTTCCGTTACCTTTTGAGACATCAACGTGGTCCATATGAGATCTCTAGGCACACGATCGAATGCCTTTTCTAGATCAATAAATACCATGTGCAGATCTTTTGACGAACCCCGATGTTTTTCCATTAATATTCGCAAGCTTTGGATTGCGTCCACCATCGATCTTCCTTCCACAAATCCACACTGCCTATCATAAAATGTTAAGATTAAATAAAGAAATTATTCTTGGTGGTGATTTCAACTGTCATAATCAGGAATGGAATTGTCTAAGAGCAAACTGCTGCGGCAATGTCCTGCACGATGTAGTTGAAGCCAATCCAAATTTTTCAATATTATACCCAATCACTCCTACATATGTATGTTTCTTCGTCGTTGTCTAAAAATCCCTCAACATTTGAGTTGTTCCTTACCAATATGCCAAACTTTTGCACCCAAACAAGAACATTCCGATCACGTTCAAGTATATATTACCACAAACAGTATTGAACCGGTAACTCACACTAACATGATTTACAGATACTCTGCTGCCAACTCACAAATATCCTGATAAGAGCTTAAAGATTCACTTCCGGAGAACATTCTTTATCTGATACGCTTAAGAAATTCCGAAATAAGAAAATAGACTCCTTTCTAGAAAACACGAAGTTTCTAAACAAAGCTATTATAGACGAAATCTGAGCCTATAAAAACTTCCGCTGGAAAAAACCTTCTTCATTCTTCATTTGAAAAATCGAACAAACCATTCTGGAAAGTGTCTAAAATACTAAAGAAAAGAGGTACAAATATTCCACCACTTAAAATACAAAACGATCTCTACCTCAAATTTTCAAATTTTTCTCAGTAATAGCAAGTTTTTGATTAGTATTCAAAATTGCAATTCAAAGGTCTGTTGTCTTCGCATCTGGTACTTTATGTCTTGACGTTTATCGTGTACTGCAAACTGCTCTCGCTAAACTTGAAAAATACCTTTTCAGAAGGAAAATCAAGATGATGCTCAAAAAACACAAGGAATTTGGTTCTCACCGCGGCGTAGGAAACCATGTTTTCTTCCAAACAACACTAAACTTAGTTAATGTTCCGTGCATATCGACTATAGAAAGTTACATATATCTGAGATTAATCCTAGATAACAAGCTAACCTTTCAAAAACACATATCAACTACCATCGATAAAATAAATAAATTGATAAGAGTTCTCTATCCCTTGATCTGTAGAAACTCAAATCTCAGTGTAGACAACAAAGTAATAATCTACAGAACTATATTCCAAGCCATTCTCTTGTATAGAGCCCCTGTCTGGCACGATTGCGCGAATTCTCACAAATTGAAGCTACAAAGATGTCAAAGTAAATTATTAAAAATGATGCTTAATCTGCCATGGCACTATTCAACAACTAAACTTCATAAAAAAGCCAACGTCAACTTATTACATTTACTTATCAATCATTCTATAGTAAAATAAGTTTCTTTGAAAAATGTTCCCGTTCTGAAAATGAGCTTGTAAAGCAACTAACGTTTTGAACTGAATTTGTATATTCTAATAAAGGTTAATCCTATAATTTTACGGGATGATTGCAATACTAGATTTAACCTTTACATAAGGGTTTTTACTTGTAGTTTTCCCTTTCCTATTCTTTATTATTAGTGTTAAGTTTATTATACGTTATCAAATCATAGTTATAGAGAATTAAAGGAAGTAAGCTAAAACTCTAAAAAAACAAATTATGTAATATTGAAATGTAATTTTAGCTACGTAAAATAAAATTGAATTGAAAAGTATCCTCATGAGGAGATTTAAGCGCTCCTGTCCTAGGTTTGAACTTTAGTCATATGTAATTTCGCAGGTCGTGGTGTTCAACTCCACAAGTTCATTGAGATTCAGCATACATACGTTGGTTTACTATTAGGTAGCAATTTATCCACGACATGTGAAGCTTCTTTTATATTAAATGTTTTGTGGACAAGACATAGATATATATATACCCACCCATCAAACAACGTAAACTAACATGACTCCGTCATTTGCTGGGTTTATTTGCTCGGTATCACAGATTTTCGAGAAGTATTTCTCCCCCTTTCTTAATTTGTTTGAATTTAATATATTTTCAATAGAGTTGTAATTTTACATAACTTAGTAATTTATAATAATTAAATTCTATATTTCTGTCGACAGTTCGCATCAAATTTCCGTGATGCGATTAACAATTGGAACATTGGTACAAATATTTGGCTTCGTACAATCGTTTACGAGCGAGTCCCGAAGAAATATGGAACCATACTCACGTTTGGCCTTAGTGCTGTTTGGCATGGCTTCTATCCTGGATACTATTTAACTTTTGCCACCGGAGCAATGTTTGTCACAGCAGGACGATACGTAAGTTGTCTATAATTACAATAAATTTTTCTTTATTAATACATACTTTACAATTTTTTTTTTATTTTACTTTTAATAGGCTAGACGAATGTTCCGTCATCGATTCCAGAGGACTCAGTTCACACGAATGTTCTATGATATTTTAACATGTCTGACGACTCGTATGTTTATGGGTTATGCCACTTTTCCATTTGTTCTCCTTGAGTTTATGGTAAGTCGACATTTTTTTTTTACAATCAATCATCCTAGAAATTTCAAGAATTTATAATTTTTTTTTTTAATTACAGGGCAGTATCAGAATGTACCTGAAACTATTTATGTGCCTTCATGTTATTGCATGTATCACAATTTATATATTGCCAAATTTCATTCGTGGTGAAAAGCGTCATCCGGCAAGCTCAACGAAAGCCTCATTTGTCGTTGAAAATGACGCAACTCAACATAATCAATTAGCGAAGAGTGATCTCGCCCAAGAGCAAACTGCATCGCATGAGGCTATCGGCAATGTACTAACAACTTCATATGATGGAGGATCAAGTACTAAACAAAAACAGAGACTTGTTGTGGAACCAGGTATGGCGCAACGACAACCAGTTACTGTACCAACAGCACTAGCCGCAATAAGTGTTGCACACGATCAGTGTGAAATGGATAATTTGTCGAGTAAACTTAAAGAAAAAATCGACATGGAGACCAAAAATATTGAGGAATTTATTGATAAGACTGTTAATGAAACGGTGTCTGGCATCGTTGAGTTTAAAAATGATTTAATGCGCGATAGCGATAAAATATTCATATCACAAGATGGTATTCGTAAACGTAATATAGGTGGCGACAAAGGCACTGAACGTTCTGATGCATTCCTTAAAAAGGAAATCAATGCTATTAATGCTGTTGTACAGCAGGCAAATGTTTTGCCAGTTGTTTTAAGCAATGGTCATGCTAAATAGTAATAACTCAATCATGTTTCCTACAAAAACTAATAAATCAGGGTCATCTACCGCCGTCACCGCCACCATCATTATATCAAAATCCAGTACCAATCCCTTGTCAACACCACTTTCACACCGTACATGAATACCATTTTACAAAATCGTCTCCCTTATGGATGGGAAAATAACAAACACTCACACACAAAATATTTACACGAATACCCTTAAAAAAGAAAACTTAACACACAAATTTTACAACAAAAACAAAAAAACAAAAAAAAAACGTCGAAACATACATTTTTATTTACTAAAACGGACAACCAATAAAACATTTAACAACAACTGATATTAGTTTATAGATTTGTAAAATTTACAGAAATTAAAAAATAAATAGAAAAATATAAAAAACAAAAATACAAAGTCCGATAAACCATGAAAGATGGACAAAAAGAAATTAAAAAAAAAAAACAATTCTGAACAATTTACAACACCAATCTAAAAACAAACACATAAATAAAGAAAATTTGTAATTCAGGTTTTCAAATGATTACTTGTTTTTTTTTTTAATTTTATTATTCAGGGCTCGAAGAGGGGAGGGGGGTGGAATTGTTGTTAGAAAATGGAAAACAATTCCAATTTGTAAATCTAAAGTCGAAATCAACTGCAGATTCGAAAATGACTTACTAGAACTATTACCTGGCAGAAAATAATATTTTATAGGTTCGTATCACTTCATTTAGAATCTGTAACCCTTCAAGGTATTAAGATGTATAAAAACTAATCAAGTGCAAGAATATCACAGCACCAGCACAAATGAAAAAAATATTGTCTTCCTCTAATTCGAGAAAGTTGGCGTGAGGTTTTACTTCCTATAAAAGCGTAACGAAACTTGTTAGCGGTTGTGAATGTCATTGACTTTGTGGAGCAAACTATAACGAATAAGCTTTAAATTTTATATTGCTAGTCTTTTTTTTTATATGGGAGCCATATGGATGGTAATATCTTTTGTTCGACTATGTTGCATATTTAACGAATCACAAATATACATTAAATAATTTGGTGATATGCAATTTGAAACAGAAACAACATAGGTGGACAATATATATTGAATATAGTCTCACAATACCATAAACTCTGAAACGCTTCGTATTCAACCGATTACTTCATAAACGGTATGCCGTATTCTAAGTAATACCCACATTTCTGGACTGTGTCATTTGTTATGACGATCTTGTCACTAGTCATGACAATAAAGTGCACGATTTTTTTATCAAGCAGCGTTATGACTTTGTGAATCTTGCAAGAAGTTCATAAAAAGAGATAAAGTTTCATTCCTATCGATAATGATAATATGATTATCCAACATCCTGCGCTAACCAGGCAGGCACACATATTTTAGAAATGAAGGGTAAACGTTACGAGCACGGTAGATCAATTTCAAATGGTGGCAATTCAAACGAACGCCGTCTTTAATTGAGGTATTTAGATTAATCCAACAATTGTAATTTTCTGTATTTAAATAGTAAGTTAACTGCTCATTCAAATCCTTGTTTCTGTTCCACCCCATCGCTGTTCTTCTTTGTTGTATTACAAAAAATAAAACAAATAACTAACCTATTAAAAAACAAAAAACAAAATAAAGAGGAATTCATTGATAAATAAGAGATATAAACAAATTTTTTAATTAAAATGTTTCGAAAATACAAAAAAATTTTAAATAAAAGAAAACAAATGCTATATATGTATATACAAGTATATATATGTTAGACATATGTATATTTAAAGAGAACCCATATATATATTTCATAACTATTGATGTATCGTATAGTAATTGGTATGTGTGTCTGAAAATGCAACTAAGCTTTTCGTGAGAAGTTCAACAAAAAAACAAAAACAAAAAAAAAAAAACAACCACACCTATGTATTGTATGTATACTCTAAAATTCGAAATAATAGCATATAGTCGAAATGTTTTCGAGTAAAAATAGTAACAGAAATAAAAACTAAAAACAAAATACAAATGTAAACAACTAAACAACATTTTAATAGTTAGGAATTTGTTTTCTTTTAAATTAAAAGATTGAAATTCGAATACCATTTGACTGATAAAAATCGTTACAAAATACACTTTGAAACAAAGAAAAATAATAAAAACAAAACTATACCGAAACAATTTCATTTGTTCATTATTTCATTTAAATTGCAAGAGTGTGTCTGCGTGTGTGTCGTCTGTAAGTTATTTAAAACAACTCTTACATCAAAGAGAACGATTTCTTTTTTAAATTTTTATTTGTTTGTTCCTCTTTTTGTTATCTATACGTTTTTACTGTGAATTGTAAGAGTTAGAATAATTTTTATTCCTTGTCTTTTTGAAACATTTTTTAATTACTGTTATTAATATTGTAATAATAAAAAATAAAATAAAAAACGATTTCAAGTGCATAACTAAAAGAGAGAAAAAAAAACAAAAGAATTTATATTATTTCATGTGATTTGCTAATGAAGAAGTAATAGAAGAAAAAATAAAATAATAATAATTTTTAAGTGATGATAATAATAACTTATAATAAAGAAAAAAGAAGCACTTAACATATTTTTAAATCGGACGTACTTGTTTTTATTTCATAACTGCCAATAATTTGTATTAGACAAATTACAATTACAATTATCTCCGATTTTGTACATGATGCGCTTTGTGTTTCAGGCCAATTTTGATTCGGTGTCATTTTAGATGTGTCAGTTCATATTTCACAATAGTGAACGCCATTTTTGGCACATGAGGCACATTTCAACTTGATTAGCTTTGTTGATAAACAGAATAACCACAATTGCACTTAAAATACTCAATTGATACATCAATGACCATTATACCCAAGGAGATCGACAGTTTGGTAATTTACTTTAGTTGGCGCTATAGTCCGGAATGAACCTGAGCATCAATTAACAGCTCTCTCCATTTATCGCGATTTGGCGCTCAGCACCTCCAGTTGCACACACCAAGTTGGCTGAGGTCTCTTACCACTTAAGCACGCCGCCTAAAGCTAAATACTCCGGACCAGAGTGGTGGCATTCGATTGCCCAGCATTATAACTCTTTCAAACGGGTCAATGTCGCTGTGTACCCCATATAGCTCGCTGTTATATCTTTCACAAATTCCGTTAATGCAGACCGAACCGAACATCGCTAGCTTAATTTCTATGGTGGCGTTGCTGTTTGAACTTTGAGTGGAGCCACTGTAGTCTAAATTTTTTACCACCAGTTTTTCATTATGGCATACTCTCGACAAAATATATTTTGTTTCCACCTGATTTTTCACTTAACCCATCTTTGCCACAAACATTTCAGTGACAGTTCGTTTACCTATAATGTTAACATCGTCAGCGTATGCTAGGAATTGTACAGACTTTTGAAATATGCTTCCGTTTGTATTGTCATGTTAGTTTCACACAATTCTTTAAGTATTATATAATGTTGAAGAAATGTAATAATAATAAAAATGAATCACATAACAGCTCGTGATCTGGCCGAATTCTTTTTTGAAATCGAATGCCTTGGCAGTGCCATAGAGCTCATGGGCAGCTCTCATCCTTTGCAGCGCTGATTTGTGCGAATCTTGTTTTTGAGTCGATATTGGCTACCTGAAATTTTCACATATCCAGAATACTAAAGCTGTGACTTGCGCCGATCCCAATTCACCAAAGATTTTACCCCTTGCGGTGGCGCTGCGCCCCACAGTGTTTCGACTATATGGATTTAGGTGGAAAAAAGTCATGCCACAGACTAGTAAAAACCGGTTATTGAGCTTCCAGAGAAGAAGGCAAAGATCTCAAATCTATAATATTTCCATGGTTTTCTCGCTCTTTGTCTAAATTAACGGTACATTTCCAATGAAGCAGTAGCATTTTGTTTACCGATGCCTCATTTGACACGTAGCATTTGTAGTTGGCGTTGTAATATTGAGTCTAATTTTTTTCAACTTTAATCAATTGTTCCTGTATCATGGACATTTCTTCTGAAGGTATTTTTGGTTTACTTCGTAATTCTTCTCTTTTTCATAAAAAAACATGCTATAGAAAAAGAATTGTTTTAAATTTATCAGTTTTAATTTAAATCATTAGTAAAAAAAGGCATGAGTACCAGTTTATCAGGACTTAAAATTATATGCATCTTTTAGAGAATTTAATCCTCTTTCCGAAAATTCAAACTGAATTTTGCGCACGACTTTGCAAATATTTTTATTTTTTAATTTTCAGATTCACTTTGTGTGATTTCGCGAACAGAATTTTTTGAGCAATGGATAAAATATCCCAGAAAAGTGAGGAATGGAAAAATTTACAGCTACATAGTTTTGAAGCACAATCTTCTTGTTTCTAATAATGAAAAACAGAGGCTAAAAAACAGTATTAGGTTGTGGTCGGAAAAGATTTTTTATAAGTGGGGTAAAGCAGGCCGTCGAGTTGAGCGATTTTTTTGTACGTATGAAGAATGGCTGAATGGAGATGATATTATTTTATTAACGCGTGATTCCAAAGATCTTTATCTTGGCGATGATCAAGCTCCCCAAACACCTCAATATTTTGGTCGTCCTCCAAAATCATTTAATGATTGTTGCCAAAAAACTAAAATACAAAGGGTACAAAGACTGCTCAATAATTTTACCTTGGAAGAAATTTTGTTTGCTGCTGAACATTCTCTAAGGCTCGCGAGAAAGAAAGATACTGCAAACATAATAAAAGGCTTAAGTGATAATCTAGATGGCGCTAAGCAAATAAAAAATGCTCAGTTGTTAACTTCAAAAGAGAAATGCCTTTCCGGTATAAGGCACTAGGCCTTTATCTTGATGCAAAATTGACCACCAATAGTTACAAACTATTGAGGAATGTAGCTCTTGGTGTAGGCCACGAACTGGTTCCTTCATTTTACTGTTTGACGAAAGCCAAGAAAAAATGCTTTCCACCTGAAGAATGTATTCAAGTTGATGAGGTTTCTGCTAGTTTTACACTACAGTCCTTGCTAGATATAACTACCCAGCGGATTTTAGAAGCATTGCACTTTTCAGGGACAGACAAAACACAATAAAGCAACGTTGATAAGTAAATGGTAATTTAATGGGAGTTCAGGGCATAGCCAGTACAAGCTGAAATTCGACGAAAAAACTGCTAGTGACGAATACCTATTTTTAGTTTATTTCGTGCCTTCGAAATTAGTTTTGGATGATAATTTTAATACCACGCTTTGGGTAAACGTCAAACCGTCATCTACACGTTATTGTCGTGCAATTAAATTTATTTAAAAAAAAGAGACTTCGGCTTTAGTGCATCAAGAAGCAGAAAATATAAAAAGTCAAATCGAAAAACTAAATCCAACTGAATCTTCAAACCTTCTCGTCAAACATGTTCTTCTCTCAACAATGGTTGATGGAAAAATATGCAACATATTATTGTGTCAAAGGGGAATCAGAATTGTTATATTTGTGGTGCTAAGCCCAGTCAAATGAATTCGCCAATTACTTGTGGCAATGTAAATACACAAAATTATGTTTATGGATTGTCTCCACTTATAAAAACTTTCGAATGTTTATTACACATTTCTTACAGATTGCCTCTAAAAGTATGGCAAGTCCGAAGAGAGAATCAAACCGTTTTCCAGGAAAGGAAAAATGTTATCCAACGAAGATTCAAATCTGAATTAGTTTTGAACATATACTTCGTAAAACCTGGGTTTGGTACGCCTAATGATGGGAACACTGCCAGAAAATTTTTTGAAGATTATGAAAAAACTGCCGAAATAACTAACCTTGATAGAGAGCTAATATATAAATTCCATATCTTACTTACTGCACTTACGTCTAGGTATGAAATTAATACAGACGAATTTAAAAAGTTTTCGGAGAACATAGCAGCATCGTATCTCAGTCTGTATCTGTGGTATTAATGCCCTTTACAGTACACAAAATTTTATTTCATAGTGTTGATATAAACCAGCACATGATTTTACCGATTGGAAATTAATCGGAAGAGGCTCAAGAAGCTTGGAATAAAGATTGCCGAAGATTTCGAGAATTTAATACCCGTAAGTGTGCTCGGTATGCCACCAATAAAGACTTACTTACATTGTTGCTAATCTCATTAGATCCAAAAATCAATGAATTTAGAAATGCAATTGAAAAGAAAAACGGCCCTTTACCACAAGAAGTTAGAAAGTTATTGGTTATGCCTGCCTCTACTTCCTTATCCACTGAGGCGGAGAATTCAGCTATGATAAGTGGTGTGATGCTCCATTCTTCTGATGAAGATATGTCAGCAGATTAAACTGGCAGATACCTAAACAATACACATATGCACTTACATGCATACGTATGTATACAAATAAAGTGAATATAAATAAGATATAATACTGTGCAAAATACAAACTTATAGTAAAAATAATAAAATACCCAATTAAATCATTAAAATGAATTCGTTAAGCTAATAATAAGACTTATAGGTCGATAAGGTAAAGGTAGTTCACTATGTTTGTATGGTTTAGGGATAAAAACTATGTTTACCTACCTCCAGACTTGCTGGATGTATTGCCAGTTAAAGCTATTCGTAAATAAGGTGATAACAGTCGGAAGGTCTGGTCCACATCCTTTTTTAATCAGTGATGATCCAGGTGCCTTATGTGTTAAAATGAGTTTCTGGACTATACAACTTTGCCTATGCTGAACATATTTCCAGATAGACTGTTAATTCTGTTGCTGTAGGGAAAACTTGTGGCTTCAGAATTTACATACCGTGTGTTGTTTAAAAGGGTCGAGTCTAGGAAATGAACTTTAAATAGCATTTTTAGAATTTCCTCCTGACCAGCTGTTACACTACCATCTTCTTTTTGTAGTAGTTTTTCCAGGTTCTCGCAATTCTTTCTCCAGGAAGCTCTTTTGGTCTTTTTCAATTCTTCATTGAAGTTGGTTATAGGAGGTGCGTTTGGATTTGTCAAAAATTGTTCCCACTATTTTGCGCAATTGTTCATGTTGAGGGTACACACATTTTGACCATATTGCGTTTCATTTAAATGATGAGATAATGGCTTTATTTAGCTGATCCGCTGACTCATTCACGTCCCCAATGGGCTGTAGACATGAAGGCGAAAAGGGGGCTCGTAGGACCAATCATCGACAGAGTTTTCCTTTTTCTTTAAGGGATAATTTTAATTAGGCCTTCACCTGCTACTTGAAGCTCAGGGCTTTTTACTTAGGTCTTGACTTGGCGAAAAATCCACATGTAGGAGTTCCACTGTCATTACGTCAGACAGCATGTCTTAAATGTATACCTTCTCTTAGAAAGGTATACCTATCGGCTGCTAAATTAAAAGAGACTGTTAATTGCGAGCAAACAACGGTGAGATTCTATATTTCGGGCGAACGAACTGTGCCAGTATTTTTTATAAATGTTAAGTTTGAACATCGCTGTTAGATTGATGGGATAGCGAATAGCTGCCCTTCGCCTTGAATATAATGTCGATCATCATCGCCGTTTAACAAAAATCCTTCCAGATTCAATCGTTCTACTAGGTACAATACAATTTATGGTCAAACTTTGGTCTCTTTTCTTTTTGTTAAACGTTATTCTCTGTAGTGCACACATCCTCTTTCGATGCATTTTCTTACTAGAATTCTTTATCAACGTGGTTGATTAACTATGGGGACTCTGGTAATATATCGGCAACGTGGTCATCTTAGAGGGTTGTTTGAAAAAAGCTCAGGCAGTCTCTTGCGATTGCAACTTTTCATAATATTTCACTATTGTTTTGCCGTTCGGGATTTCATAGTTCAGCTGCAGCGAGTCAGATACTCTAGTCAACATTGGTTCATCGTAACGTTATTTTAATTTCGTTCATGATACTCTGATCAGAGAATTACCAGCTCTCTTTGATTACCAGACGTTAAATTCGCACGAAATCAATAATCGCGTTGAATTATACTCGTACAAGGCGATGCAAGAATCTCAAGAAATTTTATCTAGCCGCTGGAAATCTGCAATTTGGAATAATTCTAGGCAACTACTTCAAATAAGACGGATCGCAGAAAGGATAAGAGCTAAGGTTTTAACTGTCAATTCCATTGAGGCAAATGTGCGATCATGAACTCTATGAATGGAAAATAAAAGGGTTTTTCGTTAGAGCATTGGGGTAGAAATACTCGTAGCAAAAGAAAAATGTAAGTTGAGAGACATTACTTAGGAACTAAATAGTGTCAATGAATGTGCAATATTATTGTTACTTAAGCGTTTCATCGCACGGTTTTGAATATGTCTACCAGGGGTTTTTCGAGCACCTTACTAGCTGTGAATATTGCATTTAAATTTTGACGGAACTAATGCCTTATAATGTATATTTATTCTTAATCAGTCGTAATGAAATACGTCATTCAACGCTCCAGGAAGCATTGACATTTCACAGAATTGTTGTTATCATCAAGTATGTGGTCACTGCAATTTAGACTGTCATTGACAAACATACCAATAATGAAAAGTTTTTCAGTTTCGATATTACAAGCTCCATTCATGAAGAATGCCTGGTTATTTTAATTACGCTTTAACGATAATTGGCAGCATTATATTTTTGAAGCAGTAAAATTTTCTAAGTCAATTTATGCTACCGTTCCCTTTCTACAGTTCTAAAGAAAGTGGACGTGGATCCCAGATTGAATATGAAAAGCAGAAACCATTTGTAAATGAATATACTATAAATATAAGTAACAGACAAGAAGACAAGAGATCATTACTGAAAATCAAAAACAGTGTCGGAAATGGAACGGAGCGCTGAGCCACAGCAGCATTTATTTTGGGAATATCAGACTTGAAATCGCCCAAAACGACTTGAATTTACCGTGGTGAAAGATATTTTCTAATCTATTGGAGACGAGCATCAACGATCCCAAATTCTTATATTTTCGAAAAAAGAGCCTGATTCAAGCTCTGTGAAATTGATTCACACTAAGTCACCAGTCGATCATTTACTATGAAAACCGTCCTGCCATCCACTAACAAGTTTCATGTTTCGAAATAATTCGTAAGCTGATGGTTCATGAGCGTTCCCATGACTTCGGAAAAACAAGCCGCAAATGCGATGTATCGCCATTTTTAGTGTTCGACTGCACAAATACTATTTTCCATCTACTAGGAAGGAGTAGTATTGAAAAAAAGCTTACACAGTGGTTTTACCATCTTAAAAGAATATCTCTTTAGAAAAAGGGGATATATACGAATATCAGCGGATTTACGTAAATACAAATTATTGTTCTGGGAATGCAGAGGATAGGTTCGGTATTCTTAAGTAGGATTTGTCATTTTGGAATAGAGATTGAAGTTTTATTCATTGCTGGTACTTAGAGCTTTTATACGGCTTCAGTCGTACTACGTCGTTGTTTTTTTATTTTTATTTGATAATTTTAATGGTCTGAGAGGTCCCATTTACCTCGTTCCTCGTTCATGATCAAATAAATTATAAATTAGAACTTTGCAAACATTTTGCCAAAAATTATTGTAAAATAAAATAGAAATATTGTAATAGGGACTTGACAACTTTGAATTTAATTTGTGAACGCACTCTTTCACTAATCATCAAACTGTCACTGTCAATTTATTCAGTAAACTCAACATTTTCATCATGGTAAAGTACACGAATGAGCAACGTCTGCAAAGTATAAAAATTTTCTATCGAAATTCGGAGTCGGTGACTGCAACTTTAAGAGCGTTAACTCCAATTTTCGGTCGTAATTCTCGCCCTAGTAGACAAGCAATAACAAGTTTAGTGCAAAAATTTGAGTCTACATATTCATTGTGTGATGTTGCCGTGTCAGTGAGACAACGGGTTGGTCGAAGTGTCGAAAATATTGCTGCCGTGCAGGTGTCCGTAGTAAACGATCCAAATCAGTCAATTCCACGGCGTTCTCAAGAATTGGGAAACGCTCAGACTACGTTATGGCGTATTTTGCGTAAGGATCTTGGTTTACACCCATACAAGATCAAGCTGACTCAAGAATTGAAGCCGATGGATCATTTTTAGCAACGTACGTTCCCCGATTGGGTACTGGAGAAGATGCCCCAAGATGATGAATTTCATCGCAAAATCATCTTCAGTGACGAAGCTCATTTTTGGCACAATGGGTTCGTCAATAAGCAAAATATGCGTTATTGGTCGGGTGAAAATCCACATGTGCTTCATGAATCACCACTTCATCCACAAAAAATAACTGTTTGGTGCGGTTTGCATACCGGCGGCGTTATTGGGCCATATTTTTTCGTCGACGATAACGATCGCCACGTTACTGTGAATGGTCAGCGTTATCGCGCCATGATCACCGATTATTTTTGGCCCGAATTGGAAGATATGGACTTGGACGACATGTGGTTTCAACAGGATCATGCCACAAGCCACACAGCACACGCTACAGTCGATTTATTGAAGAATAAGTATGATGAGCGTGTTATCTCAAGAAATGGGCCAGTCGATTGGCCGCCTCGTTCGTGTGATTTAACACCGCTTGACTATTTTCCGTGGGGCTACGGTAAGTCATTGGTTTATGCCAACACGCCGACGACGTTGGAAGAGCTCAGAGCCAACAATGAAAGCGAAATAGCGGCCGTTTTGGCCGAAATGTGTAGCCGAGTCGTTGAAAATTGGGTCCAACGAATCGACCGCTGCAAACGTGCCCGCGGTGTCCATAGGAACGAAGTCGAGTTCCATTCATAAATGTTTTGATTGTACTTCAAGCCGATAATAAAGTTTTTGAAATATCTCAAAGGGTTTGCGTTTTATTAAAAAAAAAAAAAGTTGTCAAGTACTTATTGGAAAACCCGATATTACTTAGGCCAAAATCATTTAAAAATTTCTTAACCACCCTGTTAAAAAAAATTAGTTTTTCAAACTCTGCCAGACCTACAGCAAATCGAACAACTCTGAATGACATCTACTAGTTATGTCAATCCTATTTCTCTTTTTTTGTAAACAAATGATAGTGAATCTGGCTGCAATACTTTTTCTTCCATTCAATTAAATCCAAATTAAATAAGTTCGAAGAAAAGTAAATAATTTAAAATAAAATACTACACAAATCGGCTTTAAATGGTGACTAATAAAATGCCAGGCGACATTTACCACGAAAGGCAACGACGTCAACTCTGTGCTCTTCATGCCCTCAACAATTTGTTCCAATGTATTTGATTTTCTTAAATAGAAATATTTCTATTTTGTAAATAATCGTTTAAATTATATTCCAGCTGATACATATACTAAAGAGCAACTTGATGAAGTATGTAAACTTCTCAGTCCACAGGTATGGATAAATCCACATCGATCTGTCCTTGGCCTCGGCAATTATGACGTCAATGTAATCATGACTGCGTTGCAGGATAAAAACTGCGAGGCAGTGTGGTTCGACAAACGCAAGTGAGTACCCAATTTCACCATTCAATAACTCGTACATACTTTTATGTATACATTCACTCTTCAATAAAAAAAAAAACAATAGAGATCCATCATGCATAAATACCGATGAGGTGGTTGGATTCATACTTAATGTTCCTGCTGACTATAAATTTGGTATTGTTACTCTACCGATAAAGAAACGCCACTGGATAGCGATACGGAAAATCAATGATGGACAATATTACAATCTAGACTCAAAACTAGATACTCCTAATTGTATTGGTGATGAAGAGAGCCTTATAACTTACTTTCGATCGCAACTGGAATCCAACGATCGAGAACTATTTATAATTGTACAAAGGGAAACTGCCAGCGCACAAAAGTGGCGAAAGACAGATAGTACTTCAGTTGAAGCCACCACGCCAGAAACTGAGGCAGAAGAGGAAGCTGTGTGATTTCCATTGCCTTTAACGCTTAACTATGATGTCTTAAACATTGCAAAAGTACGAATAATACCCAAATTAAAAAAAAAAAAAATAATAATAATACAATTGTGGTCTCTAGTCTAGCAATAACGTCCAAGTACGTATCAAATTGTAAATGTTGATTTCAATTTAAATATATAAAATATATCTTTGGTTGAATGCAAAAAAGGAAATGAGTCTAACTCGAAGTAAATGTTAGGCTCATGTATTTGGGTGTATGTACTATGTATACTAGCTTAGTTTCAGAAACTTGCAATCGTCAAAATCAATTATAAAACATGGGATACACATCCGTATGATGCTCACACTTATTATAGACATAAGTTACTCCAGAGAGCATTGCGTAACCACTGGCATGTTCGTATTTTGAACAAATTCAAATAAATTCTTTTCTGTGTCCACGCTTTATTTATTTATTTACTTTTTGTATTTACCTCATGTTTCCAGTTCATCCTTAGGTTTAATACTTAGTAATGACATTTTGTTTTCAACCTTATGTTCACGACGAAGTGCAATATTTTTCTCTTTTAAAACTTGCTGTGTTTATTAACATCGGACTTGTCCTTGCTTTTTTCTTGCTATTGCTTGCACTCAGTCACTGCCGCTGCTATGTGATATGGTCACACGGCACAAGCAATGACTTTGTTTATGTAGCAACCGACGGATAGTGGGTTATAAGTGTGAATTTGGTTGGTTAACTGTTTCTTATTGTTGTAAGAACGTAGTAACTACACCTTTGCTTAGCATCTTGTTTTACGATTTGTGTTTTTTATATTCGTTGAATATAATGAGTAGGGCACTTAGAGTTGATATATGCGGCCTGAGAAATAATCACCTCTCTGCGTACGTCCACTTAGTGAACCACACGTATATCCCCGTCCACACTACTCGGATAACTCAGATCTGAAAATGACTGCACTAGTACCATTATTTTATTCTCACCGCAGTTTCGCTTTATACGTGCGTAGGTTTGTAGCTTACTAAACTTTACAACAAAGTGATCTCTATTCCAATCCTGAATTCAACTTTGTAAGCAAATCATTCGCCTCTGCTTTGTTTGTAAAAGCCACAATTCAAAGAATTATATTTCTGCATTCCGATTCTAAATTCATTAGAGCGGGCGATTTCAATATATTTCTTCTGTTCTGGATAGCTTCGACATTCTGGAGACATAATACCAGAAATACGGAGCGTATCGATCTTCAGGTTAACACCTTAAATGAGCTCACACGAATCCTTAACGCTGATAGCCAACAATCTAGGCTTGAATTTAATTTCTCGCCTTGATAAGTACAGCGTTTATTTGCTCTTCCATTGTTGGACCACAGTGTTATATTTGGTAATTTCTTGCGCATGGTATGTGATTCATAAAAAAAAGTATATAGCAATGTAAGAAAGCCAATTAGGACGGACTTAACGTCTTTAGGAATTTTAACTGGTCGTTGTTTATCCTCGATAACGATGTGGATGCCGTTGCTGATATGATCGAAAACACTCACTAACGAGAATCTTGATTCTTTATCTGATGAAGGTGAAGAAGTTTTCACGACTAGAAAACACTTTTTTTTTTTAAATTTTTTTCAATATTTTTCAGTAACACGTAGCATATAGGAAAACCGAGAGTAATTCAAACGAGACAGGAATGATTGCAACACCTTTCTTAAACGTGTGCAATTCATATATGACTAAACACTGAGGCAAAAAATATTACGATGCAAAAGCATAAGAAATTTTGCCTCAAATTTCATACTAACGCTCATGACATTCCAAGTAGAATCTTCAATAGGACAAATCGACATTTGCACCCACGTAGTAGCAAAGGTACTAGTACCTAATGATTTCAATATACACGAATCCGCTGATTCACATGGTATGTCTGCCCTCTTCTGAAGCAGTTGTCTACTACGGTGACAAAACCACTCCATCAATCCTACTCTTAGAACTCTGTTCCTTTAGAGGAAAACTAAAAAAAGGGAATCTTCCTCTCCCTCCTTCTACAGCACCATTGCATTTTCCAATGTCATGGAAACGCTGATAAACCATCAACTGATGAATGTCTCGAGACACGAAAACGCTCAATGATCGGCAGTACGATTTGTGTAACAACGTTCCACTTGTGGCTTGATGGCGTATCCCACCGAAAAGAGGAACCAAGGCCTATACCAATCACGCGAAAGCAAAGTAGTTGCACTTGATATTTCAAAAAACATTTGGCAAAGTTTGATATCTACTGATGATACCTACTTATAAAGCAAATTCTCGTGTGCCCCAGGGTTACGTTCTGTCTCCGACACTTTTTAGATTTTCACTTATGATCTCTTGTCTACTACTTGGAAAATTTAAACACCCAACCATTATTTATGAATTGCAACCAGTCTGGGTATTTGTGCCATTGAAAACCTACACATTCGATGTTGCGAAATCGCTAAGTTTCCTAAATCGATGTAAGGACTTGACTTGTCTGGTCTGATTATTTATTTGCCAAAATTTGGAGTATAATGCTCACATCTGGTCAGGTGTTTCTTTAACCGATAAAACTCATAGGTGATGCCAATATTATTTAGTAAATTAAAACTTAGAATGTAGTACTCTGCTCTCTTAGAAATGTTAAAACAAGCACCCGTCTCGCTATGAATAAAAAATGGGATAAAACTGTTTTGAACAATTATCGTCATATTTCTTTGTTATTTGTTTTTTGAAAGGTAATTACTCGTAAATATCGCATGCAACAAAATGACTGCCAGTTCGGATTCAGAAGCAGGAAATCCTTTGAAGACGCGTTACCTAAACTTTGTGGGGCAACGTATGATAGTCTAAACAATTCAAACTTTTCTATTGCTTTATTTATTGATCTTGCTAAAGCTTTTGATACGACCACAGTCTGAGACTCTAGGAGATTTATACATGATTGCGTTTTTTTTTTTTTTTTTTTTTTTATAAACCGTAAGGAACAAGTCAAAGTCAACGGCATTTTAAGTGGCGATAAATATATTAATCGTGGTGTCCTTCAAGATTCAGTTTTGGGTCGACTCCTACAACTACAGAGGCATCCACTTTATTAACATCGCCAATAAGATCCTATTTGCCGTGTTGTATGAATGCCTGTCCTGCTCTGTGGGCTTTATAAAAATAGATAAGGGTGCTCTAAATTGCTTTGAGAGGAAAATTCTTGGGGTGATTTTCAGTTCCGTCTGCATAGACAGTGAGTGGAGGAGAAGATACAATGACTAATTGTACGGGTTGTACAGCGACATCGACTTCGTCAGAAGAGTGAAGGTCCAACCACGGAGATGGCTGGGTCATGTAGAGTGGATGGACACTAATGCTCCGGTCCGGAAAGTCTTCGAATTCGCCCTCGAGGCATAACGCAGTAGGGGAAGACCAGGACCAGGGGACCTTACTTAGCATGTGAAACTGGAGGCAGCTAGCTAAATATTGATCTGGCTGGAGACGGTTTTTGGTCGAGGCCCCGGACTGCAGCGCTACCTTAACTAAGTAAATAAGTAAATGTCAACTCCGTGTTCTTTCAACCATTTAAAGCTTATTTATGAAAACAGCAATCATCTTAAGGTTTTCATTCATTTAAACCAATGGTTCCCAAAGTGGTCTCTACCGCCCCCTTATAGGCGCTGAAGGCATCTAGGGGGGCGGTGAGGTCCTCAGGAAAAATGGGGTGAGGGGCGTTGAAGCTGTCCAGGGGGAAACCGCCCTTATTAAAAAAAAAACAAAAATACTTTAAATTAAAAAAAAAACATATGTAGAGGGTTTTCCGATAGGGACTTGACAACTTTGAATTTAATTTGTGAACGCACTCTTTCACTAATCATCAAACTGTCACTGTCAATTTATTCAGTAAACTCAACATTTTCATCATGGAAAAGTACACGAACGAGCAACGTCTGCAAACGTCTGCCCTAGTAGACGGGCAATAACAAGTTTAGTGCAAAAGTTTGAGTCTACATATTCGTTGTGTGATGTTGCCGTGTCAGTGAGACAACGGGTTGGTCGAAGTGTCGAAAATATCGCTGTCGTTCAGGCGTCCGTAGCAAGCGATCCAAATCAGTCAATTCCACAGCGTTCTCAAGAATTGGGCATCGCTCAGACCACATTATGGCGTATTTGCGTAAGGATCTTGATTTACACCCATACAAGATCAAGCTGACTCAATAATTGAAGCCGATGGACCATTTGAAGCGACGTACGTTCTCCGATTGGATTCTGGAGAAGATGCGCCAAGATGATGAATTTCATCGCAAAATCATCTTCAGTGACGAAGCTCATTTTTGGCTCAATGGGTTCGTCAATAAGCAAAATATGCGTTATTAGTCGGGTGAAAATCCACATGTGCTTTATGAATCACCACTTCATCCACAAAAAATAACTGTTTGGTGCGGTTTTTTTTTCGTCGACCATATGAACGAAGTCGAGTTCCATTCATAAATGTTTTGATTGTACTTCAAGCCGATAATAAAGTTTTTAAATATCTGATATGGTTTGCGTTTTATTTAAAAAAAAAAGTTGTCAAGTCCGTATTGGAAAACCCTATTATTGGAGACTCCACTAACTTGGCATAAGTCTGTGAGCTCATCCAAGAAGAGACATTCTTTACTCGATTAAGGGTTAGCAATAAAAAAAGATTCATCATCTGATTGAGTCCAGTGCAGCTGAGGTAGATTGAAATCGCCGAATACGACGATATCATCGAGAGGATCAGATAAGTTAATTATTTGATCAATTGCATCGATAGCGAGTTGGTAGCATTCGATTGGTTGGGCCGGTAGGATGTAAAAACACATAGGGTACAGGGACCTGCAGGGGGGTGTTATCTTTATTGAAACGTAATCAAGCTTAGAAGAAGTAGAAACAACGATTGGTGAAGAGTTTAGGTCATTGCGGACGGCCAATAGGACACCTCGACAGGGAGGATCATCATTTGGAAGGGTAAGATCGTCGTCTCGAAAAATATTGAAACCAGGGGGGAATAATTCCTGATTCTTTATATCAGGAATTAGATTAGTTTCGGTTAGAGCGTAGACCTCAAATGGGAGAGTGTGAGATTGGCGCAAGACGGCACGGGTCTTAGATCGCAGTCCTCTTACGTGTTGATAGTAAAAGGTAAGAGGAAGGTTATTTCGAGAGGGCGTAGGAGTGGATGGTCGAAAAACTGGCAATGGTAGCACGTTAGGGACGAAACGTTAACTTAAAGTGCTACACCGTAATCGCAATTTTCTTGATGGTTTATGCAGAGCCTAAGTATGATATTTACGTTGCTTGTAATTTAGCAGTTGAGTTGATGGGTTAATATGTAGATATTTAGTCTTAGTGCGATTAATTCGTTACCCGTTATCTTCTAGCTCATTTATTCAATTATGAAGAGTTGTTGGTTGTGAATGTGATATCATAGATCAATAAAATCTGATCACAATTAGTCCTTTAGTAAACAGGATGAAGTATTAGATGTTGAGTGACACCAAAGAATGCGGATAACTTTTTAGAGAGAATTGGGTGTACCCTGGAGAGTCATAGTACTCACGATTATCTTCACAAAGGACCCAACTTTCCATGGATGGCTTAACCGAGGATACAAAATTTAGGTAGTAGAGCTACACAAATCATCCCAGATGGGACTCACCTAACTTTAGAGCTAAGACCAGGTTCTAGTCTGGTTAAATAACTTTACAATACACAATAAAAGCATACCTTAAAACTAAATTAATCTATATCTAAACAGGATCCATTAATAATTATTTTTGATAATCGGTATTAAGAACGTACGTTATATCTATTGGGTCTCATGTTGTTGGCATTGCTTAAAGCCTAGGTTTGAATATCACGTACCTGACAATATTAGTTTCTAAGTGCTCGGGTAACATTTTATTTTTAATTTTAAATATAAAAGTCATTGTACTGATAATAAATTGCTGTTCCATTGTTATCTACTGAAGAGCATCTAGAATTATTTTAAC
This sequence comes from Volucella bombylans, assembly GCA_949129095.1. Lineage (NCBI taxonomy): Eukaryota > Metazoa > Arthropoda > Insecta > Diptera > Syrphidae > Volucella > Volucella bombylans. The sequence continues at coordinate 170,454,556 of OX422141.1, forward strand.
CGGTGTATAAATATTGCATTTTAGAATTACGCGCAGGGGTTTATTCTGCAGAATTCGAAGCCTATCTTTTATTCCCTGCTGGCAGGGATATAAAAGTGTCGGGCATTAGTTAAAATGTTTTAAAATATTGATAATATATATTAAAATCGCGCTTACATCGATTAATGCCCTTCTTATTCTGTTTAGAAAACCAATCTTTCTTGCAATCTTACTACATACATACATATGTATGCAACCAAGATGCACCTTTAATAAATTACAGTCTAACACTATACCCAAGTATTAAATACTTCTCACACACTCAATAATCTCTCGATTTATTCTTATTCATATCCGAAGGACCAGCAATTTTAAATTTCAAACATTTTGTTTTTTTTTTTTACATTCAATTTCAACTCGTTCAAAGAAGCAATTCACTTAAGTTTTCCCAGTCCATATTCAGTTTCTCAAACTTCTTCTCAACATTTTTACCACTTATATAAATCAATGTACCATCAGCAAACAAAATAATCTTACAAAATTTAAAACAAAATTGAATGTCATTAATGTAAAAAGAATGACTCCTAATGCCGAACCTTGTGGTACACTTAATCCAACATTCAATGAACTCGAAAACAACGCATTGGTTCTTTGAGACCCACCCAATAATTAAGAATTAAACGACTCAAGTGCTATACCTTCCACTCCATACATTTCCAGTTTCTGTACCAGAATACCCCGATCAATTGTTTCAAATGCCCTTTTCAAGTCGAAAAAACACCGCGATCACTGAATTTCCACTCATAAATTAACTAATTTAAAGCATGCATCTTTTCGCTTAAATTCGGACTATTCCTTAATTATCAGTTTATTTTCTTGTAAATAATGTTATAATGATGATTTAACACATGTAGCTCCAGTATCCTTTCTAATAGTGGTAACGTATTCACTGGACGAAATTCCCCACAGATGATCGTCTTACATACTTTCTCTACTGGTGTGAATGCAGGTTCTTTCCAATTACTCGTATGTATAAGGAAATAATCCAGATTGCAGTGACTCGTTAAATACAATATTTTCATTAAAATAGGACCAATTAATTCTCTCGAATTTACAATAATGTTCTTATTAAGTCGGTTGACTGGTGGAACAAGTTCTCACAAAAGTGCGTTATTGCTGCTTTTACCAGACTAGTCTCGGGTACATGGGGGGGCTTTCCCTAGCACGCCTGGTTCCACTCTAGATGCATTGATGAATCTCCCTCCGCTTGATATTCATGTTTAAAAAGAAGTGCTATTTGGTACAACATGCACTTGAGCTTTGATGACTTTGACTCTGGTCTTATGGACGTGCGGTCTGATGCAATGACACCAGAACTTTAGCTGCGGAAAAAACAACCAGGAGAAGAAATTTAGGAAAGGAATCTAGTCGGGTTTTCACGAATGGCTCCAAAAGAGATTAAGATGCGGCGTTTTTGTCTTTCTAGAAGACGACAACGTTAAATTTCACTCCTCGTTAGAGAAACTTGCGTCTATCTTCCACAGAGATATACGCAATCCTGGTGGCAACAAACTATGTATATTCTGAAGAATCGATAGAGTGGGCGAAGTATTTACGTCCGTAGCGACAGCAAACATTGCATTTAGATTCCTGCTGAACCCTCTTACGATTTCTAAGCTAATTCGAGAATGTATGACTTCACCGAACGCAGTCGGGAGGCTACATTCACTGAGTCTTTTCTGGGTCCCAGGTCACAATGGGATCTATCGGAACAGAGCACTCAAAGAACTAGTCACATTGTACACCTTGGATGTTCCTTTAACTGCGCCTCCAGCCTGATGCGAGAATAGGCCAGAAACTCACAGAGGAAGTGCTTCGAGGTACCATTATCACTCTTACAATGAGCATCGTAGGATGTTGTATTACTTATGCCCAGCACACTTTGGTGCTTAGCAAAAACATAGCACCCTGTCACCATGCCAATAAGCAGTCTATAGTCTTTCCCATTGAGCGACAGCAACATTCGTTTGCTCTCCCGGCAAATACCATCTGCAGTTGTGTTCATAGGAAACCAAACTGTCAATGAAAGAGGTAACCGAGGATGCAAGTAGTCCAAACTCAGGTTCGACTCTTAAAGAACTCTCCTCTGAGTTTAGCCTAGCTAGTTCATCGACGATCTCATTTCCCGTGATTCAATTGGCATTTGCGACTCAAACAAACCTCAGTGAATTCAGCCTTCCGACTCAGTTCAGAGAAGTCTTGGAATTAGCTTGGAACTCGTGAACTAATGTGGTCGTTCTCTAGAAAAACAACAGCGCCGCATCCTAAATCGGTTTTGGAGCCATTCGTGAAGACTCGACTACATTCCTTACCTGACTCAGATTCTGGTTGGAACCATTTCTGGGAACACGGAAACTAGATTTTGCAGCAAGAGTAGTTCCTGTGACATTGCATCAGACATGCTCCTTAGACCGGAGTCGTGCCTACGGTAATTGCAATTTCGGTGAGTGTTATACCAAACACCACTTATTTTTAAACGGAAGATTACCTTAAGAGGGAGGGAGACTCATCAGTAAATCTAGAGCAGAGCCAGTGACCAAAACTATGTACTACCGAAGGTTCTTTAACACTACTAGCTACTAGAAGGCTGACAATGTCTTTGAGGTTTTCGACGTGATACGTTTAGTCCATAGAAGTTTGTTAACAGGGATGACACCCAAATACATACTAAGCTTTATTTGAACAATAGATGGTGATTTTTTTTTTATAATTAGCGCTCGCTCAAGGGATTTGAGTGCCCTTAAAATGCTTGCACACAGCGCTGGCGAAGGAAAATCAGGGAGGAAAGAAAGAGAGGTACCGATGACCGTTGGTTTTAAATGTTTGAAAGTTATAATGACTAGGAAATAAAGAGCTCGGTAGGGCATTCCATAAGCGATTTGTACAGGTTAGGAACGAATCATGATATTTTAGAATACGTCCGAAAGTGGGGTTGAGGGCATACTGATGATAGTGAGACGGGTATTTCGATTAAAAGTTTGAAGGGGCGAAATGCTACTGGCGATTTCTATAGAGCACTGGTAGTGCAAATAGCGATAAAAAGGAGTGACACACGAGACATTACGTCGGTGTTCGAGGGTGTCCATTGTCTGAGTGACATTATTATCACCTATGAGTGTTATCTCCGCGGTTTTGTATCCTATCTATCAGGTGCAGAGATGTTGTGGGCGCACCCGACCAGATGTGGGCATGGTACAACAATTTCGGGCAGATAAATGCCTTATATATTGAGGCCAGATCAAAGGGGTGAAGTATTTCTTACATCGCTTGAGGAAGCCTAGACATTTCGCAGCATTTTTGACGACACCGAATATGTGATCATTTCAACGTAGGTTGTCATGGACACACATACCGAGAACTGAACGTTTTTCGGTTTCGACGATGCAAGTGCCATTTAGGGACAATAACTGGGTGTTTAAATTTCGCTTTAACGACAGCAGACAGCATTATGTTTTGGAAGCATTAAATTCTACTCCATTTCTAATCCATTGAAGAAGAGAGTCGTCGATCACAAAAGCACGCATTTTCGGCAAAAGAGCCTGGTGCCAAACTTTGTCAAATGCCTTAGAAATGTAGGTGATAAATTTTGTTATGCTATTATTGTGTTACTTAAATATGTACTTATCAATTTTATTTTGTAAACTCGACCTAAGAATTTATTCTAAACTAAATAAGCAAAATTTTAAATTGCTATTTGGTAAATTTTTCTAAAATTCTATGTAACTTAGACAACGAAATCCTAATTTACACTACATTTACAAATAAACTTGTGGCATTTGGTGTTCTCATCATATGATGTGCAACTGTATCTCTCATAAGAACCTCCTATTATTCTGTTTTTACTATTGTGTAGACTGGCAGTTGATAAAAGAAATTTTGGTGCTCGATCTAATAGCAGACATTTTCTTAGAATTAAATTAGCGATCCTTACATTCGATTGGTCTGACTGAAACATACAGTCCAATCAAATTAATAATGTTTTGCGAGTTGTTTTTCTTTAAACACAATTTAATTGCAATCCAGATCACTCGGATTGTTCAATTTCACCCGTTATGTGTGCCTCAGACAGTAATTCTAATTCAGGACCATATCGTTGTACTCGTAACAATAACTCGTCTTCACTTTTATTCGTCAGTAAACTGTGAATATTTAAATAATATGCACATATTTTCCACTTAAAAGATGGTTGCTATATGTATCGGTTTTCTTCTATATTAATTTTCTGCTTATTTAAAGGGTGACCAGATAAGAACGATAGGAAACAGATTTAATTAAAACAAAAACGATGTTAGATATAAAATTGATTCTTGATTTATTTTGAAACTACGTTCATGACATTATGTGTGGAATAGCACATCATTCAAATGGTCGCCTCGGCTACGCTGGCAGTGCTTCAAGCGGTCGGTCCAATTTTTGATGGCTCGGCCCAATATGTGAGGCGTTACTCCGGCAATAGCGTGTCGAATGTTGGCCTCGAGCTCGTGCAGAGTGGTTGGCTTGTTAGCTTAGACTAAGAACTTGACGTAGCCAAAGAGAAAATAATCGAGTGGTGTGAGATCACATGATCGCGGCGACCAATTGATGAACGCTCGCCGTGAGATGACCCAGCCGTCAAAATTCTCTTTCACAACTTCGAGCGTTGCGTCGCTTGTACGTCGCGCCGTCTTGTTGAAACCACAGCTCGTATATTGTCGAGCCCTGACCACAGAAAGTCGGTTAACATTGCTGTGTACCTGAGACCATTGTCGCTAACTTTCTCCTTCCTCATTTTGAAAGAAATAAGGTCCGAAAATGCCGCCATGCCATAAACCGCACCAAAGAACTAATTTTCATAGATGCATTGATGCTTGGCCGAACAATTGTGGATTGTGTTCGCTCCAATAACGGCAATTTTGATTGTTGAAATAGCCGCTGAACCAAAAATGGACCTCGTCCGAGAAGATGATTTTTTGGCCAAAGTCCGGCCAACATTTCCAGCGCCCAATTAGTGAACTCACGGCGTTGTCAATTCAATTCTTGCGTCAGCACGATCCAAAGGAGTGTACTCACTCTGAAACTTTTCCACGGTGCGACGAATCGCCTGCGCACTGATGACATGATGACGACCGACCTCGCGACGAAATTCATGTTGCGTATTTATAACTGAGCCGGAATTTCTATAATATTTTTTGATAAATTCCGCACATTCGGCAAGCATAAAACGATGCATGATGAAATGGAAAACCTTACTGAATATTTTGACAGCTGGATGTCATATAAATTTAACAGGTGCTGAAACATAACAATTGGAAAAGCTATGTGCCTGTTTACATTGGCGACGGGATGAAAGTCCTCACTATGAACGTCGTGTTCACATTGTCATGGGGTTGAAAGACTTTTTGACAAGTGGAACACTTGAATCGGAGCATTTTTAATTTTTAATTTTGAGCAGTTGGCCTGAAACATACCTTTTTTCCTATTCTTCACACTTCCTTTCTCATCAACGATCAAAATTAAAATGAAAAAATATGTCAGAAATTGAACGACATGGAAAAAAAAGATATGTTGCATACGAGAATCCACTTTAGAAATGGATTCTCGGTGGAAGTAACCCTTCTTCTTCCCACTTCAATAAAAAGCGTTCCCTGTCTTTCGGACAATCTTCTTGCCCGCGCCAATGTGAACAGGCACTTATCATTGCTATCTGGTCACCCGTTACTTCACATTAGCTTTGTTCAGTGAGGAAAAACTAGAACAGAACAGCACAGATTTGTGAAAAACGTCAAATCAAATGAGAACAGAAAGCACAGCTGATTTTGACTTTTTTCACAATTGTTTTCTACTTCGAAAGTAGGTGCAAGATTTTCTGTTCCGAACAGATTGGAGCAGCCTCACTGAACACAGAGCAGAACAGATTAGAATAGAAATTTTTCTCACTAAACAGGAATGTTTGAACTTTTCTGTTCGGAACAGTCCGAAACAGCCTCACTGAACAAAGCTATTCATAATCACGTTAAGATTCAATTTCAAGACTTTATTAATCCTCACACAATTTACACATTTACGCATTTCGCTCTCATTTATGCATTTCGCCACACTTGCAGTCCTTATAGAAACCCAAACATTGATAACGCCTTTTCTCATATTTTTCTATATTGTAACTTCCGTTACAGGACATTTATTCAAACCAAACCAATCAGTGTACTTTATCATAGAACTCTGATTTCTGATTTTTATTTTTCCACATAGCTTTAAATTCAATGTCCATTAATGGTGTTAAGAAGTGCTCCTCACAACTTGCCTAGGAAGTTAACCGATTTCATTTTACACAATCGTATTGTGACGCTGGATAAGACTCAATGAATTTAGCATTCCGGCTTCGTTCAAAGAAACTTTTCGTTCTCGAACTGAGTTCACAGAAGAAGACTTGATAAGTCCTTAAGCTCAGATTGGTTGCCGCCACAGACGCAGATATTTTGCCCCTCCCAGCTTTTAACAATACTTATTTAAGTATGTAGCTCATTGCCATAAGCTGTGACTTTATACCAAAATCTAAAAAAATGTCTACACGCTCGTCAAGAGCTTCAGACCTCTTAGTCTAGCTTCCTTCATGTTGAAAAGCTACGCGTAGGCAAAACTGTTTTGCGAATGGATCCTCCGATTGTACTGAGGTAGAAATGCTGACGTTTATGAACTCAATCGTACTATCAATAACGCAACTTTTGACGGCATGTGTAAGTCGGTCAGACAATAGCACGTAAGCTATTCACTAGTTTTTTGCTTAAGATAAATTGGAATTGGAGACGATATGTGATGGTGGGGATAAGCAGGAGCAGGTATTTTGGTCGATTTACTTACCGATCTCAATAATTTGAACATCTACGCTCAGAGGCATATGCAGATGATGTGTCGGCTGGATCACGCCAAGCGACTATCTGCTCTAAAGCGCGGCAGCCCTAGAAGTGATGGACGATTGGTGCAATATAAATGTGTTTTCAGGCAATCCTGTCAAAATTGCGGTTGTTCACTTTACGAGTGAGTCTGAGCAGTCTCCAACAAAGCTGTGTATTGGGAAAACTAGAGTTGTAAAGGAGCTTTCGACAAGGCATGAGGGTTGTTACCAAGAGAGTCCTTTGGATCTATTCGGCTGCGATATCATGTTTCCTGTTCATCGGTTGTCTGGTGGAACAAGCTTTCACGAAGTCACTGCTGCCTTTACCAGACTTCAAAAAACGGTCTAGACATATCCCTCCCCTTAATATTCATATCATGGGCTGCACTCTCAAAGCAGTGTCTTTGGTACAGCGCGAACTAATTGCATTCGCAAAGATAGCCTAGCTGTGTTTAAAGCCTTGGTGAATCTTCTCACGACCTCAAAACTAGATCAAGAATGCTAGACTTCCCCTAATGCTATAGAAAGGTTGAAGTCATGGCGACGTTCATTAAACGTCAGCTTTTCTTTCCTTTCTACTGTCTCACAGTAGTCTCTTATTGTTTGTGCTTACTTGCGTCGTAACAGTGTGCAACGCTTTTGCTAATCACCTAATTGTTCACGTTATAAGGGATACACAATTCTGCGCCGTTTGCTGTGAGAGTGATGACGGCACCGCGAGGCACTTCCTCCGTGGACATCAGCTCTACGTTTTATACAGCATATTTCCGTTTTATACAAAAATGAAATTAGAAGTACAACTCATTCATTTGCACAAACTAAACAATTAAATTTAAATCTTTGCAAGATAGTGCGTTCATGTTTCTCGTTTACTCCTCGACACCCTGTCCTTATTAATACTTCCGATCGTCAGCGTTGATTTTATTTTAGAATAAAAATGTAAACAAAGCACAAAACATCTCTCATTCGTTCGTCGTTGTTACAAAAATTTCTTTATTCGTTACTGATATGCGAGTAAAACAAAAGTGAAATAAAAAATAAAATAAGAAACAGAAAACATTGGAATGCAGACATATACGATTAAATATAGTACACAAATGGACAAGGCACTCTAGTGTGTTTAAACTTAAGACTGAGAAAACAAATTAAAACTTATAAGCTAACGTGGACGGGTTCCGCACGATCACCAGTAGAAATCGTACCTTTCCATTCATATATCGGTTTGTACTCCTTCGCCGTATCTTCTTGTTTTGTAGTCGTGTGTGTAATCAGTTACTTCACGGTTACCGATTTCGTTTAGACGCTTATAGCGTTCACGTCTCGCCTCGACCATGTATAGAATGCCAGCTGGTAGAAGTAATACACTGCCAATGCATGCTAAAGCGAAAGCCCATCCCATGCCATTGTGCTCCCAATGTGGCATCCAATCTCTGCTATCACCTTTGGCTCCGAAAACCACCACCGAAAGAAATCCACATATGGAACCAAACACTTCGATTGCCCCGAGAGTTAAAAGTAGAAGAACATATCTGTCATCGTCGCGTGAACATCTTAAAAATGCCAAAGTCAATGGTATGGCCACTAGGCAAGCAACAAAGCATAGTGTAGCAAAGAACTGAACAGCAATGTAAAATCCTGGCAGTAAGTAGTCGTGAATAATGTAGTACTCCTCTTCGAATACCCACATGCAACCGTTGAACGGGGTGTCGTAGAAGCGATGAATGTCATGGAAATGATTGAAGCACACCACCCAGAGACCGAGATTCGTGAATTTTGGATTAGCTAATTTGCCATCGTTCACAAGCCAGTAGGGCGAAACAAATGCTATCAATACGAAGAGAGCTGATCCGACCGAGATTCCCAATGCAATTCTGGTGTTTTTATTACTTGCGCCCATTCTGGGTTGAGATTTTTTAGCTGCGCCTGAGATTGCTTTATGATGAGATTGGTTAAATTAATTCGAAATAAATGATTCCACGCCCTAAAAATCACAAACGGACCCAGCACAAATAATGGAAAGTTATGACAGTTTAAACGTCATGACACAGATTTTATTGTCGTTATGTTGCACGGAATGGGATTTTGATTCACTTATGCGTTCAGTGGTTGAGGGAATCAATTGGGGAATTTAACTTCTTATTACACATTTTAGCTTGCCATTAGTAGGCTCTCATTTTGGTAAAAATGAGCAGAATTTTATACACAAGACGATGATTTCTTCATGCAGATTGAAGTAAATGAAAAAGCTGATGTTGATGCCCGTTTCCATATGACAAGGTTAGTAAAATGCTATACTCCAACCAAAACTCGAAAATCCCTAATGGAAATTACTCAATCACCTGTGTTATTTAAGCGCGTTCAAGGTATTATGAATTAGGGAAGAAAAAAAGAAAGATAAAGATGAACGTTGGTCTTAAATGTTTGCTGGTAATAATGTCTAGGAAATAAAAAGCTCTGCAATGCATTTCCATAAGCAATCTGTACGGCTTGGGAAAGAATCACGATGGTATATGTACATCGGAAAATGCGCTTGAAGGTAATGTCACGATCACTCATAGCGAGACAGGTATTAGAGGTCAACGTTTGAAGACGTGAAATGATACTGGCAATTTCGTTGGAGCACTAATGTTAGAAATAGTGATAAAACAAGGCAAGGCTAGAGATATTACGAGGATAAATAAATAAATCTGGGAGTTTTGTAATTTGAAAAGCAGTACTGCTTCCTTAAATTACAATTTGTTAATAAACAACTGTCAAGTTTTGAGCGAACGGCGTCATTTTATTCGTGTCATAACCACTGAAAGCAGCCAACCGTGTGAATTTGGTTGAAAATATTAAAATTGGAATTTCGTGTGACAGGATTAAAGTGTAAAATCAGCAGTCGAAACAGTAAATTTTAAAGCGAGAATCGGCGCCGAAGAAGACTAAAGTGGGAGGGTCTGTCGGCCAACAAATTTATGGAGACAGTTTTCTGAGATGCACGCGGCGTAATGTATATCGATTACATTCCAAAGTAAATAATAATCAACGGCGAATACTATGGCAACTTATTGGTTCAAGGACGATTTTAAGAAAAAACGACAGCATTTGGGTAAGAAGAAAGTGCTCTTCAATTTAGGCATTTAGGCAATGCACTTTTGCACACATTCGTACTCGCCATGAAATTTGCTGCGAATTCCACCCTCAGCCATCGTATTCCCCAGATTTTGTCGCCAATGACAGTTTCCAAACCTTGAAGCATGTCTCATCGGAAAGGGATTGGGCTGCAAGGATGAAATTATCGCTCAAACGCGCTTAACGCCTGTTTTAAGGACCTCGACAAATTTTATTATACGCAAGGGATCAAATAATTGGAGAAATGTTGGACGAAATGTATTGAGCACGAAGAAGACTATATTGAGAAGTAAGACCTTTTTGGTTGCCGATAAAAGTTTATTTCATCCAAAAAGCCACGAACTTATTGATCCTCTGTGTCGGAGAGTGTCAAATGACTGATAGATGTTAGCGTCACTTGTAAGTTTTATCGCAAGGTTTTGAATCCTATTTAGCTAGTGCAGTTTTAGGAGGACCTGAGCATTATACTTCAATTTAGGGCATATAAATGCTTTATACTTTAATATATGGAGGAACATATATTGAATTCAGATTATAGACGGGTAAAGTATTTCTTACATCACTTGAGGGAAATTAGACATTTCACAGCATTTTTCTCTAAATTTTTCGCATTGTGTTTTGGAAGCATTCGATTCTACTGTGTTGGTGGTTCTCCAATTAGTTATGCTGCAAATATGGGTATTTGATGAGCTTAACCAAGAGCTGCATGAAAAACAGAGAGTACCGTCGTCATAAAATAAATACACGTATACTGAATTAGAAGTATCGGAAAGAGATCAAAAACGTTGTCGGAAACAGAAGAAGCACTGGTGAACATCAGCATTTATTTGTGCATATTAGACCTGAAACCGTTCTCTAACTTTCCGAAAGGTAATATCATTAAAGAAGAGATTTGTCGATCCCAAATGCACGCATTTGGCTGTTACAGACTCTGTTAAATGCCTTTAAAATACTCGTATCAAGTCCAAGTGTGTTGCTTACACCAGATTGGACCTATTGCTACGGGATACGTCTGAGAGTTTATCAATGTTCCCATGGCCTTGCAAAAAAGGAACTTACACATACCATGGGACTGTAAGAGAAGAGAGAAGATTTGCCTTTTTGATGATGGGCTGGATATGCGTACGCGTTGGTTTTGCGAGCGTAAAGAACATCCCCTCAGCTTGCATCTTGTAAAGCAGCAAATTAAGAGAGAAATATTAAAGCAGCAAATTAGCTTAAGGAAGGGATCATACGCCCTTCGACATCGTTTTTTAGCAGTCCAGTGGTAGTTGCAAGCAAAAAAGATGTTAGCCCAAAAGTTTGCATAAATTATCGTTGGTTAAATGTGAAAAACATAAGGGATCTTTTCCCCAACCTTCAGGAGATGCTATTTTTGATAATCCACAGGATGCCAAGTCAAAAAAAAAATCAACCCTTTGGCTTGGCAAATTCACAAGCTTAATAACAACGATCTTCCGTGATTTAGTTCATGAATATATGAACTGCCAACGGACTTAATGGATAAAAAAAAGCAAATTGTGAAAATAAGTTGATGTGTGCTCTCTGCCAAGACATCAACTGAAGTTGTGACGTCAGAATATATTCGAATAGTTGACAGTTACTCAACATTGTCCACATATCAGACTATATGCAATGGCGTCATATAATTGCAAGGTTAGATTATTGTCGGTCACTTTTTACCTGAACTAACGATTGGAAAGTACTTAGTTCTTCTAACGAGAAAATGAGGCTGATGGTTTAAGACACAACGATCTGAGGAAACCGTAACAGTTATTGTTTTGTCGCCATATCGCTGTTGGTTCAATTGTATATAGTAGGCTATGCGATTTTCATTCATGGAAATATGTTTACACGAAATATTTGAAGACAGAAGTTGGATATCATCAGCAGACAAAGCACCGATTTAAACATCAGCTCTTGTAAGCAGATGGCATACAGAAAATAACGTGGAAATTTTAGAATGGTCCTAATTTCAATATAATTGAAATTATCTGCGGATGCGTACTAAATTTTTTTTTTAAAGAAGAAATCCCCATTAGCTACGAGTATTTCAATAATTTGTGTAAATCTTTACTTAAAAAGGTTTTTTGAAATTGTACGAAATAGAGAAGGACGTTTGTTGCGCTATTATTTTTTAATGTGAGAGCTATCAATAGACCGCTCTAAAATTGCCTCGAAACAAGAAAAAAAGTAAATTTTCTACAATAATTTTTTCTACTACATTTTGTTCCCCTGTGGGACAACAGGTAGTAATGGATTCCAGAAATAATTCTTAAGTATTGAAAAATAAGGGTACTCAAGTAGAACTGCAATTTTCTTTAACGAAACTAAATTTACTACTACCCATTCATCCAGACTTGGCATTATTGTGCGGTGGAACTGCCAAATTCTACAGTTCAATGTACATAATTATAAAAACTCAACTTGGATGTATGCGTTTGTATATGCGCAAAAAAGTTTCTGTGCGTTCAGTCGTCAAATTCACTGTGTACGCTTCTAATCGGGTTTTGTCGTGGAACGGTTAATTTGTTTCTTTTTTTAATTGTTAAAAAAAAATACCACAAAGAATAAGAAAAACTTAATTAAATACCAAAAAGAACCATGGCATCCGACATTGAAATTGTAAATATATCGAATTTTGAAAAAATCCAAAACTTTCTGAACGACTCGGCATACAAAGAGATATTGGAGAACAGCGAAAACTTTAATACACGCCTCTGCATTGAGCGGCGCCTCCGGATGCCATTTCTGGATCCCCAAACAGGCGTTGCACAAACACATTGCGCTTTGTTTATGAAACAAAAACAACGAATGCCCGGATTTCGTGATGGCCAAATTTATACGTATCCCTCAGCGCGATGGCGTAAACCAAAACGACAATACCTACTACATCATCAGAGTTACAAGGCCTACCAGTTCCGGGAAAGCCAAACACATCATCATCACTATCACCATCAATCTCAGCAGTCACAGCAGTCGCAGCAACAACAATCCGAGAGCACAGGTAGAGTCTTGTAAGCTTAATCTAAGGCACAGTCTTTTTAGTTCTTAAGACTGATCATTTATTTTCATTTGTTTTAAGTTTAAAAATTAAACCTCGGACAATTCAGGAGCAGCTGCCTGTTCTTAGCTGATCCCTACGAGGTTTCGCTTGATTTTTATTCCTCTGGTCTTGAGTTGGTTGGTATTCTGCAGAGGTTTTGTCTTTCAAGGTACGAAATGGAATTCTATTTCGATTGGATTCGAGGATGTACAATGTATAAAAGAGATGAAAACGAAAAAAATAAAAGAAGTATCAACAGAAAAAAACGAAGAAAAAGTACAGTGAAAGAAACTGGCAAGGAAAATAATCAATACAAAAAAGTCCTCCTCTTGCTGCTTCGTCTTGTCGTGTGTCCTTTCCACCCATTTCTTCATTTCTTCGTCTGTACTTCTGTTGTTTCAACCACCACTTATATGTGGGATCCGTTCAATTAAAGAAAACACATTCTGCAGCATCAAAACATCAAATGGGAAGTAGCTTTTCATATTGTTGTTCTTGTTTTGCCCTTATTCCCCGGGAGTTTTTCTCCACCTTCCACTTCAATTCTGCTCCTTGTATTCTGTTGTGTATGGTATTTCCTTCTTGTTTTGTTTTTGTTGTTTTTTGTTTTTGGTTTTTTTTTTCTGGTTGTGCTGCCTGTTTGGGGGAGCAGAAAATTAAGCATCTTTATGCATGCATCCCCCCTTGCCGTGTAAAAGTATTTGTGTCGATAAATCTTGTTTGACGTAGTAGGTCTACTACCTGTTCCCTTGGAATTGCTTTTTATTTCTTCTGTTTTTTTATTGCTAGTTTTTTTTTCGTTTTTATCTGTTCTGGGTTTCCTCCCTTTAACCTCGTCTGCGTGATGCGTGGCTTCATGCGGCTTAAAAAACGAGCAGCAACGAACAATACGTGATTGAGGAGCATAACAACACGAACGACAAAAAAAGTACGAACATTTGTTTTAAGTTGTTTCGTCTGTTGTAGACGGATGGATACATACGACCTTGGTAGCGCGGCGGAAGAACCAGTTCGATCTGACGATGGCGATCTATTTGTACTTGCAAACATACAGATATACGTACATTCGCGTACTTCGCTCCTACAGTTGCTAAAAGAAAAAAAAAAAGACTGTCAAAAACCAATTGTAACCGTCTAATTTTCAAAAAGTTTTCAACCGGATTTTTATTTCTAAATTGTCTTCTCTATTTTTTGTTGGTTGTGTTGTATTCATTCGTTTTCAGTTTGACTACTCATCGCTTATTGGCAAACGTACAACAACACTGAGTGTAACGAATGCGTGCAGAATTAGAATGAAAGTGTTTAATGATGCGCAGACGGAGATGGTTTAAGTTAATCTGGATTTCAGTCATTTGTTTGGGTTCAATGGAAGTAATGTCAAAGCAATATGCAAAAAATGTCTAGGAGATCGCTTATTGTATGTACTTTCGGTTTATGGGATTTGGTTAGTGACCGCGTTCTCTGCTAAGCGAGCAATACCTTTTACAATACATCATTGCTTTGATAATTTTCACAACCCATTCAATAGAGATGTTCTTGACAATCTTGAATCGATCCAATTCTGCTCTCTGACTAGTGGAGTTTGACCGTTCGTGAATAACACACTTTATTTGGCGCGATCAAAGGCTTATTCTCCAAATTGGTTAGGTTCCATTTTCAGTAGAGCGCCCTTCTAAAGCAAGGCCTTCATTTGCCGTTATTATTAACTGGTCATTATGTTGTCTCGATAACGAAGTGGATGTCGCTGCTGATATGATCAGAGATACTATTCTCTTTCGAATGAGATTCTTTATCCCTCATCGGATGAAGTATGTAAAACAAAAAGGGACAGAGGACAGATGAAAACCAGAAAAAGTTCAAACGAGCCAGAAATGACTGCAACGCCTTTTAAGGCGTGTGAAATTCCAATACAACCAAAAAAATACTACAATGTCCTAAAGTTAGTACATATTAAGTCGTTCGACAAAAATATTAGAAATTCTGCCTCATATCCCATCCCAATGCTCATTTATAATGAAATTCCAGCTGTCATTCTGTTTGCGGTACACTTTTCAGCCAACACAAGACTTCCAGAATGCTCTTTGTCCTCGACTACACTTGAGTGTGTCGAATCTTCAATGTGACGAATCCACTTTTGCGCTCATATAGTAGCAAGAGTATTTAAAGATCCTAACATTCACAAAGGCAAGAGTCCAGATGTCATATATACTCTTCTTCTGAACGGGCGTTCTTCCACACTGGCAGAATCATTGCATAAGCTTTTTCATCAATCTTAGCCTTTAGGACACTTTCCGAGCAAATGAAAAACAACATTTGTCCAGCCCGTGTCCGAGTCTACCTCTCTCTGTTATTATAGACCCATTGCACTGACATCGCTTCTTTCCAAGGACATGGAAATGCTGACAAACCATCAGCTCATGAAATATCGGTTTTCGTAGCAACAGGTCCACAGGTGATTTGATGGCATGTCTCACCTAAAAGTGGAACCAGAACGTACATCAATCTAGCAAAAGCAAAATAGTTGCACTTGATATTTCTAAGTCATATGACAGAGTTTGACTAAAATGAATTGGAAATCACCTTTCGGAAGGTTCAATTCAAGTTGTCTTGGATGGTTTCAATTCTGATATCCACAAAATAAATGTTAATGTGCCTGTGATTCATATTCGTTCCCGGACCCAGGTCCCTCCTCTTTAGCTGTTCCAAGCTCATTAAATTGCGATATTAACATCATAACCAGTTTTGGAACTATCAACAGAGGGGAATTCAATGCTTCCAAAACACAACGCTTTCTGCTGTCGTTAAAACGAAATTTGAGAACCGAGCCATTATTGCATCGTCGAAACCGAAAAACTCTATTATCGGCATTACGTTGGAATGAGCACATATTTGATGTCGCCAAAAATGCTGTGAAATGTCAAGCAATGTAAGAAATATTTCATCCCGTCTAATCTGGCCGCAATATACAGAATCCATCCCCCCAAAATTGGGGTGCAATGCCCACATCTGGTCAGCTGCTCCTAAAACATCTCTGCACCTGCTAAATAGAATTCAAAACCTCCGGCTTCTTTCGCCCGCGCTGTATACAAACATTTTAAGGGTAATCAAATCCCTTTAACGGGCTCTAATCGTTAACAAAAACATTCTGGATGCGTTTGCCTTTTAATGGAATTGCTGTATTTCGTAGAAAGATGAACAATCTCTTCAATGACAGAGTGCGTACATTACTGGCAGCCACCACATCAGCGCTAACTACCTGAAGCCTAAGGTTAGCACAGCATTCACTGAGGAAGTGATCTGCGATTTCGTCATTACTCTCAAAGGTTCAGTCATCTAAGCTTAGCCCATTTAGGTGCTTAGCAAAAGGGTATCGTCATGGTAACATGAAGGCAAGCAGTCTAAAGTTGTTCCTACTGAGGGAGAGCAAAAATGCCTGCAATCTGGAGTGTGTTCACAAAAAGATAAACTGTCAATAATCCTTACGCTAGTTTAAGCCCTGAGAACTATTTATCTGAATTCGGATTCCATTATGACCTGTGACCTAGACAAGACTCAGTGAATTCAGGTTTTAGCAAGGCTTTGAGCACACCTAATTCTAATTAATTATTGTGTGTTTATTTTGAGATCTTTAGAACTTTTTTTTAAAGAATAACTTCAGGAATTTAATCAAAAATATTCAAAATGATGAATGTTTCAGAGTATGACTTCAGACACTTCCAATAAATATAAGAGTTAACTTCAAGCTGAACAAAAACCCAATGGTTTCGGCGCTTGGTTTCGTGGCTTTAGTTCCTGCACCAGGTGGATCTTATACATATGCAGGCTGAGATCTTTTCGCAAAATTTCTCTCACAACGGACGGATGAACACCGAGACGTTTTAATTTATTTCCATCACGATTGCGCTTGAAAGACAGACGTCACTCAACGAAGAGTGTCGTCAAAGGTTATCGTCCTTTTCAAAGACGCAATCGCTATATTCCAGATTAGTTCTGGACCTATCCCTGAAGTTGCAATGAAATATATTTCTCGGCTCAAATTCTGGGGGCCCGCGGAAAGTTTATACAGGCAAGAGAGACGGTTCTCTGTAGTCTAGTGTAAGCAGCAGTAATTTGTTTCGCCAAACAACTGACGCATATCTTAACTGTGTACATGGAAAATACCCTCTTTAGTGAATTGGCAAAAGCTTGTTTAATTGCTAGGAAACCGACAATACCTTGAGGTCTTTGAAATGAGAAACATTTTTAGACTATTGAAAGCGGTTTGTTATTCAGGATAACACACATATATTTAGTTTCGTTAAAGAAACGGGTGTTAATGCTTTTAAGCACTAGCTGGGCCAAGTGAACAAATTCAATGGGGAATTTATCCCTTTGAGAATAATGTTGACGAAACTACATTACATGAATCGTTATTTGATAGTGTCTAAGTGATAGTGTCTATTTACTTTGCTTATCGGAATCTAAACCATGTTTTGGTCAGGTTGAAGCAAAGTTTGTCGTCCACTGTGCCAGACATTTATATTTAAAACTTAATTTTTTTTTTGTTTCCGATGGGTCAGTTTGTCTCCGTGTTCTAGAGTTCGTGATATTCGTAATTTTACCGTGGCTGCACCAAGATAGTGCTCCGAGGCAATGCTGGCTCTTCAGAACGTTCGTGTTTAAAGTTGTCGACGGATTTTTGGTCAAAGGACCGTGAGGTCGCATTGTGGATGGTTTGGTTTGGGAAACGTGTGTTGTTCGATTATTCTGAGTTCGTTTTCAGATGTGGTGCCGTGCAGGTTTTTTTAGCTTCAAACGGTGACGGCCTAACACCAATGCAAATTTCATCTTAGGACACCGGGTGTGGTTTTTATTTCTTGGTTATCTATCGCTGTGCTCTGATAAGAAAAACTTTCTTTACAATCATCACATCATAATAAAGCTTCTTATCATTATTTTTAGTTTTATTACTTCTTTAGATTATTGGTCCTCATCGCCATTGCAACAGTTCCAACAGTGTTTTTTCCACACTTTTGGGCTTCAACTCAGAAATTATTTTCATGTTTTCGTCATTTTTATTTACAGGCTTAACTTCTAGCTCAGTTATTATTTGGATTTTGTCCTTTTTTAGATTTTTTAAATTTTTGAACCACTCTTGGTAGTCAGTTCGACCAAGATATCTACATTGTCAGTTAGTTGAAGAGAAGAAGAACTTCTTTTGCCAACATTTCTTAGAATGTTTCGAGGACAGCGACTACCAAATACTCGTAGTTTTGTTTACCAACTGTGTCGAATCAGTATGTTGCCACACACATAAGATAAGAGCGAGGCAGATTTTTACAAACATTGATCCTAGTTTTTACACTCTAAACGGTCGAGTGTGAGACTTCACTTTCTGTCTCTTTCTTTAAAGTTGCGAACTTAGCTAGAACAAAAGTTCGATGTGGATCACAGAATAGTCGCTCTAGTTATTGAGTTGTTCATTTTGTTATTTTATTCGAAGATGAGAGGGTACTAGGTTTTTTCCCGGTTTCAAATGATTGACGATCTCGGCAAATGGAAAAAAAGTAAACGATATTCGGGTATGCGTGTAGGATTTTTCACCCTTAACCTCTGTAATATTCCCTACTGATTTGATGCTGACGTTGATGGTTCCAGAAGAGTTATTTTGATCACCGATCCTTCTTGTCTGAATCTCTGATCATCTCATGATCAGATCAGTTGCGTGCTCGGCCCATCACTCATTCGCCGAATATTAAAGTGATTGCAAAAAGGGCGACATATACGAAACACTGATCCTCAAATATTGCGTGCGGTTCGTTCCTGGCCATCGTGCATGTCAATGCACATCGATGTATACTACTCACGCTAGTTTTTAAGCAGCTAAAAATTTGTCGGAAATTTGCAATTGAAAAGATGTGCCCCATGTGCCAACAAAATAACAGAGTAGAGTGGAAAGTCGGTTCAGATATTTTAGGTTTTCTGTTTTTCATATGTGTATACACATACCTAAATGTAAGACTATTTTTATGGATTGGGAGGCTTAGAAAAAAAAAACCGTCGAAGAAATTTAAATTATTGCAAGCATTGATGATCAATAGACTGTTTTGGTAGCTCTATCAGATTACAGTTTGCGTGCTTATCCCATTCCCAGTGTTCTAACAGCAAAGTCCATCTGTTTTAGTCCATTCCTACTCGTTATTTATTTTATAACATTAAAATCATATCGAACACTGTTTCTGTCCTCTATTTTGAATAAATTGATTTTTGTATTATTTAGCGTCCGTAATACCACCTGATGGTAATTCTCTTGGTGCAACTGCCGACAATGATAGCAAAGACAGTCACCCAGCTGCAGAAAAAGAATGGTTCTACGAAGACATGGAACTAGCGCACGTGGAAGATTTTGAAGAAGACTTTGACTCAGATGCTGATTTTGAAGAATCGTACAGCAACCGTAAACGTAAACGAGCAAGACCAGCTAAGAAGCCTCCAGTTAACCCCGACTCGACACCAAAAAGGGGTCGTAGAGGTAATCAGTCTAGTTAATTAAAAATAGAATAAACAAATTTTATATATTATTTATATTTTAGGTGGTCGAAGAAAGGCAAATCCTGACAGTGAAACGAAACGACGCTCAAACACAAATACCAGTGCAGCATTTAATTCAAATTCCTGTGTCTCACCGCTTACAACGATTGACGATCAACCATTGTCAATGTTGGCTTCGGCAGAAAAACTTCCCTCCGACGAAGCAGAATCCAGTCCGAAAAAGAGCACCAGTGTCGGTGGTGTTGGTGTTGGTGTTGGTGTTGGCATTGGTGTTGGTGTTGGTATCGGCATCGGTATTGGTGTTAGTGGTGGTGGCGGTAGTGGTATTGTTAGTGGCGGTGTTAATAAAATGCGAATTGAACGTGATGCAACCGCTCATCCATCACCTTACTGCGATTTTTGCTTAGGCGATGCTCGCGAAAATAAAAAGACAAACCTGCCCGAGGAGCTTGTCTCATGCTCTGATTGCGGTCGTTCCGGTCATCCGACATGTCTTCAATTTACACCGAATATGATAATATCTGTTAAACGCTATCGATGGCAGTGTATAGAGTGTAAATACTGTTCAATATGCGGCACCTCCGACAATGATGATCAGCTATTATTTTGTGACGATTGTGACAGAGGATATCATATGTATTGCTTATCGCCGCCGCTAATAACCCCACCAGAAGGTTCGTGGAGCTGTAAACTGTGCCTGGATGAATTTCACACTGGTGACAAATGAATTACCCCTACCTTCTCGTAAACAGTGCAGCGACTTACCTACTAGTTATTCGTTTAAAACTAAGGTACATGTAGTATAAAGTATATATTATATAGAGTATAGTATACATAGTGTAGCATATGTGCATATTGCGCAAGTATTCTAAGTTTTAATTTTTTACTATCTGAATTATTTTGGTTAAGACATAAGCTAAATCATAATATGAAATGAAAACGAAAGCGTAACTAGAAAAGGTTTAAATGCGTTATATATACATATGTAACGCTTTCAAAGATTTTTTTAGAAAGTAAGAGAATTTAACTGAATTGCATTGAGTGTGCAAGTGTTAAAAAAAAAACAAACAAACAAAAATGGAAAACAAAGAAAAGAAAAGAAAATGCAATATTTGTCTATGCTTTAAGAAAACAAAATTTAACATCTGACACGACGAATTGTAGTCTGAATTCGTTCAGATTGATTCAGTATTTCATCAGTATTAAATAATTTTTATTTTGTGTTATCGAATCTAACATAAATACTTGTCTAGCTGTTTTTTTTTTTCTCTTTTCAATCAAACTAAAATATTGAGCATTATTTCTTTACCCATCAACGCGGTTCTTGTATTATTAGAAAACAAAAATAAATCCAAAATCCAAAACAAATACTCAAATATGTAGATCAGTAACAGTTCTTTAAAAATTTGAAAGCATTCGGATGGCATTTAATGAACATTTATTTAAGCATTTCTTGTGATATACGTATGTACTACTAGTTAGTTAGATAAAAAAAAACAAAAAAAAAACCAAAAAACATAACATCTTGGGTGTTTTTGTTTGTTGACTTGTACCAGTTAGATTTTGGGAAAGCCATTCTATTAACAGAAAATACACACAATATAATCTCTTTTAAATCGGTAACAGGACTAATGAAAATTGACCATTTAAGAGGTTACTTGCATAATTGTTATAACAATATTGATATAATAATAAAAAAAAAGAATAAGTTTTGCGCCAAGGATAACAAAAAGGGTCTTTAATTACTGAAGTGTCGTTTGATTTTCAAAATCTAATTTGCACTTTTCATTTTTCATTTCGATTAGTTGATTTTATTTTGATTCATTTGTTTTAGGCCGCTGGTAATTCTTTAATTGGTTTCTTAAATTGTTTGCATTTCATTCATTGGTTTTTCGTTTGCGGTTTTCAAATATTTTCGCTCTTTCCTTTTTATATTCTTTTTTGCCCACCATGCAGCTAAAATATGAGCACGTTACACTCTTTATTTGTTCCTTTTACTGAAATTACTCAACAGCATTTCATTACAAGTACGCGTATAGTACCTGCAGCAGATACTATATTATTTAGTTTTTTTCTGCTGAAAAGACGCTGGTTTTGATTGACATTGTAGAGATTGTGTACTCGTGATATGGTTTTTTTTTTCAGATGCTGCCTTAACTCGGTTGTGCTAAAAGTATGAAATTTTGTGCGTTGCCGTTTTTTACACATGTACTTTCTATGATGTTCTACAGAAAGTTACTTATTAGCTACAGCTGTCCATAGTGAGATATAATAAGGAGGCCTCCATAGTAATTGATCAAGTTCATATTTTATTTCTCATTTCTGCATATCTTAATATGTACGAGGGGCGTTCAATATATTCTCGGTATCGATATGAAGGAAAATGCGAATTCAGTTTAAATTGTTTTTATTTTTCAATATAATCTCCCCTAACATCAATGCATTTGTTACATCTTGAGATAAGCTTTTTAAACCCTCAAAAAAATAAATTTCCTCTTTTTCTGCAAAATACCCATTTATTGCCGACTTGAGTTCTTCATCATCCGAAAATCTTTTTCCACGAAGACATTTTTTCAAATCCGGAAACAAGAAATAATCACTAGGGGCAAGGTCTGGACTATAGGGTGGGTGTTGGATTTCTTCGAAACCACAATCTCGCGCAGCAGCCTTGGAAACTCGCGCCGTGTGAACAGGAGCGTTGTCATGAAGAAGCAACACACCCGCTGCGAGTTTACCCCGTCGTTTCTTTTTTAATTTCCTCCCGCAAATTATGCAAAGTGGAAGCGTAGGATGTGGCGTTGATGGTTTCACCTTTTTTTTGTACTCAATGAGCAAGATTCCCTTTGAGTCCCAAAAAACTGTGGCCATGAGCTTCCCGGCAGACGGAGTGACTTTGAACTTCTTCGGGGGGTCTGTTCCTTTTTTATGCCACTGCATGGACTCTTGTTTGCTTTCAGGGTCATAGTGGTGGACCCATGTTTCGTCCCCAGTAACAATTCGATCCATAACACCGTCCGCGTTCTCACTACACATCTCCAAAAGCTTCGTACAGCATGCGATTCTCACTTTTTTCTGAGGCACTGTGAGCATTCGTGGCACCCACCTTGCACTGACCTTTGAAAGGTTAAGATGGTCATGAAGAAAGGTGTGAATGGTACCAATTGAAAGCTTGGTGATCTCTGCCATCATTTTCACCTTTATTCGGGCATCCTCAAGAACAAGTTTTTCGACTTCTTTGATGCTTTCTCCCGTACAAGCAGTAGCCGGGGCGCCGGAGCGGGGGTCGCGAATTAATAATCACATTTATATGAAATTTTACATGAATGCACTAAAATAGTAATTACTTGATAAATAAGTCAATTTATATATACAACCACAGCTTCACCCCGATACCGAGAATATGTTGAACGCCCCTCGTAAGTAGACACTTTCAATTTGCATTAGAGCATACAGTGTTGTGCAAAAAATTCTTATCTGGTGATTTGGTGAATTCTAGGGAACGGAAAGAACCTAAGTAAGATTTGTTCTCAATTTAAGAAAACTTATTATATAAGTTGACAAAAAAAAAAAAAAAAAAAAACTTAAATTAACTCGGTAATGGCCTGTGCAAAACATACCGGATTTTTGTTATACTTAATATTTTGTTCACTAACCGTTCACTAACTAACGCCGATAATTTGTCGGTGGGTTTATATCACTGTACGTACGGCAATAACGAATAGCTATCTGGCGTCTGAATTCTAGCTGACTCATAGCGCCTACTGCGTTTCTGTGTAACAGCCATGCATTCTGCAACGATACGTCCAAAAGCCAGCTGAAGATGGAGGACCACCATTTCTTGCCTTTAGCTCCGATTCTGTAAGCATAAACATTTTGGTCAATTCAGTCTGTGCCACCCATATACTTATTGTACTTTGCGATAGCTAGTGGGAGTGTTACCTGAATCTTTTTATGTTCTTGTCTGTAGTATAGACCGACTTTAGATATTCTACAAAGTAATATTTGGTAATATGTATGCCAGACCCATCCATTTTAGTACTGACAATATATCCACGGGGTTTCTTCTGAAGTTCTTTCAAGTTTTTGGTGTCCAGTTCTCTCGCATGGTCCCGCTACCATGGTATCCCCGTTCTCTCAATCCGATCGAAGTGAAAGCAGAACGGTAAAGGTTTTATTGTGTCATCCAATTCACCATATCAAATAAAGGTGCAATATTTTTCCCGTATTTCTGTCCATATTCTGGGTTACATTTTGGACCAAGAGGTGTATTCAGACACCACATTTTGTATCCGAAACGAATCGGTTTCCCTTTTATGAACTGTTTGCACTCATGACTACCGAAGTATTTATCATGGATTCGTGTCGTATGACAAATTTTGCTCTGGATGGAAATGCTTTGCGAACCGTTTTTGAAAAGCATCTTTCAATGGTCAGAGTTTCTAAATTTTATTGTCTGCCTGCTGCAGTCCATTATCTATAAAATGTAAATAACGGAAGATTATTTCAGGCTCTTCGCATGAAAAACTAACTCGTTTCGTAGATCCTTCTCTTTTACTGGGTACAAATGAGTAACCAGTAACTATTAAAATTCCAACAAATACTTTCATGTTATTTACAGTTATATTAGGATTTGGATTTCCTGTATAAACTGCGTATTATTTCGTTGCAAAGCATCGAAACATTTTTCAAACAACTCAGATGGTTCTTGATTTTTGCAATCCGTATAGTCACATTCAGGAAAAAGGCCAACTTCACCAACGTCATCATCCTCAAGTCACAAAATTTGTGTTTCTATTGTTTTTTTTTATCGTTTTGAAGTTGGTGCAGCACCTGATGCGCCTCGTTTGGATCCCCTTATCTTCCGTGGTGTGTTAGGAGCTTCCACGATGTTTTGAGTCGACTCCTCTCCTACTACCGGTAACTGTTTATCAGTTGAAGTCAGTTGTCGGATACTACAGCGTACAGGCATTTGCGTCAATACTACTTCAACACTTTGACTGGATAGTACAGATGAGCTACATGCTGCTTTTTCGGATGTAACATCAAAGCTTTGGGAAGTAGAGGCTGAAACTGTACTGAAATCTTTTCGAACTAATTTTGTGTGTTTGTAAAAATTCGAATGTTTAATAGGCCTGACTTTTTCTGGTGATCCAAAAACTGAAGCGCATTCTGAATTCGAAGGTCTATCGTAGTAAACTGACGTCTAAATTTTGAAAAGAATGTGTCTTATGTCTTCTAAAGCGTCGTCACCAAAACGTGCATCTTCATCTTCATCTACGGCATCTTCGACTGGCTTTCGAAATTCATTATCATGTTCCGATGATTTCATTTGTTTTACAACTAAATGACAACGGGCCATCATCTGATTTCTGTTTAGGTTTCCAATGTCACCATTACCGTCTGCATCTCCGAAATCTTCATCTGAGTCGACATTAGCACCACTTGTTGTGGCTCAATAAATACCGATTGTACTTCATCATTATCGTCATCCAATGTTTGCAGCTTTGTTATGTAGTCTATCACCTGTTCTACATTCATTCCATATCTAAAATTAACCGAACATAACCGAGTATGTTATGTTAGGTATAAATGTGGGTATTTACTTTAAATCAATAAAAAGAATTTTTTATTTTTATTCTTAGCCTTTATATAAGTGTCCAAAAAAATGCAATATTGTAAAATACTTTTTTAATAAAAATTAATCTGATTCATTGGAATCGTTTAGTATATTAACTGTTGTCTTATCCAAAGAGACGGGTTCTTCTATTCAGTTTTTTTTTTGATGTGCTGGATATGTTGATATTATAACTGGAACTTGGCTGTTTTTCTTCTTTTTTTGCATTTCGTTCAAGATTTGTCTTTTGTGATAGTTCAATATTCCGGCCCTTTCAACAGTAAGACGGTTTCGTTTTTTTACTATATATCCAACTAAATTTACTAAACGATCTTTCCGTGGCTGCTGAAGTTACAGGTGCTTATAAAATTCGTGCTGCAATTTTGCTTAAATTTTTGCTTGCACAAAGACCTTTCCACCATATTAAGGGTTCTATTGACGAAGCGCTTAACCAAAGGAATTCTTTTGCCCAAATGCCTTCCTTGGATCGATACATAGCCAAATCGGACATAACATCCAGTCCCATACTTTTCGATACTTCATAAATAAATTCCATCGACGTGACTTGATCAGAATCATTTAAAAAGCAACCTTGATTTGATGGGTCAAGAAGTGCAGCGCGAGGTATATTGGTGATCTTGCAAATAGAATTCTTTTTCTAATTTTTTCTAAAAGTTGATCTCTTTCCAAAGCATCTAGAATTGTCGTTTTCCCTGTTTCTAACAAATTGATTGCCGAATTAAGTAATTCCTCAAGAACTTGATGGACCTTGTGAATTAAGCACTTATCTGACTCAAATTTTGTAATGCAGAGAACAACTGGTTTGATTAAATTTGAAGACTGACTTTGTTGCTGATAAGGCTTTCTAGGCAAAATATGTAGCTCCCCCATCGAGTTTTACACGGAAGTTTCAGTGAAATGGTTACGCCTTTTTCTTTATTGATTTTGTTGAGGAAGGCACTTAGAACCTGTCTGAATTTAATTGTCTTCACGATGGGGTTACTGCTTTTTCCATAATTTTTTGAGCTGGATTGCATTTGATGATATCATTGTAAAGCAAATGTAATGTATGTGCTATGCTCATACTGTAGTTTTCCTTTAACAGCCGCAATGCTTTTTGCATATTTGCAGCATTGTCTCCTATGACAACAAAGAATTTTCTGGCCCATATTTTTCAATTATAGTCTGCATCTGTTCCTGTAGGAATTTTGCAGTGTGCTTATTATCTCCCGTAATTAAGAAATCCACAAAAATTGGATCCGGTTTTGATATGATGACGTTAATAATGCCTTCATTGCGGATATTACTCTTGCTAGCATCTTGTTTAAGAATTCCTTAAATTAAGTAATTAGTAAAGCAATATTATTATTTAAATAAAATATGTTAATAAAAATAAAAATAAGAGGATGATACTTACCTTTTTAGTTTTTGATATTGATGATGAATTTAAACACACATTTTCCTGATCACTTGATATTTCTTTGGCAGAATGTTTTTCACTATTTATAAGGACTTTTATATCCGATAGACACTTAAAGCAATTAACTAAATGCTTAGCTATTTTATTTATATTAGGGAAGTAGTTTTTTCCGCAAAATTTGCACTTGGCAGTTTTTCCCGTTTTATCAAAATACAGACGCTCGAAACAGTGAACTAAAAAAAAACAGGCATGTTCACTGGAGAGAGATTGTTCATTGTAACGAGCGTTGACTCCTTGAAGGCAATTTCATCAAAATGAGTATGTTTTTACGTTTGATTCATCAAAAAAATAATATATTACAGATTTTCTTTGCAATAACTAAAAAAACAATCCAACATTTTGGATAAAGAATATATATATATATTTTTTTATTTTTAACCAAAACAATTCATCCATAAAAAACCGTAAAACAGAACAAAAATAAAACTGTCCACGTTCTTAAAAACATAACAAACTTAAGCTGTGCTAAAATAGGTAG
This sequence comes from Volucella bombylans, assembly GCA_949129095.1. Classification (NCBI taxonomy): domain Eukaryota; kingdom Metazoa; phylum Arthropoda; class Insecta; order Diptera; family Syrphidae; genus Volucella; species Volucella bombylans. Next base: position 170,481,729 of record OX422141.1, read on the forward strand.
TCATCTTCGTTTGCTTTTTCTTTGAATTTATGTCAATCAACATCGCCTTTTCTTGTAATCTTTTAAGGACCAAAATATCTGCGTAATCTACTTTATTGCTAGTTGCCCATTCAAGTGCTTTCTTAAATAACTGAACAGCATCTCTAGAAGACAACGAACTAATCGGACATTCTACATCTGGCTGTTGTTCTTTTTCGTTTTCGTTTTCGTTTTCTTCTTCTTCAATATTTGACGATTCCTGATCATCGTTCCAATTTAACAAATCGGCTGCGGTATGTGCTAGTCCTGTTTAATGATTCAGAAGATTCAGTACGTCCTTCGTGGCCAATGTGTTCGCATTTGACGCTAAATTGTTGCGAACAACGCTAAGAGGTAAGTCATCTTCATCCTCAAAATCGTCTTTCGGGTCTTCTTCCATCGAAAGAACGTTTTTCCAGCATTTCGCAATGACTGAAGCTTCTAATTTATCCCATGCTGCTGCCAAGTTAAAAACAGCGTCTTTTATTGATACTTCCTTAACAGCTTCACAAATGTTGTCTAAAAAAACGAACACTTCTTTAACATTCGATTCAATCTTTAAAAAGGTATGTAATAGAAGGTATGAATATGAAATAAGAACTCACCTTTTTCAGAAGCAGCAATTGATATCAACAAATTTTTTCTATAAAATAGTTTGGTCAGGCGTATGGCGTTTTGGTCCATAGGCTGAATTAACGGTGTTACATTGGGAGGCATATACATGACTGAAATGCCACCATCTGGAGTTTGAAGTTCACTTTCTGGAGGATGGCAGGGGGCATTGTCCAAAATTAACAATGCCTTAATTGGTAACCCGTTTTGGCGGAGAAAACGTTGTACTTCTGGAACAAAAAGAGTATGGAACCATTCCTTAAAAATGGCTGAGGTCATCCAGGCCGATTTGGAATGCCTGTAATGCACAGGCAAGGACACATTTTTGAAACAACGAGGTTTCTGAGCCTTTCCTATGACAAGTGGTTTCACTTTATGGGGACCTGTGGCATTAGCACACGCTAAAAATGTGATTCTTTGTTTTTCTGGTTTCCGCCTTGGAGCAGTTTTTTCGCTGCTACATATGTCTTTTCCGGGAGAAGCTTCCAGTATAGCCCTGTTTCATCAGCGTTGTACAGCTGTTCCTTGGTAAGCTGCAGCTCTAACATTTTCTCTCTCAGTTTTTTCTTAAAAGGGCAGACCAGTTCTATTTGCGATGATAATTTTTCGCCTGATATCTTTAGGTATCGTACACCATACCTCTGCTTAAACTTCTGCAGCCAGCCATCACTTGCGACGAAACCAGATTCATTTTTATCGATGTCTGTGATAATAGCAATGGCTTTTTGTTTTACAGCTAGTCCACACACCGGTACATGTTTCTTACGTTGCTCCAAAAACCACTTATATAACCTTTTTTCCATTATAGGTAGTTCGGATGACCTCAATGTCTTTCTTTTGCTAGTTCCATAACAGGTGTCGCTCAGTTTTGCAGTAATTGCCTCTCTTTTTTTGTGAATACTACAGATAGTAGATTTAGCTACATCATATTTTTTGGCCAAAAATGTTACCGCGACACCTTTAATATTGTTCTGCTTACAGTATTATGGTATACATAATAACTAAGACTTTTATTACTTACCATCCGATAATTGCTTTAAAATTTCACTTTTTTCAGTAAGAGTCAAATGCTTACGAGACATGCTTACAAGAAGATCGTTCACAAAATGATAAAGTAAGCGAAACGGGCTCTTTTTTGCACTAAAAACAACCCCAAATTGTTTACCATATGCATATGTACGTGCATACATACATAATCATAAAGGATACTCGCACAACACGATAAGGAAATAAAAAAATATATGTTCATTGTAGCGAGATTTTCTTTGTTCACTATTTAGAATAGCCTGTATAAAATATTTAGTGTTCACTATATTGGATTGTTCACTATTTCGATGTTCACTATATCGAGCGTCCACTGTACTTACAAATAGTATTTTAAGTCTTCCCATTTTTTTTAAACAATATTTCTAGTCTCAGCTCAAATAAACACCAAACTTTACTAATCACGATCAGTCGCTGAGGCCAATTTATATAACAAAAAACAGTGACCGGAAACTCATTTAAGTTCAATTATACTTTATTACGATGTAATTATATATTAAAAAAAAAACGTTGCCCCGTTCTCAATTCATTTTTAAATATTCAACCAAGGAGCCTTTGTCTAAGTATGAGCACAGATAATAAATCTATACAGATGTCTCATCCATATGGGAAGTTTTGTCCTATGAAAATGAAATCGAACTAAAAAAAAGCTTTTTTAAAAAGCTGCAAAGAGCAGAAAAATCATTTTATTTCTTTTCGCTTTTTGCTCTTGCCTCTTGTCACTCAACCATGCAAAGTCTTTTATCGTGCAAAAACAATACGTGAACGAAAGAAATAAATAAAAAAAACATGCGTTGACGTTGCCCAGCATAACCAGTTTACTTGGGTTTATGTACGTGTGCTTGTTATTTTGTTTGTAACTTGTTATGCAATGTAATTTAAATGGGGGTAGGAATATAATTTTGAAGATCATGAGATCGATGGTCCGGGATATGGACGTGCTAGATGGGGTGTGTATGACGTTGCACCACACTATAAAAGTGGTTGATATTTGAAGCACGAGGTGTTAAGGGCTAATACATGTTATGGGGTTGAAGATATTTTAGAAGAATTTTTGTCAAATTTTGTGCTCAGGACATTAAGTACTTACAAAATTTGATAAATTTCCAAGCATTGAGCAACATCGAACTTATTCGGAAAATGTATATTTACGAATACATATTTGCTCCCTTTTCTTTCAAGTTATGTAAAAAGGAGTTTTTAAAACTGTACGCAAAATATTTGTATGTAAAGATCGAAAATCTTCAATTCTGTGAATCGGGGACAACGCAGTAATGTACGGCTGAATATATGGTAGTTTGAACAAGTAGAATAGGATCTCAACCAATTTGGAGTGCAGCACCGCTGGAAACAGCTGGCGAAAGATCGCGCCAGGTGGAAAGGCTTGTTGGTTGAGGTCCTGGTCCATCCCGGACTGTAGCGCCACCAAAGTAAGTATGGAAAATATTGGAAATATTTTTCCGACAGCCATGAATGAGCCATATTTTAAATAGCAAAATCAATACTATATAGAGTATGATTTTGTTCCTTGGAGTAGAGACTTTGGATCCAATTTTTTAAACCAGACTGAAGTAGCACCGGTTGCCTAGGCTTATTCTGGAGGTAATCTTCGACAAGGTGTCATTTGCTCAGTTTGCATTAACCCAGAGGAAGAGGAACTCCTCTAAAGTAATGAGTGCTTACAGTGACAAATTGTACGATTTGGTAGACGACGGGGTTATCTTTGCTCGACAAAATTTACTTTACAATGGCGGCAGATTTTGGCCATCCTGAAGTGTCTATATCAATGACGTGTCCCAACAGTTCGGATCTGGCCCCGTGCGACTTTTTTTATTCCCCAAACTCAAAACGTACCTTAAGAGTAAGGGTTCGGCACAGTAGAAAATGTAAAAAAGCTACGACCAAGGCTTTGAAGGCGATGTTAGAAATTGCTTTCCAGCATTGCGACGAAGAGTGGCAGCACCGTTGGGATCGCTGTGTACGCTCTCAAGGGACCTACTTTGAAGGTGACAATTCATTTTATGCTTGATACATGTGTTTTAAAAAAATCATTCTCATTACCTTTGGTACACAACACGTATATATTCCAATATATGTACATAGTATTATCTATATATATACCTGTATAATAATTGATCACTGCTCTTGGCCTACTTAAGTAAAGGCGGCTTAAGTACAAAATTGGAAAACTAATTCTAAGAAATCACATGTTTTAACAAATTATAGTTAAATCACCCTTACTTAAGTAGTTTCCAGGGGACACGAGCGAGGACGTGGCAGGACATCGACCCCACCCTCCCAACCCTCCAATAATCGTTGCCAATTTATCGTTGCTTACGTTGCTTACTTACATTTTTAAGCGTTCATTACATTTTGCAATTTTCTTATTTTATTTCTGGGAATCGTGTTTTTATTTCTGTTTTTATCAAGGTCCCATTTACAATTTTTCCAGAGCAATACTATTATTAGGAAATTTATTAAATTAATCTTGTGCTCGTAACATTCACTAGAGGTACAAACCATTTCGGAAAATTCATATTTGTTGCCTTTATACATTCTTTGATTATGTTTTCTCTTAAATTAGATGCAAAAGGCAGTTTTTCAAAGTATGCGGACGGCCACAAGAGAACTGTATTTTCTTTCGAATTCTCATATTCTTTTAATTTTATCAGTACTTCTGTTAGATTGAAATCGTGTTTGTCTTTTAACATTTCTCCCGCACAATTTTCACAGATTGTATTCATCTTTTTTATTGTTTTGAAATAGCAGTATCCTGCAAAATATCTAATAGCAAGGTCGTTGACTTGCGGTACCTTAACTGATACTGTGTTTTCATCTAATGGGTTAATTATATTATTAGTATTCATGTTATTTTCAAAACAGTTTTCATTCTGAAGAACGTTCTCATTAAGCACTGTTTGCTCCTCTGTATCATTCTGCAAAACGGCGTTCCAATCCACCTGCAAGTATTCCGAATCTTCTTCCTCGCAATTTGAACATTTCGATTTAAATAGAAATTTAATCGATATAACTTTGTCTATTAATGAGCTAAATTTAGCAACACTGGGGTTACTTTTATTTATGTTCCGCGCTCTTATTTTGCCAAATAAGTTTTCTAATGGATCTTGATTAAATTTATTTACATAAACGTAATATAAATCATCATGATTCATGAATAACGTTTCCCTTATTCTTAAAACGCTCCCTATAGTTAGAGCTAAACCTTTGAAACAGAATGATCTATTTGTTCCGTTAATGGGTTTAATATTTATTATATAATCCTTCATTTCTATTATAAACTGGATATTTTTATCATTCCGCACAAGAGCTGGTTTTCCATTTACAAGATCGAAAAGGCGATTTTTTTAATAAATTCAGCTGTCGGTTTCGCAAATTGGGCTATATGTCCTGGGAATTTGTTCAGTTTTATTAAAGCTTCAATTCCACAGGATACAGATCTGCTTAGAACCTGTGCAGCCAGCTTCACGTTCATCTTTTGAAATTCAATAGGGTCAATATGTGCCGCTGTCAGTCTTGGGCATATTTTGGTAGTATTATTTTTTTCTGTGTTATAAAGGTATTTAATATTCAACCTTCCAACTAACAATTCCATCAAAAGTGGTCAAATTGTATTTTATTAAGTTGTTTCGAATACTTTTCAAAAGATGCGGGGTATCATACATTCCATATATGGATTTGTTTTTGTAAATAAAGCTTAGGGTTGTTTCATTTATACTAAGCTTACTATATAAACTACGATTAGTGGGCCCTTGATCACAGCAAATAGCTCTTACATTTAATTTCAACTCTGCGCATATATCAAGGCACTTATATACCTCAACTTCAAGTTATTTGGTGGGTATATTGCTCGGACAGACGACGTGATATAAAAAGTGCTTAAAATTTCCACATATGCTGCGAATCATAAAGACGCATGCAGACTTAGCGTATGAATTATATCTTTGATTTCTTCCGTAATCAACAAAACCTTCAATTTCATCTTTAAATTTATTGTAGGTTAGATCTGTCTGAAGGCTCATCTCGTCAAATATAACCACAACTTCTCTTTCTTTTGGTGGTAATTTCCGTAATTTCCTGCATAACATTTCTATTTAAGCCAGGGGACAGACTTTTAATTTTAATCCACCTGTGCAATGAAGATGGATGCGGCAAGTGTATCTCAAGTTGATCCCGCAAAAAGTTGTATCCGGCAGCTGAACGAAAAAAGATGCACTGCGAAATACATTTCTCCTCTTCGGTGTATTCATTTTTACCCTGTGATAAGATGAGCTTCGAAAATGTCATAGCATTCTGATGAATACCAAGCAATGAATCGATTTTCCCTTGAATGTTTTGCTTTTCACGCGCTTGTAGCTTTTTCTTGTCCTCTTTTAAACGACGAATTTTCTTTAATAAATTTGGTTTCGATTTTCGATTTTCTTTAAAGTTATTCTCAAGACATTGTTCAATTTCTTGAGCTTTTCAATTCTCCTAATGTAAAAAGATTGCCTTTTTACATGAGCCTCACAATTGGCGCAAACAAATTCAATGTGATCATTGAATTTTGTCCTTAATACATTTTTAGAAGCCAAATTTAGTTCCCCTATTGTAGGTTCACTCGAATTCAGTTTTAAATCTTTATAATTTTCATAAGTAATCTTAGCTTTGACTGGATCAAAGCAAACAGAACCGTCTTCAGAGTTCGGAACACTCTCGCTTCGTTTTAAAAAGAGAGAGGGATAAGCGTTTGTTTTTAAATATTTTTTTCCCAAAAAGGCAGTTTCAAAATGTTTGCTGCAGATATAAGGCATTTTATATGTTCACGAGACTCCTCCGTCAAAGCTAACCATTCATCATATTTAAGAGTGCCTTTTTTAGGGAAACGAAATAATTTCATATCCGAAAACTCATTTTCGGTTGCACAACAATGTGCTATTGCGCACTTTGTTCTCCTCCAGGACATTTTTATTTGTAGATTGTTGTTCCGATATATGTAGATGTGTTTACCTACTTTTCAGCTTTTAGAAATACGTAGATATGTAGGTAGTTTGTGATTAACCTAAAAATCTTATTAGTTATAATAGGAGCAAAACAGCTCAAATTGTATTACCAAAATCAATACATATATACCTACATAATATGCATATATAATTACATATATATAAATATATGTGATGTAATACCTGCACCTAAACGCCAGTTGTTTTATATAAAAATTTAGTGGATATATATATCAAGTAATACATATATGGATAAAATATATTGAAATAAAAATAGATACATATTTTATAGATTAACCTGTGCACTTTAATTATCACTTCAATTCAGTTCAATTACTTATTATTTACATGCACTACAGATTAACAACACGAATGATATTTTGCTCGTCAAACTTCAATTACAAAATGTAAGGAAATATTCGACTTTTCCCGCTTTGAATTGTTCTTTCTTACATACACACCCATACGCTCAAACAAAATACCAATTCATGATAAATTACATAATTTCGTATTGCAGTCGAATGAAAACAAACAGCCAAGTCTTCATACCCTTTCCCACAAACCCCTTGCAATGTTTTTCATATTCCTTTTGCCACTGCCATCAACTTGTGGTGAGAGAAAAAAAAAAATCTCTCAGTAAACAAAACAAGAAAGAGCGAAAATAAAAAAGCTTTACATTATTTCGAAAGCTCGTGTCGTCTGGACGAGTGTCGGCTAGCCGACAAAAATTGAACCATTTTTTCCTACAGCGATGAGACATCTGTATAGATTTATTATCTGTGGTATGAGTATATAAAAAGGGACATACCATATAAAACTTCTTAGAAATTGTTTGCACGTTTCCATCAACACTCTTGATCAGAGATTTCTTTGAAGAAAAATGTAAATAATAAATTAACAATCATCAGCTAATAATGATCTTTTTCAGATCATCAAACTTTTTCTTAAACTAGGTTTTAATAAAAAAAAAGACACACATATTCAATTAGCCCTTAACGTATAAAGAATTATAAAATAGTAAATATGCCATTTCGGGTGGGTAAATACGATTTTCGGTATATACCCGGTATTTACCGGTATGATGAATACCTATCGGGTAGGTAAAAAAACGATACCCATCACTATCCGAGCGACGAGAGTAGGCCAGGATATTTCGGATCGTCTTAAATTTTTTTTAAAAATACTCCTTTATTCGTTAACTAAAACATTTAGTAAACATTTGTTTACAAAAATTTGTGATAATAATTAAAAAAAAACTCTATTTACCGTTTCTGTCGTGAAATTTTTCTTTTTTTGAAATCACAAGCCACAAGCTACTTCTTCACCACAACAAGTTCAACTGACCTGAATTTAATTTTATTGTGTTTGTTATACTTTTCTCTTTGAGATGTCACTGCGACAATAGCAATTGGACGCAAATTAAAAATTTAGCCGGAAAGCTTAATATCGCGTGCTGGTTCATATGGTACCGCTGGTCGGTCACTAATGGGTTAAAATGACCCACAAATTCTCTATAAGGTTTAGATCCCGCGATTGAGAGGGCCATTAGAACCCAATAACATTTTTCTGCGCAAACCACTCCTTAAACAACTTTGATGAATGTTTTAGGTCATTATCATGTTGATAAACCCAACGCAGTGGGTATGCTGGCATTACGGATTCCTCTATATCCCTATACTGAAATCGATCCATAATCCCAATAATTTCATGTATTGGTCCTCATCCCGCACTAGAAAAACCTCCCCACACAATAATTGAGCCTCATCCATGCTTCGCGGATGAACGACAATGTCGTGGCTAAAGGCGTGTGCCCTTCTTTCGTCTAACATAAATATTTACTTCCATCGGAAGCAATTAAGTTGAACTTACTCCCGTCGCTAAAGAATACAGTTTTCCACTTCGTGGTACCTTTTTTGTCTATACTTAGCAGCGAGTAGAGGCTTTTTGCTGGTCGAAAATAATAAAAATCAGTTTTTCTTAAAAGCCTGCGTACGGCGCTTGCTTCAATTGAATGATTGAGCTCAATAACAGTCTTTCTTGAAGGCAAGAAAGGATCGTTAAGAATCATTTTCTTAATTTGTCCATCGTTTCGGAGTGACGTCCTCCACAGTGAAAGGTTTCGACCGGTTTTCCATTTCGAAATTTTTTATGTCACACACTTTCGATGATGGCATTTTATACTTTTTGGCTATAGAATTTTTGTTTGTAGCGGTAAACGAATGCACTATATGCACGATGTTGGTTTCGAAAGATCCATTCGGGAGATTTCAGCTTCGAAAATGAACCACATGGGAAGACAGAAACGTTAGTTGACGACGATGTGTTTTAAGAGCAACGATCCTCTTGATGACCACCAAATTTTCACCATAACCTTTTTTGGGTGAAGATCGGTCTTAGGGGTGTGTTTTGGTTTTTCATCTGCATCCAACCATTGCCCAGATCTTATACGATTACCATACAGCATCCAGTTTCCATTATCACAGGTGTCTATCCGGTGCAAAAACGGTTCAGTTTGGTTTCGATGCGCAGATTTCCAGGCGCCGTAGTTTTTGGGATTCGTCCAGTTCATGGGGTACCCACTTGTCGAGTTTCTTTACCTTTCCTACGAGAGAAAGGTGTGGACTTATTGTCATTGGGGATACTCTCATGCTTTGTGCAAATTGGCTGAAAAGCAACCTGCGTTGGTCAATAGGCACAGTCCGATCTTTGGCATGACAATGGCCGAATTCGAAAACGTCATTGACGTGACGATCTCTTTAACGACACGATGATCATTTGCAATCCTGCGACAGTCATATGCATTAAATTGCCATTGCATATGTTGACGTTTTATTATGAAAATTACACCGCCATCTTCGAATTTTTGTTTTTTTTTGGTCTGTGAAATCTGTTTGTGAAATTTTATGTGAAATAATATAGTGAAAATGGAAAATGTCTTAACAAATTTCTTGTTAACTGCACTTGTGGAAGAAAGTGGGAAAAATCAGCTTATTGAACAAATTGAAAAGAGAAAGAAAGTAATTTATCGAAACCTGATATTCAAACACATTAAATTGGGTCTTGGCTTAAAATCAAGAATCATTTCGAAAATTGAAAATTATTTGGATAAAATAAAGGAATATCCTGCGATGTATTTTTTATTCGCACTTTCGTATGAAACGAAAAACTTTTGACGTAAGCATGTGTTATATGGATGCAAATCATGGGAAAATATTTTAGGTACTTTTACAACAAGTTACAAAGGAATGGAAAATGCAAGGTACAGGAGTACCAAAAGTTCGTGTTGAGAAAGCCTTAGATTGGCGAACCTAGCGTGATATCGTGTTGTTTCTGATAGTTTTCAAATTGAACAAGGAACAGCATAGACAGCCTTGTCAACAAATTTGTAAAATGACCAGGATCTCAACATGAATTGCAGAAAATAATGTTGGATTTTCAAAACATGGGACGAGAAAAGCCATTTCCAAATGTATATGGATGTCTAGATTCAACGCATATTCAGATTTCAACACCCAAAGGTGACTGCCCTAGTTATTACAACTGAAAAGGAACTCATTCAATAATTTTACAGGTAGATTATATATTATCTATGAACTCAGCATTTATTAATTTACTTTACTTTGGTTTTAATACGAGGCCGTTTGTGATAGTAGCTTACGCTTCATCGATTTATTTTTTGGATGGTGTGGTCGATCTCATGACGCTTCTGTTTGGAAAAGCTGCCCTTTAAAGTGCAACTTGGAGTCTGGTGTCATTATATTACCGGATGGAAGTCATTTGTTGGGAAATTCCGCTTATCCATTGACCACATATCTTATGGTACCATTCCAAGATATTGCATATTTGTCAACGACGGAAAAGAATTTTAATTTCTACCTTAGTTCGACTAGAGTATGCATCGAACATGCTTGTGGTAATCTAAAAGGCAAATTTAGAATCTTACAATATTTGCCCATATATGATATATCGGAAGCAAAGAATATTGTATCGTGTATTGTTCTTCACAACTTTATTATCCAACAACAAGGCCTGGACTTAGAAAGTTTATTGGATGAAAGTGCTGGGACCCAAGTAAATGACATAAATTATAATGAAGACACATCGCTCATTTATTTGAATGTTAAAAAATACATAAATTAATTCATTTTCTTATGAAAAAATGACAAAATACAAAACAGCCTTAGTTATATTGACGGCAAAGTAATGCAATGGATATCTACTTATTTACAAATACACTTTATTTGAATAAAAAATAATTGAATACCCGATTTTACTTTTCCAGTAGATTCTGTAGAAGATTTCTTATAACATATCCATCAATTCTCTGCTTTTCTATCTCCATACTCTCCTGGTATCTCCTTTCAGGATCCTGCGCCTCTTCTTTAAAGAAATCCAAAATTTCATCAACTTTTCTTTGGTGTTATTTGTTGTTCCAATAAACTTGCGTATCTGATGACGTAAAAGTCGCATCCAAGCTCGAAGACAATAAGCTATGTGGAAGTGTCATTAAGTGCGAAGTTCTTCTTTTTTCCGTCTTTGAAATGATGTTCATGCTTGATTCTTATTGAGATAAGGTATTTTACTTCGTTTTTGGTCCACACTTGTGTTTCACTAAAAATCAAAAATTGGCATAAAATGAACAAATAATTTATGTGAAATTAATGTAGGAAATATTATTTTATTGACAAAAGTGAAAAATAATGGTTTTACAAAATAAAGGCAACAAAACTGACAAAATTAAACTGAAGACAAAAATTGACAAAATTAAACCGCCGATGCCGCCGAACTGTACTGCTGCCAAAAGAAGACTCCCTTCCGCATTCATCATTCGCTCGCTCGTCGACTCTCCTCCTCAGTCCAGCAAATTCCAAAGTCCCGTCGACCTCAATAGTTTGTACCACGTGAACAACTTGATCGCCGCAGTCAATATCAACCATCCGCCGCCTACCCCAACAACGATTAATGTCGCCCTCAGTGGAGTCATTGTGTCCTAAGACAACACTGAGCAAATCGCATCGGGTTTTATGCTGCTAAATATAGGCCAACTCGAATTCCATAGGCGACGAATGTAAACATACTCTCGGTGTCTTAAACGATGATGCACGATGAGGGTAAACAAAACTGTCGGTCAGGGCTTCATGTGATCGCCTGAAGTGGATGTTATCATCGTATCGGTCGTTCCCCTTGACGTTGGTTACTTCGTAGGGCCCCATAAACTTAATGGATAGTTTAAGGCCAGTGCCGAACTGCGTCCTCTTGATGGCTACCAGGTCATGTAGCTGGTAACATCTGGATGCCTTCCTCTTCCGATTAAATGTCTTCTTGTTCTCCTCCTGCACCTTCTGTATTTCTTGTTTAGCTGTCTTCCTCATCTCATTGCGGCTACTCTCGAAGTCGTCCAGTATGGCCTCCTCTAACAATTCTCTCAGCTGCCTGTCATCTTCGCGCCTCATAATGGTTCCGAACATAAGTTGAAATGGACTTCGCTTTGTACTCCGTGATACTGTTGAGTTAATTACCCGTTGAATGTGAGGAACGTGTTTAAACCACTTCGTAGGATCCTCTACTGACACCTTGGAAAGCACCTCCACTATGATGCGGTTCATTCTTTCCACCTGTCCATTTCCGCGTGGCACCCCAGTTGTTGTTAGGATGTGGTGAATACCGTTTTGTTCACAGTATTCTTTGAATATGTTAGCGATGAAAGCTGTCCCTCGGTCCGATATAATACGCGCTGGACTTCCGAAAATTTCGCTTTGCTGTTGTAACTGCTTGACCACTTCGTCGCTCTTCGTTGTTTTCACTGGGTAAATCCAAACGAATTTGGTAAAGGCATCGACCACTACAAAGAGATAATTGTAAGATTTATTAGTCCAAGGAAGCGGACCCAAATGGTCCATGTGATAAGTGTGCAGAGGTATGTAGCTCTTTTCGATCGGGTGTAGAAATCCCTCTGCTTTTCCGTCTTTTCTCGTAGCCAGAATCCACGGCACACAGTTGGACAAAACAGCATCAATACTATTTCCAATCTTGGGGATGAAGTAATCTTGCTTGCAGATCGCCTCCATTCTCTCCGCACTGAGGTGACCCACCCTGTGAATGTCTCTCAGAATCTCCTTTTGCATAGACTTTGGCACCACGAGCAAATGAGTGCCTTCCACAAACTTGTACAATAGGTCGTTCCTCAGTTCATAGTTCTTATGAACAGATACGACCGTAGCTTCTTGATACACTTTACTATGGCCAAAACTTCGTGTTCATAGCTGATATAATTCTTTTCCGCTGGAGTTGCCTTGAAACTCATGTAAAAGACAGGGTGTTTTTCCCCGCTAATTATTTCCTTGGCTGTGGTTTCGCTAGATAGTAAATAGGGACAGAAGAAATCTCGTTAATCCATTCATGCGCGTCACTAATTAGGTGACGAGGCATTTGGCTAGTAAAAGGCCTTCATTTACATTATTAGTAAAATTATTACAAAAAGTTATCTTAATGCTAGTGGGGTGCCATTTATCTACACTTTATGCACACCCCTTTTATTTCGACATTTCTACTTTGGTGTTACGCAGTAGTACGTTTAAAAAATATGGACTTCAACATTGAAAGCCATTTATTTGTCTTCACGGATGTGCAGCTGGTATTGGTTGAGGTGGTCTACTTCTCCAGACGAACCGCATAAATTCTCCGTGGATTGACCAACCCCTCATGGTCGTTGTTATTAAATCCATGACGCTGTTGTTACTGAATTTGGTGTGGTGCCTCAGGTTGTTGTTGAGCTTGCACCAAATTCCTCTGGCCCCAATTATTAGTGGTAAAACAAATATTGTTTGGAAACATTAGTTTTATTCTCTATAGAAACGGCACTGTGCTGTAAGTTGTTATTTTCCGTTGATATTGTACGCCGAGATTTGCCGGGCCTTCCCAATTGATGGAGACATCAGAGATTATGACTTTATTATCCTTTGTCATAATGATGTCCGGCTTTCTAAGGATTCCGTTTTCTTCTCGAATTTGCGGTTCCAATTCGGTTATCCATCCTTTCCTTCTTACAATTTGGTTCAACCGCCTCAACACCTGGTCGTGCCTATGTATTCGCTGCCAGTGGGTTAATGGGCACCTTTGTAGTACATGGCACAGTGTCTCTTGACGTAGACATCCAGCTCTACACCTCCGTTCTTTAGGTGGATTTGATGGTAAACTGGCGGTTGGTAGCAGGTTGTACCTTAATTTTGGACCGCTTTGACGAAATCTTCGCCCGTCCAGTATTTGGGTGGCTCCCTTAGGATATCAGCTGATGTTTTTTCATCTTTTATCTGGTGGAATCCGTTTCCAGAGTACGACGCTTCCAATTTCGAACCATGATTCAGAGCGATAGCTTTCTTGTTGTTAAGTGTTGGTTTAATTAAAGACCATATGGCTATCACTCTCTTCTCGGCGATGTTAAATGTCTCCCTCAGCAATGTGCTAGTTGTAGAAAGCTTCTCAATCCTGTTAGAAATGATTACTAGGATATTCTCATGAAACCTGAAGACCCCCAATCCGACTTGCTTTAGCGGAGCATGCACAATGCTGTTGTGGGCGTGAGCATTGATATGGAGTGCTGCACGTACAAACTGTCTTATTTTCCCGTCCGTTTCAACCAAAATCCGACCGTTCATATTTGGTTGCTGTAGGTCGGCAATTAGCCTGGGAATCAGAAAGTCTCTTAAGATCACCATCTTTTGTTGTGGTTTTAACGGTGATCTCTTTATTCTCTTAAGCTGTTCGTAAACTTCGCATGCTGTTACTGGTGGTATGTCGCTAGAGTTGAACTTAGTGCCAAGATATTTCATGCACAGTTCAGTGTCAAGAGATGGTATCCTTTCGCCTTCTATCGGAGAGAAACTCTTCTGTCGACAAATAATTTCTTTTTCGTTGGAACTGTTCTTAAACTCAGGGCGCAGCATTTGTTAGCATTGAGCCGCATACCCATTTTGTTCAAGAAATCATTGACGCAGTCCAGTATCAGTTGCCCTTGCTCCGGAGTGGTCGCCGTCAGAATCAAATCGTCAGCATACGCTAGACAGCATAACTTCTCGGTGTTGATTTGTATGCCTTGGAAGTTCTTATGGATTTACGTGACGATCTCATCCATAAAGATTTTGAACAGCATCGGGGAAAGGGGATCACCTTGTTTGACCCCCCTTTTAATGCTTACTTCCCCTACGACTTGATTGTTGCAGTAGATTGATGTTATTACTCCTTCATAGCAATTTTTGACAAAATTGATGAACTTGGTGTCGACGTTCATTCGAGCGAGGTTCCTTAGTATCCCCTCGTGAGGCACGGAATCGAAGGCCGCAGCCAGATCCAAAGATATAATTGTCAGAGGTTTACCCCTCAATCGATGTTGCTTAATTATGTTTTGTACGGTCCATATATCAGCAAAGCAGCCATCGACTTTGGAGAAGCCGCGCTGGCAGCTTAGAATCTCGACTTTGGCCAATCGTTCGGACAGAATTTTATGGAGGCATCGGAGGATTATCGATGATATAGTGATTGGCCTCAAGTTTTTGATGTTCTCAAGGCCGGTCCTGGACTTCGGAAGAAGAATGGTTCGGTTTAGATTGAGCGGGTCTGGTATAAACTCCGCCAACAGCATGGTATTGAACAGAAGTGTTAGCCTCGACGGGTGGATCTTGAGTAGATCTTTTTTGTAATGCCGTCGGGCCCCGATGCGTTGCTTTTTGTTTTCCGCATCGCGATAATGACTTCCTCGATTTTTATAGGGAAAGTAAGTTCGGTGGCGTTGAATGTATCGCCTATGGGATCCACTGATGACGTTGTGGAGGGCAGCTCAAATATATTCCTGTAATGATTCATAATTGTTTCAGTGCGCGGATAGATGTTGTTTTCGTCCCATGATTTGTTATCAAGTAGACGTTTCGCGTAGCTGCTTTGTCCCGTTTAAAACTCTCCTGTGCCAGAGCATACAGGTATTTTTTTTTCGTCTGTTGCTTCTCGCTGATTTCAGAGCTTGAATTAAGTTGGTAATTCTATTATTAGCTCTATTACCTCCACTCGGGCCAGTCCTATTCACACTTATGAGGTCTTCAACCACTTCCGTTGTGAGATGCCTTATTTCTGTTCTGTTAAGGCATCCATTAACGAGTTCTAGGTCCTTATGTTTTAGATGTTCAACCGGTATGCCTCGTATGAGTTCTATGAGATTATTGTTGGCTTCTACCTCCGATACTCTATCTGTAGGCGGTAATCCGTACGGCTGCTCCTCTGTTGGCAAGTCCAGGTTATCGTCTTGCTCAACAATTGTTGGCAGTGGAGGAGGCTCTTCCGTAGTTGATGCTAATATATTTAAGACCAGATCTTGCTACGATCTCATTTGTCTACGTTTTTTTTTATAGCCTCGCGTGACCTTCCCGAAGCCTCAGTAAGTGCGTCAATTATTGTTGTGGCGCTACTATTAAATAGACTAGCGTCAATTTTTGCCAAACTCACCTCTTCTTCCAACGTCCATTTTTTTCTCGTTGACCTACCCGCCTCATCTGCAAGTTCGTCATTATACTGTTTCGGGTGACTACGTTTAACGTGTAGCCTTAAGCCCTGGTATGTGCTGAATTCTCGGTTGCACAATTCGCAGATGGTGTTGTTTGGGTTTGCCCCTCTGCAGTATCTTTTTTTGTGTTGGGCAAGGTTCTTTTTCGCTGGAAATACCTTTTCACAATCACAGGTAAGTGAACCTTCCCCAACTGCACCATCCAAGTGTGGCATCGACATAGCGTGAATTTCACTATTACAAAATTACTAAATGGTAAAACAACCACACAATACCTTGCTCCAATTATGGGAGCGACTCTCTAATAATCTTTTAAATAAATCCGCCGCGTTCGCTGTTCAACTCTTTTATTTTTAGAGCAAAAGTTCGCACTTCAACTCAAATTTTTCCCGATTTTATGTCAAAAAGTTCGCTGTTCAACTCTTTTCCAAACGTCAAAGTTCGTAGCACAATTATTTTTTTCTTCCACGAAAAGTTCGCAACTCAACTCTAATTTTTAGTTCGCAGCACAACTCTTTTCCTTTCCAGTACTTCCACTATATTTTTTCCCGAATTACAGTGTACTTCGCTAACCAATTTCTATTTTCGGTTCTTGGTTTGCCAAGAAAATGTCACGTGTTTTTTCACAAAAACACTACTAATTTCCACCGATCGTTTTGTGTGTTAAATTAAAGGGCGGCTTGAGCACTAGCGATCGGTAACTGCACTCACTATGTCTGACCCGAGTTACGAACTCACGAATTGTTTGTCACTTTCAACTTTGACTTTGGCGGGGAAAAATGGCCAAACTCCAATTTCAATTTTGTTTTAGATATAATTTTCAAAATCGGCGACAGATTTTAGCGAATGATGTACCAAAATGACGGGAAACCACTTATTTAATTTATTTTACACAGCGGGCGAATTTTAAACGCGAAATTCCGAACTTATGACTGTTTCTCCTGGAGCTCAAAATAACATGTCCGTACCTGTCAGATTTAAGAGAGTCATAGTTACTCCCGACGTTTACCCACGCTTACTTGAATTTCTTCACTTTGACATTCAGAGCACTGGGCAGATATCACATTGTGTCAACAAATGTTAGGGCCAAATCCGAAGTTCTCTATTTACCCAGAACGAGTACATAAACCATGTTATTGCTTCCAATTCAAGCCCGACTATCTCAATCTTCCGAGCCAATCCTTATCCCGAAGTTACGGATCTAATTTGCCGTCTTCCCTTACCTACATTATTCTATCGACTATAGACTCTTCACCTTGGAGACCAGCTGCGGATATCGGTACGGCCTGTTGAGAAGTTTGCGTGGCCCCAGCATATATTTTCAAGGTCCGAGGAGAAAATGTCGACACCAGTAAATGTCATGCTCTACTAGTCCATCTACCATATCTCTCTTCGAAAGACTTCCATGGTAGTACGACTATAAAACAGAAAAAAAAGAATTTGGTTCTTTTTATGGAAGGATATCGCAATCCCCATTTTTTCTGCTTCTGCTGTATGAATTTTTATCCAGACGGGGCACATTTTTCTTTCAAAAGTGGATTCACCTTTAGTCAACACGTTCATACCCAGGTATGCAATTCATCTTCGTTGCATTCCTTCTATTTAAAACCGTTGAATAAAAAACCTAAAGAATACAGATATAATATTATATAACTACCAATAAAATACAATGAAATAATATAATATTGATTTATTTTTATTTTTATTTGAAGTTAGTAATCACAAACAGTTTTGACACGTACATAGTAAGATCGCGACTATGTTGAACACAGACTGGCTTGTTAAAAACTTGGCATTCCTTTCTAGATGGCCGTCTCTTGGACTCAGAATAGCATATGGTACTGTTGCCTTCCTTTTTGTTTTATGCGTTCCTCTTGTGGTTACTGATGACTGGAAGCTTAGAATTCAACTCTTACACATTGTCCGAGCATTACTTCTATTCCATTCCTGGTGTTAAAGTTGTGGTAAATAAATGTGGCAAATTTTTGCGACGCGCGCTTGTAGATGTTGAAAATTCCTGGTTGTTGATTTTATATATGTATTAAATTGTGCTGCTAACGCAGTTGTATTCCACATGTGCTTTTAGTTCGACGTTTTTGTGGAGTATTCGCCAAACATTTTGTCCATAGCATCAACTCCGTCTTTAGTAGAATTGTGGTATCTTATGATTTCTGGCTTTCTTTTCACGCCAACAATTCTTCTATCGTAGTGAACTGTGGACAATAAAATCATAGCTTTTTTCTTTACATTATATTATCATGGAACCCAAATTCACTAGATAAAACAGCACGTTCTTTCTATGGTAGAAACTGTGTTGGTATATACGGCTTATTTTATGATAGTGTTCCAACTAGTCCCAAATTCCATCGCATTAGTTTTTTGGCTAGCTCAAGTGAGCTAGTGTTCGTCCATTGTTTTTATAGGATTGCACTAACTGATTTACCTCTTGTTCTCCTTGGTTTGTCGCTCGATCTGGTGCTTTACCTGTGTAGATATTGCCTTATAGTGGATATGCAGTTTTTGCAGTTTGTCAAATGGGATATATTGGGAGATACTTCAGAATCTGCATAGACCTATTCTTGCCCTGTATAAGGGATTTTAAAATGTTTTCCAGTAGTCTTTAGTATGCTCGTAATATGATCGCGATACACCTGCGGTTATCAGTATTCCTAGATATGCATCAAATTCTTCTGTGCTTACATACAGGTTTCCACTTTCTACTGCACGCAGGATTATTCTGATGCTACTTGTCATAGGCCCTTTTTGCTTTGCGATTTGTTCCGCTTATAATAATGTTACACATTTCGTTGGTAAAAATACATTTGAAAGCTTGCAGCAATGTCAAATTTCGAGTCGATGAATGTGAACCTCCATTTTGCCTCATAACACTATGCGAGAAAAACCGACTAGGGCTAGGGTCTTCTCTTTTCCACTTAGCGCTGTCTCTTGCGACTTAGCTTGCCATTGGTTCCACATGATTTTGCAGACCACTAGTTTCTTTCTCTTCGTCTTCATCAGTATCTTTATTTGACTGCAGCTCTGGAATCAATGTTATTATCATGGGCAACTGCTACAGCTCGACCATCTTCCTCAGATACGGCTCTTTTAAGTCTTCATTATCAACAATATATTCAAGCTATATATATAGTCTATATAATCTATAAAAAAATAACTACCATTGATGATTTAGTATTATTGTTTACCTTCTGTCTTTTACACACAAAATTTTACTGATTTAACATATACACCAAATTTCTAAGTGATATAACGCACTGAACTTGCTGCGGTGACTCAACCGTTTGTTCTCAACAAGTTTTCAGCAGACGGTACACTACAGATGGCACTACCATATTTGACATGAATAGACAGGCTGCATACCCGGGTATGCACGTATGGTTAGTGCGGTGTACCTGTCAAATACTTCTAATCTACAATAGTAGATATCTATTTAATTTATTTACTTAAAATTGATTAGAATTTGTTGAGTTTCCATTTTTGAGAAGCTACTCGAAAATTCAGTCCGGTTTGTAATGATTATCACCATGATTTTTGTATCATGGTATGTCGTATTGACTTTTAACTTTTACTAAAATAATTTTATTTGCTTAAAAATAAGAAACCATGTCTTATATGTGTTAAGGATTACGAGACCATTGTAATGTTTATGTTATACATTCATGCGTTTACTGAGCGTAAATCGATCATGCGAAAAAAGATTTTCTTTTACCGCAAAGGACCGCAAAAGGACTCTGTATAACAAAAGCGTGGAATCCAGCAAATCAACGTCACCCATATATTTGTTATAAACCTCAACAGCTCGGGGAGCAGGACTATTTTTGTATTGTTTTTCTTTTCGCTGTTTGGTGATGATTGGCTTGCCTCCGACAAACGGTGACAGCATGTTTACAGACTTGTTATCAAATCAGGATGCCAGATCCAATTTCACTCCATCAAGTGTAGTCACATTTCAATCATGCTTATACAACCTTATTTTTTCAGTTTTTTTCTCTGTTGACATTTTAGGATTGGGGACTCCGTGTAGTCTGACTGTGTCCAAAGATAGTAATCTATTTTTGTACAGGTGAACTTGCAATTTGAGACTTTGATACCAATTATCGAAAAAGAATTGGTGGTTTATTGTTTAACTACTGTAGATGTCACTAAGTTTTCACTGACTCATAAATCAGGTACATTTTCGAAGAAGGTGTTACTCTGCTCTCCACCAAAAATTTTGAAGTCGTAACTGAATCCGGAAACTCCATTTAAAACTTGGTTCTTCTTGTGAGGCTTGGCTGAGTTATACTGCTTCAGTTCGTGACGACAGTTAATGGGTATTATTTGCTCTCCCACTGCAAGAAACTCTTTTTTGAATTAAGTATTATGTTGAATATATATTCAAAAAATGGTCTGATTTTAAAAAGTTTGTGCACCCGTCGGTTCGAAATGGCTTATAATCGGTGTTATCACGGAAGTGTAAGAACATTTTCATTTTCATTTCATTTTGTTTTTATTGAGACATTAATACACTTGATAATTTATGAATACATTTTTTTTTTTGAATTTATGGGAACCTACTTCAATAGTTATATCTGGTTAAACTAAGTTTTTAGATACAATAAATGTTTATAACGAAACATATATACGTACAGTTTTTATTTTAACTAATTTTCTATTAATTCTTTATTTTTGCATGTGTTTGCTCCCGACACATGTTCGCTTTATGGCTCTAGTGGCCGAAATTAAATTCATGACTAGAACTACTTACTTACAAACGAAATAAATAAAAAGCTAAATCTTATTTAAGATAAGATACAACAATAATTGGATAAGCATCAGCATTTAATAATTATGGTCTACTTAGTTAGATATATAATTATGTTTATACGAGTATAATAACAAGAAGAATGTATTATTATGAATAAGCTGAGATATCAATTCCATTACTAATGGAAAACAAAAATCTATGTTATATTTTTGTATATTAACCAAATGTATGCCATCTTGTAGGCATACATTTGGTTAACTTTTGGTTTAAATTCATTAAATTTGACAAATTTGAAATCGTTATCCTCTGAGATGGAAATGGAAGTTTTAAGTTGCAGCTGGACGATGGTTCAAATAATGATTGTGATCTTAAATTCAATATATTAATAGGGGAAAGGTAAAAATTGTTATCTAGCACACTTTATTTGATGTTTCTGTCCCATATATTTTTTTATAATTGGGTTGGGGTGATTGGAGGTAGATTGTAATTTGTTTTTTTAATAATTTAACCATAAATACGCAAAGAGGTTCAATATTATTTTTTCTATATGTTGTTGCATTTGAATTCCATTGTTTATTTGGTTTTCTGAACGTTCCAGAAGAAAATCTTAGCATTTTTCGCTCGAAGTTTTCTAACTCATTTGTGGCTGTTGGTGAAACACTAAACCAACAGCCAAATCCATATGTAATTATAGGTCTTATAAGTGTTTTGTACATAAGCAGTTTGGTTTTCTTTGAAATAGAACTCGATGAAATGAACTCGATAGAACATGCCGATGAAATAGAACTGCCCTGGCATGCTTATTAATTTTGAATTTGTTTTGGTAGTATATACCAAGATATTTTGGTTCCGTTTTCAGTGGGATCGGTACATTATCGATTTCTAGTAACAGTGTTTTACTCTCCTTGACTGCTTTACGGTGCCCTTTTCCATAAACGTTTCTTAAACATGTAATACTACTCTTTGCTGCGTTTAATACTAATCCCCAAGAGTTGAAATAAGATGTGTGCAAATGAGGGCACACATTCTTTCAATTTGTTAAGTGCACCGTGGGGTCTAATTGCACTTGCTAATATCTTAGTATCGCCCGCATATAAAAAGGTTTCAGTCTCATCTACCTGACTATTTAAAGGGAAATCATAAAGATATATGTTGAAGAGTTTTGGACCAAGTAATGATTCCTGAGCCACGCCCATAAGTACTGGAAACTCTTCAGAGTATTCATAAGCAATAGAGATTGCTGCTGTCCTAGAGCTCAAAAAGCTGATGATCATCCGAATGAACACTTCAGAAAAATCCAGCGTTATCAGTTTGAAGATAAGTCCGTTCTGCCAAATAATCTAAGTCAAGAACAACAGAGCACTTTTTATTCCTAAGCTTTTAAATGATTCGATCGTTTAGCACTAGCAATGAGTGCTCGGTTGAATGATTTTTCCTGAAACCGAATTGGTTGTTTGGAACAATATTTTTTTCCTCACTGAAACCGTCTAGGTGATCAGCCAAAACTCCTTCAAAAAGCTTTCCAACGTTAGATAACAATGATATAGGGCAAAAGTATTTGATTTCTTTTCCACTTTTCTTCTTTGCCATAGGAATAAGCTTAGATTTTTTTCACGTTGAGGGATAGTACCCATTATTTATGCATTGGTTGAAAATGCACGAAGGGGCTACATCAAGGGTATGAGGACATTTCCGCAAAACATAGTTTGAAATCTTATCTACACCGTACGATTTTTTGTTGTTTATGGAAGGAAGAAAATTGATTAAATGTGTATTTGCATGCCTGCTCTTAAACTCGTTGACTTTGAGATTAACATGGTTTGTTAAGTTTGTGTCAAACTGTGGTATTTTTTCTGAATACAGGTCGGAATACACCGTCTTAAATGCAATTAGTTTGTCTTCATTATCTGACAGTTCTTCTCCATTAAAAATCAAGGTATCCTTGGCTATATTTGTACCAAAATACTTTCTGCCCGTTATTCTGTCGATTTCCTTAAAAGCTTGGGGAGAAGGCCTTATTTTTCTTAAACGTGACCTAAAATCATTATCCATGTCTATTTTAACTCTTGCAGCTATTATTTTATTAAGACACTGTATCCTAGAGTGCAACTCTTTATATTCCGTGTTAACCCTGTTTAAATGTCTATGGAAAATTCTTTTAAGTTTTCTAAGCCAAATGCTTTGAATTTTCATAAGATTTTTAGTCAAAAGTGAAATGTTTTTGTATTTTAAGTTTTTACTGATTTAAGTAACGGAATGGTTTTCTACACTTGAATTTATTTTATTGGTTACCTCTTGAACCAGATCGTCAAATTCAGTATTGTAAATATTTGTACATAGATTCATTCTAGAAAGGCTGCTGTGTAGTTCTATTCTAAAATGATCCCAGTTCGTATTTTGAAAACAAGTGTAAGTGGTAGGAGGTACTAGAGCAGGGAAAACATTGAAAATTTTTATATTAGTTTCTACACCAAAATGGTCAGAAACGAAAGGAAATGTTTTACAAAGAGTGTTATTTCCTGTGTTTAATGAACTTGACAGCAAGAAAACGTCTAATACGGACGAAGATCTAGGAAAAGTTGGACTGTTCGGCGAAATTATGTCTAGAGTAATATATGATCCATTGTAAAACCACCTTTGAATTAGGTTACCATTAGGATTAGTCACAACATCACCCCAGTCAGGATGTCGAGCATTAAAATCACCCCTTAATATCACTGCGTCATATGAGCTTGCAATGCCGAGTAGCCTATCTAACTCGCTCGAAAGAGACTGACCTGCCGCGGATGGAATGTAAATACTCGTACTTCCTAGAAGTATTCGTTTCGTGGCCCGATTATTGTTCTGGCATACTAATACACCTAGGCAAGCTGAGAAGGTAACACTGTGGAAGGATACTTTATTAACTTTAACCTTTTAACCGTCCTTGCATTTTATACCTTAATCCCGTCCCACGGGCACTCAGTGCCCTTCGATGCATTTTTGACTGCAAATAGCTACATTTCAAAGAAAATCAATGATTTATTAATTTTTTTTTAAAGAATTAACTCTATTATGCCTTCAATGTGTAATATTTAAGTAAAATATATAAAAGTAATATAAAAATCAGAGATCAATGTCCGAAGGACGGCGACGTTTCACCGATAGTCCTCTCGAAGTAGATGGATGGGAGAGATTTTCTGTAAACTCGTCTTCTTCGTTATCGCCCTCATCTTCACTCGCTTCTGTAGAGTCCGGCTCTTTGGATTTTCGCCGATAACAAGCACCACATGAACGCACGTAGTGCTTGGAGCAAGTGGGTTTGAGACATAGATCATACACCGCTGTTGTTTTGTTGTCTTTTTTACCTTTTTCGCCTTTACATGCTTCGCACCACGTTTCAAACCTGAAAACAAGAGCAGAAAGTATACATAATTGAAAATTCAAACGGCTAAACATTCAGTTTTTTACCTGTATTACGGGCATTTTTTGTGGTGTACTGATGTTTGCCTTGAAGTCAATCAAATTCATTGCGATTTTAACTGATTTTCGAAATGGTTTACTAGTGTTGACACGATTTTACATCTGATTTGTGGACAGCTCGAATGCAAGCTCTTTCAAAAATGTTTTTAGTTTTTCGCTTTTGTTTGTGTTCCATGCCGGATGGCATAATTCAAACAAACGGTACGAAGCAAGTGCTGCAACATCAACCATGTTGTGAAAAAGGACCATAGGTCAGCGATTACTCTTTCGTATGCAACTATATCCGCGCAATAGCTTATCAAATGTATCTACATTACAAGCGTTATTAGTTCTTCGGTGGCATGTGCGGTTGACAATAAACAAACATTTTTCCTTGCATTGGTGGTATAGCTGACTAGTTCACATACACCCGAGAAGCAGAAAACAGACGAGTCTGAAGCCCTTTTTCTTACTTCTTTAACTGACGAAAAGACCTTCGGCAATTCCCGTTTGTTTAGGCGGATAGTGCCGACTAGAGTTGTGTTCTTTTTGGCCAAATCAATTGCAAGTGGATAGCTGGTGAAGAAATTATCCATTGTGATGTTAGCGCCAATATTTATATATTTCTTGCAAAGACGCAACACCAGATCATATGCAATACCAGTTGATCGGTTTTCATTCAGCTGTGTGCCCACATAAACTTCCGCTGCCACGGGTAGTTAGTTTTTGAATCCACAAGCCAAAATATTTTAATTCCATACTTTCCTGGCTTGCAAGGAATATACTTTCGAAAGCTGCATCTATTTCGCATTACCAAGAGTTGTTCGTCTATGCACAGCTCCAACGATGGAACGAAAACCATGGTCAGATTTTTGATAAAGAGATTCCAGATATGACGAAAAGGTGCCAATTTATCTTCACGTAATCGTGATAATCGTGTTCTGGAATCATCGAAACGTAGAAAACGAGTTAATTGTTCAAAGCGTTTCAATGTCATAACTGCCCGATAAAATAGCATATTTGATTTGTGGAAAATATCTTTGACTTGAACATTATTGGATTTTTCTGCACCGGAATGAAGCAAAATGGCAATGTATGCATGGAATTCATCAGCATCAGTATTCTTCCAAGGCTGCATATTTTTCGGACTGCCGCTCCTTCGGTCTCTCTTTTTGCTTTTCTGTTTGTTTCATGCACGATTTCTTCAACAATAGCAGTGGGAAAAGGGCGTCTGAACGCGTCCTGCTTTTGAACAAAATCTTCCGTGCAATGTGCACAGGAATTGACTCTTTCTCGTTTCAAAGATTCGACTCTCGATTTTTCACTTTCTAGTGGCATTAACCACCAAACAGTTTTGTCGTTTTTGCCTTGACTAACGTATTTTTGACCGCGATTTGCCGGCACTGCCACATTCGCTGTTTCTTCGGTTGAGTCATCGTTTTGAAACAAATTGTCATTATTTTCGATGGATTGACGAAGCTCCAACAGCTCAAATTCTTCGAGCGGTTCATTTTAGTCGGGTTCATCCACATCGGATGCGTCACAATTTGGATCATACACATCATGGGAGTCAGTCATTCACACTTTCATTATCGTCGCTACTGTTTCCAAAAAAACTAGCGTACTCGTGCAGTTCTTCCTCTGTCAATTCACATGAGTGGGTGTTAAGCGAACGAAAATTATACCTCGACATTATTTTGAACAAAAAAAAAAATAGACTTATCACAACAAAGTTCTCAAAATCCGTGGAACAAGTTTCGAATGCAATGCAAAACTGTGCGACACACAAAATATACTTAAAACAAAGACGGGCACTGAGTGCCCCGAGGACGTACAGAGATCATGTGTTACGCACACACATCCATAAATAAATAAAGCACACCTGTAAACTGAATGCACTCCATTTGTAAGTTGACGAGGTCAACTACATATATATTGTAAACATATCATGATGGCTGCTGAATAAAGTGTTTTTATTTACAGTTGAATTTTGTCTCGGGCACTCAGTGCCCTAAGGACGGTTAGAAGGTTAAACTTTTCTTCAGTAACGATGGCTGTTCCCCTACCATCGTCGTTTCTTATTATGTGGTGACCTTGAAAGGAAGGTTTTAGTTTGGTGTATAGTCTTGTTTCAGATATGAAACAGATTTGGTGTTTTTTGCTTTGAAGAGTTCGAAGGAGTGAAATTCTTTTATTATGTGAGATTATGGAGTTTGTATTTATAGATATTATTTTAAGATTTGTGTTTGAGCCCATTATGTGACAATTGAAGCGACAAAGTCAAGATACGCAAACATCTTGTCTTCTTTACTCTGGAGTTTTTGATAGTTAGGCCAAAATTGCCTGATTTTAAACAAAAGTTCTTTAAACGATATATTAAAGAGATTTTTGGCTTCCTTAAGTAAGTCGTTTAAATTTATGCTGGAAGTTGGGTGAGTATATTCAACAGCTGGAGCTTGGTAAGCTTTTTGCTGGATAGCTTTGTTTGCGTTCCTGACCATATCGGTAAACGACATATTATTTTTTGTTAAATTACTTACCATGTCATTCACTTCAATTCTTGCTGTATTCGCAACAAATCTAGAATTTTGGGCTAACATTATTTTCTTTTCTTTGTACCGCTTGTAGTATTCACAACTGGAAGAGCTTGCTGCGTGGACATCCAAATTGCAATTAGCACATATTGTAACTTGTTGGTTTTGCTATTTTAATGCTTTAAATGAATTAATGCATACCTCAGAGTCATGGAACTCACTACACAAAACACATCGGCTGTGATAGGAATAACATTCCCCTGTGTGCCCAAACCTTTGACAGCGATAACAACGAATAACCACATTATTGTGTTTCCTCTCCCAATAAATTTTCTGGTAAAGAAGATATTTTATGCTAGTTAAGTCTTTCCTACATCTAATTTAACTACAAAAATATTTAGCTTTACACCTTGCTCTTTAGTTTTAGCTGTGACAAATTGAGTGATTTTGACATTAGGAGCAGGTTCTTCTAATGCTTTTGAATTACGCTTATTTCGGTATCGCCGTCGATTCCTTTCAAGAGAATTGTCGCTCTTTTCGTTTCTCTTGGTGAAAAAGAAGAAGCACCTATACCTGTTCCACGGATCTTTTCTATAACAAGCTTATGAACGGTAGTATTGTCTACATAGACTTTTGTTTTTCGGTATCCTAAGTTTACATATTTGTGTCTTAAGTTCTCAGCATTGCATTCATGAGCGGCAAGATTAATTAAGTCGGTTATCAAAGTACAATTTGCGCCGAAAATAAAAATAGGTGGACAAAACGATTTGTTGCTTATCTTTTTGTCATCGGTGACAACGCCGGTCGTAATGTTGCTGTCCTCCTCTCCAAGAGTACTACACCCTGAGTTGTTTTGGATTGTTGCTCCGTTCGAGGTCGCGTTTTTTTTTTTTGTTTTTTGCTATAAGGCAGACTGATTGGTGTATTGGTTAGGTCCGATAATGGTGCGAATGGGTACTGGGGTACTGAGATTATTAATTTTATTCTTTTTTGTCCACTGTTTTTTTCTTTTTAGAGTATCTGTCTTTAGAAATATCTAGTTGGTTTTTAATTGGGCATATATAGCCATTAATTAACACTGGCAAAACTTTTTGTAACTTTAAAGAATGCACTCAGACAAGTAAGGCACATGTGCTCGCTACAGAGGTCGCATACCCACTCGGAAGTGTAAGAACCTTTTTATTGTTTCTCACCTGCTGCATGCCATCAATGCCAAAAATATTTTATTTGCCAACGGATTTTCTTCAATAGTGTCGCGAAGATGGCACTTGAACACATAATATGTAAATCACTAAGTCAACGAATTGCTCGATTTCGGTTGTTGTTATGTTTGCTGGCTTAGTTATGTTGTATTGAAGAGTTTAATTTGACTGATCGACAACAAATTGAATTAACTCCTCCGTAAAATAAAGAAATTACGAAAAATAATCCTCTGTGCCCTCCCCCCAAATTTCCGATTCTGGCAGTTCAGTAACACCAGTGAATTCAAAATTCTTTTCATAGTTTGGGTCCAATTGTCCTTTTCTCCAATACAAGTTTTTTTGGTTTGAAGTCCATGCGACTTGTTCGATTACAGGCCCAGATTCAGTTTCAGTTTCAAGTTGTTGCTTAGTGTGGGCTCAAATTCCAAATCAGGGTCCCGTACGTCATCATCATCGCTCTTAGATCCATCTCCAGAGATACAGTTGACATTTGAAATTCGCCCCAAAAAGTGTAAAGCATCCCCATCTCTGAAGAAAATTGAAATGAAATCCTTTGAATTGCTATAGAAAATATGAGAAAAAAATTTTCAAAACGCAACTGGTAATGCATACGAAGCCATTCTTTCTTAAAAATTAAATAAATAAAAATACTTCAAGTTGAATCAATATTCATCTGTTTTATTAGTATCTTTTAATTTTAGCGTGTAATGAATATCGACAAGTTTTTTGGATTTTTCTTGCGACAATTTATTTCGGCTTCTCGAATGGACAAATGACCAATGCGAAAAAACTCGTTCGATAGATGCAGATGATGCAGGAATGTTTAACAAATTCAGGGCATATTTTGCAAGACCTGCATGTTGTCTGGATGCAAATCCACAATATGTTTTTGGCATCAACCGTCCACGGCTATCATCCTCTTCACTAATTTTTTTGTTCAATAAATTGAAAATTACCTGACCTTTAACAAAATTGTCATAGGCGTCTTCAGCCGCGAGCAACTCCAACAAGTGCATTTCCACCTGACCCATTTGCACCGAAGAAAAACCCTAGCCACGATATATAAGATCTAGTGTGTATACTGTTAATGCGTCAACTGTTAGTGCCATATTCTTCGATTTTCCAAACAGCTTGTAAATTTTTCTGGTACTTTCAATTTTAACCATAAATCGACAGCATCTGGAAGGTTTGTGGATCATTGATAAGTTTACACACTGGATCGTATATACGAGTATATATTTCCTTCTCAACATTTTGAATAAAATCGTCATCAAAAAGCAACTGTTTAACATCGGTTTTGATAATTTTTTGATTATCATCAGCTGCTAAACTTTTCATGTACTTTAAATTGTAAAGAACATTTTCAAAGCAGTCTCTGTAAGTACACCAACGGATGTCTATGGGCATTGGGCAATGCAATTCGCTTTCCTCCGGAATCAATCAGTTTTTTCTCCAAACAAGCATGGTTCTTAAAACATTTTTGTACTTTCACCACTTGCTCGTTAAAAGTTTTGTTTGCCAAGTCCTTAGCCAATAAATTTTCTGTATGGCTGTTGCATGTAACATGTATTAAATCCGAATCTTGGTTCTTAAGTATTCGGCCCATTTTAAGCATGTTTCTTGCATTATCCGTAACCAGTGCAAATATGGTAGCATTGTATTTATCTTTGGAAATATTCATTGCAGTTTCGCACGCCTTTGCCAATGCCTCACCTGTTTCACTGACATTCGTGAAGTCGAACGACTCAATGAAAACCTTTTCGCCTGAAAGTGTCCTCATGATGGTAAGTACGTTATTTGAGTTGTTGTTACAATTTTTCCATCCATCTACCAATAATACAGCTTCAGTTTGTTTCTCTTGTGTTTTCTTTACTTCATCATAAACATCGTCCAATAAGTTTGCTGCCAAGACTTTTCTAGAAGGTGGCCTATACGATGGTCTTAGTAGTTTTATGAATGATTTAAAATGATTAGAATCATCCACTGCGAATGGAATATTGCATTCAAAGAAAAATTTCGCCAAAGCAACATCAACTTTCCGTGACTCTTTTTCATCAATAATATGAATAAAATTTGCTATTACTGATGGAGGTGGCCTAGTTTTTGTTTTCTTCTTTGGATTCGGACTTGTGAATTCCTTTCTTGACCGTGGAATTTTGTTGAAAATTCCTGTTCCTGATATTAAATCCGTCTCAGTCTCAGACAGTAATGATGTGCATCTACTCGTACTTGGAGATAAAGTGAAGATAGGATGTGTTGAATGGATGGAAGAAACGCTATTCCTATCTGTATCTAATGCGGATGATACTTCAGAAGTTGTGGGTGTTGCTTGACTAGTTCCTACTCCGATTTCAATACCGTCATCATAACACTGTTAAAGAAATTTAGTATAATAATCTTTGATTATTGGTAAACTAAGAATTTACTTCAATCGCTTGTAGTTGTAATTCCATCGTTGATTCTGAAGCGCTGTTTTCTGGAGCAGAAATAGATTGGCTCACAAAGCGACGGTGGTGTTTTATGGCACTCCAACTTTGGTCGGAAGTTATTTGGAAACCAGCTCAGCTTACCAGAAGTGCAGTGTCTGCCGAATAGTGACGCCAGGTTTCCGCATTATTTTGTTGGCGATGTGGCATTTTTCCTTTCAAAACGTTTTTGATGCGTCCATATCCAGGTATAGTACTGGCTTTATTACCAGTTCTTTTTTATTAATACAGTCGAACGCGTTTCAATTTAATTAGCGGAGCACTTAACTGTGGATCGAGAGAAATTCAACAAGCGTCTACCACGCGCCAGATGGGTCATTGAAAATGCATTCGGCATTTTAGTGTCCCGGTGGAGAATTTTATTTGGCCCACTAAATATGGTTCCGACGTCAGCCGACAAAATTGTGAAGGCAGCTGATAACAGTTACATTCCTCCAGACTACGTCGATCAATACAACGGCGAAAAAACAAACAACTGTTACATTAAAAAAAAAAACACACACACATATATATATAACTACTTTTGCTTCTTTATTACATCCATTGCCATCTGGATATATTTACATTTAAGTTCGTCCTGAACTTCTTCTGGCAGCTTAACCCAATATCCGACCAGGACTCGCAAAAAATTACTGTTGGCGGGGGTTGCAGGTCTTTTTGCCAGCAGTTCTGTTCCCGCTCCCACTAGCAAATCGAACCACTCCGTTGCCTCCTCCAGCTTGCGCTTCCGGCCTTTAGAAGTCAATGTTATTGTTGGTGAAGATTGGCTGACATCTGGTGTGGATGTTAAAATTTGTTGCCCCTCGCCAATGTCCTCCACGAAGTTAAAAAAAACTCGAAGTGCCTTGTTGAGGACCGTGGATAGTTTCCTCATCATTCCACTGCAAATTCGACAAGTTCTGCAATATATTTGCACGTTATTTTAATATAATATAAGACATCAAGTCTGTTTACCTTACGGATTTACGTAAACTCTTAAAAATTCAAGCAGTGGAAGATAGTTCCGCTGGCTTTCTACAATTGGAGCACTTCCACTTTTCGGTTTTTTTTTATTTCCTTAACAAAGCGATCCCTCAATGATATGCCAAAGCCGATGGCGAATAAGAACACGTAAGTTGCACTGTAGTTAGAAATATTAATTAATAGAAATTCAAAAACAACAATCGCTTGTGATTTAGTGTCGGGGTGTCTGAAATTAAATTTAATATGTTATGTATACGTATGAGACAAAAAGACGACTTCTATTGTTTGAACACATACTTACATACAGAGCTCGAAAACAACTCTCAACCTTTATTTTCATTTGGTTTCTCTCTGAGAGATATTGCATTGGGCATTGAGATTTAGGTCTTGCTCAGAGATATATATATATTAGGGTGTCCCAGGCTATAAGGGTTAATTTTTTTTTTTTAGATAGAGATACGCATACCTTTTTTTTTTTCTATTTGACCCAGATAAGTGAAATATCAAATATTATTGCGATCGGATGACGATAACCCGTGCCGACTTAACGCCAAAATCTAAACATAAAAATTAGTATGGAGCAATGGAGGGAAAAGCAAAACTCATTTATTTTTGAAATAAGGCATCCGGTATTGGACTTTATTATTATATTAATTGTTGAAAGTAGGTTAATTATTTATTAATTTTCTTTTTAATGTTTATTTTTTACAGTCAGGATACTTTTGTCTATGTTCTTGTACGCAACGAAATAAAAATTGCTTTTGCTCCTCTTGAACAGTTAGCAGGCCGTGAAAATCTTGCATCAACTTGACTGCTCTTTCAGCAGAGTCATTAACTGCTTTCAGTTTTAATAGCTTGCTTTTAGCATGTTGGTACGAAGCATTTTTAAGCCACAAAGAGGGGCACTCGTGGAGAAAAGCACCATCAATTTTCAATCGACTAAATAAGGACTTGCTTTTGACTGAAACAAAGTCATCGATGTTTTTTTCTGAAAACAAAAAAAGGAGGATTATTGATATAATTTTTTAGTTATGTAAATAAAAAAGTTAAAAAAACAAACTTAATTTTCAAACTTACCATAAAGTCTGCCACAAAGTTCTTCTTTCGATGGAATGTAGCATTTACCATAGGCAGATGGATATTCTTTGGCTAAGTTAGCAACCATTTTGACTTTCGTTTCTTGGTTTACATCATCATCAAATAGAGACAAGATAGACACTTCGTCTGTCAAATACCACAAATGCAAGCAAAACTTCTGTAATGCTGCTTTCGAGATGCTTTCATCTATTGTTTCATAAGATTTTATAGCTTTCAGAAAACACAAATCCTGGTAAGGTGCTTTTACTGTTAAAATGCATTGCAACCAAGGCCTAACGTATATTGTCACGATGAACAGGCAGACGTCTAACAGAGCTTCTTTATCTTTGTTAGAAATTCTTAATTGATCACCAAGTAACGATATTTTTAATGAGTAAATCGCTCTCGCCATCCATCGAGCTTGGTGCATGGCACCTGGAGGCCGGATCTTAAATTTTCTCTGTAATCATCCCTAGTAATTTCTTTAGTTAATTCAATTTGGTAAAAATCGATAAGTCTGTTGATCTCAGAAACATTCAAACATGATAGCTTTTCTGTACAGCTCTGTATTTTCTCGGGATCGACATTCTTCCAGTTCTCTCGAAATTTCTTGAACATTGGAATGTCTGGGCTTGTGGTAACTTGGCAGATTTTTGCTTCAAACACGCTTTTTAGTACTAATTCGTAGACGTGATGGCGGCAAGCAAAAATAATCATGTCCCTGCCTAGTTTCTGTTCGAGAAGTACACAAGTACCATTGATTCGACCAGTATTTGAAGCAGTCGTATCACAACACAAAATCTGCACTTTATCCTCAAGATTCCAATCAATTATAGCATTCCAAAGTACCTGGGCCTGTTCCTTTCCTGTAGAGTTATCCAACTTTGGTACAGCGATAAGTTGTTCTTTATCGTCAAACGTTATAACTATCGGCAGACATTCTTCCTTAGATTTGCGTGAATCTAAAGCCGGCAAAAGTTTACCATCCCAGTGGAGTGTTACAATATCCGGAACCTGGTTTTGAAAATTAACCTTTATGGCTTCCGCTCGCTCTTTTCGCTTTTCCGTACGAACCCTTTGAATAGTGGACTTGCTTATAGGAAATTCGTCTGTGTTATGTCCAAGAGCTTCAATAGTTGCTTCAATAATAAACACAGCATCTCTCACACTCAATTGACACCGATCTAATGCTGCCACTAATTTTGGAGTGATAAAATTCTTCCTCATAACAGTTTTATTTATACTGGATTCTGTTTTGGTTAGGTTTGGCAAAATTTCCTGTAAATCCATCAATTCTGAATCAGACGACAAACTTTCTTGTAGCGGGTCATAAGATGATGTTGAAGGAGCTAAGGATGAAAAATATTTAGCACGTCGTTTTTGCTCCTCGACGTTTCTAAGGTGCGCTCTTTCTTCTTTGTGTGTTTGTTTTTGGTCAACTCCGGCTAAATGACCAGGTCGGCCTGGTTCTC
Source organism: Volucella bombylans (assembly GCA_949129095.1). Taxonomy (NCBI): domain Eukaryota; kingdom Metazoa; phylum Arthropoda; class Insecta; order Diptera; family Syrphidae; genus Volucella; species Volucella bombylans. The sequence goes on from OX422141.1 coordinate 170,515,893, forward strand.
TTTGGCGCTGCAAAAAAATCCTATCTTCATATATCTTTATTAATTGAAGTGCATCCGCATGTGCAATGTCAAATAAATTGTTTAAGTTTGTAACAAACTCATGTCGACGCTGCTCAAACACGTTTTTTGTTTTGTTTGCATTTTTTTGCAAATTTCTCCAAACTTGATACAATGTAATTAATTTTTTAACACAATTAGGTAGAGATCTTGTCGGGATACGGGCCTTTTCCCAATAAATAATGCACTCACGAATAGTAAGATTTGCGCTCTCATTGACACTTAAATTCACTTCACGAATATTATAGAACAAAACTGCCAGTACTTGCCCATTAGAGGGAAGTTTTGAACCAGTAATTTGATGTTTAACGTTCCCTATTAAAAATATCTCCTTTCTACAACTGCGTAACTCCACCGACATGTTAACAGAACGAGAACAATGTGTTTACTAATAAAATAAACATGCAATAACAAGTTATCGATATGTTATTACTCGCGTGCCATGCCTTGCAAGTACTGACATGTTTAGATGCAAGTCGGCACGGGTTCCTCTGGTTCAAAGTACATGAAACTTTATTTACTATTGTTTTGACAGTATTCGAATAAAATAAGAGGGTATGCGTTACAAAAATTTAAACTTGATTTTTTTGGGACACCCTAATATATACAGTATGCAAAATTCATATTCGTACATAGCTATTTTAAAGGGAAAATGGTAAATATTTCGAAAACAAAACAAAATTATAATTGAAAAATAAACGATTTTAATAAAATTGTTTATATTTTTAATAAAAAATCACAAATAAAAGTCATAAGTTCATTATAATGTACCAAAAAGCTTCTTTTTTCATCTTTCCATAAACAAAATCCATATTCGTACACATGGCAATACTAGGTTTCGTTTCCCGAAACAAGGAATTGTACCGCTATGTTGACTTCTTTTTAATGGAATCTCACTTTGAGTGTGAGTTTCTTTGTTTTGCTTCAATTATCTGCAGAAGAAGGTATTGATAACGTGAAAAATTTGAAAATGGATCGAAAGTCAAGTGAACTTACAAACGACGTAAGAAAGTTGATCATAAATTGGCATAAAGAAGGAAAATCTTTACGAGAAATTGCTAAACTTATCAAAAGAAGTGCGTCTACAGTTCAATATATTGTAAATACATACAAAAAAAGTGGTCGCGTCGAAAAAAACCTCGAAATACAAAAAGATCAGTTTTAAGCAGGAGGCACACATCTTTTTTACTTCGACAAATCCGAAGAAATCCATTAGTTAGTGGTGTTAAACTTGCTAAAAATCTCTTCAAATATCATAAGATTAAAGCCACGGCACATACTGTTCGAAATTATGTGCGAAAACTCGGTTTTAGGAGCACAATTGCAGTGAGAAAACCATATGTAAGCGCAATTAATAGGAAAAAAAGGATTATCTTTGCGAAAAAATATCTGAACATAGATATGCAGTTCTGAAAAAAGGTAATTTTTTCCGACGAATGTAAATTTAATTTGAAATTATCCGACGGACGTGTTAGGATCTGGCGAGAAGTTAATACCAGCTTAAGACGGCACAACTTACTCCCAACATTCAAACATGGAGGTGGCTCACTAATGATATGAGGGTGTTTTTGAGCAGCAGGTGTCGGAAACTTACATTTTATCAATGGCATCATGAATTCAAATCAATATATTGATATTTTAAAAAAGAATCTGCGTGAAAGTGCTAAGAATTTAGGCTATGAACGGAACTTTGTTTTTCAACAAGATAACGACCCAAAACATACGGCATTGAATACGCGATTGTGGATATTATATAACTGCCCAAAATATTTAAGAACTCCTCCTCAAAGTCCTGATATTAATCCCATAGAGAACTTATGGTCAATTTTTAAGAAAAAATTAAAGTATTATGATATAAGAAATGTCAACGACTTGAAAGAAGCTTTGAGGACGGAATGGGCAAAAATTCCACAAACCCTAACAAAAAAATTAGTGGAATCCATGCCAGCCAGATTGTACTGTGTGCTAAAGCAAAAGGGATATCCTACAAAGTATTAAAAATACTAATTTTCTTTGAATTTATAATATAAGAAGTGTGTACGAATATGAATTTTGTTTATAGAAAGATGAAAAAAGAACCTTTTTTGTACATTATAATGAACTTTATGACTTTTATTTGTAATTTTTTATTAAAAATATAAGCAATTTTATTAAAATCGTTTATTTTTCAATTATAATTTTGTTTTGTTTTCGAAATATTTACCATTTTCCCTTTAAAATATCGGTGTACGAATATGAATTTTGCATACTGTATGTACTCACCTTTTCGCTCCTCGCTTGAGATTAATTTTTTCATTTCAAATATATCTGTCCTCTATTGACTTTTTTTATAAAAATTAAATGGAACTGATCAACCTAAAGCATTTTTCGTCGAAAATAAATCAAAAGTGTTCAATATATAGAATTCAATTGTTGTCTTTATATTTCGCATATATAATAAGTATTATAGGTATAAAAGAACGTTTTATCATGGGATCTCATATGGTGAAATTCAAAAGTGTATGGAATAATTTTAATATTTAGCTGAAGGCCTTATTGTCCATGTTATTGAATTCGTTGTCAATAAACTTATAATAATAATAATAATAATAATTTTAATATTTTAGGAATCAAGTTTTAATAAAAGTAGACTCTCAAGTGTTTTAGAACTTAAGCTATACCTTTTCTCGCTTAAAATAAAATGTAAAGAAGAAAAAGCTCTTTCGACAATTACTTGCAATGCCACTTCAAAAATATAAGGAGACTTTAGCTTTAATTTGTCGAAAAATGAAAGGATATTTGTATCTAACGGCAAACGTGTGTACTCTAATTCAAAACTTTCAATATCTGCGTATATTTTTGATAAGATCTCACTACTTTTATTAACGTCACTGTTTCGATTTGCTTCTCGTTCTTGTTCTTCAATGCTATCTAAATATAAGCTTAAAAGTGAGTCTTCTGTCGCTGTTTCGTTAGCTTGACTAGTTGAAGGAGTTGGAATATCATCGCTGAATATTGCTTTCGTTTCTTGAAGAACTGAGGAAAAACTCTACATAGAAAATATTATGAGATTTAAATTAAGTTTTTAAGATCTTTGAGGACGAAACCAACAGAAAGGCCAAAACATACACGAACGTAGATGGAAGAAACGATTTTTAAATTCCTATTCTGTTTTATACCTGTTTCATGTTCAATATATTCTTCGCAATTTTCTTTAAATGAATTTTTGCCGATGATTTTTGACTATTAGTCAAAACCAAGTTTAACCTAGAATCTAAAAAGATTGCACTCAACCTTGCGGCGTTCTCCAGAAGCAAACCTTCACGTTCATTTAGAGAATCTAGTAATTTTCTTTTCAGGTCGCATGAGCTGTTCTCGTAGTTCAATTTAAGCTCCATCCAAATTTTAAAAAAATCACTTAGTACAAGCTGCTCTTGTTGCATTTTAAGAGTAGCGATCCATACAAGCTTTAAAGAATCAATCTAACGAATTCCCAATCTATTGTTGCTTCAATCATGAGTTGCTCGTGTTCCTCAAGAAATGATTTTATTTCAAGTAATTTTTTGAGCATTAGATAGGTGGAATTCCATCTGGTGGAAACGTCAAGTGGAGGCATACATGTAGGATTATAATTTTGTTGTTAAAAAAAACACGCGAATATTAAAGAATTCAATTTATTAAATAATTATTGATGAATTATAAACGTTTAGAATCAAACACAAGAAAAAGAAAACTTTACTTTATCCCTCGACAGCTTGGTTGCTTCTGCCTAACTACTCTCTGTATTTCAATATCCTTGTCATTCTCTGATCGTTCGTCCTTTCGTTAGTTCGTCTATGCTTAATGGCAAGGGTGCGTTCGTATAGTCCTGTGGTCTGTTTACATCCTACATTTCGGCCCTCCTGACAGTTTATTCGTCTCGAATAATGTCATTTGTCCAGGCCTTCATCCCGTCAGCGGCGGTAGTAGTACGTCGCGGACCTTCATGGTACCCAACTTTCTCAACTTCGTAACGATTACTGGCATTGACTTACGTTACCTTATAGGGTCCCAAATCTTTCGGTTTAAGTTTAAGTCCTGGACCAAATTGAGTCCTTTTGACAGCTACTAGCTCGTTGATGCGATACTCTGTTGCTGCTTTTCGCCTGGTGTTATACGTACGCCGGTTTTCCTCTTGAATTCGAATCATGTTCCTCTTGGCTTCGTCTCTTAATTTCTGGCGCTCTTCCTCGAACTCTTGGGCAGCTTCTTGTTCGAGCAGTTCCTTTATCTCTGACAGTTCATTGATGTACATTTCAATACCAGTCATGAGCTTGAATGGTGTTTGTTTCGTGCTCCTCGTTGGTGTACTGTTGAGAATCTGCTGAGCTTTGTCTACATGCTTGTACCAACACTTTGGGTCCTCCAACGACATCTTTGTCAACAATGGTATGAGCGTTCTGTTGACACGTTCCACTTGTCCATTGCCTCTTGGTATGCCTGTTGTGATCAACAAATGTGTAATACCTTGCGTCTTGTAGTATTCCTCAAAAACATTTGCGGTGAACGCCGTTCCTCGATCAGAAATTATACGTTTTGGATTGCCGAATATTGCTGCTTGTTGTGTAAGTTTCGCAATCACTTCTTGACTAGTTGTACTCTTGGTGGGATACAACCAAACAAACTTAGTAAAGCTGTCTATCACCACCAGTATGTGATTATACAATTTCTTTGTATCTTCCATGGGGCCTAGGTGGTCAATATGATAGGTTTGCAGAGATCTATCTGATTTGTCGATTGGTGATAGAAATCCTTCTTGCTTCCCGGTTGTGCGTTCAGCCATAATACACTCCACGCAATTCTTTACTACCCTTCCAACTTTTCACTTCGCATTTCTAATGTAGTACGCTTGTCCCAAGATATCTTCTGTTTTCTTTGCTGCGAAATGACCATTTCTGTGTATCGAGCGTATTACGTCATCTTCCATTTCCGTTGGCACCACTAGAAGATCTTTTGCTGGGTTTTTGTACAGAACACCTGCTTTAAGGAAGTAATCTTTAAATCCATCTGCATCCTTATCGAGCACTTGTATTATTGCCTTCGTCCATTCATCCTGAATCTGCGCCTTCTTTATTTTATGGAGAGTCGTATCTCCAAACATACAACATCTACTCAGGGAATCTACATGTTTCATCATTGAACTTGACCGATGTTCTATTTCATAGTCGAATTCCTGTAGAAACATCGCCCATCTTGATACCCTAGGCGGCACATCTTTCTTTCGTATGGTCAAAGCGAAAGCATTGCAGTCCGTTACAATTTTTACCTTTACGCCCAATACGTACACTCGCCATTTTTTAAGTGCTTGGATTACAGCTAATACCTCCAACTCATATGAGCTATACCTTTCTTCAGCTGGTGATGTTTTTCTGCTCATATATTGAACTGGATAAAACTTTTGATCTTCGTCTTCTTTTTGCAAAAGCACAGCTCCGTATCCCCATTTACTGGCGTCTGTATGGATTTCGGTTATAGCTTTTGGATCAAATAATTTCAAAATTGGTGATTTAGCTAAGGCGTTCTTCAAGCACTGGAATGCTTGTTGTTGTTCACATCCCATCTTAAACACAGCGTCTTTCCGAAGTAGATCACTAAGAGGCTTCGCTTTAGCAGCATATCCCTCCACAAATCTGCGAAAATATGAGGTTAATCCAAGAAATCGTTGCAGCGACTTCTTTTCCTTTGGCATTGGATAATACTCTACGGCCTTTGTCTTCTCTCCGGATGGTCGTATGGTTCCTTTCTCGATCACATACCCCAAAAAATCAATTTGTCGCCTCAAGAATCGGCACTTGCTCCAATTCACTCTAAGTCCATTTTTACTCATTACTTCCAGTACACGTTCCAATCTTACCACTGCTTCATCATAATCTTTAGCTGGTATAATTACATCATCTACGTAAACTTGAAGTATGCCTTCGTTGACAAGTGGCTTCAGTACGGTCATGATGAACTGCTGGCGAATTACACAATCCAAAAGGAACTTTCAAAAATTCAAATTGTCCGTTGTGTGTAATAAACGATGTGTATTTTCTGGACTCTGGTTCTACTGGCACATGGAAAAAATCGTTCACTAAATCCAGCGTAGTGAAAACTAATACACTTTGTAATTTCTCTACTACGTCGTCTATCAACGGAAGGGGAAAATGATCTTTCACCATTTTTGCGTTAAGCCTTCGGAAATCGCAACACATCCTTTTTCCTCCATTTTTCTTGGATACCAAAACCACTGGTGAAGCAAATTCCGAATTACTTTCCGTAATTATTCCCTTCCTTTTCCATTCCGTGATTTGTTTCTCGATCTCTTCTTTCCCCGATACTGATGTTCTTCGGGCCCTCTCATACAGCGGCGTTTCGTCCTTCAAAATAATTTTCACCTCGACTGGTGATTGTACGTCTTCTTGTGGATTATATTCTGCTATCAAAGACTGGATCTTCTTCTGGTACTTCTGTGGTAAGTAGTTCAATTCTACTTCAGCATCATCTGCAACCGAATTCACCTCTCATTTCCTCGATGCCATCAACATTCCTCACTACTGGTCCTCTCCTGCATGATCCACGCGTTGTGATGCCTTCCCGCATCCTTCTCATGATCCTAGACACAGCTTCCTCCTGAATGTCGCATCGCTCACCAGCTTCACTAGCTTCCTCTGCTCTCGCAACTTCGTCAGAATCATCCGCCTTTTTTTTCATCTTCTCTCCAGACTTTGTAGTACCACCCGTTTCACCTGCTCGTGCTTGAACTACTTCCTCGTCACGACATCCAAACTGGATTTCATTATCCTTTATTGTCACAGATGCCTGCTTTATTACGTCGTTACCGACCAACATAGAGAATATTATGTCGCGCTCTCTTACAATATGTAACTTTACAGGGAAAAGATTATCGTCCACCGCTACTGTTGTCTCAAAATAGCCTAAGGTTTTCAATTCGTTGTTTCCAATACCTGCCAAAATAGTTGTTTCCCGTATAATTTCTATGTGTGGAAACTCAATTAACACATCCTGTCTCAATAAAGATATTTCGCAACCCGTATCTACTAAAGCAGCTAATTCTTTGCCTTCTACTATTACTTCCTTCATCAAGTAACCGGCTCTACTACCAAGATGTACACCTACCTTCGCCTCGTCTTTAACTTGTCTTTTGCTGCACTCAAAAGATTTGTGTCCTAATTCGCCACACTTGAAACATTTAACGACTCTATTCCTTGATGGGCATAACCTCGCCAAGTGTCCGAATTCTCCACAGCTAAAGCATTTGCGCTCCTCTTCTTTTTTGACCATGGGTTCTTTTCTGGCTGTTGATGTTGCCGATGAAAATCTTGTAGGCTGTTCCGCTGTTTGGGATTTGATTCTCTCATATACTTTGAGTTTAGCCTTCAACTCATTAATGGTTTGCGCCTCATAGAGAACCACTTTGTTGATCTTTTCATCCCTCAGCCCCGCTATAAAATATTCAATTACCGATGTCTCGTCGACATAAATTGGTTTCGCGATTGCAATTAATTTGTACAGATATTCTTTCAAAGTTTCTCCCGGCTGCTTTCGTCTTGCCCTAAGTTGTCGATGGACTTCCGCCGAACTAACCGCTTCTGAGAATTCATCTTTGAGTGCAATCTTCAACGACTTCCAAGATGTGATATTTTTCTCGCCCTGCACAAAAAGTTTAGCTGCTCCCACAATTAATTTCCGACCATACACAAATCTTTGCAGTTCATTCCATTTAACTATATCGCAGATTGACTCGAACTCTTCGATCCAGGAATTAATATTTTGAGATGTTTCCCCCGAGAATGGTGCAATTGTGTCCTCGATGTACCTGAACTGAAATGTGCTTGGTGGCCCATTTCCGGTTCTTACACTTCATGCCATTCATTGATGTCACCACCGCTGCCTGCATGCTCAGACATACATTCGTTATCGGCATCAACCGAACCATCATCGCCTGTGTCATGTCCGTAGTGTCTCAAAAGTCTACCCTGTAAATCTTTTTTATTGCCAGTACTGACCAGCCCTAACTCTTTTAATTTTGCCTTTAAATCGGCTATGTAAGCAGTGGTAACTTACACAGTGAAGAGACGCCTGGGTCTCTATAGAATTCGCCTGGTTTATGGTGTTATCTGGGTTGCTGTCCGTGAAATCCGTACGCGCAACCAGATTTTACACCTCAAAACTATCAATTTCCAAAGGAAATTGTAAACGGAATCGAATCCAGATAATTTTCCAGTTTACCAGCTGGATGTTAACCGAGTACTTCGCAAAGAAAAAGATCTGACTTGCAATACTTGAAATAATTCACAACTAATTGAATGACTGGATTGGATCTTTTTCAACCTCATAATTTTATTTTACTTAAGGTTTTCTATGTTCCAAGTGAATGTGAAGTACATCCTTGGATTAAAATTTTAGTTTTACATTTTAATGCATACTTTAGGGTGTTAACAATATAATTTTTTACTTTACTGTAGTTATTTACATTTTAATGCATATTTTTTTGGTGTTAATATAATTTTCCTCTGCAAGCGCCGCTACAGTCTCCCCCTCTGGCTACGAAGGCGTCTCGACGAGTTGCCAGCATCGGTCTGCTTGGGTCGTCCTCTTCGTCTCAGCGGGTTAACTGGTCGTTCGGTGATGACATCGTGAGTTGACTTGAAAGGTGTCAACGCGGACTTGTGGTAAGCACCCAATGGAATATCGGCTGCATCAGGACTAGCCACCTGGTACATTGTCTCACCCATTTGTCGCATGATGATGTATGGACCGTCTCGTCTGGGAACAAACTTAGATGTGAGATTCTTACCTGCCTTGCTTAAGACATGCGTGGTGACTAGAACGGCGTCTCCGACCTTGAACTGGGGACCCTCTCGTCTTCCTTTGTTTGCTTGCTGAATTCTTTGGTTTTTGTTGTTTATCTCCACTTTGTCAGCTTCCTCCAAAACATCGGAGAGAAATCGCAGCGTTGGTGTTATTTCCGGAACAAAGTTTTTGTTGTTCATGATGACACTGAGGTCATTAGCAATGTGGATGGGTGCTCGTAGTTCTCGTCCAAATGTAAGGAAAGCTGGGGTTTGTCCGGTTGTAGCACAAACTACGGTGTTCATGGCGAACCGAATAGCTGCCAAATGCTGTGACCATGTATCATGCTCCTTATCCACCAATATGGCCAGTTGCGTCTTCAGATCGCGGTTTTTTCTTTCCACCATATTCGGCTGGGGGTGATATACCGGGGTCAACATTTGGTCTATACCTAGACTTTTAGTTAGATACTGCATGATTGAAGAGACAAACTGCGGACCATTATCGCTTATAACTTTCCTCGGGATGCCATACCGTAAGAATATCTCGTTCAACAGGATTTTGGCACAGTGTTCCGCTGTAGCATCAACTAGTGGGAAAAGCTCCACCCACCTGCTGGCCGCATCTTCGATGACAAAGATCCACTTATAGTTATCGCTTGGTGGCAGGGGTTCAAATAGATCGATGGAGAGAACTTAAAAGCGCTGATTTTGAGCGGTGGTTCTGTAAAGGCCCATAGGTCGCAGATTGCTGGGCTTATATTTCTGGCAGGGCACGCAGTTCCGTATGTATTCCTCTACCACTGAATACATCTTAGGCCAGTAGAAATGTGATCTGATCCTGCTTAGGGTCTTCTCCACACCGTAATGTCCTGCCGTCGATGAGTTGTGTAATGCTTCCAGAATAGGTTGGACTTCATGCTGTGGCACTACTAGGGTTGCATCGTCCTTATCGTTGGTATACTTATAAAGAACGCCCTGGGTCAGAACGAAGCCTTGAGAAGCGTATTGTTCTCCTTCGGACCCGTCTCCATTTTCCAAAGCCTCTATTATGATTTTTAACTTACTATCTTTGAGTTGCTCCTCCCGTATCTCATTGCTCTGACGGGCAGGGATGTTAACCTCAGTATAGCATACTTCACAAGCTTGTGGGGGGCGTGATAGAGCGTCTGCTACCACATTTGTTTTTCCAGTAATGTACTTGATCTGGATATTATAGGGTTGGAGCTGCAAAGCCCACCTCGCTAAACGTCCTGTGGGTGACTTTAGGCTCATAAGCCATCGTAACGGCTGATGATCGGTGAGAAGCTCGACTTCCGCTCCTTCAATATAACCACGAAACTTGCTAACAGCCCAAATTATAGCTAAGGCTTCCCGTTCGGTTGTAGAGTAATTTTGCTCAGCTGATGATAAGAGTCGACTAGCATATTCGATGGGGTGTTCTTCCGGGCCCTCCCCCTGGACAAGAACTGCTCCGAGCGCGTAGCCACTTGCATCAGTCTTCAGAAAATATTTCTTTGCCGGGTCAGCTTGTTGTAAAATTGGTGCGGTTACAAGAGACGTCTTCAACTTTTGATAAGCCGTTTCCTCAGCAGGTCCCCATTGGAAAATAGCCGCTTTCTTTGTAAGGCTGCTTAACGGTTTAGCTATCTGTGCGAAATTTGGGACGAACCTGCGGTACCAGGAACATGTTTGGAGGAATGTTAGAACCTGTTTTGTGTTTGTTGGTTGTTTCATGTTGGTAATCGCTGAGGTTTTCTCCGGATCCATTTTAATCCCATCCTTAGTGAGAAGGTGTCCGAGATATTTAACCTCTCTACAGCAAAACTTACATTTATCAGGGTTGATGCGCATTCCAAATGATTCTAAACGTTTTAGGACTCTGTCCAGGTCGTCAAGATGTTCCTTGAAAGTAGCAGAGCGAACGATGATATCATCCAGATATACATCCAATGCCATATCTCCTAGTCCTGTTTTTAGATAATCCATAAGTCTCTGGAAGGTTGCTGGCGCATTTCGTAACCCAAACGGCATACGTTTGAACCGAAAGGTCCCAAACGGTGTAATGAATGTCGTTTTGTTTTTGTCGTCTTCGTTGACTTCAATTTGCCAGTACCCTGACTGCAGATCTAATGTAGACATATATTTCATCGTTTTGGCTGAATGTAGCAAGTCATCGATTCGGGGAAGTGGGTATCGATCTGGTACTGTGATAGCGTTGAGTTGCCTGTAGTCCACACATACTCGTATACCACCATCCTTCTTCGGCACCATCACTACCGGGGATGCCCACGGAGAGTCACAAGGCTCGATGATTCCTTGGTTGAGCATCTTCTGGATCTCGCTTTTCAGCTGCTCTTTCCGTATTTCGGACAGCCGGTATGGTGGTGATGCTACTGGTTGATGTTGACCGGTTTGGATGTGATGCTTCACATGGTTCACACTCGATTTTTCATCCCATCTGAATAGGTTTAGATACCCCTTATGAAGTGTTGACAGCTCTTCTTGTTCTTCGGGCTTGAGATCCGTTGTTTTCATCTCCATCATGTTCAGTCGGATTGGAGGGCCAAAAAGTTTATTGTCTAGACATTTGGTTTGGTCTAGCGTATTCAAAAATACGTTTTGTATACCTCGTGAAGGGGATCGGACATATAGCGGTAATGAGTCACGGAAAATGTCATATACTTCGACTGCTGAATACTCTTCCGCTGGTTGAGGTGGTCTTGGGTCTTCATCAATAGACATATTGAGGTTTGGAGTTCCTGGAATCGGTGATATAGGTTTCTTGATACCGTGGAAGTATTGTTTCAGCTGTGGTGGTGTTGCAACGTCGCGTGGTTCTGCTATGTGATGGAAGTACGGGAAACACTTTTGGGGTTGGTCGATGAAGTACCACATTCCCTGTGCCAGATTGAGAACAATACCTGCCTCTTCCAGGAAGTCAATTCCTAATAGCGTCACCTTGTTTTCGGTTTCCGGCAGTATGCTGATATTTAGAACTTTGGAGCGATTACCCACAAGGATCCGAGTGTTTGTCCTCATAATCGGTCCAGAACGTTGTATTCCATCCGCAAAGGTCACCTCTGCTTGCTCAGCGCGAAATTTGTGGCCGGTTCTTTTTAGCAGATCATAGAAGGCTACACTTGCCACGCTTGTTTTTGCTGCCGTGTCCATGTAAGCTACTAAAGATACCCCCTTAATGCGAATGGTAACAGCTGGGATATTTCCACCAGAAGTAAGTTCCAGAGCGTTAAAATCTCTACTACCGGAAGCCACTGGTTCTTTGCACTTTGAGCAATTCCTTTTATAATAGCCCTTCAGACCACATCCGAAACACACGATGTTGGTTTCTTTCGGCCTTTGCGGTGTCTCTGCTGCCTTAGCCTTACGGCAGTCTTCAGCTCTGTGTCCCTTGTAACGACAGAACGTACAACGTACCTCGTACTTTTCCTCTGGCTTGGACTTATATATTCGCTCGTAGTCTCTCACCAGGGCAGTCAGCTCGGCAAACGTTCCGAACTCATCTCGTTTGACTCTTCTTTTGAGGTCGTCCTGCAAAAGGTGGTAGATGATATCTAGGCAGTGGATATCCGCAACCTTTGGCTCTGGAAGCTCTGAAAAGAGTGCTCTCTTAGAGCTTATGAATTCAATTGCTGGCTCATCGCGTTTTTGCTTGGCGTCCATTATTTGGCCAAAAATGACGTGTGAGGGTCTACTTGGAGCGTATTGGTCTCTTAGTAGATTAACCGCTTGCTCCCAAGTGTCTGCCTCATGGCTTACCCCGTCCCACCAAACGCTAGCATTGCCGCACAGCAACATCGAGAATTCGATTAGAGCTTCGTCGTCAGAAATGCCTCGTCTCTTTTTAAAAATTGTTATATTCTTGATGAATATTTTTGCCTTAACGGCGTCGTAGTCTCCATAAAATCGTTCCGGGCAGTCCACCATGCTGACGACTGAAGTTCGGCGCTCCATTCCACACGGCGGTAGTTGGGTTGCCAATTGTTCACCCGCTTCTTCAGATGATGACTGTTTCTTTGGTGGCATCTTGGTATCAGGTATGCCTCACGATGGGCGCCAATTGTAAGCAGTGGTAACTTACACAGTGAAGAGACGCCTGGGTCTCTATAGAATTCGCCTGGTTTATGGTGTTATCTGGGTTGCTGTCCGTGGAATCCGTACGCGCAACCAGATTTTACACCTCAAAACTATCAATTTCCAAAGGAAATTGTAAACGGAATCGAATCCAGATAATTTTCCAGTTTACCAGCTGGATGTTAACCGAGTACTTCGCAAAGAAAAAGATCTGACTTGCAATACTTGAAATAATTCACAACTAATTGAATGACTGGATTGGATCTTTTTCAACCTCATAATTTTATTTTACTTAAGGTTTTCTATGTTCCAAGTGAATGTGAAGTACATCCTTGGATTAAAATTTTAGTTTTACAGTTTAATGCATACTTTAGGGTGTTAACAATATAATTTTTTACTTTACTGTAGTTATTTACATTTTAATGCATATTTTTTTGGTGTTAATATAATTTTCCTCTGCAAGCGCCGCTACAGCTACATTTAATAATGTAATTTGTTCTGCATCCATGCTGTCGTTACAAGTTAATTATATCTATGTACATATGTACGTAAGTATTCAAAATAAGGTAATTGCAAAACAAAGTAATTGAAAGTTGTTAAAATAAAATAGACTACGAATATGATCTCAAAAAAAGATAACTTTACAAAGCAGTGTGTGTATGCATGTGTGTCCACGCATATACTTATATGTACATTGTACATATATCAAAAAATAAAAATTATCAGAACACAAATTGAAAATAATTTATCTGTTAGGCGTCCTTCCAGCAAACAACAGTTTCTGCGATTAGCTTCACCCAGACGGCGTCATCAGTTTCTTCGAGTTCTGCCTCTGCTTATCTCTTCTCGGCGTATACTTCTCCAGGCAGATGGTGCGATCTTTTCACGAAATTCCTGTGTTTTTTCCTTTTACGTTTTAATGCGTATATACATATATTTATACGAAGATGCGTATGTTTGTACAATGATGCGTATGTTTGTACGATGATGCGTACGTGCTCAATATTTCGGCTGAGCCCCCAAAAATTGTAGGATTATAATTTTGTTGTTAAAAAAAACACGCGAATTTTAAAGAATTCAATTTATTAAATAATTATTGATGAATTATAAACGTTTAGAATCAAACACAAGAAAAAGAAAACTTTACTTTATCCCTCGACTGCTTGGTTGCGTCTGCCTAACTACTCTCTGTATTTCAATATCCTTGTCATTCTCTGATCGTTCGTCCTTTTTGTTCGTTCTTTCGTTAGTTCGTCTATGCTTAATGGCAAGGGTGCGTTCGTATAGTCCTGTGGTCTGTTTACATACTACATACATTTATCAGATTGATTTAATATACGTCTATGTAGAAGATAGAGCATAAGACATTGAAAATTATTTTTAAATTATGGTACATACAGAAACTAAACAAATTTAAAAAAAAATATATTTACAAATATATACCTATATTTTGCAGTTCTTAAAATCTTCCACTTTAAATTTTTTGGCAAATATTTACATCCTTATGTACGTCATTAACACACAGCTGAAGGGTATGAGCTGCACAACGTATTGAGTGAATATTGGGAAATATAACTGGATCCACAATTTCCTCTAACTCTAACTCGTCGTAGTCTTCGTTTAAATCGGAATCTTCATTAAGGATTTCTACTGCCTTCAGCATGTTTCTCCCGTTATCTGAAGTAATACTTAAAAACAAACACACAGAAAAGTTGTAATCTATCTATAACCGATCGTATCGTCCCTCATATGCTAGAAACATGAATGTGCAAATTTCCAGCTTTTGAGTTTGATAAATCGTTCTTTACTTCCAGCTATCCCGGACCTGTGAATGTGCGGAGAGCGTGGAAAAAGCAATATTAAACCTACGATTTTTTTGACAACAAACAACAATCAAACACGATTTCCAAAAATTATCAATTTTGCACATTCATGCTTCTGGCATATGGCGGACGGTATGATACCCTATCTCTTAACCCAGCCCTATTAAAGTGTCCGAGGCCATATTTAATGTATGGGTGAATTATAGATAACGTTAATGCCAAAATATTATTTCAGCGCAATTTTTTTTATAATTTTTAGTAAAAACCAGTAAATTTTTAGTAAAAAGAACACCAAATTTCAACTTTCTAGATCAAAATTGAAGGCCCAAAAAGTGAGAACAGACGGACATGATTCAATCGAATTGGCTGTTCGTACTGATCATTTATATACATACATATATACCTTATATGGTGTATCTCTATTATTTTTCTATGTTACAACAAACTATGTATCAAACTTTATATACCCTATAGGATAAGTTTATACCTTATATACCTTTATACCTAATAGTAAAAAAGAAAACAGTAATGTATAGAATAAAACATCGAAGTAATTTTACTTCTCGAAACCTTTATCGAAGAACTTACCTGTAAATTTGACAAAGCTGAATTTCAAAATCCGCCAGAATTTCTAGAATTTTTTCTTTGAGGAATTGCCCCGTATGACGCTCAAATAACTGCACCATTCCTAACGTTTTTACGGCAATATTCATTGAATTCGCCTTAAGTTCAATAAACTGTAAATTTACACCAAGAATTGATCATCTATTCGAGTGGCACTATCAATTTTCAAAGACAGAAGTCTACCTTTTACACTCCTTCGAATTTCATTTTTTAAAGACTGAACTTTCAATTCAACAAACTCCATGATATTATGTGAGGATATTGGCGAAATGCCCAAACCTGCATATATTGGGTTAGCTATTTCTCTAAATCCTTCACTGTCTAAATGTGTAAAAGGTCTTCCATCATTGGTAACTATTTTAATTATTGCATTAATAAAATCTTCCTTGTTCACTTCCAAACATATTTTCACTTTCTTTTTAGGCAATTCTTCGGAATTTTCTATGCTGTTTTTTATAACAGTATTTTCCAAAATGTCCTTGTGTTTTACCTCTAAATGCCTTCTTAACCCTTTCAGGACCGAATTAAAGGGGAAGACCTTAAAAAATATTTGAGTTCATATATATGTTAATATGGCCTCAAAGGGTAACTGGTATAAATTTCAATGTCCTGAGTATCCCAGTTCGTCCTTACTGAAATGTTGCCTATAGGCAACATTGGTCTTAAATGGTACATTTGTTAGAATGAGTATACGCAATATGTTTTGTTTTTTAATTCAATGTATTTATTTTAAAATTGAAATTTTTTATTCAAATATTAAGTATTATTTTAATACATGTTTAAGTGTGGTAAGATACAAAACAGTTTTTTTGTGGATTTGAGCAAAGATAAACTTGACACTTAAAACATTTCGAACGTGGAAACCCCGTCTTGCATAGTCTACACCTACCTTTTGAACCCCATTGAATCCAATGCTCCATTTTGTCGTATCTTATTGCGTTTACAGGATCCGGAGTGAAAATCCTCTTTGGAGTAGAAGACTCGGATACAGGTGGTGAATTTGGAGCTGATGAGCTTGGCGACGAATCAAGTGAATCAAAATTAAAAGTTAACTGGGCTGGACGACCTCTTTTTCTTGAGGGAATTTCAATATTAGACTGAAGGAGTTCATTGGCAATATCTAATTGAAAATTTATAAGGGCTATATGTTTTTCATTATTGATAGAGCACTTTAGATCCCTGCGATATAGTATCCAACTATTAACCACTGCCAAATTCATGCACCAAAACATAATTCGCGTATACCACTTATTTGTACGGTGGTTTATTCTATATAGTTCTAATAGCATATCCGACAAATCAACACCGCCCATGTGCTTATTATAGGATTCAACTATAGCCGGACGTGTAATTTGTATATTTTTTTTCTCATTTCGGCACCATCGAGTGCATTGAGTGACGGGTTGATCTGCAATGTAATTTGAAATCAATGTGACACTTTTATTGTCAAACCAGCGGGGCAAGCAACCAATTTGTGTGAGGTCTCAACTTTCAAATCATAAGATCCGCGCCCTTCTTTAGCCAAGTTTTTTTCCGATTTGAATAAACAATTTTTTAAGCGGTTGTTGCGAATCGTCCCGACTGCGAGGATGCCTTTTTCTTTTAAGGCAATCATCAAACTTACGGATGTAAACCAATTATCAAAAAAAATTTTAAAGTTTTGATTTTCTGGTATATGAGAAGTCAAATGAAGGACAATATCTGACGATATGCCTAATCCAAAAGTATCACAGGTCCCTCCATCAACATAGAGGCAAAAATCATGTACCAAACCAGTTACGCCAGCCATTGAAAACATTTTAAAGCCCCACTTATGTGGCTTTTTGAGAAGATATTGCTTTAAGTTATGTTTGCCTGCAAGAGAAACGCTTTTCTATAGTATAAATATGTTCTATGACAGCATACATACCCTTAAAAGGAATCATTTGCTCATCAACGCTTAAAAACTCCTCTTTTTCGAGGCTATTGCATATATTCTTCATTTTCGCCAGTAAAGGCCGGATTTTATATAATTTGTCATAATTTTCTGCACCTTTCTGAGGTTGATGAAGGTTATTATTGAAATGAAAGTATCTTTTAATTTTTTCGAATCTTTTTCGTGGCATTGAGTCGGCAACTGCAGGCAGCCTAAATTTCGATGACCATGCCATTCGCCATAGAGGTATTTTGACTACACCCAAATATAGCAACACTCCCATAAAACGTTTGATTTCGGTTACATTGCACTTAAGTTCCACTCCATCTTTTTGAAACGCGTATAAATTACGAGTTTCGCTACAGATTTTCTGCAATATTTCTTCATCGAAGTACATAGAAAAATATGTTATTGGCTCCTTAGTTATTGAACCATTGACACAACTTTTCCATGAATTGTTTGCTTCTTTTTCATCAAACTCTTTTTTTCTCCATCTCAAAGTGTCTAGTTTTAAATTTTCAAAAATTGTCTGCACCGTTTTATCACTTAGCTCGTCTTCATTGCGCTCGCCATTAAACTCCTTCAGCAACTCATGTTCAATTGTTTCGCCTTTTAAAATGCAATTCTGGATTGTATCTTCGATAAAACTTTCCAAAGTCTCAAGGGAGTTATTTTCCTCCTCCATTCCTCCATCGTTCTCATCTTCTGAGTTATCCCAATCAAATTGGCAAATTCTTTCAATTTCCAATTGCGTTAAACCTTTGGGACGCATATCTACTCTAAGAAAAATATTTGAAAATGTTTGTACCACTCAAGACCAATGTTGCCTACAGGCAACACTGACTTTGAAAAATTCCTAAGACACAACTAAGCAATTTTTCTTTAAAAATTAATGTTTCTAATGTCAATTTACCTTTTCTGAATCAATTAACAAAATATTTTTGCAAATCGAACTGATGTATTTCGATTAATTTAATTGAATTCACTAACACTTTTCGCTGCAATTTTTACAGCACCTATTGTCGCAACGAAATCGACAGAAATACTAAAAGCTCAAAGCAGCTGGCAAAATTGTTTGTGCATAAAAATGCACAAAACAGAACAGCTGATTAAAGAAAAGCAAACCGAATTGCAAAAAGAATACGGTAACGGTTGTTTTGATATTATAAGTCGTTGTTGCCTATTGGCAACATTGGTCCTGAAAGGGTTAAATTAGTTAAATGACGCCCACGCAACTCCAAATCACAAACATTGCACTTTGACTTTACTGTACTCGCATTATATTGGAAAAAGTTTCTAATTGTATTATCTGGTTTTCTGCCCATAGTCACTTCAACTTGCACTCACTTCCACTGAACTTTATTAGACGAATGTTTGTTAAGTGCTACACAATAAATGACTAATCAAACCACTAATCTGCATTTCCGTATACACGGCTTGCTAACTAAGCGACAACAGTAAATGCAATTTATTTTTTTCTCTCAGTGATATATCTCATTGATTGACCAGAACCTAAAAAAAAAAAAGTTAGGGTTTCTCTCCGACCAAGAGCGAAAAAAGTACGGTAAAACAAATCAGTTATTAAGTGATCTTATTTTATAATCTCAACAGCAGAGAGTAATTTAAAAACCTTTGAAAAGGTTGAGAGTAATTTTCGAGCTCTGCTTACATATATATGGCAAAATATTTTCGATTGCATAATTAAGATGTTTTATTCTGAAGTACTCGTACCTACATTCGCGACTGAAAGAAAATTTCTTTGGTTTTTCTTTCGGAAGGTATGTCTTTTGATATACATACAGTAGACGCTCGGAAATTAGAACCACTTTGTTTTTGGGGTAGTTCTAATTTCCGAAATGTTCTAATTTCTGGACGGTTTTTTTTGACGTAAATAATAAAAATAAGAGTTAAGCCACTTCCAAAAACTATGTAAAAACATTTTTTTTTTTGATTTATTTTCTTATTTTATTTAAAAACATAACAATTCAATGTTTTTAAATTCAGGATAAGAGCTCTGTTCAAAATTAATTTTTGTTTAACATATAATCAGTAATATTTGTTTGTTTTTTTGGTTTCTTTAAATCTAATATAACAATATCGTTCCGGAGGTCCAAAAGATTGGCCATGTGCTTACTGGAAGACAATTCACTCTTGTTGCACCAATTTATTAAATTGTTAACGCTTTCAATAGCTATAGCATTTGAAATAACTGGTGTGTCATCAACAACGTCGTCTTCACTGCTATCAGAAAACTCATCACCGCTACTTAGGTCACCAGTTCCGTCTTCAAACACATCTTCATTCCATTTCTCGATGTCATCAATACACATGAAACTGTTTGGATCAATTTCTGCTAAAAGAGTTTGATTTATTTGGAGAGCTTCATTGCAGTCCTCATTTTTTTTAAGCAACTGTGCTAGTGGCACATCATCATCGTTGTCGTATTGGTCAGAGTCCCAATTTAACAACTTTGACCAAGAATTTCTCATCACTGTTTGCGTCATCTCATCCCAAGCTTGTTTCAGAAATATTATTGCCTTTCGGATGGAATGGGATTTCAACAGACTATTCAGTGCACCACCTTCAGCTATTATTTCAGCAAGTAACTTACTTCTGTAAGCAAGTTTTGTCAACTTTATGGGATTTTGATCCATTGGTTGCACAGCTGCTGTCACATTTGGCGGCAAGAAATATGCAACTATGTTGCCATCTTTGCTTTGAAGATTCTCAATTGGTGCATGAGCGGAACAGTTATCAATAAGCAAAAGAGCCTTCGGAGGCAAGTTATTTTTTTGAGAAAACTGGATGACCTGTAAACAAAAATATATTTTAAAATTAATGAAATTAAAAGCAAAATTATTTCTTCTTACTTCATTAATAAATATCTTGTGAAACCAATCATGAAAGATCCGAGACGTCATCCAAGCATTTTTGGAAAAGTCGTAATGAAGTGGATTATTAAAACCTTTGAAGCACCTGGGATTTTTGGCTTTTCCAATAACTAAGGGCACTAATTTGTGAGAGCCATCAGCATTTGAACCAAGTAAAATTGAAATTCGTTCTTTTTGAATTTTGTATCCAGGCGCACTTTTTTCACAAGCAGAGACATATGTTTTATCTGGTAGGCAACGATAAAATAATCCGGTTTCGTCCACATTATATATTTGCGACTCCATTAACCCCATCTCAGTGACTTTTGCATTAAATGTGTGAACAAATGGAGTGATCGAGGCAATATCACTAGAAAGAATCTCGCCACCAATTTTTAAAAAACGAATGCCGTGTCGCTTTTTAAATTTAGTAAACCATCCATCGCTTGCTCGGAATGCATTTTCATTTTTATCGGGGTATTCTTCACCAAAAATTTGTTTAGCTTTTGCCTTTAATATTGTTCCTGTCAATGTACACTTTAAAAACCACTCATAAAGACGACTTTCCATTTTCGGATATTCGGCACTATGCATAGTTTTATTTGATGCTTCCTGATAAGTGTTGGAAACAGCATTTAATATAGATGATCTATTTGACTTGATATAGCTGATGGCAGATTTGCTCACATTGAAATCTAGCGCTAGACGATTCCCTTGAACTCCTTTGTCCAGCTTTTCCAATATCTTTACTTTGGTTTCCAAAGATAAAGTGTTTTTTTTACGTTTATTTGACATTTTTAGTAAGTTATTTTTAGTTTTCGGTAGAGTCTACCAAAATATGTCCACGCGTATCAAATTTCACATACGAACGACAAAAACAATAAAAACATGGCAAAACAAAAACTAAAAAGGAATTAAATATATAACTTGGGGATTCCCCCTTTCTATTTTACCTTTGTTCAGTGAAATAAAAACCAAGAATGGGAATTCCCTTGTGTTAAAAATTAAAAAAAAAAACGCTCAGAAATTAGAACTTCAAGTTCTAATTTCAGAGCGTCCAATGCATTAAAAAATCTGGTTCTAATTTCTGGATGTTCTAATTTCTGAGAGTTCTAATTTGTGAGCGTCTACTGTATTTAGCAATTGTTTTAAGTAACTACGACAATATAATTTTTCTTCATTCTTATTAAAGTTTTTAAAAACCATTCTTTCCATATTAGCCATCATTTCTTCATTAAGTTTTTGAAGAAATCCCTCCATCAGCTGATTAGTCCAAGTAAATGACGAACCTTTGCTGCATATCTTGAATAGATAAATCCGGATTTTTGATCCTGTGGCAAATGGAGCCTGCCAAATGCTCCAATCCATCGTACTGCAAAGATTCCAGTTCATCCGCCGTTTCTTCAGTAGTTGGAAAGTCAGGATTTAGTGTCATTAGAAGGGTGCTACTTAAATAGCCCATACCTTCCAAATCTGGTGTGTCATCTACTGAAGTATTGCCTGCGAAAAACACAAATAGTATATTGAGTTGCATTAAAATAATATATAATTACTTGAAGAAAAGAAACAATATATACAGTGACTCACATAATTGATCACATGTTTTCAAAAATAACAAAGTAAAGGGGTTTTCTTATAAAATAAAAATGAATAAACTCTTTGGGCTTCAATGTTAAAAAAAATCGAAATTGATTGCTGAATGCATGTTTCTGAAAAAAAAAAAACATTCATTAAAACAAGCATGTGATCAATTTTGTGAGTTGGACTTACTTTAAGACTTCATACTGTTTTAATATTTTGTGTGGCCTCCTTTAGCGGATAAAACACTTTTAACTCTTCTTGGCATGGAGTTTACTAAATTTGTGCATACCTCTGGTGAAATATTATCCCACTCAATCTGAACTCTGGACCATAATTCGTCCAGTGTTTTAGCCGCAGCAGTATACTTAGACAGTTGCCTTTTAATGTAGCCCCAAAGGTGTTCTATTGGGTTTAAGTCTGGAGATTGAGGGGGCCACTCCAAAACTTCAAACCCATGACATTCTAGCCAATCTTTTGTGATTTTGGCTGTGTGTTTGGGATCGTTATCATGTTGAAATGTAACGTCAAAAACCGATTTATCCCATTTTTGTAGACTAGGTTCTAGGCAAAATGTCAAATGTCTGTGTACATCTGAGCGGTCATCCGTCCCTCGATTCTCTTGCACATGCCTACACCATGAGATGGCATGCACCCCCAAAGCATAAGGCTACCTCCACCAAATTTGACCGTTTCTTTAACCAGCCTCTTTGAAAGTTGTTGTCCCTTCTTTTTCCATACCCATTCGCGGCCGTCTGAACCAAATCGGTTTATTTTGGTCTCATCTGACCAGTCTTAGCCCAGTCCTCTTCTGTGTATAATTTGTATTTATTAGCAAACGCTTTTCGGAGAGCCATGTGCCGTTTTGTTAGAAGGGGCTTTTCGATTTTAGCTCTACCCTTCAGGCCAGCTTTTCGAAGTACTCTTCTTACAGTTTCAGCACTAACAGCAACATTATCATTGGCTAATAATGACTGTTGAACTTCAACAGCATTACTACACTCTCCCGAAAGTACTTGTCGTACAAGTTTTCTTTGACAAGGCTGGGATAGGATTTGTTTTCTTCCACTTGGGTTTGTTTTAATCTCCAAGTTTAGTGTTTTTTTTAGTTTGCTGATGAAGCCTACAGAACATTTAGATTTTTTTGAGATTTCTCGATGACTTAAGCCTTTTTTAAGTCGTTTTCAATCCCTTTCTTTACGTCGGGTTTTATAGCTCTCATCCTGTAAGTCCTTCTCTTTTAAAACTTGATAATTTGATCAACTAGTGGAAAAACCGTAATTTATTAATTTAAATCACACCTATCAATGCTGTAATTTATTTACTTATTTACACTTGGAAATTAATTTTTGTAATACAATAAGTTCTGTACCTTTTAATTACAAGAATATCAAAACTCACAAAATTGATCACATTGAAAGTCCAATTAAATCGGCTGTAGATCTCCTTTGCAGCACAATACTTTTCCGATAACTGCAACAAAATTGCCAGTTGCGTAAATATCAGACTTTAACATATAAGTAATCGAGTAACGGAACTTAACAACGGCGAGATAAGAGTGCAATGCAGAAATATGAAACATGTGATCAATTATGGGAGTCACTGTA
This sequence comes from Volucella bombylans, assembly GCA_949129095.1. Lineage (NCBI taxonomy): Eukaryota > Metazoa > Arthropoda > Insecta > Diptera > Syrphidae > Volucella > Volucella bombylans. The sequence goes on from OX422141.1 coordinate 170,539,275, forward strand.
TGTAATTTTCATTAGTAAAAATTACAGCGGATAGATCCTTTAGGCTGTCCTTGCCTAGGATGCCATGAAATGATTTTAAATTTGGCATGGGGAAAAATTTAATGTTAGTTTCTAGTCCGAAAAGACTAAGTAGAGTGTGATATTTAATTTCTATATTACCGGCTATTGAGTTTGCAAAAAAGGTTTTGATTATTAGGAATAGGGTTTTTTACAAGACTTGTCTGCAAATAATTTTTGTTTGAGCCTGTATCTACCAAAAATTTGAGGATTCTGTTCTCTTCCGTCTTGCACTCGAAGTAGAGCTTGTCAACCTAAAAAATGGACGTCGGCAAAATCAATTGGAGCGCCTTCTTGATTTTGTTGAGGCTCTGTGTTTTCGTTCTCGATAGGAAGTTGATCGTTTAATATCTGGTTCTTACTCCTCCAAAGTCACAGCGTTATTTGTCAGATCAGGTGCGGAAGTATCTACGTGATAATTCCTCTGCATTTTGTTTGGTGGAACGTTTTGCTTAGGAGCCGGTGGCCAGTTTTTTCCTTGAGGACTATTGCCGTAGTTGATGTTGTTTGTCCTTATTGTAGTGGTGTCCATGGGTTCTCTTCTCGGAAGTGGATTTGGGACAGAATTAAGTTGAGTTTTATGTTGCATATTAGGAAACTGAGAATTGGTTGGGATATTTTGATGAGGATGCGATTGGTGATTTTGTTGGTGATTGGGTTGGTAATTAGGCTGGGTTGAGAATTGTTGGTGGTTTGGAGTTTGCGTTCTTTTACTTGTGGCAAATATACTAAATGAGGATAGAACTGTTGTTGCGGGTGTTGTTTACGAGGAGGTAATGGTGGTGCAGGATTTGGTCTTCTAGTTGTGGTACTATTATGAGTTGCGTGTTGTACTCTATAGTATTGGTTCTCGAGTTTTTGGCATAAATGAAGGGCCTGTGGTAAATCTGCAGGTTCCCTTATACCTAACAAGCGTGGTAGGTCTCCTCTTAGGCCTCTTATGAAGGTGTCTAAAGCCTTCCCTCTATATGTTTCGGTCAATTGATGCATTGCATCCGATGATACGTCCATGCTAGAGATCTTATTTAGTATGAGGGTGAGGTGAGAGTACACGGCTTGGTAATATTGTTCTAGCGTGTTATTACCTTGGACTAACGTTGTCAATTGGTACTCTAAGGTTCCCAAGTCACGTTTGTCCGCGTAGTGTACGGTTAGGCACTTGGATATGCATTGCCAATTAAGAGGAGTGTTGTATGATTCCAACACTGCATCTGCAGAACCGACGATTTTATTTCGGATGATATTAATGATTCCGAAATATTTAGGAGTTCCTTTGAGAGGTTCGTAAATGTTGAGAATTCTCTCGACACTTTTCCTCCATGAGCTGAATTCACCAGGGATTCCTGAGAACTCACGCAGACTTCTTACCACGTCGGGTATTTTGTCCAACTCTCCTAAATTCCCTAAATATTGTGGGTCAATTCCCTGTTCTGCTCCTTTGTAAAAGTTAGCATTAGGGTTAATTATCGACTGACTTATACACTGACTTAAATACACTCGCTTTGGCACACTCTAGCTACGATATTTTTTATAAGCATTTTAAGTTCAGGTGTAGCATTTACCGAAGGTGGTGGTTGGTACATATTGAGTTGGTGAGGATTAGGACTAGGATTTGGATTAGGACGATCCGAAGTAGATGGAAAGTTTTCGGGATTTAAAATTGAAGGATTCATTTTGAAGCGGGGTTTTTTTTTCTTTCGGAATTTTGAAAAGAATTATAAAATATACACGAATTTGAAAATTGAAAACGAATTTTAGATTTGTCAAGGAAAAGCTTAGGAAGTTGTATTCCTAATTTATTAAATGGGGTAACGAGTTCTGAATTAATTTCTAACCAGGCTTAGAGTTTACATATATGGGAATTTTTTATCGGCAATGGTCACTTTTCTTAATTAAATTAATCAAATAGACAGGTCACTTTCATATTAATAAATCATAAAAATATTTTTAAATTTAATTATTAGGGTTACTTTTTCTTAATATCTATTTTAAAATTTAATCATTTTTTCTAATGTGGGTTTTTCCCTTAATTTCTTAAAAACTAGGTCACTTTATCATATATATATGTATATGTTTCTTTGAGGGTCAACATGTTAGAATGGATGTGCAATTCTTTATGAGGCACATTATTATTTATTAATAAACCAAACCCTCGCTTTCGAAATTCTTGTAGCCCCCAAATTCACCATTGTTACGCTATATATACTTCCCGATCAACAATTCACAAAATCTGACATAATAAATATACTAAACCAAGTGCAAACCCCAGTGGTAATAGCCGGGGACGTTAACGCTTGGAGTGTTTTATGGGGATCCAAAACTACCAACTCGAGAGGCGCAGTGTGGGAAGACTTAATTTTAGAATCTAACCTCATGGTACTTAATGATGGGTCACCGACACATCTTTCCACTCACGGCACATTAACTAATATAGACATAACACTGTGTTCCCCGGAGCTATTCCCAAAAATATCTTGGCTTGTTCTGGACGACCTTTGGAATAGTGATCATTTCCCTATTATCACCTCAGTAATTCAGTAAATTTAAAATTTAAAACCGACCAAGCTAACTGGCCTTGTTTTACCAAGCTCATCTTAGACTATTTATCGGCACACCCTTCTTCACCAAATATCAACAAAGAGGCGGCTGTTTTTGTAAAAGCGATTCGAACGGCAGCAAATATCGCGATCCCTCAAAGCAACCCTTGTTCTCATAAAAAACGCTGTGTCCCCTGGTGGAACGGTAAATTAAATATCTTTAAGAAAAGAAAAAATGGCAGCTTGGCATTATTTTAAAAGATCTCCCAATCAAAATAACCTCATGTTATATAAAAAAGCCAATGCCAAATTTCGTAGAGAGGTTAAAAACAGTAAACTCCAAATCTATCAACAACTTACTTCTACCCTTTCTACCCACTCCACACCAAAATATATCTGGCATAGAATACGCTGTCTTACAGGACACTTTGCTCCTATATCCATTACTTCTCTCGAAACTCCCCAAGGTACGGTTATTTCTTCGGCAGATATCTGTAATCATTTTGCGTCTACCTGGTCTAACCAGTCAAGGGATGAACATTTTTCAACAGTTTTTAATAGAAAAAAAACAGCTTCATTAAATTTGTCAGTAAATCCCAATAACGTATCTCCAAAAGCTAAACTTATCGAAGTTCCGATCTCTACATTAGAACTTGAATCCTGTCTATCCAAGCTTAAAGGGAAAACTCCTTCTAGAGATGGAGTCTCATACCCTATGCTAAGGAATCTTTGTTGTTCTTCCAAATCCAGACTCGTAAAACTTTACAATAATATTCTCAACAGCGGGACTATTCCTCAACATTGGAAAGTTGCTACTGTCCTTCCACTCGCAAAACCAAATAAAAACTTAAATTCCTCAAATAGCTTCCGCCCGATATCTCTTATACCTTGTATTTCCAAAGTCCTCGAAAAAATTGTGGCTAATCGTCTTCTTTGGTTCATCGAGGCAAACAAACTTATTAGCCCAAATCAAGTTGGTTTTCAACGCAACAAAGGCTGCACAGACGCTCTCTTACACATGGATTTCTATATATCAAATGCTTTATCTTCCCGCAACCATGTTACTATACTCTCGTTGGACTTTAAAAAAGCCTTTGACAAAATCGGGATACACTTAATCCTCGAAAAATTAATTTCTTGGAAAGTTGGTCCTAAAATGTTTAACTTTATCAAATCTTTCTTAAGTAACAGAAAAATGTGTGTCAAAGCTAACAATAATTTTTCCTCCACGGTTCCTTTATTAAATGGAATTCCCCAGGGCTCTCCTTTGTCGGTAGTCCTTTTTATTATAGCTTATGATGACTTAAGCCGCATCATATACAGCCATTCAAAGCTTAATCACTGCATTTACGCTGATGACTTATATATTATGTGCAAACACAATGATTTATTAGAGTCACACAATTTTTTTTCCAACGCTGTCGAAGATATTATTAAATGGTCCGATTTCTCGGGAGCAAAATTAGCTCTCGAGAAATGTAAAACGCTACATATTTGTAGAAAGAAGAATTGTTGTGGCCTAGTCTTAAAAATTAATAACAAAAGTATTGAAAATGTTACCTCGTTGACTATTCTAGGACTTAAGTTTAGTAATAGATATCTTTGGAAAGAACACTGTATAGATTTAAGAAAGAGCCTAGCTGCAAGAACCAGTATTGTTAAATATTTAGCTCAAAAAAAATTTAATACACATGTTACCACTCTATGTCAAATAACAAAATCCTTAGTCTTAAGTAAAATAGATTACGCATTGTTTATCTACGGTAGCGCATCTAAGAGTACACTCAACGCCATCAAAACTCCATACCATCAAGCAGTTCGACGCAGTCTCAACGCCTTTCCAACTAGCCCGATCAAAAACATGTTAGCAGAAGCAGGTCTTCCAAGTATAGAAGAACGCATTGTACATTCAACGGCCAAACTGTTTCTGAAACTTGCCTGCTCAAACTCGATCATTGACAGCGAAGTTTACTCTGTGATTAACAACAGTAAATCAAAACGAATCGAATCAGCCATCTCCCGCTCGCTACGTTTAATAGAGGATCTTCAAATTCCTATAAGAAGGATACATCGGTACAGATCCAAGTTTCCCCCGTGGTCGTTAAAGAAGAATTCTCTGGACATGTCGCTGGCTCCAAATAACAAAACTAAAACTCCAGACGCCACATTCCAGAAACTGTTCCTTGAGATTTCTGCAGAATTAAAGAATAGAGGCTGGACTTTAGTCTTCACAGATGGCTCCAAAACTAAATCTGGTGCCTCTTTTGCTTCCACATATGTAAATGGCAATCTCATCAAAATAGGCATTTTAACACAATCTGTTTCTATATTTACCGCCGAAGCTGTTTCCATCCTTGAAACTCTGACCTTCCTTTCGAACAAACAGGGGAAATATACAATATGTTCCGATAGTCTTTCGGTACTAAATGCAATAAGTAACCCCAACTACAGAACCGAAGTGATTGACAAGATTAGAGACTATCTAATAAGATTCCACAACAAATTTAGACTTATGTGGATACCAAGCCATGTTGGGATTTTGGGAAATGAGCAGGCCGATGCTGCCGCCAAATATGCTCACAATAGCCCAGTCTTCCTTTTCCAACATCTCAGCAAGAAGGACTTATCAAAGGAAATAAACCTCAAACTAAAGGCACAATTGCTAACAGATTGGTCCCATTACAAACACCACTACACTTTAATTAATTCGGATAAGTCCTTCCCTAACTACCCTGCTATATCACGACCATCAATTAAATTTGTCCGACTACGGCTAGGGCATACCTGCACAACCCATCAACATCTCTTAAAAAAGGAAACACCACCAACCTGCCCCACGTGCTCTCTAACGCTCGACATGATGCACCTACTCCACACGAATCGTTACGGGACCTTTCACCGGAAAACATTAACCGTATCTTTAATATAATCAAAATATGCAATTTGAATATTTAAACCACTAAGATTTCAATTAAAGCCGATAGCCACTGCAGCTAGTGCTTATTAGTTTTAGTTAGCATTTAGTTTGAACTAATTGTTAATAAATAAATAATAATAATAATAATAATAATGTTTCTTTGAAATTTGTATTCTTAGTTAAAATATTCATATATTCGCGCAATTTTTCTTTAAAATTTTAATCTTAAAACTATGCTTACACTAGGGTCAGCACAGCGAACATCCCACGCTGGTAGAGTCGGTATTCGTCCTTTTCGCCTTCTACTTGGGTACCTTGTCCACACTCCCTCGCAGTCTTGGAATCAAATGATGTCCAAATGATGTCGGTGCTTATTTGTGGGTGGTGGACCAAATATCGGCGGATCGCGAGCTATTTGAGGTCTTTTGCCTCCGCACGTACACGAACTTTTTTTTGAACTACTTAAGGTCACTAAGTCCGCATATTTATTATTATGAGTTCACTGCATTGGGCCAACCACGTTGGGCGCCAGTTAAACTATTTTGAGTTCTTTTTGAATAAAAAAAAACTTTATTAATTTTACTTTACCGCTTCACGGTCATTTAAGAATTTCTATAATCTTAAAGGTAACTTCGCGTTTCTGTATCCAGACGCTAAATCAGCAAAATTGTGTTTGTTCACTCAGGAGTCATGTCCGGGATGTGGCTGCATGTGCAAGGTGTTATGTTATTATGTTTGCAATTTCCCGTGGGAACATTATCATGGGGTTTTTGCGTGATCATCTGATTCCACCTTTCGATCAAATCGTTTCGCAAAAATTCTCTAGCTTTTATGGATTTTTGTATTTTGGTTTTTAAATCTGATTTTGTGAAAATGTTGAAATTGAACACTGGTGCATATTTGGCCCGTTGAGCAGCACGATCTGCATTTTCATTACCTTGTATAAGTTAAAACATTTAAATCGAATTTGATTAAAAAAATAATATTTTATTTTTGAGGTTTTACCTCTTTATTGTTTCGAATCTATTACAAGACTGAAGTTACTTAATTCTAACATTTTCCTTTACACCTATCTTAACCTAATGTGGAGCATTGCATACGTGAAGGAATGTGTTGGAGTCACCAGGTTCTGTGTGGGAACAGTGGAGTGCATCTCGGGTGATGGAATGCATGGGATGATCTATGGGGTGTCATGTGCCGACGAGTGTCTTGCACTTGTAATGTGTTTGGATGCGGACGACCGGATGCTCGTGGGAGGTGGACTGTGTCTGGTGAGCGATATAGTCTGATGTTTCGAAGAATTCGCGTATGTCGTGTTAACTTATATTAGTGTGACCGGGAATCCACATTAATTTCAGTTTGTTAGGGGATTTGATGAGTTTATTTCGGATATCGACGATGAGTAAGTTCGGTGTTGTTGTTAGGGTTGTTTATGGCTTTGAATACAGAATGACTGTCAGTACATATTATGAGTTTACCGCGGCTGTTAAGAGCTTGATTTGAGGCTTCGAAGATTGCAAAGGCTTCGGCTGTGAAGATAGATGCACAATCGGGCATGATTCCAATACTAAGGATGGTACCATTCTCCAGTGTGACAGCGAATGAAGTACTTTCAGTTGACTTAGATCCGTCGGTAAACAACAATTTCCATCCCTCCGTTTTAAGGTCAGAGGAAATGCTGACAAACAAGGCCTGATAGACTGCATTGCTGGTTTTGCATTTTTTGTAATCCGCAAGTGTCGTTATTATTGAGTCCGGTCTTATGAACCATGGTGGAAATGTTGGCATACCGTTTCGTGGCCGCTTAGTAGGGATTTCAAATTGTGAAGCTTTGTCAAGGATGATACTAATTGCAGATGGAACTTTTTTCTTAATTTTGTGGCCTTTTGAACACAATATATCCTTGTTGATCACAGGATTTTGCGAGAAGACCAGCTTGGGTACTAATTTCAAGGTAATAGCGTCTTTTCTTTCTTCTCTTGTGGGAAGTCCGGCTTCTACCAAGATATTTTTGATGTGGGTTGTAGGGAAGGCGATGATTTTTAAAGTTGATTTTGGGTAGTTGCCGTAAACCGATAAACCATAGTCAATCTTACTGAGAACTAACATTTTAGTGATAGATGATAAGGAGTTAATATGTACACTACTTTTTTTTACTACATAAATAATATTGGTCTTCCCAGTTAGGCTTTTCTTAAGATCTATACAATATATTTTTTATTAAAAACAAGTCCTAGAATAGAAAGGTTATCAACGTTTACAATATTAATATTATTATTATTTAAAATTAATTGAGGACAGGCAAGCCTGCTGCATACATGTAGTATTTTACATTTATTTATAGAAAGCTTTGCGCCTGATATCACTGTCCAATCTAAAATATCTTTAAGAGCGTAAATAAATAAATTCTTACAACTGTTTAAATCATTGACTTTACAAAGAATGTACATATCGTACGCGTAAATGCAGTGATCTAATAATTTATATTTCGATATTATGGTCGAAGGCTATTATAAAAAGGACTACCGATAAAAGGGAACCTTGTATATCGTTATGTAAAGGAAATTGCTTTGAAAAGCGATTATTTATATTTGTATAAAATTTTCTGTTTGTAAGGAAAGATCTTACATACCCGTAAATTTTTTTTCCAACACCCCATTCTTTTAGTTTTTACAAAACAACGTGTTTTTTTTTATATATATATAATGAGCGCGCGCTTAAGGGGTTTGAGTACCCTTAAGGTGATTGTACACAGCGCGGGCAAAGGAAATTTAGGGAGGAAGAAAATAGAGGTACCGATGTACATTGTTTTTAAATGTTTGCAAGTTATAACGACCAGGAAATATAGAGATCGGCAGGGCATTCCATAAGCGAGTTGTACGGCTTAGGAACGAATCACGATATTTTAGAGTACGTACGAAAATGGGCTTGAGGGTATACTGATGAGCATTCATAGCGAGACGGGTGTTACGGTTGAAAGTTTGAATGGGCGGAATGTTACTGGCGATTTCAGTGGAGCACTGGTGGTGGAAATAGCGATAAAACAAAGTGCGACACGAGACATTTCGTCGGTGTTCGAGGGTGTCCATTGATTGACTGATATTAGTATCGCCAATAAGTTTTATCGCACGGTTTTCAATCCTATCTAGCAGGTGCAGAGACGTTTTAGTAGCACCTGACCAGATGTGGGAGTTGTACTCCAATTTTGGGCGGATGAATGCCTTATATATTGAGGCCAGATCAGAGGGGGTAAAATATTTCTTACATCGCTTGAGGAAACCTAGACATTTCGCAGCATTTTTGGCGATATCAAATATGTGGTCATTCCAACGTAAGTTGTCATTGACACACATACCGAGAATGGAAAGTTTTCGGTTTCAACGATGCAAGCGCCATTCATAGATAATGGTTGGGTGCTTAAATTTCGCTTTAAAGACAGCAGACAGCATTGTGTTTTTGAATCATTAAATTCCACTCTATTGATAGTTTCCCAATTGGTTATGCTGTTGATATCGGAATTTAATGAGCTTAGCATACGCTGCCGTTCTTGTACTACAGCCGAAGAGCAGGGCCGTGAGTCCGGGAACGAATATGAAAAGCAGAGAGTACTGTCATCAGCAAAGGAATATATTGGATTAGAAGTAGCAGACAAGAGATCGTTAATGAAAATTAAAAAGAGTGTCGGTGACAGAACAGAGCCCTGGGGCACACCAGCATTTATTTTGTGAATATCAGACTTGAAACCGTCCAAGACAACTTGAATTGAACGTTCCGAAAGGTAGTTTCTAATCCATTGAAGAAGAGAGTCGTCGATCCCAAATGCACGCATTTTCGACAAAAGAGCCTGATGCCAAACTCTGTCAAATGCCTTAGAAATATCAAGTGCAACTATCTTGCTTTCGCCAGATTGATGTACGCTTTGGTTCCACTTTTCGGTGAGACATGCCATCAAATCAGCAGTGGACCTGTTGCTACGAAAACCGTACTGCCGGTCATTGAGAAGTTTTCGTGTTTCGAGATATTTCATGAGCTGACGATTTATCAGTGTTTCCATGACCTTGGAAAGAAGGGACGTAAGTGCAATGGGTCTGTAGGAGGAGAGAGAAGATGATTCGCCTTTTTTAGGGACGGGCTGGACAAATGCAGTTTTCCATCTGCTCGGGAAGAGTCCTAAAGTGTAGGATTGTTGAAAAAGCTTACGCAGTGGTTTTGCCAGCGAGGAAGAACACCTCTTCAGAAGAAGGGGAGATATACCATCTGGACCAGCGGATTTATGTATGTTGAGATCTTTAAGTACTCTTGCTACTACACGAGTGCGAAAGTAGATTCGTCCCATCGAAGATTCGACGCACTCAAGTGTAGGCGGAGACAAAGCACAATCTGGGAGTGTTGAGCTGGCCGCAAAGTGTGCAGCAAGCAGATTGGCCTTATCCAAAGAGCTGACAGCTGGAATGTCATTGTAAATGAGCGTTGGGATGGAGGATGAGGCGGAATTTCTAATGTTTTTGACTAATTTTTTGCCTCAGTTTTTGGTCATATAGGAATTTCACACGCTTAAGAAAGGCGTTGCAGTCATTTCTGGCTCTTTTGAACTTTTTTCGGTTTTCCTCTATCGGGTTGGTCTTGTAGGACCGAAAAAACATTTCTCTAACCCTGACGGCCTCTTTACAGCTCGAGACGTACCATGCCTTTTCTTTTGGTTTGATACTCTTCATCCGATGAGGAATAAAGGATCTCATTCCAAAGAGAATGGTGTCTGTAATCATATCAGCAGCGGCATCCACATCGTTATCGAGGAAGCATAACGACCAGTTAAAATTCCTAAAGAAGCTGTTAAGACCGCTCCAGTTGGCTTTCTCGTATTGCCATACGGTTCTTTTAGGAATTTTTTCTCTAACTGTGTGGTCGGTGTACGAGAAATTAGCTGATATGACACAATGGTCCGACGAGCCTAGAGGGGAGAGCACATCAATGGTGTACTTATCAGGGTGAGAAGTTAAAAACAAGTCCAGGGTGTTGGCGGTATGACTATCAACGTATGGTATTCGCGTGGGCTCATTTACAAGTTGCGTTAGGTTGTTTTCCGCAGCGAAAATCTCAACACACCGTCCTTCGGGTGTCGGGTGTCCAGAATGTCGAAGCCACCCAGAATTGTGTATATTGAAGTCGACCGTAATAACGATTTCAGTATGAGGATACAGGGATACAATTCTTTGAATGGAATCAGACAGCGCATCAAACTCGTTAAAAGTCGAATTGCTGTCCAGTTTGGGGCTTCTGTAAATAAAGCAGTAGTGGATAATTTGCTTACGGATATGGAATTTTAACCACATGAAGTTGAATTCCGGATTGGAACATGGATCACATTGTGGTGGAGTTTGGTAAGCTACATCACTACGCACATAAATGGCGAGACCGCGGTAAGAGAAGAATAATGGCACTAGTTCGTAGCCAGGCAGCTTCAGATCAGAATGATCTGAGAGGTGTGGGCGGGGATCTACCTGTGTTTCACTAAGTGCCAAAACAGCTGGTCTGTACTTACAGACGTGGACGTACGCAGAAAAGTGATTACTTTTTAGCCCGCGTATATTGGCTACGTCTACCCTGAATTCCCTAGTCATAATCACAGACAAACACAGAAAACACAAACACCGACGATACTAAGCAAGGCTGCGAAGTGAAAATTCTAATATTGATTTACCGCTATTCCGATAATCCGATCTTGTCGAAGGCTTTTTCAAAGTCTAAGGTAAGAACAGATACATGGTTTTTTGCGGATATTGCTTTCGAGGTATAATAGTCAATATGCAAGTGAGCGTCGACACATCCTCTATTCGCTGTGAAGGCAACTTGGTGTGGGGAAATTAATTTTTTTGATTCAGCGAACCATAAAAGGCGCTTAGCTACAATTTTTTGTAAAATTTTAGATATGCAGGGGATCAGCGAGATTGGTCGATAATTTTCCACCAAATCGATATCTTTTTTTGGCTTAGGAATGGGGATTAATGACATCCAGGTTTGTGGAATACTTGCTGAATCAAGCACATTATTGTATAATGTAATTAACCGCTGTTTAACTTCAATTGCCAAATATTTTAGCATTGGATAGGAAATCCGATCTCTTCCAGGTGTTTTACGAGTACTTTTGACTTAGTTGAGGCACACTTCGAAGTCGATGAGGGAAATTGGTTCTTCAATTCGTCTAGCAGCAGGATTATTTGCATGTAGATAACATTTGATAACTGAAACTCAAAATTTTGGAGCTATTGAAGTTAGAAGAAAAGTTGGTGTCATCTGAGAATCTGGACCAGGTTTCGGCAAAAAGGTTGCATACTCGTATTTTGTCTTTATCTATTATTATTTGGTTCTGAAACCTTATACTTTTAATAAATAATGTTGAACGATTTCCTGTCAACTGTCGAATGTTACGCCATATTTTGGCAGGACAAGAGCTGGGGTTGATGGTGGCTGTAAATTCTGCAAAGCTTTTTGCTTTGTTGTCTTTAAGCATTGTGCAAAATTTTGCGTTTGTTTTCTTATAAAAAATTAAATTCTGTTGAGTCGGCCTCTTTTGGGATTCTCTGAGAGCTAGCATCTTAACCTTCCGTAGTGTGGAAAGTTCGGGGCTCCACCAAGGGACAATTTTCTATTGTTTTTTTGTCCTGGAGTGGGATGAGTTTGGGGAATTGAAGCGTTGGCTGCCGTTCGTATGGCTTTATGCAACAACGCTGCTTCATTATTTGTATTTTTGGTGGGCATCTTATCAGAGTAGCATTTTGATGCTACTATTCAGCGACTCGACTTGTTCTTCTTCGTCGTCTGAATCTGAGGCTGCCAATGTGACGAAACTATTGGTTCCGTTTTTTTTCCGTTGAGGCGGCAGATAGGACAGGTCGCTTTGCAGTGCTGGGAGTTCGTTTTAGCTTCCTTCTCCTCTTTGCTGTCGTCTTTATTGATCCCTCTGCTGGGTTAGCAGTCTGTGCTGCGTAGTCAGACGATGACATCACGTCATCCACTTTGTCCGTTTTTTGTCGAGTGGGTCGCTCGTGTTTTTCCATCTCGTGATACTTTTACAGTATTTTAATGTTTTGGAAATTAAAGAAAAAAAAAAAAACAAAAACGACTTGGGGATATATCGGGGAGTTTGAACCCACTACCTCTGATACCGTGGCTTGGGGTAAATTTTATTTTACAGTTTAATTTTGCTTGCGAGCTCAAGCACTTCCTATCGCGACGAAAATGAGTGAGCGATTGTTAAGAATAAGAGTAAAATGTAAGTTCATCTAGGAAGAGACTCAATTGTCTTATGACTGGAATTCCTGAAGGAAACGGCTTCTGACTTATCTTTATTGACTTTAATACCCCATTTTTTATAGTAATCATTTATTTTTTCTAGGTGTGCCTGAAGATGTTGTGTCGTCAGCAAATAAAATGGCCTTAGAGACAGTTCGATTATTTGTAAAAAGTTTGTGTGGAAAATCATAAAGGAAGATGTTATAAAGATTTGGACATAAGACTAAGCCTTACGGGACTCCTCTCTTAGTTACGCAATTCTCTGATTTTGTTTGCATTATTTGAGTAAAGAAGATTATATTTGTGAGGAAGCTGCGAATGATGTTGACAAGATGGGGTGGGTATTCAAGTTGGTGCAATTTATAAATTAGTCCCTCTCTCCACACTCTATCAAATGCCCTTTCGACATCTAGTGAGCAGGCTGTAGTGCATTTTTTACTTCTCATGTTTATTACTATATCGTTATGGAGTTTTAGTAGAGCATGCACAGTAGAATGTTTTTTGTGGAATCCGAATTGATAATCCGGTATGAATTGGATATTTTCTTCTGTATGCATCTCTAGTTTGTGTAGGATAACGCTCTCTAATATTTTTCCGACATTTGACAGTAAATTGCTCTGAAGTTGTTAATGTTATAGTTTCGTGGCTTTTTAATTATTGGGAGTATTTTAGCTATCTTCCATGCGTCTGGGAAATATGCGTTGTTTATACAATTATTATATATTATTGTCAAGTATTTCACCGCTTCGGGAGATATTTTTTTAAGTATGAAGTTTGAGATGTTATCAGGTATGCTGCAATTGGACTGAGAGCCGAATTATCATAGCTAAAATTGAAGATTCTAGGAGGTCTATACTCTGTGCTCTTTGAATGGTTTCATTTATTTCCTGTATGAGTAAGGGTTCATTGGCTTGGGGACACCCTCTAAAGGTTTCTGAATAAAATTCTTTAAATGCCTGCACTTTTTCAGTTTCATCAGTAATTATCGTCTCACCAATTGCTTTTTCGCAGAGGAATTGCTTTTTTTTATTTAAAAGTCTACCTACTTCTTTTAATGCAAAAGGGCCAGGTTTTATTCGAGAGAGTTTTTGACGTACCCAAATTTTTATTTTATCTTTGATAATTTTTTTGAGCAGAGAGATTCTAGTCGATAATATTTTATAAACTTCCTCGACTCGGTTGAATGCTCTGTGAAATGTGACTTTTAGTTGTTTTTGCCATTGATGCTTGACTGCAAAGAGGGATTTAATGTTATCTGGGATTTGGTCATATTTTTTGTATCTTCTTACTATTTTACATGTATGCGTGTCGATGGTGTCGGAGAGAATATTGGTGAAGAAGGATATAGTGTTGTCTATTTCTGTTTATGTCATTGAGATTGAGGGAGAGGGTTGTAATTGAGCTAGGGCTACGTCTAAGTCTAATCTAAAATTTTCCCAATTTCTGTTTTTAAATGAAGTTGAGTAGCATGGTTCTATTAATGTTATTGTTGCGTCCAAAAAGTCAATTGTGAGTTCAACTAAAAATGACAGTGTCCTGATAGCGTAGTTGCTATTGTTCGTCAGGTTAAGTATGTTTGGAGAAATTAAGAACTGGTCCAGGTAAGCTGAGCTTTGCGGAAATGATGGTGTCTGGGAAGTCAAGTTCATAATGTTAGGTGAATTAGTTTCTAGCCACTTTTGTCCATTTTGGTTCGTTATTGAATCGCCCCAATAGGTATTTGTCGCATTAAAATCCCCCCTATTACAGTTCCGTCAAATGTCTCTGCTAGTCTGTCTATTTTTTTTTTTGTAATTCCTCTATCAAAATTTGCGATTTGATTCCTGTGGGGAAGTATATTGAACCTAGCAATAGATATTTTGGCTCTTGTCCGGTACACCAATTTATTTTAATAAATTTACATGGGAATTTAGGATTGGCAATGTCCACTTTCCAGTATTTAGTGTTATCTTTTATAGCAATTGCCACCCCCTGAATTAAGGTTGTTTGGTACAAAGTTGTAAGAGTCAAATCTTACCTTATGGTTTCTAGAGAGGTGTGTCTCTTGGATAAATGCAGCTGAGCAGTTATTCGTGAGAAGGATTTTATTTAATTCCATCCTTCTGTATTTTGCTGTAAAGACTTTGTTAACAGTTGAATGCCCAATGGTAACCGATGTTATGATGGGGAAGTGGTCGCTATTGTGAAGATCATTAATGGTTTTCCAGGAAGTGGACGGAAGTAGTTGGGGTGAGCAGCAGGTGATATCTATGTGAGTGAGAGTATTGTGTGTGGAGAGGTGAGTTGGCGAGCCATCGTTTAAAAGAATAAGGGTAGTGCTATGAGGAAAGTCTTCCAAAATTGCACTCCTTGAGTTTGTAGAGGGAGATCCCCAAAGTATGCTCCATTAGTGGTGAATTGGTTTGGTTAACGATGTTGTGTAAATCGAAGTTTTCATTCGGAAGGATGTAAAGGCAAATGTAGATAAATTTTGATGGAAGTTCGAATTCATAAGCAATTGCTTGTAGGTTAGTGTTAATATGTAATGGGTTATGTAGAATATTTTTTTTTACGAGAAGGCCTATGCCCTGTTTAGATGTTGTATTTGTAGCACGATTTTGAAAGTATCCAACGCAATTTACTGGAGCTATTGGATTGGAATTGAATGGGCAGTGGGTTTCTTGGAGGGAAATTATATCAGGATTGTGCTCTTTAATCAAAGTATTAAGCTCGTCATAATTATTTTGCAGACCTTTTATATTCCATTGCAGAATACTGAGGGTCATATTTGGGTTTGACTGTCTCAACGAACTTTTATTGCGTGAAGCAACAAAAGAGTGATTTGAAGAGCAATAATTGAGTGTTTTTGAAAGTGGCTGAGCGTTTATAATGTTTGTGTTTTGTTAATTATTTATTAGGTGTCGGGTAGTTGGGTTGATGAGATTTTGACTCTGGTCCGATGTTGCATCGTTCAATTCCGAACCAGCAAGGTGATTGTATTGTGTTTTATCAATATTTTTATCTTGTGATATCGTCATCATTTAGAGTTGGTGTGATGTCATTGTTGTTATGAATTAAGGACTGAGTATGTATTTGTAAAGGTGCCTCGGAGAACTTTGAAAATTGATTGATGCGGGTTGAGGTAAAGTTATGAGTTAGGTTTGTGTTAGTAGCGGAGTTTGAGTTAATTTTTTGTTAAGGGGTTAGATACCCTTTTAGTGTTGCCAGGGCGCTGGCGGAAAGGTAGAAAGAGGAGAAAGGAAAATTGTTTTGTAGTGGTTTGAAACTCAGGTGTGTTTGGTTTCGATATTCACTCTCTGATTGCGAGAGATGAATGTTTGAAGTGGTGCAACTTACGTTTGACTTTAATGGAGAAGTGTGAGCGAATGCTTTATTTGGATGTTCGATGTTGTCAGTTGTATGTGGTTTGATTGAGTTTGATTTGGGTTTTGCGCATGTAATAGACGTTTGCTTGGATATATTTGGTTTTGATGTAGAAGAGGAAGGAGCGCAATGAGACTCTTTTAGTCCAGATGTAATGTGATCAATTAGTTGTGTTGGGTTGTTTTGTTTGACTTTTTCTGCAAACGAGTGAAGGCAGGATGTTGTTTGAGAGCAATTTTGGTCTCTATAAATACGTTTTGCTTCACTAACTGAGCATTTATTTATTGTTTTGATGGAGAGAATCTGTTTGGCTTGCTTGTAGGTGAAACGTTCCAGGCCAATCTTGACCATGTTTCATTCATTGAATTACAAGCGTTATTTGGATCTCTTACGCCATACAATGATGTTAGTTCTATTCTACTAGGGAGCAAAGGTGCTTCATTCATCAAACATGTATATGCTCTCAACCTAGTCATTTCGCCGAGCTGTTGCGTTGCAAACATCCATGATTCGTCTTCATTTCGGACAGTTTCGTTATTGACATAGAAGACATTGGATGGAGGAGTTCGTACTGTACATAGACTCAACTCATTTCCTTTTCCGGCCATGGCAACACTTCCAATCGCAGATTGAACATTGCTTGACACAAGTCAACTTCTCTTAAAAAGTAAGTCCTCATGTAGTTAACAAAAGTATCGGGCATGACATCCGTTGGATTAGTTAACAGTCCATCTTTAAATATAGCACCTGGGATTGGATTCCTGTTTATGAATATGTTCCTCAATTCAACTGGAACACTAGGATTGCTCAAGGCTGAAACAACTTCATACAAATTGTAGATAGTTATAAAGTAAGGATCGGGGATAGAGTAATGTCTTCGAACGATCTTAGTCGGAGTAGTACTCGGATCTTGCGGTGATTGTGGGTTGTAGTCGTCAACCGCTGGATCAGACACCACTTCATTGGCATCAGTAGTAATGACAGAGTCTGGAATAACAGCAATATGTTCGATTGCGTTATAAGTAAAATTTCCAACTGAGCTGATAGCATCAGCAACGAAAATTGAATTTCTATGAAATCCAAATGCCGCAACTCTTTGTTTTGATGTGGTTCTAAGCGCTTGGGAATGAACTGGTCCTGCTTCTACAAGCAGATTGTGTCTAGCTAACTGCATTAAAGACACTCTGTACAACTGGTGTATTGTTGCACGTAGAGGTAGCTCAATTCTAGATACGTTAAGTTCTGCTTCTTTATAGAACTGGAGTGTGTGAAAACCTATTCCACGAGTGGTGACCGGAACTACGTTCTTAGTAGTTACACCGGTTTGTGCTTGTTGTCCATAAGCATGAAAAGCAGCAAGAAGATTGGGTTGTAACTCTTTCTCTAGAGCTGATCTTCTTTCTCGACAAACAGCGTCATTCTTACTAGAGACGTAGTTGTCTACACGTTTATTGGAAGAACCTTTTCCTCTGAATCTTCGTTTTGGTACGTTACTACTAGTAGTAGCAACATTAGCTTTTGCCCAATGAATGGCGTAAGCAATCTTAATTATCTCTTCTTTACGTAGTTCTAACTTATATTTAATTTTTAACATAGAATCATTGTTATTTATCTCATTTTCTTTAAAAATTTTAATTATTTCATTAGTTATGTTAGTTTAGTTAGTTTTAGATGCATTTTATTTTCTTAACACTAACTCTTATATACTAACAAAAAAATGCTTAAATGCTAGCTTAAAATTACATATTTATATTTGACAGATCATTATTCTTGTTAATGGTCATTTTATTAATTACTAATTGATTATTATTATTTTGTAAAACACCATTCATTTATTCTGTTACAATTTCAAAGTCGTGGTGGTCCGGAGAACCCGCGATCCATTTCCACGCAGTGCCAATTAAGTCTATTGAACGTTTGCTCTTATTATTTATTCTAAGCCTATCTAAGTATGATTTAATTCTAAGGACTTCGTAGAAAATGATGTGGTATAGGGGATGGTTGGTTTTGGTGCTTGACCTTAATGTTACTTCCAGATTTTTTAGAGTTGTGTCGTAAGCCTCTATATCGATTAAGTGTATAATTTTGAATGAGCCGTTTTGGAGTTTTGCTCGTCCTGCGTCAATTTTGATCAGTTGGGAGTTGGAGTAGTCCAAGATTTGTACGCTTGCCATGCACAATGGCAGCAGTATCCTATTGAGAAGATTGATTTTTAATAAGACTTTTGTGTATGACTTTACCTGATTGTGTAATAACAGTGGAGTTTTTGTTTTCTAAAACTGTTTCTTTCTCTATATTATGGTGTAAGTTTATTTCCTAATCTATTATTAATTTTTACGTATATTTTTTCTCCTATTGCATAGTTCCTGAGTGCTGTTTTGCCTTTGTTGTGATACTTTAAGTCGGCTTAATTTTTTTAATATTATCCTGTCTAACATCTGTGGGTTTCTTCCCAGTTGTAGAATGTATGGAACTATTTTATTCAAAAATTGATCGATCTAATAGTTCTGAGAAGGTTGTATGGGAGTTTTCTGCTTTCAGGCAGCGAATTTGTTCTGAAAGGGTCGAATGAAACCTCTCCACTTGACCATTTGCAGAACTCGTGTGTGGGGGAACTATAAATACTTTAATGCTAAACATGTTCTCTAACATGAATGTTATTGAACTCGAATTAAACGACTTCGTTATCCATTATTACAATTTGTGGAACCCCGAAGGATAGGATAAGTTCTCTAAGAGCGGGTTTAATGTCTTCGGTTGCTCTTGTTTTCAATATTTTAGCTAAAGCATATTTTGAAAACTTATCTATTGCGGTAAGAATTATTTTTTTATCTGTAAAGTATATATCGATATGTATTATTTGGCCAGGATATTCGGGTATAGGGGTTGGTTGCAATTCAGGTTTACTGGGATGCCTATCGTACTTATGTTGCTTACATATTGTGCATGCTTTAACAATTTTTGATATCTTTGAGCTCATCTGTGGTAAATAATAAGTTTGTAAAATTTGTATTTTATTTTCTCAACCATTTCGATGTGCTCTGTTGTGTTCTCTTATAATCTCGTTCTCTTGGCTATTTTTGTCAGTGAGACCAGTAACCATTTTCCTTGCAAAGCGTGTTCGATATTGCCTAAAATGAGTTGGATAAATTTTTTGGATAATGCCTAATAGTCTTTCTACTGTCTTAAGTCCATTAACAACTGATGGGTTAAGGTACTGTTTAAAGATGCTAATGAGTTTCTCTTCGGTATATTCTGGTTCGGTTATTATATGACGGTGATAGGTAGAAAAGACAATTTGGAATAGATAAGATGAAGTGTTACCCATATTAAGAATAATCTGATTCTTAAAGACGTTGACCGGAGTATCCACTATCTGGATGAGATCTTGTGCAGAGCTTTCATCACTGTGCTGGGTGACTGTGAGGGAATTTATTTGAGAGTTTCTAGAAGGCCGTGATAGGGCATCTGCAACAACATTGGATGGATCTTCCAGGCTTGTACGCAAGTTCGTTGTTATACTCTTCAAGTATAGCCTTCCAACGTTTCATTTTGTTGTTGTTATTTTTGTGGCTCAAAGCGTATGTCAATGGCTGATGATCTGCGAAAATCTTAAATTTGGTTGAGCCATAATTCGGTTTTTGTAAGTGTCCGAGAAATAAAGGTAATTGGTTTGTCATCTTGTGACAATACGGCTCCTAATGCATAGTTGGATGCATCAGTAGTTAAGTGAAACTCTTTCGAAAAATCTGCATGACTTAAAATAACGTCTTCGGAAATCAAGGAATATTTGATTTTTTCAAATGCGTCGTTTGCATTTTCATTCAATTGGATGACGTAACAAATACGTATTTTCCGTTGTTAACGGAAAATGAGGCTTTCTCAATATCTTCCTCGTGCAGAGGTATTTGGTGGAAACCACTCTTGAGACCAAGCACAGAAAACTATTTGTTTTCCTCTAGTTGGGATAGAACTTCGATCGATTCGAGGATAGGGTAACGATCGGGTATCGTTACCGAATTAAGTTTTCTATAATCGACTACCATGCGGTACTTCTTTTGTCCTGAGGCATCAGCTTTTTTCGGTACAATCCATACCGGAGAATTATATGGAGACCGTGAAGGTCGTATAATTCCATCGTTTAACAATTCTTTTACTTGCTTGTCTATTTCCTGTTTTAGGGACATTGGATATGGGTAATATTTTGAGTATATAGGATCTGAAGTTGTGGTACGAATTCGTCCTTTAACTGTAGTAGTAAAGGTAAGTTTTTCATTTGGTTCAGCAAATAGATTGGGATATTTCATTGTGAGAAAATGGAGCGTATCTCAATGATTTTGTGTCATATGATCTGTTCTGACACTTATGTTGTGAATGGTTTCAGACACTTGTTGTTTCAATTTAACTGTAACATTATTATTGATTATCATCTAATTTTTAACCGAAAAGATGATGGCTGATAATTATTTAAGTGTATCATTTCCCAAGATGGCATGGAAAGATTTTAAAGAGGGTAATAGGAAAAATTTAATCGATTTCTCAATACCGAAAAGCTTAATTAATGTGTTATTTTGTTGGTTCCGGTGTCCACAAGAAATTTCAAAATTTTATTGTCATTCGTCTTGCACTCAAAGTACGGCAAGGACGAATTGGTTGTTCTAAAAAAATGAATATCTACAAAGTCATTAGAGTTTTGCTCAGATGATTCATCTCTTCCTTGACTGTTCAGGTAGTTTTCTAAAGTTTGTTCGTTAACAGCAGAGTTGTCCATTGCAGTATTGCAGTCCATGATTTCGGTCTGTTGTTGATTTTCTAAGCCGCTGTCTTGTTCCATAGAAGCTTCAATGTGGAAATTGCGTTGCTGTTTGTTCGGTAAAACATGTTGTTGTGAAGGTACCATAGGTCTTTTTGTAGCTGGTGGCCAGTTCTTTGCTGTTGGTCTATTCGTGTAGTCTACATTACTGGTCCTGATGGTGGTTGTTTCCATAGGTACCACTTTCCCGGAATTATTGGGGTTATGTTGGTGATAATTTTGGTTGGGGGTTGCGGAGGAGAGGTGTTTGCAAAAGTTAAATTGCCTAATTGAGCAATAAAATTGTCCACATTGGAGCTCCGTACATTTGGGGGCTCTTGACCTATATTGGGTAGTGGAACTTGTGAGAGGTTATTTCGTTTCGAAGTGCCAGTTGGTATTTCTCCAACTCTTCTCTTAATACACGTAGATCATCTGCTCTGCTTAAGCCCACTGTGGCCGATACAACTTCCTGCACATATTGTGCCAGCTGCTCTCCCTCACTACCCTCCATCTCACCGTCGGACTCACATGGCCCATTTTCCGATTCTGGGATTAGCGGATTTGTCTCAGATTGGTCAATCCGGTTTCCCTCCGCCAACGATTGACGGGCACTTTGCGAAGTAGAAGCCTTGGGCAGTTCCTGTGAGCTATTTATGTTTCTATGAAGTTTAGGCAAGGGACGAAGTGTCCCCAAGGATAAGTTTAAACGATCTTCCTGTGTCTTTTTCCCCTTTTTGGGTCGTAGCAGACGATCTGAAGCTTTCGAGGGATCGGACATATTAAACCGTATATAAGCTACGCAATAAAAAACAAAAATTTAACTAATTTTAAATTCCAGATAGTTAAACTAAATGAAAAACTTAGAAATAATCAAAATAATTCTTGCTGGAAATTTTAAAAATACAACTCAGTAATTCAAGTAAAAGATCGTTTATCTAAAAGATAAATTGAATAAACAAGTGGACTAAACAGCAAGTAGACTTGAGAGATAATCGATAGTAATGGCTATTACTTGTAAGATTTACCAAAATATTCTTATTAGAAGGAGCAAAAAAAAAGGATCTGGGCTTTGCGAAATGTTAGGCGTTCAGATGAACTAAATGTAACATACAACAAAAAATTGTCAACACTCTTCGCTGCATACATGAGATAAGATTGGTTAATACATATTTCGTTGAACAAATATTACACGATGAAATGTTTAATGGTGCAACAAACGGAAGAACTTACAGCCTTAAGTGTCTTACTGGTCACCATTACAATTTCTTAGGCTTATCTTTTAGTTGGTTATTCTAATGATAGGTTTTATTTACGTATTTTTTTTTTTTTTTTTTTTTTTTCTCTCATTAAGCTCTCAGATCTAGATAGCATCGGACGTAAATAAGTCTACGAAGCTAATTTACCGGACTATCTACTGCGAGAACAAATAAAAAGCTGTGAAAGTTAAGACCGGAGTTGAATCGCCCTGCAAACATTACACACGAAAAGTTACAATATTATGTGTAGGACAAAGCTAGATCGCAACCCAGGATTTCGGATCTAAGGGATCCCTAACAGCAACAGTCATAGGAAAGCAAATGTGCTGTACATATCCGACTGCTAGGCCTTAAATCCTTACGAATCTCTTAAAGAAAACCTAAAATAGAATAATAACAACCACTATAAGCTAGTTCGGAAACTATGAGATATATTGCCTACAAATCAAGAAAAAAGACAGGGCCATACTTTGGTCGGGATAAGGACAAATCGGGCCCCACGTTGGGCGCCAACCTGTAACGAAATTATTATACCACCCTATCCCTAAACTGGGCGATTATAATAATGGGGTGTGCTCCGGTGTTACGCACTTCAACCCAGGGTCCATTGATCTTGAGAGAGATGAACACAAATCAGAGACCAAGACTATGCCTCCGAAAAAAAAAAAAAAAAAAAATCTTTAAGGACCCTCCCCACTACCTTGTACTTACCCTTATGACCTACCAGCACAGGCAACCAGTGAAGCCAGTCCGGGCAAGAAGTAGAAGGGGGTTGTCCAGTTGGTAGCGCCAGGCATGCTTGCTTCAGCTTCGTCTTTCGCTCGCCGGAATTTGGGGTGGGATCTTGCCACCAACATTGACCAACCGTAGTTACATTTTATTTCCATGCCTGGCTCCAGATGGAATTTGAGCTAAAATGGTTTAAAATTGAGACCCGAATTTGTCCTTAGAAAATCTTTTATCGTACTCAGTCCCGAATAATGTATCTGCACCCCAGTATAAACTTTTCATATCCTATGTCACAAATAAAAGAGATTTGAGCTAGGTGTAACGCTCTCATACGGAACTACCCTCCCCTAAGTGCCTAGCATAGGATAGCTATGGCACACCTTGGTAGCCACTGGGTCCGTAGGTGTAGTTACTAATACACCTACGGACCCAGGTGCAACAATCTGCTCCTTACTTAGCCATCTTTCGCAGTCCCAACGATCCTTTTTTGTTTTCGCCCTATATTAATATAATTTATACCCACATCTTAAAAAAAACCTGCAAAAAAAAACGAATGATCTTCCTTAACACTTCCAATTCGCATCCAACAGCTTGTGCACTAAACGAACCTTCTCCTTTCCAATCAAATTTAAAAAAATCATAGAAAAGGTGTACGAGTATTTCAGATAGAACAATTTTATTTAATTCAAAAAAAATTGTTTAGGGGGAACAGTCTGGAGGCAAAGGACTACTTTAAGTAAATCTTATTCTAATACACAATATGCCCCAAAAAAAATCAAAAAAAAATCTATATATGTGTGTGTGTATGTACATAGAGTTGAATAAATGTATAGGTGTAAAAATGTAAGATAACTAATAATTTTTTTTTTCTGTTAGATACTGAAGGTATCTATCTGACCATCAAAAGAGTTAATAGAGATATGGCAATTATTTTTTTTTTTTTTGTATTATGTTTATAGGTTACTATGATCTATATGCTTCTTCTTTAAATTTTGTTTCATACTGTGCTGAATTAAATTATAGTAGATATACGAGTAAATAAAATAAAAATGAATGAACTTACCGATTTGTGGTATTACTACGCAGAGAGGAAGTGCACTCCTTCGCTGGAAGATTTAAACGTTGGCCCGCCATATACATATGTATGTATATTCCTTTTTGTATTATTAATTTTAACCGTGGAAAAGCTATCAAAAGTGAAATAAAATTTAAGAGAGAAGCAGATCTGTTATATATTATGAACTATTTTAAATTACAACCTGCGTAGATCCTTCTTAGGGTAAAATGGGTGGGGATGGGAAGGAGGACACGGGATATACATATTTCACACTAAAGTTGTCCGGATAGCGGCTCGCTAGCACTTGGGACAAAACTGCTATACTGGTATTCGCCTGGGGTATCTTCAATTGTGTGATTTTCCTTTCCTTGGTCTCGTTCTGGTGATATAGATGCATTCCTTGTGCTCGTGATTCTTGGATAGATCTCTATTCATTTGGTCAGATGTACAGCTGCGACAAATGAGCTTGCTTCTTCTTCTTCTTTTTTTTTTCCAAGCTGGAGATCCACTTAGGAAAACTGTCGGTGAGTTTCTGGACGCGGAGGTGAATATTATCGCCAATCACTTTTGTTTTCTTCACAAACTGTTACGTTTTGATTTTTTTCTTTGTTCTTTCCTTTATTTGATTTTAGTTTAAATGTCTTCCTCGCGGTTTTTATTTTAATTCTTTCGTTTGATTTTTATTTATTTAACTTATTTTCAATTACATATTACTCTTTGTTGAATTTAATTTCGTTCCTTTTTTTTTCAATTACTTTTTCTTTCTCTCTTTTATTTTAAACCTCCTCCATCGAAGAACTCTAATCGACTCCCCGGGTCATCTCTACCGGCCCGTACAATCACTACTCTCTGGTCAAAAAAAAAAAAAAATCCGTTTATTTTTTTTTTTTTGCATGTACCGCATTTTATTTGTCAGGTGATGATTCATTCCATTATAATGTATTTTCTCTCTGAACAGGTCATTCAGTCCTAGCGAGCTTTTATTAGTATTCTACGTTTTTTTTTTTTTTTTTTTTTTTTGTGTGTTTATTGGGTTGTGGGAGAAGAAGTATTAACAAAAATATAGAAAGGGATGGGATCTTTTAGGTGGGTTGTTGTCTTCGCAATTGTCCTTGCAGATCATTTCGTGAGATGGCGTTTTCTGCAGTATGTGGGTTGGCTAACAAATAATCATGTACTTTGATTGATGCATATATGTAAACAAATCATCAACACATACATACATACATGTTGGCACCTAATCGTTTCACACAGATGCGGTTGAGGATATGTTTGGGAATAGTTTTGGGGAAATGTTTGAGGATTCGGCCTTTGATTTCATTAATAGTAAGTCTGTTGAGAATTTTGAGGTTGTGTGTTTTTTGGGGACGAGGTGAAGGACGCGATGTCAATGTTAAATGCATTGGTTGTTGTGGTAGGTACACACGCTGTGGATAGAAGGTATGAGGATTGCCACCTTTCCGTGGAGGAATTGGTGGATTTGGAGGTGGTCTTCGCATTGCTCCGGTACTATGATTTGCATAGTTAACAAAGATTAAGAGCGGTAGGTAGATCTGCCGGTTCTCTCATTGCCAGTAGCCTAGGTAGGTCACCTTTGACACCCCTTATAAAGGTGTCTAACGCCTTTACCCTGTAAGACTCGGTTAAGTGAGGCAAAGCATCAGGGGGAAGTTCCATACTTGAGACTTTGTCCTGAATTAAGGACAGATTATTGTATACTGTCTGGTAATATGTCTCGATGGAGCTATTACCCTGGACGAGAGTCGTCCTCTGGTACTCTAATGTACCCAGATCCCTTCTATCGGCGTAATGCAATCTTAGGCATTTTGTAATGCAACTCCAGTTTAGAGGTGTATTATAGGACTCGAGGATTGCATCGGCATTTCCTACTATCTTGTTCCGAACAACATTTAGGATACCAAAATATTTTGGTGTCCCTCTCAATCCTTCGTAAATGCTGAGGATTCTTTCGACGCTTTAGCGCCAAGAACTGAATTCTCCTGGTGTTCCAGAAAATTCTCTCAAGCATCTCACAACGTCCGGAACTTTCTCGAGGTCGTTTAGATTGGCTCTATGTTCAGCAGAAATGGTTTCGTCAATCCCTCTATTAAATTGGTTATTGGGAGTAATTAATGACTGCACCACTTGATGGTAGATTCGGCTTGCAAATTCTGCTATTAATGCTTCCAATTCAGGAGTAGCATTAACTGCAATGTTTTGATTTGGTGCACCTGAAGTTGAAGGTGCAGAGATCGGTTCACCATGGTTAAGAACACCTGGTCGAATAATTGGGTCGGTCATTTCAATAAGTAACTTAAGGAAAGCGAAAGGAATTTAGGGATAACTTGGGACAATATTCGTTTTTGAAAACGAACTTTTTATTGTAAAATTATTTAAAAATTAATTTATATGTTAAGAAAAATGTTTATAATGTGTACTAAATAATAAATGTATATGAAGCGTCTATAATTATGAAATATTTTTATATATTTTTATGGTTTTTAAAACTTTTTTGCTTTTAATGTGCAATTTTACAAATTACTCACTAGTATCACTTATATTCAAATTCTACTTTAACGTTTTTGAATTTTCCCTTTCAATTATTAATTATCTATGTTTTAACTAATTAAGTCTAGTGGTACGTTGTTAAATTTATAATATATAAATTTAAAACAAATCGTATGAATATATTTTCTTAAAATCTAGCTTACATAAAACTTAGCTTCATGTCCAGCGCTGGTGGAGTAGGTTTTTTTCCTTTTTGTTGACACTACTGGGGGACCTTTCTCCACACTCCCTCGCTGTTGACTTTATCTAACGATTTAGTCTTTGTTGGTGATGGCCCAGTTGGATTGTATCTTGGAGCTGTTTGAGGTCCTTCTGTGTTTGTTGGTTGATGGAGCTGCTTGAGTCCTTGTGGCAGTGGAGCTTCTTGAGGTCCGGCACACTTAACACAACACTTTTTACACTTTTACAATTACTGGGCCCCACGTTGGGCGCCAATTGAACAATTATTTATTTATTGTTATTAAAAAAAATATTTTTATTTGACTATTCACATCGAGTTCAACTTAAAAACTAAACTAACAATAATTTTATACTGCTAATGACACCTATGATTCTAATGCATCCCAGTGTCACACGGTTGCTCCAGACGTACCGTCAGCATTTCCGTTGATCGTTGGAGTCTGGTGACACAGGTGTTGGGTCATATGTCCGGCATGTGGCGAACAGAATTGTGGGAAAAGAATGTGTTCACGCTGCCCTCTCGTCAGTTCAACGTATTGTTCGTTAACTTATATATATGTAGGAAATTTATTTTTATTTACGAGTAAAATATTGTTGTACATTGAATTATAAAAAAAAAAGTATAAATTTTAAACATTGCGATCGACGAGCCACCGTGCTTGCGACTGGGAAAACGACTCAAAGAAAACTGCCACCCCTTTCCATCGTCAGCTCCCTTTTATATTTGTCATCCCATTAATCCAGCCAGTTCCAAATACCCACGGCACTTAATAACTTATGCCATGTCCATAATTTTAGGGCTAACATAAACAAAACCCAACCGACGCCTACCCCAACTAATATGACTACCAATCTTAGTGAGAACATTGTATTACAAAGATAACATTGCTCATATCACTATGGCTTTTATGCTTCCTAATGTAGGTCAACACAAAATCCATTCATGAATGCAACAATGTCCTCCTCGAAATTCAATGTGTAAACAAACTCCAATTGTCTGGGTCAGTAAATCGAACGATGATGACTCATTATCCAGAGCAAACGCGCGGTCGTCGATCGTAAATTATTGATTGTGATAAACAAAGGAATGCTTAAGATAATTAATAGGTTTTCATTATAAGTTGCCAAAGTTACCTTTAATTCTTTAAGTTTATCGAAATTTATTTCATTCTCAAATATCTCTTGAACTGTTAAAATGTCTTGTGTAAGGACACCTGTTCTACTGGTCATAATGATGTCAGATATTTTTCCTATAATTTCCTGTACTTCTAATAGGTTTTTATTAAATTCGATTTCCATACGTAGGGAATTGATTTCGCTTTTGATTTCTTTATATTTATTTAATGTTTTTGAACTTTGTTTAAAAATATCTTTTAATTGTAGAAATTGTTCATTGAATTGTTGGTTGATTTTTACCTGTTTACTCGTATTATTATTTTTCAATAATTCCTCGTTACTTTCTTCTAAAGCTTTTAAACTTTGTTCTATGCTTTCCCTATCGTCATCGTCCATAGTTCCGTATACGAATTTAATTCCTTTTCCGATAATATTTATCAATCCTCTTTTGTGTATTATACGAGTATGGTGGGGAATTATTGTTTGAAGTTTTATTTCTATAGTGTCTAATTTTTGTTTTTGCTGATCATCTTTATCAGGTAAGGTTTGATATTGGCCTTTCAATTGATTAATTAGTATTTGGCACTCTGTTAGATTAATTAAGTGTAGGATTATATTATAGTCATTAATCAGTTTTACTTGACCTTCTTGTAATAGAAAGAATTCTCTATCTATTTTGGTTATCTCGAGATCAAGGGTTAGTGTAAGGGACATTTTGGTATTTTTATCTAGTTTTGATTTGTCAGATATAAAAGTTTCTAAATTTGGCAAATTATTTCGTTCGATATTGGACAAATTTGGTTCTATAATATAACTTAAATTATTCTTAGAATTATTCTTACTATCGTTATTAGTTAGTTTCTGGTTTTGGTTGTCTTCGTCTGATGATTCGTCTGTGTATCCAGAATAGGGTTTTGGTTTTTTATTCTTCTTGAATGTTCTTTTGATGAAACTCATTTATTTTGTGATCACTTGGTGTTTTAATTTTATTGTTGTCAACTAGTTATCTTCTATAGATTTTGTGGCATTACCATTTAGAATTGGGGTGAGTCACTTAACTAATTGATTTTAGAATTTTTAAAGTGTTCTAATAACTTAGCATCGTTTTTATTATTCACTTCGAATATACCGTGTTTAGTTGTTACTTCGTGTATTCTTTTGCGTAGAATTTTTGTACGAATATAATTTCACTATTTCGAGACGGTAAAAACGAACGGTTGAATTACAAAACTTTAAAATCCGATTCTAATATTCCCTTTCGTGGGTTGACCGTAATTTTAAAACTTTTTGTAGGTTTTTATTTGCGGATACCATAAATATATAACGGCATCCTACCGACTGCGCCAGAAATAAATGCATTTTATTTAAAATACTTTTTAAAAAGAAGTCGAAGAGCGGAGCTCTTGATTTCTGAGTCTTTATTGTATAAGCGTTACTTAAGAACTAACTTGTGCTATCGCAGATAGCCAGTGTTATTCATAATTCATCTTAGGTGCAAATGACTTTGTCAGCGTTTTGTTTCTTTGTTCTTTATATCAGAGTTTTATCTTAATGACAACGAAAGGAAATGGTATCATATGAATATTTGATAGTAAAATATGAGTGTGGTTGCATTTCCTTTGTTAGAAATAAAATATTGAGATTAAAAAATGCTTTTACTTCTTTCTGTGGTTATAACCTACATATATATAAATATGTATATAAACAAAACAGAAAATACAATTCAATATTAATGATACTATGACGAGCCGATCATTCTGGGGAGTTACATATTGTGGGCCAACATTCGCTGCAAATGATTGGGGAAAACCCAGAAAAACCCAACCAGACCAACATAATCTAATACAATTAAAATTACACATTATTCATGTGGAATTGCTGACTTTTCATTTTGATAACCAATTAGTAATTTCTTTATTATTATAAGCAATCAACAATTTACGATTAACGACCACCAGTTGTGCTGAATAATATTACAGTAGTATGAGTTGTCATCCGCTTGTTTATTGACCCAGACGATCGGAGTTTGTTTACTCTCGTTGAATTACGAGAAGAACATTTGATTTGTCATGAATGGATTTTGTGCTGACCTACATTGGAAAAGCATAAAAACCAAAGTGATATGAGTAATGTTGTCTTCGTACTACAATGACTCTACTGAGGGCAATAGTCATTCTTATTGGGGTAGGCAGCGGATGGGTTTTGTTTAGGTTAGCCCTGAAACACTGGACGTGGCATAAGTTGTTGAATTCGATCGGCGTTTGGAACTGGCTGGATTGATGGGATATCGATCGAACGGATGACAATAAAAGCAAGCTGATGGTGGAATAGAGGATGAATTTTGTTTCGGGTCTGGAGAAGTCTGTTAATGTAAAATGTAGAGTTGTATCTTTGAATTGTAATTTTGAAATTTTGTATTCCTTTACTTGTTATCATTAGTTACTTAAAACATAATAAAAATATTATATTTACCACATTCATTTGGTATAATAAGTTCGAAGAGAAAGGTTATAAAGTTAAAAATTATTCAATTTCCATTGCTCATTAAATTTAAGGATTTCAAACATCATTGACGGTATTCAATTTCCTATTAATTTGCAATCAGTTTAGCAGTCTCAATCGATCTCTCAGGTCAACGAGACGGGGTCCCGGTAGGGGTTTAGTTAAAATATCAGCCAGCTGTTTGTCTGTGGAAATATACTCAACAGTAATTAGTTTTTGTTCAATGTATTTTCTTGAGAAATGGGATTACTAGCAATACTTATACAACCTTGGTTGTCCTCAAAAACTTGTATTGTTTCATTAAATTCTAATTTTATACTGTTTGCTAAAGATTATAACCACATAGCTTCCCTTGTGGCCTCAAACAATGCCATATATTCTGCCTCAGTAGATGTAGCTGCAACTGAATTCTGCTTTTTCGTATTCTAACAAATAAGGCTTGAATCAAACATTTTGAATAAGTAACCTGTAGTACTCTTTCTATCGTTCTCGTTCCCAGCCCAATCGGAAACAACATATCCAGTAAAAATACTTTTATGATTTAAGCTTTTAACAAATGTAATCTTAACTTAAGATTGACTGTGCCTTTCAAATACCTTAAAACCCCTTTCAGCCACCGCCACAGTTCTTTGTTATTTTTACTGGTATATCTATTAATATTTTTATTAATCTCTCCTTTATCAAGAAGATAAATAAGTGATCTACAGCATCTTTTAAAATTTTATTAAATATTTCATACCAGTATCTAGCTGCTGGTTACATAAATTGATTTGTTTAGTTTGCAAACTTTGTCATTTTCACAATCCAACCCTTGAGGTATTTTCATATAGATTTCTTCTTTCAATTCTCCGTTTAAAAAATCAGTTTTCACATCCATATGGTGTACTTTTAAATAAAACTGAATTGATAAAGTCTAGTTCTTGCTACAGGCGCAAATATTTCATCATAATCAATTAGATATTGTTGTGTGAAACCATGCGCCACAAGTCTAGCTTTATATTTAATAGGATGACCCAACTCATCATTCTTTATTGTAAAAACCCATCTACATTCGATAATATTTTTATTTTTAGGTTTTTCAACAAGGGTCCAAGTTTCATTTGTAAAATGAGAGTTTAATTCGTCTTTAATTGCTTGTTCCCATTTCAACCTGTCATTTCTTTCTTTTAGTTCATTAAACGAGTTGGGAATGTCACTAAAAAACTTTTGTGAATATAGTACGCAACTATTTAAAAATTTATAAGGTACTGGTGGCTTATCTCTCAGTCTTTCACTTCTTCGATTTTCAGAATTTTCTTCCAAACTTTCATTTTTGAAATAAGTCTGATCTTTTTCCTTACTCTCATTCAGGATATTTGGTATAATATTATCATTTTTCATATCACACTGTACCTTTTTCTTGCTCTCATTCTGCAAGTCCACACTATCCGTACTTTCATTCGGGACACTACAGTGAATATTTCCCATACTTTCATTCTGGGCGTCAATATCATTCGTACTCTCATTCGGAATGTTAATGTGAATATTCCCCAACCTTTCATTCTGAGGGCCATTTTCTTGTTCCATACTTTCATTCTGAAACAACGAATCCCCATTAGGGTGTTTAATTACCAAAATTTCAGACCTAGAATTTATTTCGTTTACAATTACATTTCTGTCTACAACAAATTTCATAGCTTCTATAGCCCATAACTTATAACCATTTGGCATATAGCCAACAAGAATAACTTTAATTGATTTGTCGTCAAATTTTCTCTTTCTTGTTTTGTTATGCATATATACGAGTAACACTTCAAATTCAACTGATGAACTGATTTCTATACCTTGGGGATGCTGGAATTTATACTCGAATACCATCCAGCGTCCCATACAATTCAAGTATCGAAATCGTCTGCTCTTCGAGTATCGACATCCTCTGCTATGTAAATCTAGATGTCGCTGCTCACGTTTAAATGGTTATCACAATATAAAGCATTAGGTGGACTTCTGTTAATCAAATAGGTAGCTGTTAATACAGCCTCTCCCCGCGTTTTTCCAATTTCGCTCCATTAATCATGGCCCGAGCTTTCTCAGTAACTGTCCGTCCTAATCATTCGTTCGGATACGCCATTTAACTGTGGCGTATCTTATTATTCCCATTTGAACACAATAACCTCGCATTTTATTTGACAGATACTCTGCCACTTTCTATATACCCGGCCCAGATGGCCTCCCTGCTATATTCTTTATATAAATTAAGCAAAACACACATAGGTATCGTTTAAATGTATTAAAACTTGAATTTAAAATGTCCATTAAAGTTTCAGTACCCGGACACTCTGTCCGGAAACTAAAATCATTATAAAATTTGGGCTCCAATATCCGGACACCAAATAATTTGCATAGAATTTAACAATTTATTCGTTTTTTTTTATTGAACACAGGAATTATTTATATTTAATTAAAATTAAACTTAATTTGATGTGCAAATGCAATAAACAATGCTTAAAATACTTACATTTTGAAAATAGCGTCACTAATTTTGTTAGAGAAAAAACGCACTTAGCTGCATACTTCCCGACTACCGCGTACTAACTAATGCGTATTTCGCAAACCAGTTATCGTATCTATTGGAAACTACGTGTATGTATGAAGGAAACATAGAGGTTTCTTTTTTTATGTATTTTTTGCACTACTCGTAAAACCGGAAAATTCTCTTATTTTTTGAAAATAAACGACGAAGTGTCCGGATACTAATGCCTTTACCCTACATTCTTAACTTTCATTTGACATTTGAGAAAGAAACAATTTATACAAGTTAAACACTTCCAATTTCATTTGATTAAAAAAAATCTTTATTTCTGGCAGCGTAGTCCATTTTTGGCGGTTTGGACGTATCTCTCAGCCTGAGCACGATGGCTTCGCACGATGTACAATCTGTTCCATTATCCGATATGAATGTTGGTAAACCGAACCTCGCAAACATCTCACGTAATGTCTTTGTAGTGTTAATACAAGTAATGCTCTTCATTGGAACAACCTCTTGCCATTTGTTTTTCGCGTCGACAACAATGAGGCAATAATGTTCCATAAATGGTCCTGCAAAGTCAATGTGTAACCTCTCCGTCCAATGGGAAAGGACTTTTTCATGGACGAATAGGAACTTTGATTACTACTACCTTGTAGCACAGATAATAAACTTACCCAGATGTCGCATCCCCATACAAAAAAATGTTGATCTTTTTTGCGATGGGCAAACAAAAATAAATAAATTTTCTGTGCAAAAGCCCTTCTTTTTGATTTGCGAAAAGCTTTCACCACCAGCGTAGAGTTTGTGACATACCCACAGCGAAACATATTTTTGGTTTTGTTTTGTATTCTCGTATCTGGTGAGGAACAGACAGAGCAGAAATATACCTACATATATATGTATACCTACATATGTAAGTTAAACACTTACAATTTGATTTGATTAAAGAAAATCTTTATTTCTGGCAACGTTTCTGCCTTCCAAAAATACAATGTACCAAAGAACTTGAAATCTAAACCTTAAATACTTTCTTATTGCTACATCAGCACATTGTAGTTTCTTACGAACAGAACTCAGAATTGCAATCGTTGCAGGTGTCTGGTGTCATCGAATGTCTGTCTGGGAATCGATGGGTTGTGCGTGTTATATATCGGTGCGCGTGTTGTTGACTCAGTTTGCACTGTTGATAGAATTATTCGTTAACTTACATTTTCATTTTACTATATACTTTAGTTTGCCGTCGCGGCTGACTATCGTTCCAAACTTCCACTTACTCGTAATTGGAGTGTAGAATGTACATTGTTCTTTTTTAAGAAATTCAAAACATTTTCCAGTGTATTTTCTGCTAGCACATTCACAGCAATGGCTTCTGCTTTTGTCATTCCGCATGAAATTTTCCCACAAATTGATGAGTCTGTCGCTATTTTTTTTTTAAATAATTTCATACCACAATCCAATGAACTGTACGATAAACTTTGCTTAATGTTATATATGTATATCGGCTCGCCAACGCACGCACAACCTGCACAGAGTCTGGATCACGACTGACTCCCCGTGCATGTACGAACGCTCGAGTCGATGAGCGCATACAAAGAGCGCATCTCTTACCATGCACCATAGGTACTTACGTGCTATGAAACTTGGAGCTAAACTCGCATACACTACATAATGATTACTATGTTATAGATTCATTTTATTCTATTTCAATGGGGTTAACAAAAGTTGTAACTAATATTACTTGGTCATGCAGTCCATTTTCCACTATTTTTCGCACACCAATTTTAAAATACTGCTTACTCATAATTACTTTCACAAATGTCATAAATCTTAATACTGTATTGAAACTAAGGCACACGTAAATAAATAATGTGCGTGCATATGTTTATAAGCCTTGTAAGGAGTCAGTTGGCCACGGACGCATCCATGATGTAGGAGTAGTTGGCAGTGGCACGCTGGCGGTTGCTCGGCTCTAGCTCGTCGGGTTGGGTTGGTTCTTGCCACTACCCCGTGCATCGCAACTCAACTTACCTTTTTGTTTCGTGCCGAATTATAAAAAAAGGAAAACAAGGATAGCCTGGAGAAAGCTACGTTATTTTACGGACGGACTTAAAAGATAGGAGGAGAGAAAGATGATAGGAAAAAAAGAAGAAAATAAATAGCAGGATCACATCTGTGAGCCATCACCACTGTGCAAGACCGGGACTTTCGCGCTTAAAACTAACTAATCCTACACTAACCTAAACCCTAAATACCGAACTTTATTTTAACGAATAATAACTAAACCTAAAGCTAACTTAACCCTATGTACCCTACACCGAATAATATGTCCCAGGATCACACAGCGATGACAGCTCGTCACGACCTGAAATAAGCCAGGTGTTGTTGGCTGAGGATGGCCAACCTACCCTTATCGCACTTGGATGCAACCAACTGCTACCATTCTGGCCAGATCTGTGAATGGTAGCCCCTAAACGAAGCTCTTCCCAGTCGCCACCTGTAAAAAAACAATCAGCGGAAGTCAGTCACATCATTCCCGTTATGCCGTCTTCGTGTGTACGTCACGTCCGGTCACAGTCGCCCCTCCATACACCACTTGCGACAACGGTTTTACTCCATCATTAAAACAGAAGAACTAAGTTCACCACATAATTCTTTCCATATTTATTAAAAAAAAAATTATTTACATATAATTTATTATTTACATATGATCTCCCCGCCTTGAAACATTCTTGTCATAATGTGAACCACTATCCACGCAGTCAAATACATTGTTCACTTTTAGTGCGAATCCAAATCAGAATTTAAATTTAAGGAAGGAACAGCATCCGCCTTAAGATATTTTTTTCCTACAAACTCGGGACAAAAATGATCTCTACAAACAAAGTATTTGCTTTCATTTTTAAAACCGCATGCTTTCATCCACAAATTATTTAAAATTTCATTTTTTTCCCTAGAAGGACATTCTAAAAATTTTCAAGTCAGGGTAATTCCTTTTAGTTTTCCTACAAACAGAACAAGAAACTCCAGATAATCTCTTGTCACCCATTGCTATCGAAAAATAAACTGCAAAATATTATATCGCTGAAAAAGTACCGCTGATAAAATTTACTTAGAAAAATTGTTCAGTCAGCTCAGCTCCGTGAATTGTGGTTCTTTTATGTATGGAGATAAAGCGCCCTGTAGACGCTAAAACCTGGTACTAGTATGGTACCACTAAAACCCGCAGACGCTGAGACCAATTCACTCCAACATCTCCACAAAGATGGTAGGCTGCGAAAACACTAGAAAAATTCTTTCCAAACATCAGAATTTGGAATATTCGCCATTTTTCCCCGATTATTTTGTGTGTTCACACGACGAAATTCACTGATAAAATAGCTTGCTCGAGGAAATGTTGAGAGATGAGAGCGCAGACACTGAAACATAGTATCAGCAACACAAAACTCCGCCCACAAACATCGGCAAAAATCAAACCAGTTTTGATTTTAGTGAGACCAAATTCTGATGTTGGTGAGACCAAAAAATTGGTACGCGTACCAGCCCGCAGACGATCAACATCAGCTAAAACTTGGTTGGTGGTACCATGTTTACTAGTACCAGGTTTTAGCGTCTACAGGGCGCTTAAGGGTTGAAAACAGAAACCACAGACAGATGTCTCTTGTGTTTAACGTAGGTACCTGCCGTGAGGGCTTAAGCCTACGGTGCGTCTTCGCACAAGATATCAAAGCAATGCGTTGATAAGCGCCCATCGGGTAGTACAAGTACTACCACCAGTACCAGATTCGAAGTCGTGTGTAAGGCACGAACTTCCCCTTTGGTGAAGGGTCGAGGCCTATCTAATACCTCAGCCATTCTGTGGGTCATGGCACCCGGTTGCAATGCAACTCCACATCGAATAAACCAGTTGGTTCCATAGCAATCCCATGGCCCAGCACAGGTCGTAGTACACTACAACATATGCTAAGCCATGAAATGTCCAAGATCCATTCGGTCCATTCTCCCCGCGATTTTGGGTATAAACCTACAGCCACCACGATACTCCCACAAGGGGGCCAACTCCTAGGTCAGGCCGGAACCATAGTTCCGGGGGCTCCTGACCTCCCGTGGTACCAGAATATATCTTCCGGTCAAGCTTCGCAACCTTGAGGTTACTTTCAGTTGGGCACCTCACTGCCCAGGACTGGCGGCCTTCCAACAAAAAGTTCCTACAATCTTCCCGCTAGCTGCCTACTGCGCCTTCTATTAAATACTTCTTTTCCAAAACTACGGGTTCTTTCAAACCGTACGGTATCAGTGATTATTCCACTGACTCACCATTAAAGGTGATGCCCATATCCTGCAAGTTCCTTATGTCAGCGTAATTGGGACACTCACATAGGACATGAAGCCAGTCCTCATAGGTAGCTCCACATGAGCAGCTCGCAACCTCGCTAAGCCCCCTCTTATGCAAGAATGCATTAAGAGAGCCATGCCCGGTCAACAGAAAGCCCAGGCTGAGGTTAAAATTCCGTTCAGGAAAAACTCGCATGGTTAGCACATCCCTTAGGAAGCCGTAAGTAACCCTGCCATTTACGCTAGTATCCCATCTAAATTGCCATCTAGATAGAACACATGCGTGTAGCAAGGTTTTACGCTGCTTCTGTGATATGCCATCCACTTCTTCCGGGGAAACCCAATCGCGCTCGTTTAGAGGGAGACCTTTTCTGATCTTGAAAGCAATAGCACGTCGCATCACTTCCAGATCCAGAGGTGGCAGTCCAAGCAACACTTGCATTGCCTCTGTGGAGACAGTGTGGCACACCGGTAAACAGCCAAGTAAGGCGACTCTTTGACAAGTCAAGATCCGCCTTTGGCCATCAACAGTCATAACTCTGTCGTACCATACCGATGCTCCATATGTTGCACAGGCAACAAATAGGCCATCATATATGATACGAACAGAACGCCTGTTGAGTCCCCAGTCAGATCGTTAAATGCGCCTTACCTGGCCTACAGCACTCAGCATACGTAGTCTAGTACGAACCAGGTGAGGCATGAAGTTCATACACTCACCCATCGTTATGCCCAGATATGTGACCTCAGTCACACATCTAATGCCAACGCCGTTCAAATGTATCTTA
Source organism: Volucella bombylans (assembly GCA_949129095.1). NCBI lineage: Eukaryota > Metazoa > Arthropoda > Insecta > Diptera > Syrphidae > Volucella > Volucella bombylans. Next base: position 170,577,274 of record OX422141.1, read on the forward strand.
GGAGCCCGACGTCTTACGTTCAACTTGCCCTTGAACTTCATTAAGACGGTCTTGTCCTACGACACACTTACCCCTACGCTTTCTCCCCATTCAGCGACGACTGCTAGAGCTCTTTCTCCTACTGCCTCGATTTCGGCCCTAGACTGGCCTTCGAGGATAAGGAGCAGGTCATCTGCATAGGCGCAGCACCCACAGAGCTCGTTTAGTCGCCGCAAGAGTGGATCCATCATCAGGTTCCAAATAAAAGGACCACAGATGGACCCCTGGGGGCAACCTCTCTCAACATTTATTGATACGCTGTCGTGTGCACTTACCACACTCGCTTTTCTGTCGGAAAAGTAGCTTCCCCAAAGCCCAATTTCCCGACAGCCCAATTCCTGTAACCTGGTTACTATTTTCTGCCAGTTTAGGTTATTAAAAGCACCTTTGAAGTCAATAAAGATGCCTATAACCACACTGGCCCTGCTTCTGAGGACTCTGTCTTTAACGAAAGACCATGCATCCTCGACACACTTGCCTTTTCTAAAGCCGAATTGGAAGGGGGACATTGGTTCCGCCATGCTCTCTGAAACCCTTTCCACCATAACCCTTTCCAGTACTTTTCCCAGTACCGGAAGCAGGCTGATGCCCCGATAAGATTTAGGGTCAGACCTATTCTTATCGGTGGACTTCAGGAGCACAACCACCCTTGCCACCTTCCAATCCTTGGGGAAGTAGCTACAAGCAATACATTTGCTGTACAGTCCGAGTAGGTATTCTGGGACGGCCTTCCAGATGGCTCTCACCATCTCTCCGGTCATTCCATCAGCTCCAGGAGTTCTCCTGGAGCGAAGAAGTGAAACACCATAGTCGACTTCTTCAGTTCTTAACTCCGGAGGGATCGGAGGCTCTTCATATGAAGAGTTCTCAAAGCGCTCCTCTCTCGGGAAGAACTGACCAAGCAATGCAGTAAGGCAGTCTTTCCATGTGGATAAAACCGTATTATCCACACGTATGCCTTCAATGTCAGTAGTCTTTTTAGCTCTACGGCAAATCTTGTATAGTTTGCCCCAGGGATCGTCTCTATTATTAGAGGCAAAGTTTCTCCAGTGAGACTCCTTTGTGCTGACAATGAGCCGTTTGTACTCAGCGAGCGCTTGCCGAAGGGCAATGCCCATCTGAGCCAGGTTCTCAGCGTTAGCCGCCCTAGCCCTTTGGAATCGCTTCCTCAGGCTTCTGACAGCCCTTCGCTTTTCTGTCAGACAGCGGTTCCACCAACTTACCCTTTTTTGATTCGCCCTACGGCTCCTCTCAAAGAGTTCGTCATTAACCCGCCATACGCACTCATTAATGTGTGCGATTTGCTGGTCTATGCTTAAGCTGCCGTACACTTGCGGTGTCAGGGAGGAAACCTCCGCAAGTATACGCGCACCATAAACATTCCAATCAGCGCCTCGCACACACCATCTACTGTCTGAAACTGTATTGTTTGAATCAATTTCGTGAGCGATCTCAAACTGAAACTGTGATCACTCACCCCTACCCTAACACGCCACCTAAAGCTAAACGCCCTAAAAGCTGCCTCATTGGCAAGAGTAACATCAATCTCACTCTTGCCACCGTTGACCGCATCAAAGGTATACACCTCACTCGGCTCGTTGATAACATGGGCATTGCGGGCAACGACCCATTCACCAAGAACATTCCCCCAATTCTGGCGCCGGTTACCCGTTAAGGGTAGAAACCACAGACACATCTGCATGGCGCGGCGCATGCCTGCTCGTCGGCTGTACACACAACACAACACAACACAACACATAGTGCCTGTTTACATTGGCGCCGGGATGAAAGTCCTCACCATGAACGTCGTGTTCACATTGTCATGGGGTTGAAAAGACTTTTTGACAAGCGGAACATTTGAATCGGACCATTTGTAATTGTTTTTAGTGCCAGCAGGTAACGTGATTTATTATGAATAATGGATAGAAAAGCTTTGATAGAAACTGCAGCAACAATATTTGTATGTGGAGCTGTATTATTGGCCGAAGAGGCAGCAAAAAAAAAAAAAATATATAGAAGAAGGAGAAAAGAGTGGGTCAAGGACTGGAGATTAAGAAGAACACAAACCAGTTCTTTTAAGCGGCTTCGTATGAAGCTGCGCTTCCTTAGGATGGATGAAAACTGTTCTGTAAAATTGCTAGACATAGTAAGACCATCGATAATTAAAAAACATACACAACTCAGAGATGCAATTCCAGCTGATGAGAGTTTGGCTCTTGTGCGGAGATTCTTAGCTTCAGGCGAAACTTTTAAAAGCTTGGACTATCAAACCAGGATATCACTTTCATACATTTCTGAGTCTATTCCTCATTCTTGTGCTGTACTCTATTCCAAATTAAAGGAAGAATACTTAAAGGTTAGTATATTTTATCGTTATATTATTTCGTCGATAGAAAGTTGTTCTCTGTTGTAGTTTCCGACAACAGTAGCCGAATGGAAAGTGATAGCAGCTGAGTTCTTGCATCGATGGCAGTTTCCCTTATGTTTGGGTGCACTAGATGGAAAGCACATTGGATTTAGGGCATCAAAAAGCGATGACGCTTTGTACTATAATTACATAGGTTTCAACAGCATTGTACTGTTGGCGTTGTGTGATGCTCACTACAAATTCACTTTTATTGATATTGGGTGTAACAGCAGAACGAGTGATGGAGGAGTGCTTAATTTTATATATAATTATATTTTCCTCCAAATAAGTTGATAGGCGCAAATAGGAATTTGCCGGACTGCATTATTGGAGATGATGCTTTTCTTTTGCAGCGGCATTTAATGAAACCGTACCGCTACAACAGCAATGAAATTTTTAAAAGAGCCTTTAATTTTCGCTTAAGTCATGCAAGGCAGACTTGTCATTGGCTGCTGGCTAATAAATTTCAAGTCCTGCAAAAAATGATATATTTGCGGCCGGAAAAAGTTAAAGTTGTTGCACAGGCTTGCTGCGTTTTACACAATTTTTTATTGCAAAATAGCACAACTTACATCGAAGAGATACCATCTATTGGAATTCGAAACCAAACAATAGAAGAGAACAACGGTGGCTTACCGAAAAAAGCAGATAATATTGCTTCATCTACCCGTGATGAATATTCTGCATACTTCACAGAAGAAGGTCAACTTCCATGGCAAAATCAATACATGTAAAAATCCATAAATTCCCTTTTTAAAAATAAATAAACAATTTGATTCCAAAACATCTTCACTTTATTTAATAAATAATTTAATAAAAAGAAAAAAAAAATATAACATACATATATTCAAAAGGAACAAGATGACTTCATTTATTTCAATTAAAAATATATACATAAGAAATAAATGTATTTTATTTAAAATACTTTTTAAAAAGAAGTCGAAGAGCGGAGCTCTTGATTTCTGAGTCTTTATTGTATAAGCGTTACTTAAGAACTAACTTGTGCTATCGCAGATAGCCAGTGTTTTTCATAATTCATCTTAGGTGCAAATGACTTTGTCAGCGTTTTGTTTCTTTGTTCTTTATATCAGAGTTTTATCTTAATGACAATGAAAGGAAATGGTATCATATGAATATTTGATAGTAAAATATGAGTGTGGTTGCATTTCCTTTGTTAGAAATAAAATATAGAGATTAGAAAATGCTTTTACTTCTTTCTGTGGTTATAACCCATATGTATATCCAAAAGAAAAATATCACTTCATTGGTTGAGATTAAAAATTATAATATATGTACACAAAAGGAATGCTTTGTCATTCAAAATCTGAAACCTCTAAAATGTCTTCCATCGCACTTTCTATTTTAAGTTAACGCTTCGTTATCAAAATTGCTTGATGTTGATGCACTGGTAGACGTACTTTCGATTCGTGAAAAGCAATTATCCATGGCTGATTGTAGTTCGATAATTTCCCCATGGAATGACTCAACCGTTTTTGAATTTTGCCTTACACCATGTAAATTTCTGATGAGCGACGTTTCCGTCCGCTTATCAGAATAGTGTAAAGTTAAATTCCGCTTAATATCATCCCAATTTAAGGGTGTTCCGTACATGTTTAGTATTTCGTTGGCTTGTCCGATGATTTTATTTCGGATAGCCCTTAGCAGAATCTGGCAGTACGGAGTATTATCCGTACCTCTTATGTAGAGTAATATTTCTTCTACATTGTTTAGGAACTCATAAAGCAACCGAGGATTTCCTTCGAACGTAGGAAGATCCTTGATCGCGTCGGGTATTCTTAAAGAGTTAAATATCTCGTTGTGATTTACGACTGTAGGAGGAGTAGGAGTAGTAGCCATTTCGGTTTGATCTCCAGAAGAAATTGAGGACAAGGAGGGGTCTTCAAGATTATTTCGAACACCTTTTTCAGGAATAGAATTCAAACTTTTTGATAACCGCCTTAAATCGTATGGGAGGAATCTAGTTTTAGGTTTGTTTTTTTCTGACATTAGATTTATTATTTGGACAATATAGTGCTTCTTATCGTTAGTAAATTATTGTGATAATAAGGTTAATAATACTTAAACGAACAACAACAACAACAACAGCACTTACCACAACAAGCAGATCAGCATGCCAATCATCTGAAGGTCCATTATTTTGCTGGTTTTGGTTAACGTGGTAAAGGGTTAAGACCCGCCGGTCGAGTTTCACAGGATTTTATTACTATATTTTCTCTTCTTTATTTTTATCTTTATTTATTTTTATTTTTTTTTTTTCCACGGTGTTTTTCAGTTTTTTTTTTTCTGTTATTTTGTGTTTGAACAACGAATTGAACGAACGAACGAATTTCCAATTTTCGCGTTATACTATTTTACTGTAATCGACTGTGAATTAAACGACCGTCCACGTATCCTACCGACTGCGCCAAATAAGTTCTTGAATAAACTCAATTCAAAAAAATTACAACTTTATTGTGCGACTGCACTTCATAGACTGACAATATTCGATCACACCATATTTTATGATACGTCTCCTTTGCAGAGGTGATTGCATGAACTTTATGTGGAGCGGAAGGCTCCCAGACGCTGAGTCGGCAAGTCTGCAGTTCATGCGATCACCTGTGCAATCATATCGATTTTGGTAAAAATACAATAAATGTAATTCCGCTGACACTGCATCCGGTGGAGGTAGCGACAAAGTAGCGGCACGTGTAGGTTTGATGACTCAAGGGGCGAGGTGGGGACAGGTAGGAGACGTAACTCGCGCGGTTTTTGGGTTTTTAATCGAATTTGTCAACACCTCCCATTGAAAAATTGTAATCCTTTATTATCTCTGGTCTATCTATTTCTATATAGGTCTTGTTCGTTTTGTCCCATCGTTTACACTTGTCCATTGTCCCGATTATCATATAATTTGTTGTCAAACCATTTTGTCATGATTACCTCTCCATCGTTGCTGATTATTTCTTCTGCAGTACCACGTCCATGGTTCTTCATTATTTTATCAGCAGAGAAGCTAGGGTTGCTGAATCTATTTTGCTGCGCAGTACAAATGGCAAAAATACCGTGTCAATCAAGCATTCTAACAAAAATACGTTATTGTAATTTATTAAATTAAATCTTAAATGCAAATTTCTTACAAACTGGTTTTGATCATCATCATCTACGTAGTGAACTTTATTTTTTTTCTTTTTGTAGGCTGAACATCCGGCTGCATAATGTCCAAACTGTCCGCAAGCATAACACGATCCGACACGAGGCAAAGTGCCCCAGGGAGTTACAGTTGTAGCACCGAATTTGTAATTTGTGCTCTCTCTCCTTGGCACCCTCGGTATTTGTATGACGCAGGACAGACGCTGATGGCTTTGGAAGAGATACCCCTGAAATTGCTTCCAGAAGTTCGTTCTTGTTCTGAAAGCGGTGCATTTTAGCTTGTGTACGTAGCTGTTGATCTGGAATGTCCTCCTCTCCTAGCTCGATATTACTGGCCAGGATCAGTTTGTCATGAGAGTAGTTTTCGAAATTTTCATGAGTCGACCATTTCCGCAACTCAAACTGCTGACGAATTTCTAATTTGCTGATTCGATTATCGAAAAGTGTCTTCATCTCTTTTAGTAACATGTCAATGGATAGCGTTGCGACGTCCGGCTTAGAGTGCAACCATTTCAGAGCTTTCCCCTTCAATTTAGTAGCTATCAAGGCTCGCATGTTGTTATTGTCCAAATTGTACGCTGATTTTATGGTTTTGATTTGGGAATATCATAGGTGGGAAACTGTCTCCCTCTCCAGCATCATCGGACACCAGTTCTTTCACCATATTTATATTTGTGTTGTTGTTTCCGTAGCACTCATTTAATGGTTCTCGCTCATCACTACTGTTATGCCTGGATTCAGGAACGCACACAAAAAAAAGGAGATTCACAAAGTCCCTCGTCGGGCCAGTATTAGTCGGGTCCTGGACTTCTGGCTTTACCGTCGGAGATGAGGAATGATGAATTTATTGTTGATATCCAATAACGCACACACGGATTATTATATATCGAATGTCCGATACACACCGATGATTATAATACCAACGAATATACACAAGGAACCAACGATACCAACGACAATATATACAGGAACCAACGATACCAACGACAATATACACAGGAACCAACGATACCAACGATACCAACGACAATAATTATAATAGAATATTTTTAGGAGTAATAATATTTATTTATAAACCGTTCAACTTTTTCTTAGTCACTTACAAAATTCAACTCAACGAGTTTCTTATTGCTACCTTAATTTATAGGTTCTTATTGCTAATTCATCAAATAATAATGTGGGAATTCAATTTGCTAATTAATCAAATACAATAATGTGGGAATTTATTTTGCTGACCTAATGTCTGGTGCGCTTTCCTGTTATTTTCAGTTGGAGAAATGCTGACTGCATAACACGTCCCCCTTTTAGTTATATCTAAGGATACTTAATTCTTAGATTCGACTTCGGTGAATTCATCTCGATGGATTCTATTGATTGGGTTGGAGTTGAAGTTACGCTCAATGTTACCTCGGGTGCCCTTCTGGTTCTTCTATTGAAACATCTATTAAAGAGCGTAATTGTTGTTCTGCCCGATCCACAGCTAAATTTCCAGATGGTGAAGCCAATTATTAGTATAGTTAAGATACTGACTGCAGACATTAGAATACCCTGTGATCTCTCAGGTATCTTCTCCAATGCCTTCGCCCAAAAATTTTTTTTGATTTTGGATTTCCGCCGATAAATCTTGTAGCTCATGGACATCCTTTGCTGTTATTTTAGAAATTGGCTCTTGATCAATGGTGATCTCACGGAGCTTAGCGTTGATGCAGCACTCCTCTAGTTCGTCGTAAGAATGCTTATTTTTTATTTCAATTTCTACTCCAGGGACGGTTGTTCTTATTACGATGTCATATGTTTCAAAGACGCAGTCACCGTTAATTTGAATAACTCCAGTACCTATAAGTTTTCCTACTTTTGTTTCATTTTTGCATTTACAATTATACATTGTTTCATCAGTTATTGTGTACAAATATGTATTTTCTCTTAATTTATGAAATATTTCCACATCTGAATTTATTATTTTTGCTTTACAATTTTCAGCTCTGTTTCGCATAAAAAGATTAAGTTCACAATAGTTATTGCTAACAGTACTCCTTAAAGGTTGAGGTTTACATATGAATATATTCTTAAAACTATTACAATCGGTTAAGCTTTCTTTCAAACTAAAATCTTCTTTATTTTTATTAATCATTACAAATTTATTCTTTAAGTCTAATATAACAATACCATTTTCAACAATTTTAGGTACAGCGATTGTTTCGTATATTTCAAATTTATCTCTTGTTAACGTAGGTATTTGTACAATTACAACAATTTTCGAATTTTTTGTAAAAGCTTTAATTTCTATTGTTCTCAGAATTTCGGAGTAATTTTCCATTGTAGGCTCTATTGCAAATATATTATTATTTTCTAATAGTCGAAGTTGATCTAATAATTCAGCTGGTTCAATAACTCGAGGGTGTAATATACCTGCTTGAATAAATAGAAGGCTATCTACTATCTGTTCTACTTCCATTTCTAGTTGAAGTATTTTATGGTTAATCTTCCTTGATATTTCCTCAAAATATGATGTAACTAAAAGTGTCCGATTAATATTTCTTTCTATATCATGAACTTTATTGATTTCATTAATGATTTCGTTTATTTTATTAAGGGTGACATTATTGTTTTTAACACTTTCTAAAACTTGTCTATTGAGATGGCTTAAAACCTTTATATTTTCATCCATGCCGTTTTTTATGCGTTTTTCGTTTTCATTATTAATGCTGATTGCCTTGCAATAATACTCTGCATCGTCATTATCCATTGTACCGAAAAGAACTTTAAATCCTGAGCCTATTATATTAATTAACCCGCGTTTTGGTCTAAATGATTTCCCTACTATTCCAAAAATAATTCTTATTCTATGATCAAGTTTTAATATTTCGCGCTTAGCTGATTGTTGGAATTCTTTACAGCCTTTTTGCGATTCTAAACAGATACTATCAATTGAACTAATTAAACTTCGTATGTTAGAACTTGAATCTTCTAAATCACTTATGTTTAATTCTATAATTAATGCTACCTTGCTTTTAATTTCCTTGGCTTCTCCAAGGTAGTTAAAGTATATCCCAGTATTATTTCGCAGTTCCTCTATTTTCAAATCTATTTCAGCGGTGATCTGTGTGAAGAACAGGGCTCTGAAATGTATGGTTTGACATTAGACTTGTTAAATTTTTGTCTTTTGTTATTTAGTTGTATTATTACGTTGTTCTCATTAACTTCCAAAACTTTAAATGGACCTTTATATCGACTATGCAATTTACCTTTCCTATCGTTTTTAACTAACACTTGTTGACCAACTCTATACTCTATCGGTTTTCCTAGTCGTTTGTCATACCTAATTTTTGATTTCTCTCTACTTACTTTCGTGTTTGCCCTTGCCTCTTCATGTTTTTCAAACAGATTCGTTCTTAATTCATCCATATAATCAAACATTGATTTCTCATTGTATGAATCTACACTACTAGGTTTGTTTAACTCAAAGCCGAATACTAACTCGTAGGGAGTATACCCCGTTGTATTATGAACTGTGCCATTATAGCAAAATCCAGCATATGGCATTCGCTTATGCCAGTCTTTGATTTGATTCAATTCTCGACCTGTTGCCTTTAGATACTCTAGAAGTCTGCAGTGTGCTCGTTCTACGCTTCCGTTAGCTTGTGGGTAAGCTACACTGGTAGTAATGTGCTTTATCCCCACAAGTTTGCACAATTCTTCAAACAGATTGTTACAAAATTCTGATCCATTGTCAGACAAAATGATTTTTGGCATCCCGAAGTTAAGTATCCATTCTTCCATCAATGCGCATGATACAGTTTGCATATCTTTGGATTTTAGTGGTACAAATTTGATAAATTTGGATAAATCGTCTTGTATGGTTAACCCGAACTTAAAACCTTCATTTGTTTCCTCAAAAGGGCCTACTATATCAATCATGATCTTTTCCAAGGCTCTTTCTGATGAAGTCACAATTTTCATAGGGTTTCTCGTTGGTACACGATTTACCTTTTCGGTCTGACATTGGGGACAATTCCTAACAAAATTCTCTATCTGTTTTTGCATACCTTTCCACTTAAATTTTTTTCTTACCTTTGCATAAGTTGCTTTTTGTCCAGTATGACCTCCTAATAACCCTTCATGATATTCCTTGATGATGGCCATTCTTCTTTCCAGATCAGCTACTTCTTCTGTTTTATCTGATTCTCCTTTATTTGGATTGAATGTCGAGTCGTCGCTAACTTCGGATAAATTATCCGGTTGATCTCCATCCAATTCATTCTCAAGGTTTTCATCAATTTGATCTTCAATGTGCCCAGTTTCTTCGTTATTAGTACTCACGTTATTGTTTACTGGGAATCCTTCTTCTTCCATTAATTCCATAAGATCGTTCCAGGTTTCCTCTTTTTCCTTTTCCGTGATTCTAACATTTCTGCTGAGTTCGTCTGCTACGACGTTGTCCTTTCCTTTCTTATATACAATGTCGTAATCAAACTCTTCCAGTTTGAGGCGCCATCTAACAAGACGACTTCCTGGATCCTTTACTCTAAACAGCCATGTTAAGGGTCTGTGGTCCGTCTGGATAATAAATTTCTTTCCATAAATATATGGCCGGAATTGCTTGGTCGCCCATACAATGGCCAGGCATTCTTTCTCGGTGGTACTATAGTTCACTTCGGCTTTATTTAATGTCCGGCTGGCAAAGTGGATTGGTAAATCTTTACCTGTGTGCACTTGACTGAGTACCGCACCGATTCCGCGATTTGATGCATCTGTTGTTATGATGAACATTTTGTCAAAATCTGGATACTGTAGTATTGGGTAACTCGTGATTAAATTCTTTAACTTATCGAAAGCTGTTTGCTGATCACTGGTCCAAATGAAATCGACATCTTTTTTCAGCAACCTGTTTAGTGGCTCTGCAACTTGACTAAAATTCTTGATAAACTTCCTATAGTAGCCGATCATTCCAAGAAATGATCTTATACCTTTGATATTTTTAGGTGGCTCCATTTGATTAATGCTTTCTATTTTCGATGGATCTGGTTTGACACCCTTATCTGTGATGACATGTCCCAAATAAGATACTTCCTTTCGTAGGAATTCGCACTTATCAGGCTGTAGTTTGAGATTTGCCTTGCGAAGTTGCTCAAATACTTCTACCAGCTTATCGTTATGCTCTTTTAGATTCTGTCCAAAAACAACAATGTCATCTAAATAGACAAAACATCTTATCCCTTGCAGACCTGACAAGACCGTGTTCATGAGTCCTTGAAAACAGGCGGGGGCATTTTTTAATCCGAATGGCATTCTGGTGTATTCAAAATGACCATACGGGGTGCTAAATGCCGTCTTCTCAATGTCCTCCTCTTCAACCGGGATTTGATGAAAGCCGGACGTTAAGTCCAATGTGGAGAAATATTTGGCTTTCCCCAACTGGTCAAGTATTTCATTGATATTTGGAAGGGGATAGTTATCCGCAATTGTTAACTCGTTGAGTTTGCGGTAATCTATCACCATCCTCCATTTTTTTGTACAGCTTGCATCCACCTTTTTTGGAACTATCCAAAGAGGGGAGCTCCATGGCGAGCAACTATTTCGGATTATACCGTCTTCCTTTAATTTACCAATTTGCTTGCGAACCTCTTCATCGTGGACCTTAGGATACCTGTAGGTCTTTGTGAAGATGGGTGCAGAATCATTCTGTGTCCGGATCTTATGTTTAATTGCGGGGGTTTTCGAAAGTTTTTCATTTTCAATACTAAAAATATCACTATATTTCTTAACAATATCAATCAAACTATCTTTTTCTTCTTTACTTAGATGTTCTGTTCTGATGTTGCCTGAAACTACTCGCGACCTATTCTTCAGAACATTGTAATCAGCTAGATTATCTCCCTTTACTTCTACGTCTTTTATATTAAACGGCTCGTCTGTTGTATTCACTATAGAAACTATGCAGTTGCCGTTATTATTTCGCGTAATACAATTTGGAATTATGACACCACCAGAGATTTCTTGTTGTGGTATTACAATTTCCTCATTCAAAGTCCTATTCACTTTTACAACTCTAAAAACTTCAGACCTTTCTTTTACTATAGTTTCCTCACTACAATATCTCAATGGTATCACACCGATCTTACTACTCATAATATTTCTCTCATAATTTATTGAAAATCCGCCTTCTCTCAGGAAGTGATTTCCGATTATTCCATCATAATGATGTAACAAATTGTTTTCAATAACTTGAAAACAAATGTTTGCAGGTATCGCTTTTCCAACTAGGGGAATGAATTCTATATTCGCTTCTGTTTGTCCTAAACTTTCACATTTTTGACCGCCTATTCCACTAAACTTTATCTTATTGTCTAAATCTACGTCTTTTTCGTACACACTATTCGCTTTGATAAGAGACACTTCTGCACCGGTGTCTAATATCAACTTCTTTAAATCTCCGTTAATTTCAATCAATATATGAGGACTTTCAAAACTATCCAAAGCATTAAGCTGTATTGATGCCTCATTCCTCATACAGCCTATTGAAAATTTTCCTGCTTAAACATCCTGCCGTTAGAATTTGACGTGCTGGGACCGGCTCTATCTGCACTAGAGTCATTCTTTTTCTGTGATTTACAATATTTAGCGATATGGCCAGGCTTTCCACAATTAAAACAAACCCTTTCTTGTTTATTCTGAGGATCATTCTTCTTTGGTAGTTTACAAAATTTAGCGATGTGGCCAGGCTTGTCACAATTATAACAAAGCCTTTCTTGACGATTTATCCTAGCCAAGTTCTTTGTAGTATAATCTTTTTGTATGTTACTTTTAAAAAGATTAATACGCTGTTCTTCCTCACATGCGTATTTGCTGGCTTCAGATAGGGTTTTAGGTCGTTGCGTAATTGTATAAGTGGAAAGTCGTTCGCGCAATCCATTAATGAAAATAGTTAGTGTTTCATTTTGGATATATTCAATCTGGCCACCTTTGTGTTCCTCCTTAACATCAGAAAGTTTCGTCTGCAGTAGACGCCTTTGAAGCGTTTCGACCCGTTGCAGATAATGTACCACAGATTCGTCTTTATTTTGTCTAATGGAGATTAATTCTCGATGCAACTGGAGAGCGCTATGAGGTTCTCTAAAAACTGCTATCAACTCCTTTTTTAATGATTCCCAGCTATCTATTTCTTTATTCATCAAAATTGTCGACGCATTGCCACGGATTTTTGTTTTGATGAATTTAAACAGAATGTGCCTCTGTGTTTCGGATGCCAGTTCGATGGCATCATTGCACGAGTCAATGAAGTTGAAAACTTCTTCACCAGTACCATTGAAGGTAGGAATGAATGATGTAAGGACATTAATTGGGACTTCGGTCATTTTAACTAGATGTTCCCTAAAGCTATTATCTGAACTGTTTCCTATGCAACTGTCAACACCGGTATTGGTTTCGTTATCTGAACTATCTGAACTATTCTCTTCGCTATTAGAATCGTTTTTATTCAACGCACTAATTGAATCACGAAATCTTGAGAACATGAATGCTTATTGTTTCTAACTTAATTCTTTAATACACATATATGAAATATATGAAACAATCACTTTACAAAAGAAAATAAGTTACTTACAATAAAACTACTTTCATCTTGGGATATTCCTCTTGTGACTTTGTAGTATCCCACCGCTGCCACCAAAAATTTGTGTTATGCCTGGATTCAGGAACGCACACAAAAAAAAGGAGATTCACAAAGTCCCTCGTCGGGCCAGTATTAGTCGGGTCCTGGACTTCTGGCTTTACCGTCGGAGATGAGGAATGATGAATTTATTGTTGATATCCAATAACGCACACACGGATTATTATATATCGAATGTCCGATACACACCGATGATTATAATACCAACGAATATACACAAGGAACCAACGATACCAACGACAATATATACAGGAACCAACGATACCAACGACAATATACACAGGAACCAACGATACCAACGATACCAACGACAATAATTATAATAGAATATTTTTAGGAGTAATAATATTTATTTATAAACCGTTCAACTTTTTCTTAGTCACTTACAAAATTCAACTCAACGAGTTTCTTATTGCTACCTTAATTTATAGGTTCTTATTGCTAATTCATCAAATAATAATGTGGGAATTCAATTTGCTAATTAATCAAATACAATAATGTGGGAATTTATTTTGCTGACCTAATGTCTGGTGCGCTTTCCTGTTATTTTCAGTTGGAGAAATGCTGACTGCATAACACTACACTTCGTTTCCTTTTCTTTCTGTCCACACATTTCATTGTCAATTCCTGTCGCATTCTTATTGGTACACTCTCTTTTTAATCGATCGTTATGTTCACGCTGCAATCGTATTTCTTTTCTTAAATACACACACTCCTTGTTCCTCTTTTCTAGTTCATTTATCAGTTCAGTTTCTTCTCCTTTTCTCATCATTTTTACACACTCATTTTCCTTTTTTAGCAAATCCATTTCTTTTCGTTGCAGGTTCACTTCTCTCTTCATAAGCTGCATCTTCTTCATAATCATCATCAGGCTATGACTACTGTCTGTAGTGTTGTTCGTTGTTTCGTCGTTTCGTCGTTTGCTTTCGCTGCAACATCGTGGGCTTTTTTTATTATTATTGGCCCGGGTCAACCCCGGACAACTTTATTAAGCTTATTAACAAGCAAAACTTAAAGCTAGACTTAAAAACTAACAAAGATATACATACTTAGCCTAATGGGGCAAGGAGAAATGGTGGACGGGGGAGATGTTAAGGGAGTGGCATATTGAGCAGCGCTTTTTTTATTTGTTGTTTGCTGCTATTTAGGTCAAAGACTTCGGCGTAGTTGTTCGTTATACGCAACATTCTAGATATGGGTTCAAAGTGATCGTAGTTGGTGCGGTGAGTTCGGATCAGGAAGAGTGGGACAGATCTTAGATTACGGGGATTGGGAGTGAATGCAATATTTTGCGTTATTGTCGAGCAGTCGATATTTCCAGTCAGTAACTGATGGATAAAATCATGATCATTAGTTTTAGCCTATTTTCATAGGGGGGTAATCCATATGGATCGGCCCAAGGTAGAACACGAAGTGCAAAATGGATAAATCTGCGTTGGACTGCTTCTATTCTTTGAATGTGGGTTAGTTTATAGGGTAACCAAACTTGGCTGCAATATTCGAGAAGAGGCCTTACAAAAGTAATGTACCAGGGACCTTGTAACGTAAGGGTTGTAAAATTCTTTTAACCAGCGTTTGATAAAGCCAAGTGCAGAGTTAGCTTTATTTATAATGCTGTCAATATGTGAGTCGAAATTCAATTCTCTATCACAAATTATACCTAGATCCTAGACCCGTACTTGGGTAGTGGAAGGAATAGGCTCATCGCAGATGAAGTAGTTTCTTGGAGGTGGAGGTAGACGTTTACGGGAATAGGTTATCGCTTGGTATTTGTTGACATTAAGCTCCAAAAAGTTTTGCTTGCACCATACCGAAAACTTATTCAAGTCATCTTGCAGGCAATGGGAGTCAGAAGGCAATGAGATGACTTTGGAAATTCTCATGTCATCAGCGAAAATAGAAAGATTAGAGTTCGTTAAAATGAGATTTATATAATTAATTGTGAGGATAAAGATGATTGGGCCAAGGTGACTACCCTGAGGGACACCAGATGTTGCTTTAATGGGTTCGGATATTGATGATCTGAAGATGACCCTGTATTCTCGGTCTTCTAAATAGGATTTGGTCCATGCCACACAATGAAGGGAAAAGCCAAGTTTTTTTTAGTTTAAAGATGATAAGTTGGTGAGAAATTTTATCGAATGCCTTGCTGAAATCTATGGACATTGAATCGACTTCATCACCGTCTTCTAAAGCATGAAGCGTCCTAGAGACAAACTCTGTTAGGTTAGTGGTCGTTGATTTACCTTTCATGAAGCCGTGCTGATTTGTGCAGATAGTTGGCCTACTGTACGGAAGCAGTTGTTGATAGACTATGCTTTCAAAAAGTTTGGGTATGCAAGAGAGTTTTGCTATGGGCCTATAATTATCGACTTCGGCCTTACTTCCTTTTTTATGAATAGAGATGATGTAAGATTCCTTCCATAGGAAAGGGAAAGTACCTGTTGAGACAGACAAGTTAAATAGGGCAGCAAGAGGAGGACCGAGATGGGTAACACACTCTTTTATTACAATAGCCGGAAGGCTATCAGGGCCGGACGAGAAATCATCTTTAAGTTTGGTAATGGTTTCCGATACCAAAGTTGTTGTTATATTTAGTGAAATGGATGACGTCTCAGGATAGTTTCTCATATAGCTAAAGTAACTAGGATCGGGTTCAGCTGTTTTCTTAGAAAAGGATTTGTTAAAATGAGAGGCAAAGAAATTTGCAATGGTTTTTGGGTCGGCAGAAGATTCACAAAGAAATTTAAGAGTAGATGGGTAGCCGTCTGACTTTCTTTTGGTGACTGGTAGAAGCGTTTAGGGTCCGTGACTAAGCTAAATTGCATGCGGTAGAGGTACTCAAGCTAAAGAGACTCACAAAGTTCAGAAAAACAATTGTATACCAATCGATAATTTATGTTGATGTTCACGTTTAAAGTCGTCGTCGTTCTTTTCTGCCATCGTCGTTCTGGTGCTGTCAACAACCATTGTGCTCATCATTGTCTTCGTTATTGATAGGTTCGTCGTTCAAGTCGTCCGTTACTTCGATATATTTTTCTCCTTCTGAATCGTTGTCGCTTTCCTTGCCGTCGTTTGCGGTACCATATGCATTTACGGCCGTGTTGGGTAGGTCGTATGATGTGTCCGTTATTTCTGGATAATTTCCCCGTTCGTTATCTGGAATGGCAACGCAACACTAACGTGGCTTTGTTGCCGCTTGATTTTTTACCGAGTACTTAGTTGCTAAACCGTTTAAATTTTCGTCTACGCATATTATGATGTTTTTTTTTTTATTTTTATTTGTATGTCCCGAATTCCACTTCTGAGTTTATAGGGCGTATACATGAATACAATAAAAGACAATAAACTATTTTTCTTATTTTATTACAAAATGCCAAAACCGACCGACCGATATGAATGCTCGATTGACAATGCCCCAAACTTATATACGATTGGTTCTTTCTCTTTCGTTCAATTTCACAGTATCGCCACAAAAATATTGAATACTATTAAAATACAAAGAAAAAATATCAACAGGATAAAAAACATAACAGCGAAATTCTAAAATTAAAAACAGAAAAATTAAAATTTATAAACAAAATAAGGAAAATAAGGACAACCACAGAAAAGCCAAATTGAAACTAAAAATAGAGACACTAGAGCTTAAAAAGCAAATGCAAGATTTACAAAATCTCGAGAACATACATATGTACAATGTACATAGTACATTATTTAATTTTTGTCGAGACTGAAGTCGTATTTATTTGCCTTTTTTTAACTCTCCTTTTTACTTTCATATTTACCTTTTATTGTTCGTTTTTAAGTATTTTTTGACACTGAACTCATATGTATGTATAAATTAAACAATTATAAAAGCAATTTATTTAAAAAACACACGTCTTTATTATATTGCTTGAGTTTAACAACTGATTTCTTAAGCTAAACTTAATTATAATATTACCTATGCTTAAACTGTTGCATCAGCAGAGTTCGTTGTCCACGATAGTGGTGCTCAGGTGTCGGTCGCTAGATGTAATATTTTACCTGTGTACTGATTGTTCAGGTTGATCCAGACGTTACGTCAGCAGAACGTAAACTTTTGCGATATTTGATATTCATATTATTTTGTGTTAAGGGGTTACAGACCTTATAGTGAAATTTCAGGATTTTTTTTAATAGGTTTCCCATAAAGATAAATAAAAAAAGTAAAGTACATATAGTTTATTTATTCTTAAACTCTAAAATACAGTCCATAGATTTTTTTTTATCAATAGTGCCTTTTTTTTAATTTAATAATTAGGTTTCCAAGAAACGGCGTTTCACTGTCGCTGTGATATCTTCACCGGAACTCAATGGATCTAAAAAAAAAACCAAATGCATCTTGTAAAGTACTCGTAATACTGTCGTTATAGTCTGTCGAGCCATTTTTGTTTTTTTTTTTTACAGAAATTATGGCGGTTTTACAAAAACTTGAGTTTTTGCGCCAAAATTTTGCCCTTCTATCGTTAGAAAAAAATATTATTTAACGGAAAATCAAAAAAATGGCAGACTGTAGAGAATTGTTTTTTGAACATTTTAAAAAAGGAAGCATCAAAAAATATTAAAAACTGTTCGAGATATCACAGCGACAAGGTTGGAAAAACGTGTTTCGAGAAAAACACAGTTAAAGTTTTGCGCGTGGAAAAAAAACTACTTCGCCGTTTCAACATTTTGCCGTATTAAAATATCACGAGGATCACAATTTCAATACTGTACTCTCTAAGAAACCACAATAGAATGAACGACAAAATATTTTTCTACCTGAATTGGGTCGTTAGACAGCTGCTAAGGGTCAAGAGGGCGGAGAATACATGGGGCTCCCGTCTAACGACTGCGTATACCTGTCTAGCGCTCGACCGCTCGGGAGCGCTCACATTTATTAGAATATCTTTCGAACGGATGCGAATTTTTCAAAAATTCAAAATGCAAAATATTCTTAAAAGTATAAAGAATAATATTAACGAAAAAAAAAATGTATTTTTTTAAAATTGAGAAGGTATGTAACCCCTTAACTTATATACAGTCTTGGGCACATAAATAGCACAAACCTTCTTACCTGAACAAAAACATAATGGAATAAAGTAATATTTCAAAAACAATAATGAACTCAATTTTTTTGAAAACGTTATTAACAGTGAATGTAATTAACTTCAAAATAATGTACTAATATCCATGCAAAAATAATGAACAAAAATTTGTCTGGACAACATTTGATTTCTGAAATTAAATTAAGAAATATTCAAAATATCATTTAAAATGTTTTTGTTATGTCTTTTACCTATTCAGTATTTTGTACTATAGCCAGAATTTTCCATTACTGCCTTACATCTTCGCCCCATGCTTTCAACAAGCTTCTGGCATCTTTCCTTCGAGATAGAATACCAAGCTTCTCTTATGTCATCCTTATTTTTGAAATTTTGCTGCCCAATTTTTACCTTAACGTCGTTTCACAAACTTTCAATAGGGTTATGGTCGGGACTCTGTGCTGACCAATCCAACACATGGATATCTCCTTGGGAGAACCAATCCTTCACTATTTTAGCGAAGTGATTCGGATCATTATCTTGCATGAATATCCAATTAACTGGCATAAACTCAAAAGTATAGGGTTCCATCGTATTTTGTAATATCTCTAAGTATTGAAATTTGCCCATTTTCCACTTATTCTTACAAGCGATCCTACTCCTTGCCAGGAAATAGCACCTCAGACCATTATATTCCCTCTTAATTGTTTTTTGAGTGTATATGGGATTCAAAGCTTGCCCTTTTGGACGGTGGACAATTTTCCTGCCATCTGGCCCAATTCTATTTACCTTAGTTTCGTCACTCCATACCATTTTTTTCCATAAGTGTGTCTTTATTTTGATGGACTTTTTTTTTGACAAGAGTGCTTTCTTTCTACTCCTTCGTCCAAATAGCTAAGCTTCATTTAATCTCCTTCTGATTAATCGGCTGGAGACATTAACGTCAAATTCTTCGTTAATTTCGTTTCCAATTTGCCGAAATGACTTGAACGGATTCTTCTTGCATTTCCGGATAATGGTCTTATCGATGAAGACAGTAGTTTTTCTTGGTTTCGGTTCTTGTTTTTTGTTTTCAGTTAAATAAATTGCACCTTCCTTTGCCAGCTTAATCGCATTATAGACCATTTTCCTGGAACTCTTTATTATTTTAGCTATTTCAGCTGGCCTTTTGCCATCTTTGTACATGTTGTATATAATTTTTCAATGTACTCGTACACCTTTTCCCATTATGCCACTTAGCTAACCCACCGAGTAATTATAAATGAAATTTTACAAAAACAAATGAAATACTAAAATAATTCGCCGAGAAATTGTAAATATCGCAATTTGTGCACAAAATCACTTCGCTTATTGAAATCAACACCTGACAAAGCATCGAAATGATAATGGTAAATTTGTTCACCAGAAATACGAGTATACAAATTAAAACATCTAAAGGTGAAATGTTAAAAAAAAAACTTTATTTGGGCAGCGTAACTGCCTTACAAAAATTTACTTAAAAACTACTGAGTACATGTTTCTAAATCTAAGAGCTTAAATACCTAAACTATGCTGGCCAGCCAGCTATCTGTCGTGGGAACAGATGTGATTTCTACAAGTTTAGCTGAGACGGTGCTTATGCTGACGATGTTGTTTGAACTGTTGCCGGTGAAACGTAGGTATCATGTATCGAACGTTGCGAACATGTGCGAACTTCTGTCGTTGACTTGTGATGTTGCTTATGCTGACGAATCGAATGTTGACACTTGTGTGAACTGCTAACTCTTCCCTTCCTCAAGTTCCAACGTCCTAGTAAACTTATTTATAAAACTAAGATTCAAAAAAATTTATTTTTTATGAGACACAAGTCTCTTTATTCTCACTTAATTCTAAATACAAATTGTTCTTACACTATTACTTATAGTCTATAAATACTGACACCGCATGAGAAAATATTCCAGACGGGAATATTGGACCTGTGTCCGGTGCAGCGAAACATTACCTTCAATAATACCTTATTCAGCAATAAAGTTCTTTTGCCCATGCAGCGCGTGTGCTGATGGTGCAAACAATAAAGTTGCAGCGCGTGTGTTGATGATGCAAAAATTGGTGTGTTAACTTCCTCGTTGAACATTCAATAATATGGAATTTGGTTAAAGTTCATAACTTTGGGTGATTCGGGATATTTTATCTCTTGGGTATTTCCTCTACTCTTGAACTTGTTGGCATGTGAAATGAAATGGATAATGCGGGTGATGCGGGCGACAGCTATTATTATGAATGTTGTTATGCTAAAGTTTGCCATCAGTCCTAGCTGATTGTTTGTCCCCAGGAGTTGTATTTCCTGTGTATTATTAGCATGAAGGTCCTTCATTGTTTCTAAAGTGAGGGTTTCTTCGAACGCTTTCTGGGTAGTAACACGCTGTAATATGGCTGGTAATGGTTTGTATCCGGGGACTTCTTTTGAAGTAAAGTTTTTACCATTTATCATGATACTTTTTTTTACGAAATGAACGACAAATGTTCAGGAGAGATTTGTTGTATTGATTTAGCAGAAGAGTTCCTGGTGCTATTACTTCTATCGTTGGTACATGCTGCTTGCTATTTTTGGAGCAGGATGCTTGCTGGCTTCTTAAAAGTCTAGGTACTCGTATATAAGATATTTCAATTATATCTATTACATAATTTTAAACTACTGTAATCTATACAATTTTCTCTTAAACCATAAATTATATTATTACAATTTAAAACATTTTCATATGGAATTCTATGAATGGATT
This sequence comes from Volucella bombylans, assembly GCA_949129095.1. Lineage (NCBI taxonomy): Eukaryota > Metazoa > Arthropoda > Insecta > Diptera > Syrphidae > Volucella > Volucella bombylans. The sequence goes on from OX422141.1 coordinate 170,598,346, forward strand.
TCTGTAATTTAATAGGCTTAGGTAGGTAATAAAACTTGACATTGTTTTTCGTCGGTGATCCGAACACCTATAATATAGATTATTGACGAGTTACTATACCTTATCCAACAAAACATGTTAGTACAGGGCTTATGGGAAAGCTTTTTTTCTAACAGTGGTGCCTGTAGATGGACTCAATGGCACATTACCACTGAAACACAAAGGAAGCCACTGAACTTTGTGTGCAATTGTTGTTGTAATTATTTTCAGATTCAACCACAGCCACCCTATGACTTGCTTGCCCGATAGCCGTGGGCAGAATGATCATAAAATCACCATTCATAATTTAATTTTGTAATTTAATTTTGGTGGGGGCTAACGCACCCATTTATTATGCTTAATACAAGCTTAAAAACTAAGACTTAAACTAATACTACGGCTTAAAGCTAAGGATGGTGAAGGAGATCGAATTTGAGGGAAAGTGTGCTGCGATTAAAATCGAAAACGGAAAGGTTGGAGTTTACCTTACGCAGCGTACGGAAGAATGAACAAAATGTCTGCTGCGTCCCTTCGTTTCTCAAGGTTATTCAGGTTAATGAGTTTGAGACGGTCTCGATAGGGAGGTAAGATTAGAGGATCGTTCCAAGGTAGACCTCGAAGAGCAAATCGAAGAAAACGACGCTGGATCCTCTCAATACGAGATACATGAACTCGTTGAAAGGGACACCACGCTTGGCTAGCGTACTCGAGGAGGGGGCGAACGTAAGTGATGTATAGTGATCTAGTCACGTACGGGTTGCAGAATTCTTTGGACCATCTTTTAACGAAGCCGAGTGATGAGTTTGCTTTAGAAATTATCTCATAATATGCGAGCGGAAATTAAGCTGCCTGTCGCATAATATACCAAGGTCGCGGATAGATTCAACAAGGGGTATAGGTTGGCCGTTGAGATGGTAAATTCGTTGAGGAGACTTCTTGCAGTTACGTGAGAAAGTAATCGATTGACATTTGGAGACATTGAGTTCTAAGCAGTTCTTGATGCACCAGGTGGAAAAACTATTTAGATCTATTTGAAGGAGGGTGGAGTCTTGTTGTGAGGAAATGGGTTTAAAAAATTTGGTATCGTCAGCATAGAGAGAAAGTGTTGAGTGTTGAATGAGCCTTTGAAGGTCGTTAATAGTTAGGATGAAGAGGAGTGGACCTAGGTGACTACCTTGAGGAGCACCTGAAGTGGCCAAGAAAGGGACCGATAGGACAGATCTGAAACGAACATTATAAAAACGATTATCCAGGTAAGAAGATATCCATTTAAGCAAAATGGGTTCAAAGGTAAGGACGGACAATTTGAACAGGATTAGTTTATGATTTATCTTGTCAAAAGCTTTACTGAAATCAGTTGTTATAGCGTCGCCTTTTTTACCACTTTCTAAGGCTGAGAGAACAGAGGACACGAATTCGACGAGGTTAGTGGTAGTTGATCTACCCTTCAGAAAGCCGTGTTGATTGGGGGAAATAAAAGATTTACACTGGAAGCTTAAGGCTAAGGCTTCATGCAAAATACTTTCGAGGAGTTTGGGTATATGGGAAAGTTTAGCTATAGGGCGGTAATTAGTGACTTCGCTTTTTAATCCCTTTTTGTGTATGGGTGTTATGAAAGTGGACTTCCATATCTGTGGAAATTCCCCTTGAGAGAGCGATAATCGGAAGAGATTAGCAAGGGGGCGTGAAAGAGTTTAGAACACTTTTTAAGAAATATGGATGGAAGGCGATCTGGGCCGGGTAAGTATTCATCATTAAGTTGTTGTAATTTGTTTTCTATTACTGTATGATCAAAGCTATGAGAAACAATGGGGAAGTTAAGTAGGTATTTGAAATAAGAGGGATCCGGTACGAAGGAATTATCGGCAAAAGATTGCTTAAAAAATGTAGCAAAAAAGTTAGCTATGGTATGTGGATCAGTTGATGATATATTTTCGTATGAGAGGGATGGAGGAAAACCGTCGGATTTTTTTTTTGTAATTAACGAATTGGTAGAAAGACTTAGGATCATTTATAAGCCTTGATTGCGCACTATCAAGGTATCGCTGATAGAGAAACTTATAGAGCTGGGCGAATTGAAGGTATGACCCGAGATAGTTTGAATAGTCAACAAAAGAGTTGGACCGGAGGAAAACTGTCCATAATTTGTTTCTTTTGTTACGTAAAGAGCGAAGTTTACAATTATACCACGGGGGGCTCGTAGAAGTGGTCCTATTACGCGAAAGGGGGACATAGAGAGAAATAGAATTAAGTAATTCTCTGTAGAAAATAGAGAGAGCACTTTTTAGGGGCATATTGGCGAAATCAAATGAACACTTACTAAGATATGCGTTAATTTTGCGGAAATTCGCTTTATGAAAGTCATAAGAAGTGATAGCTGCAGATGGAGCGGGCCGGAAAGGAGAGTGGTGGAAAAGAGAAAGAAGAAGTGGTGGGTGAAAGTTATCAATGGTCGATAGTGAAAGGGGACAGAGCGAGACAGAGGAGTTTATGGGGTCAGTGGTGAAAATGAGGTCTAATTGCTTTCCCATATAGTTGGAGACTCCACTAACTTGGCATGAGCTAGAGTCTGTGAGCTCATCCAAGAAGAGACATTCTTTACTCGAGATAGGGTAAGCGATAAAAAAAGATTTATCATCTGATTGAGTCCAGTGCAGCTGAGGTAGATTGAAATCGCCAAATACGATGATATCATCGAGAGGATCAGATAAGTTAATTATTTGATCAATTGCATCGATAGCGAGTTGGTAGCATTCGATTGGTTGGGCCGGTAGGATGTAAAAACACATAATGTACAGGGACCTGCAGGGGAGTGTTGTCTTTATTGAAACGTAGTCAAGTTTAGAGGAAGTAGAAACAGCGATTGGTGAAGAGTTTAGGTCATTGCGGACGGCCAATAGGACACCTCGACACGGAGCATCATCATTTGGACGGGTAAGATCGTCGTCTCGGAAAACATTGAAACTAGGTGGGAATAATTCCTGATTCTTTATATCGGGAATTAGATTAGTTTCGGTCAGAGCGTAGACCTCAAATGGGAGAGCGTGAGATTGGCGCAAGACGGCACGGGTCTTAGATCGCAGTCCTCTTACGTTTTGATAGTAAAAGGTAAGAGGAAGGTTATTACGAGAGGGCGTAGGAGTGGATGGTCGAAACACTGGCAATGGTAGTACGTTAGGGACGAAAAAATTTGTCGTTGTCAGCTCTGCTTCGTTAGAGGTGTGAGATCCTTTTTGAGTGCACATACGAGTAGATGAATACATTGATAAAACAATTGGATTATTTAAATAATAAGGCTTTATATATTTAAAAAAAAGTTTGACATTATTAAAGATGCATAAAAATTCAAGGATATACGGTGGTTAGTTTACTAACCACCATGGCGGTGGGCAACAAAAAAATAATAAATACAAAGATATCAATTTACAGGCAAAATGTAATACACATAAATTGCTTATTGCTTATGAAAGTCTAGGAAACATGTTTTATCTTTACGAATACAAAGAGGGACTTTGCAGGTGCTGCATTTCCATATAGTATGTGCCGGACTTTTTTTAGTGCTGCATTTGGCGCATCTTCGTGAAGTAGATCGCTCTGGCTGATGCATATTACTTTCAAGGCGTAATTCCTTTGGAACAGACAGCTTGTGATTTTTTATCTGAACCGGTAATGGAGAAGATGACACAGAACTACCGTGAGCGCGTTTAGAGCATGATTTGTTGGTCTTCGCCTGAGCTGGTGCTAAAATCCCTTGGTAAACACTTCTACGAAAGTCTTTTGTGTTTATTTTGTCCAATTCTGGATGGTGTTCTTCCTGGAGTTCTTTATATACAAGAAAAGAGTTTATGACAGAGGAGTCCAAAAAGTGGAAAAGAATTCGATGCTACCATTTATAGGACTTTCTATTGATGGCATGTGTAGTTTTCAACTGGTCGAATTTGTCAACATAGTTCATACAATTGTTGTACTGCATAACAGTTTCAGGACAAGGAATTTCTTTTCTAGTTCCATTGCGTACCCTGCGAATAACAACACCTGTCTTAGTCGGGTCTAAATAGTTGCTAAGAATATGAACTGATCTTTTGTCTTTCCACTTTATAATTGCGACGTTCGTGTCACTGACCCTGTAATCGTGCTCTCCTCGTTTTAAATTTTTGTCTTCTTTTAGTTTTGGTAGATATTTTCTATTTGAATCAACAGTTCCGCAAGCCAATATATTGTCTTTATAGAGATCTGTTTGTAAGAGATAGCTGTTGCAATAATTGTCAAAGAAAACTCTATGGTTTTTGTATTTTAAATTTTCGAACAATCTTTCCGCCGAGATCAACTTGTACGTTGTCACCCACTTTTCCTGTATATATCTCAAAGTCGAAACAATACCCAGACTCAGCGCACTTCATCCAAACTTTGTATCCGAGTTTTATCGGTTTTTTTGGCATATACTGCTTCATAAAGTTTCGGCCCTTGAACTTTATCAAGCTTTCGTCTATAGCCACTTTTTCTGATGTATTATAGTTTTTTTTTAAAATTCATCTTTAGTATCTCTAAGAGAGGTCTTATTTTATACAATTTGTCGTAATTAGCGTCGGTTTTATTAGGCATAAGGATGTTGTCATTCAAGTGCAAGTTATTGAGAAGCCAACCGAAGCGGTTGAGTGGCATAAATGATGAGATATATGGGTCATGCAAATCAGGAGCAGACGACCAGTAATCTTTATAACTGGGTAGTTTTTTTTACACCCATCACCAGATTCATGGCAAAAAATACTTCTGTTTCTTCCGGAGTAGTAGGTATAAACGATTTTCCTTTTTGAGTGGCGTATAAATTTGTTTGAAAGCAGAGTATTTTAACTAAATCATCTGTCCAGAACATGCGGAATAGAATTGTAGGCGTGTCATTCTCTAGTTCTATTATATCATTTGGTATGCCTCCACCTCCTGTGTACTCACGCGTCTCTTCCATTTTGAAGTTTCTCTTCCATTTTGAAGTTTCTCTTCCATTTTAGTTCCATCACAGCAGTATGAGTAGATGATGCTGGAACACTCGTCGTAGGTATGTGACCAGCTGAAGTACTGGCCATATTGGATAAAGGTGTATACAGTGCCTTTACTGTATGTTACTTGTGTTTGTGTTTGATAGACCACGGTTCAATACCGTGACTATCGGCGGTATTACTAGTGCACAACTAGAACACCAAGAGTGTGAGATATATGTTATCAGCCTTCCAAGCAGACTCACTTGGAAATTAAAATAAAAGTCTTTCTTATCTGTTTGATTATATCTGACCTGTTCAAACTTTATTGGGCGATATTTATACAAGAAAAATGCTTACTCTGACATATTACAGTAAATACAACAACAAAAGTTCTTGTGATTATTAATACAAAATTGAAAATAAACGGAAATGTAAAGACTTCTTTGCGCGTCCATCCTTTATAATTTGATCAATTTCTTCCGCATTGATAAGTTCACAACTGCTATGGGAGTTGTTCGATTGATTATTCAAATCAAAGTTTGTTGCACGCCGATCTGCTTGGTCCATTGCTCTTTGTACAGAGTCGTTGACTTTTGAGATGAATGAATAAAAAGAAATATTGCTAGGTGAGGATGTCATAAAGTTTTGTTCAAAATAGTTAGCAAAGGCACCACCCTTTTCTTCAGGGGTTATACGCTTCCCCCTGATAGGTAGGTAATTTCTTCAGGAGGTGCGGTCTTTTGCCGATGATTAGGTTAATTTCTCTAAATGTATTATGTCCGGGTTTAATCTTTCAGAATCACCTCGCTAATTTTTTGTCGTTGTAGTCGTGGACGGCATTTCGAAACATGATGTTGGTGCAGTTGAGCTCACTTTGAAATGTCGAATAATCTACACTTCTGTTGTTCCATTCACCTCTATAAATCCGCTGCAGGCGTTTTCTTAGCCTTTGTTTATGATCATAGAGTACTTGTACGTACTGTGTTGATGAAGGTGACCGTATGCATCTCTTGATGTTCTGGGCCTATGTTGTTCTGGAGCTCTCTTTACAGTGTGTTCAAATGATATTACAGCTGCTTCAATTTCACCGTTCTAGAGATTTCTCGTGGGTGTAGGGATTTCCAAATTTTCCTCTGTTTTGCCCTGCAATAGAGATTTATCCAGTAGAGCGAAATCTATACATCTATTCGGTTGGTTTTCTTGTCGAAAAAATAGGTTAATGGAGTTTTATGCATAATTGCACTGCTTTGCGGTCGGAGTCACAAGGTAAAATTGTACACTCGTAGTTTATTATCTCGAGTAATATGTTGCCTAGATTGAAGGCGTAGATTGGCTAGACGACGGCGTTCTAGGAAAAGTTGGGAGAGGCTGAGAGATAACTAGATAAGAGTGTTGGCCGCCATTTTGTTCTATCGAATCTGCTGTAGCTGTGCCTTCGGGGCAATAGTCTCCCCACATTGGGTATCTTGCATTGAAATCCCCACCGATGAGTCCGTATTTGTGCAAGACTTGCATAAAGTAAAAGACTTACATAAAGTTATCACTGTTTGCGTTGCATTTGCATTTGCAGATGGCAGTTCCACTTTCTCCTTCTGACCTATTTGTTCTGTGCGGTAGATACCCTTTAAACCTCAGTTTGTTCTGATCGTAAAGCATGGTTTCGCTGGCAAGAATGATGTCCGGTTGGTTGATTTTCGGGAACAGGGAAACCACTTGAATTAAATCCATACCATTTTTAGTTAGTACCAACCTTCAAAAGATACGTGTATAAATTTGACAGTTGTCGGACGATTAGTTCTCGAGATATAGCGTTGTGAGTGAAGCAACTTTTGTTATTGTGAAAAAATATGGATTCAAAGCAATTTCGTGTGTTGATTTATCATTACTTTTTGATGGGAAAAAATTCAGCCGATGCAAAGAAATGGCTTGATAAGTGTTACCCGGACTCTGCACCAGCCGAACGAAACATTCGCAAGTGGATTGAACAATTGAAAAGTGGTCATACAAGCACCGAAGATGATGCACGCAGTGGACGTCCCAAAGAGGTTGTTTCAGATGAAAACATTAAAAAAGTCCACAAAATGATTACGAGTGACCGTAAAGTGAAGTTGATCGAGATAGCTGAGGCTCTGAAGATATCAAAAGAGCGTGTTGGATATATCATACATGAATATTTGGACATGCGAAAGCTCTGTTCAAAGTGGGTGCCGCGTTTGCTCACAGTCGACCAAAAACAATAACGAGTTGATGATTCAGAGGAGTGTTTAAAGCATCGGTATGTGACAATGGATTAAACTGGGCTCCATCACTTCACACCAGAGTTAAGTCGTCAGTCAGCTGAGTGGCGAGCAGGCGACGAACCTCGTCCAAAACGACCAAAAACTCAACAGTCGGCTGGCAAGGTTATGGCATCCGTATTTTGGGATGCACATGGAATAATTTTCATCGACTATCTTCAAAAGGGGCAGACTATCAACAGCGACTATTACATTGCGTTGTTGGAGCGTTTAAAGGACGAAATCACAGAAAAACGGCCGCATTTGAAGAAAAAGAATGTGCTGTTTCATCAAGACAATGCACCGTGTCACAAGTCGACGAAAACGATGGCAAAATTGAATGAATTCGGCTACGAATTGCTTCCCCACCCACCGTATTCTCCAGATTTGGCCTCCAGCGACTATTTCCTGTTCGCAAACCTCAAAAGAATGCTCGCCGGAAAGAGATTTAAGACCGGTGAAGAAGTAATCGCCGAAACAGAGGCCTATTTTGAGGCTAAACCGAAATCGTACTACAAAACTGGTATCGAAAGATTGAAAAATCGTTTCAATCAGTGTATCGCCCTCGAAGGCAACTATTGATATATTGATAAATAAAGTTGAATTTTGCAAAAATTTGGGCACGGACTTTTCAGCCCATGTGTTAGCTTTGCTATATAACGAGTTAACGTTATATGCATATATACGTGCCTGTTTATGCGCTGCATAATTGAAATATAAAGGTGGCTAATAGTACGCTGGCACAGCCGTACGAGCCTTATGCATAATGCTGACAAGATCTGATCCGAATACCCGTTCTACTTCGTTGTTGAGGTTTTTTTGCCTTTGAGATGTTCCGTAAATGTGATTGATTTTCTATCTTCGGAGCAGCGATATTTTGCCTACTGTAGTTTAATTTTACGCAGCGTTAATTGAAATTTATGTTTTGATATCTTCTGTTAGTTGACATACTGTCGAAATATAAGTGGAATAGGAAAAAAAAGTTTGGTACTTGTGCATATTTGTTTTTGTAACGTATGATTTATCATAAATGCGTATAAGTTTTGGGCCGGACTCTTTTGAAAGATCAAATTGAGTAACGGTAAGAGCTGATAGTGAATTCGAGTAATGGCATATTCTTGTCAACTAGTCTGTAAAGCAGCCATGAATTTACCACTGCTTCCTTTAGACCGAATCGGATGAGTGGCCAGTTCCATTTTTTGCTTTCTGATGTGAATCCTATGATTGCCTGTATCCTATTAGAGCTTAACATTAAAGGTAGTCTCATGTCATTTCTATTTCTTAGTCGGTAGGGTTCAACTTCTCTTACATATTGCACATAATTTAAAAGATATTCTGGCATTAAATTGTTTCTTATCTTAAATATAAATAATAGGACATTCATTACAATTCTTTGTTTAACGGACTACCACTTTAATGATTTTAACATGACATTAATCGACACATATTTATTGCACCTTAAAATACATCGCATTGCCTTATTTTGCAAAACTTGCAGTCTTTGTATTAGATTATCGTTACATAAAAATAAAATTGTTGAACAATACTCAAAATGTGATTTTACAAGTACATTGCAAATATTTATTGCACTTAATGTTGATATATCGTTTCTTACTCTTTTTAAAAGACCTATTTTTTTAGAGATTCTTTTACATACAGTGGCGAGCAAAACTGGATACTAAAATTGCTAAATTTCATAATTGTTTTATATTACGGTTTTTTCTTTTTTTTTTACTTGAGCAAAGGCTTTAATTTAAACATACGTTATTTCTGCACACAATAGGAGTGTATGATAACAAACCGGTTTTTTGTTATCACACAGTTAGAAAAATTTCCCATCTTCTGTATTTATCCAGTTTTGCACGTTTTCTTCATAGTTGTTTTTTATAACAGTAATTTTCCCACAACGCATTGATGTGTGTAAAATAAAATTCATTTCCTATTTGGAAGCCAAAGACAAAGGTAGGAACATAATTTTTTTTGTTTCGAAACATTTTTCATTTGTTACAATTAATTAAAGGAAGAAGATGAAAAGAATTTCGAAGGAAATTGAAAACAGTATTGTTGCTTTGTGCGAAAAGGGGTATAGCTCCAGGAAAATAGCTGAAAAGATGAAGGTGTGTCACAGGTCTGTCCTGAATATTATAAAAAGAAGAGGTTGTAAGACAGTGCCGAGCAGTGGAGGACGCCCCAAATTATTGTCCGATGGTGATGCTCGTTTAATGGAACGTTTAATGAGATCACAGAAATCCAGGACGCCCAAGGAAGCAGCGCAGGCCATACAAAAAAATGTAAGTGAGTGGACCGCTCGGAGAGCCTTGAAAAACATTGGTCTTGTATCCGTCATCAAACAAAAAAAGCCTGCATTATCGGACAAAAATATTAAAGCTCGGCTTAAATTTTGCAAGCTACATAAAAACTGGACGGAAGAGGATTGAAAGCGAGTAATTTGGTCTGACGAGACTAAAATAAATCGTTACCAGTCGGACGGCAAGGAGTATTTCTGGCATAGACCTCAAGAGCGAATCTTAAAGCACCAAGTTAAAGAGACCATGAAACACGGCGGTGGGAGCTTGATGGTTTGGGGTTGTTTCACGTGGTGGCATGTTGGCAGACTTGTTAAAATTAACTTCGAGGGTACGAACATGTCCCACGAAACCTAACTGAGCTCTGGAAAAGAGTTCAAACTGAATGGGCAAAAATTCCACACGAATTTATAGAGAGATTGGTGGAGTCTATGCCCAGACGCGTTAAGAGTGTTATACGCAACAAAGGGCTTTGGACCAAATATTGAAAACACCGGAACTTTAAGTAAAAAGGGTGGATAAATGTCAAAATGAAGAAAAGTGCAAAAGTGGATAATTGGCAGAATACTGATTTTTTTATTATTTTATTATTATGTTAAGTACTGAATTATATTTTTTTTTGTTTTTAGTTAGTTATAATCTATCTCTTTATAAATATAAAAAAAATTTCATAAAATTGCTTTTTTTTTGTATTGAATGAGGCTTTGAACAATTTTTTCTCATATTGTATCCAGTTTTGCTCGCCAGTGTATATAGTCAATGTGTTTTGTAAAATTTAATTTATTATCAATAATAGTTCCTAGATATTTAACATATTCAACTTTTTCAATTTCTTCACCGTCAATCTTCAGTCTTAAATCCTCTCCATATCTCTCACTAATTATCAACCTTTGCGTCTTTTTTATATTAAGTCTATTTTGCTTAAGCCACAAAGAAACATTTTTTAAATCATTTACCATTTTAATGTGACAGTCTTGAAAATTTTCTTCAGTTTGATATATAACGGCATCATCTGCAAATAGAGCAATTTTCTCACTTTTTAACGCCTTTTGAATATCGTTGATATACATAATAAATAATAAAGTTCCTAGCACAGATCCCTGGGGAACTCCAAATGACACAAATCTTTTTCCTCTGACAATTCGTCATTCACTTTAACAACTTGCGATCTATTATTCAAGTACGTATTAAACCAATTCAATTCACCACCAATAATTCCGTGAACCCCTTGGTTTTTTTTCAAGTCTCTTAGTGGAGCCTTTCGTTTCTAATTGTGCCTAACCAATTGATGTTATAACTTTTAAGAGATGCGAGCAATGGAAGAGAATTAAAAAAAATATCAATGTAGACAGTACTTGAAGGAGGAAGGAAGGAAAATGTACACACAGCCGCTCCGTAACAGTTGACCCCAGAGGTTTTCCCTTTTCATTTGTGTGCGCCACTTCAGTGTAGGGCTCAAGTTTTAAAAGGTATCCGCTTAACATGTTAAGGCACCAAAATTTGAAGCCATAACGGTTGTTCCCTAATAAATTGTTTGGTGTAGTGGTGCCGCCCATAGTAAGGGATCCAGCCTATGGTTATCATTCAGATAAAAAAATCGATGTATTAGCTTAAATCTGTTTCTCGACATAGGAAAAGAAACAAGGGTATTATGTTCATCTTCCCTCGTTTCCCAATACATTCGATGATGAGTGTTAGAGCTGTAACCAGATAGGAGTAATATTGGAAAATACTTAAGTATTTCATCCGGTAAGACCTTCAGTTCCTGGCCCTTTTGTAAGGCGTATAAATTGGATTCTTTGCAAATTTTTTTCCAAAAGAAAAACATCAATGGGCATAACATTATTTTTTCGCCACTCTTTCACGAATTCGGGCTCCGTCTCTGCTTTAACTGGAAATTTTGAAGTGCTATCAAGCTCTTTCCTGTTCCATTTTCCGGACTCTTTTGATTGTTTTGCATTTGTTTTTCGGCGTTTTTTTTTTGTACTAGAAGGTGAGCAATCATCCGTATGGGAAAAACTAAGAACATTATCAAGATCCTCGGTTATGTTCAAGTTTATCCTTTCAATATAACTTGCTGCTACATTTTTCACAGCAGTTATTTCAATTTCTTTCACCTTCCAAGGTGACTTACAGTCGCTTCCCTACCCTCATTGTCGCTGCCGGCATCGTCTATGTCACTGCTGTCTCCATCGATTGCACCAGTAAGAACGACCTCCACATAATCTGCTTCATTTATTCCGAGTCCAGCAGCTTCTTCTTCATTTAATTTAATTCATTTAGAATTTTCAGAATAGCCTCACCGTCAACTTCTGGGTTCCAACTATCTATATATATCATACGATATATATAACTATATCATACGTTAAAATTTAACAAACAATATTACAATATTATATATTGCTTACAATCTCTTAATTTTTTTTTTGCAAAAAAAAATTGTACTGTCACTGCACTGATAACTGCAAACCACTGAATGTAAATGAGAGGTCAATTGCATTGTTTTTCTGTTCTTCATCTATTTCTCTCTCGATTACATTCAAATTTTACCGCTTACTATGACTGTCCGATTTAAAAAAAAAAATGATCATGCAAGTACCACTCTGCGTATGATAAAGCATATGGTGGGCAGTAATGGGTTAAGTGGTGCCTGCTTTGGACATTGCTGCTAAATTAATTGCTGGTTTAGTAAAGACACAGGCAGCCTTCGCAGCCTTTCCTATCCGTAGCAGCTTTTTCGTTTTCTGTTAGTTTAGCTTTGTAGAAGGGGCAACCTTTGTATTTGGCAGGATGTCCTTCCTTCTTACAGTTTGTGCAATAGACTGATGGATTTTCGGTTTTCTTCCTCTGCCACTCTACTGGTTGGTGATGTGTGCTGCATTTTACGCAAATATATCGCATTCCGCAGTTGGTAATAACGTGTCCAAAGCGCTGGCAATTTCAGCATTGTATTAGTTCATTGCACTTTAACAGCTCCCAATGAACTGTTTGGTTTAACAGCAGTATTTTCCCGTATATGCTGCTAATTTCGCTGGTTTTCTCCACTTCTATCACGAAGGAGTTTAAATTTTTCCCAAAGCTGTTACTTTTACGACGCGTATGCCTTCGCTGGTTAGTTCGTCAGACACTTCCTTAGGGGTGTAAGAGTAGTGTATGCCCTCTAATAAGAGCAGTACTTTCCTATCCTGTCGCGGCGTATACGTGTGGCTTTGAATCTTCCTAGGTTTTAGGAAGTCCTTTATTGACTCGAAGCCCTCCCGAGTTTCCGTATGGATTATGGCCTTAGTTGTGCTGATGTTTTTCATATTAAATTAAATGTTTGCCCCTTAGTAAATCTGCTGATTTCTGCCATATTAGCGTATTACACAATTTTCCCCACTCTAAAGGTTAAAGTTATTTGATTGCCGGGCTGCCGGCAAAACCGAAAAACCAGAAAAAAACGCAAACCAATTGAATAAAAAAACAAGAAAAAACCGATCCACACTGTCGGTGGTTGGGATCCGTGTGACTAAAAAAAAAAAAAAAAAAATAGTAAAAAATAGTAAAAAAAACTTGTATGAACTAAAACTACTTCTAAAGTTTACAACTCTTAAGCAGGCGGCATATCAGTGGGATAAAGCCTCCTTGGAAGAGTAGGGGTCTTGAGTTCAATTTCCCGAAGGTTCTCTTGCTCGGGAGGAGTTGATTCTGTCCTTCCTCGCCGGTATTCACGTCGTATTGAGATGAAGTCCATCATGTTTCCCCACCAGATAAACAACATGTCACTTAGTGGACGATTTTCGTACTTGAGACGAAATATATTGACTATCAAATTTAAGAAGAATAAAACAACCCTCAGGGCTACCATTATCGCAACCAAAACTCCGCCAAACTCACCCAGGGATCTGTAAACACTTAGAAAGAACCCTCCAACTCGTTTTCCTATATTACTATAGTCTTGGTCAGTAAAAACATTTGCAACGTTGTAAGTGACATGTCCATCCTCCCATGTTGCTGCAGTCTGGATGAGATTCTTTAATGTGGACTTTCCTTCATCTGGAACTAGAAGCGCCCTTTTGTAATCATCAAGCTGCTCTTTGGTGTAGATCCCAGCTTCAACTAAATCTTTGATTTGTTCGAATTCCCAAACAGACGGGTCAATGGGTTTTATATAGCGAGGCTGAACAGTTTTCGAGATCGTCTTGTCTATGACGTACCAATCACCCAAGAATTTATAGAGGACAGGTAGCAGAGGACTACACGGGAGTTTAGTTGAGCTTTCAACTATAATGCGAGTCCTAGGCTTGAGGTATCTGCTTACTCCTTGATGGGTGACAGGCAGCTCATGGGTGCAAGTATCATTGTTGGGCCGTAGAGTGACTACCACCGCTTTACATTGGATTAAATGAATCACCTCACCACGTACAAGGGCAGTATATCCTGCTCCCTTAAAATAGTCATATGCAAACTCCTCAGGAGAAATCGTTGCCAGTGTTAGGTGGTTGCGTAAGATCTGCTGTTCAAGTTTACACCTATCTGATAACATGGTTCGATAGAGTGAATCAACCTGGGACTTGACATGTTTCATAACATACACTAGTTTTGTATTTGTGTATGTCATGAGGTCCACATCTACAGCCTGTAAGGGAACATGTTTCAAATCGACTTTCCCCCAAGATTCCTCCTCAAGGACAATAAGCTTTGGATGCTCAGTCTGGGAAACCCTCAGGTAGCCACAGTAGTAGGCAGTAGAATGGATTGAAACGGCAAATTCAGAACCTGTTTTGTTAAATACGTAAGATATAACTTCTCGTCCTGATCCTCGGTCTAGTATTCTATGAGCCGGTCCTTTATAAAGTAGACTAAACGGCTTCTCAGTTTCACAGAGTGACTCCTCAAGGATTGTGGACCAATGATTCCAACCAGTGGTTGGAGAGAAACATACCTTATCAAGGAACTTACATACCCCTCCATCCATTAACTTTAGATCTCCGTTCTCCAAATCAGTGAGTCCCTGGAATTTATTGATGAGGATATTTATTTTTGTTGTACGGACAGCACGATCATAAACTCTCCCCTGAGAGTGCAGAGTGCCTCCTGGCGTGCAACTTCCTAAAGTTATAGAGCCATAAGTTGTAAAACTACCCGAGTATGGATAGTTTAACACTAATCCCTCTATAACGATCCCCGGATACGGCTGATATCTCCTTGTCTCTATGAGTTCTTGACATTGTGACGTCGAAAGACGTACGAGCTCGTTGTAAAGTCCTCCATCCTGGAACGTATCAATAGTTTTCCCGCAACGGTAAACCAGATGTTCAAGTTCCACCAAACAGCTCATTACAGATGTCTTAACAAAAGTCTGCATTTGTAAAAGCTGGATATTTGTTTTAATAATACTAATATTTCTTTCAGGGATAATGCAAGGATTTAGATCGACAAGAGAAAGTGAGGTAATGTTATTTGTGAGGTCTGAACAGTCATATCCTACTATGGCAGAGGCGTAATGGGAAGGTCGAATGACCATAGTTGTCAAGCAGAACAGTATAAGGTTTAATTTTTTGTAAGACATATTGGTTGATTAACTTATATGACTTCTCTCATCTTTTTATCTTACGGGGTTTTTTTTTTTTTTTTTTTTTTTTTTTAAAGTTATATTAATTGTATTTAAATTGGAACTGTTGTTGCGAGTAACCTGATCTTGTGTTACGGTTGATATTGTAACCTATCGAGGGATCATGTAACCATGTTCATCCTCTTCCGGAGCATTGGGGATAGCCGTCTCCTGCCTTCTGCTGTTAATCCTCCTGCCAAAAATATAACCCAGGGCTCCTAAAAACGATCTGTCACCTCGAATTCCTTGGGAACAGAAAATTCCCTGAGGGGAAATTGGTAATGGCAGCAATATCGTTTGCTGAACCAAGTGGCTGCTCAGCTGGGCTGGGTTCAGGGAAAAAGATATTTTTAAATGTTAAATAGATAAACTACCAATGCCTCAATAGAAAAAAAAGGGTGTTAGGCGCCATGCACTTTTTGCTCCGAGTGGAAGTGCAAAACCATCTACTACTAATACGTCGGAGAAAAAAAATAAACTATAAATTTTTTCTTGTCACTTTATAATGAAACGCTTTATTTGCGGAATGGAGGTAAAACAAAGTATGGCGGTAGCCGTTAAGCGGCAACGACAAAACAGTAAATCTAATGGCGGTACTGAAGGTACCACTCAATAGACTGAACTGCTAGTTGGGAACCCGATTTCGATTGCAAAAAAAAAGGATTCGCCCGGGGTAAATAATACTACTTATCTGGTTAATTGATACTGTTATGCTCCTGTCCTGCCCGTCCTGATTTCGTCCGTATTTCCTCCTCGTTTTGGTATATCTTCAAGTCCTTGTTCTTTTTCCTTTCCTTTATCTTTATCCTTTTTTTTTTGTTTTAATTAATTTTCTTAACCTTTTTTTGTTGTTTTAAACTCTTGTTTTTTTTTGTCTTAAACTTTTGATGGTCAACCAAGAAATGATTAACCCTATCCCGATGATATTAGCTCGAACCGTAGGTCTCACACATACACTCTTTCATACATCCGTTCATACGGATGCAACGGTCCAATTTTGGCCTTTGTGTGCAACGCTCCGCAAATTTGCTGAAGTGTGCCACCATGCATTGGATTTCCGTGGCCTTCACTCTCTCATACACACACATTCGTGCTTCTTTCTTATTTCCCCAAATCTGGGGAAATCCCTCCAAGATTGGGATTTCCCTTTGGCCCGAGCTAATATTTCCCTTTACGATCATTCCTTGTCCCTTCCCAAAAGATAAAAAAAGGAAAAAGGTAATTTTCCCAACAATATATGGCCTACTCGTATTTCTACATCCTAATCATTACCCGTTTCTGATAATGATCGGGTGGCGTACCTTGAGGGCGAAACACGGAACTAATCACGAGACGGGTGCTGTCCAATGAAACTAAATATAAATAAAGACATCCCGGCGAATCCTCTTGTCAAGAATTAATTTAATGTGGGCCGCGCAACTAGGGGTCCATTCTTTACAACACTTTTTGTTACAATTTTATTTTGTTCTGTTTCGTATTTAAGGTGGTGACCGTCCGTCACCAAATAGATTATCTGTGGCAGTCCGCCTGGTCCTATGGCTTTATGTATTTATTGTACGCAGAGGGTTCCAGACCGTCCATCTGGCTCTAGACGTACCGCGTTGGGCTTAAGGTGACCGTCCGTCACTCCACCGAGACTCCCGTCTCTTCGTCTCGTGGATCTATTGGTTGTCCCCTCCGACAAGTATAAAGCAGAAGGACAGAGCTCAAGAACCCACCAATTCTTCCCGCTAATATACTTCTCTAAGGAGACAACGGACATAAAATGAACGGGTGGGGCAAAAAGCGGATCGGGCAGGAGAGACCGTGATGGAGCGGAGATGCCTTCTAAGGCTAAGGGATCTACCCGATAGGAGAGACAACACAACACAAGGGCAAGAGCCGACGACTTTGTGAATGGCTCTTCTTCACTACAACGTTGGACGCTGGTCTCGCGCCTTCCTCCAAATGGTTGCTACAATTGACCGTCCGTCCTACCTGCTGTGGTTGATCCTTCAAGATACTAGGAGGGTGCACCAATGGCTGATGGACCCATGGCTGCCCACCACCCTTCTAGGATTTTGAAGAATCAACGGAAAAGAATGTGGATGAATGAGACCGAAGGGAAAGGGAGAGAGTAGAACTTGTTGTGGTAAATTTTACCGCAACAAGCGGAGAAACAGTAGATTGGGGCATTCCTGACTTTTGTGATGGCGCAGGAGTTTGTGTAGTTTCTTTTTTCTTCAGGAGACTCACACGAGCTTTCCTCTTCTGGATCTCTGCCTGGTGCCGTGTTCGAAGGTTTAGCTTCATCACTGCTTAGTTCTGAGTCTGAGTCGGATGATGACCCAATGTCTGTGCAGTCAGACTATGTGCACATGCACACATCCCTGTCGTCTTCAGCGATTCTCTTTAGGATGTCACGGATCTGGTGCCTAAATTTGGGTCCGCGTTCACTTTTGATTTCCCGGATGATGCTTTCCATGGAGGATAAGGCCGTCTCAAGTGTGAGACTAGTCGTCATCCTGGAATAATTTCGAGTTACTTTTATTTAACAGGTCAAGCACTACACAAAAACACTTACCACTGATTGAATAAACTAACAACTGTATTTTTTTATTTTTAACTATTTGTATGTATTTGGCAATTTATTTCACTAACTAACTGTGTAAATTATTATTTTCTTTCGCGACTCGGTTAGAAAAATAAAACTTTATTAACGAAAGAAATATCACCGAATTGATCGATTGAAGTTACAGAATAAGACTTAAAAACTAATCTAATTTGCGAACCTAATACTAATGGATTGTGATGAATAAGTTTGCGTGGGTGTGACGTCTTGTTGACATCGGTCTGCGGCTGCTTCTTTTTTACTGTAATTCAATAGTTTCTGTAGAAAAACTTCCGTTGTTTTGTTTAAGTTATCTTCTTATTGTCTATTGCAATTTAGCAGTTGTTGCCATTGATGCTGGTGATGATTCAGGGTGTTAACTTGTACACTCGTAATGACGAATGATGAATCAATGAATGAATGTGTGGTAATCCTTCGCCTTCGTTGCAGTTTTTATACGAACCCTTTTCTTCCCACACATATAATAAAATAAAATATTAGTTATATTAAAAAATCTTCTAATCATCATAATTCGCAAGCCCCATTTGGACAAACTACACATCGAATCCCTTTCTTGCCTGCTACATCATGTGAAGACAGCTGATAGCAGTAGGTCTGTAGGAATGCTTTTGAGAGCGTATTTCATTTCCTCACCCTGCCAATTATTACAATTTTCTACACGAGGTTTTTCTTTGGCAGGAATTGTAAATCACGTCAAATCAGATAAGTTTTAAAAGAACTGTCAAACTCATAAAAGTTTAAATTTGTGTAAGTTACGACAATATTGTAAAATGTTGTGTGGGTACAAATAATAGAACTTATTCTTTTCAATACAAATCCCTTTATTCAGTACAGTTACAATTCACTATTTAATTCTTTCTCTCAGTACAATTCAATTTCTCAACCGCTTATACTTTTCTTATCTTTTACTTAAACCACTTAATCACTTCTCCTAATTAACACTTCAAATTACACTTTAGAACTGACTTGCATACCTTTGGGATGCTGGTATTTATACTCGAATGACATACTTCGAGAACAATCCTCGCCATCCAGCGTCCCATACAATTTCCAATTTGCTAGAAAATTCGATTCCACTCTCCAGTCGAGACTTTGTTATTCCAATATCGAAATCTTCTGGTCTTCGACATTTTCTGCTAGATGTCGCTGCTCACCTTTAAGTGGTTATCACAATATTATGGAAATAACGCAAAAGAAGACTTACGAGTACATGGTCAAAGACGAAAAAAAGAGCTTCAGATTGAAATGAATTGTTCGCTTGATACAATAAAACTCATTAAACGCATACTCGTATTGCATCAATAAAATAGTAGTAGTAGTATTAGCAGATAGTAATAGCAATGTGGTTTTATTGCAGAATAAAAGAAATTCCATAGATACAAATTCTAAAAGTATGGCATTGGCATTTGCCGTCAGCCCGAAAAGAGAGATTTACTATCTAAAACATATAACAATTGAAATTAATATACAAGTAGTATCTAATGTAACAGCATTTAAAATGGTTGTGCTCGCAAGAGCTGATTCCTTTTCTGCAAGGGAAAAAATAAACTGAATAAAGGAAAAAAAAAAACGCATTAGCTATATTGTTCTAGGTATAATACCGAGTTATTTATTTTATTGAAGTTATTTATTTAATTATGAATTAGTAAACTGGAAACACGTGTTGATAGGTTGAGCGCGCGAAATGGATTGTACATATGTATGACAATTTAGGTCATACAAATTAGGTCATCTAAACGCTGATGTTCAAACACCCAGTCGGCGTATGTTGTACGCATTCCGTGGTCAGCTCGCTGATGCAAATCCAAATGCAAAATACGCCATAATGCGCCGTAGACAAGCCTAAATGCTGTGCTCACCGTGAAATCGATCGATTTGGATCTTCTTCAACACTTTCACTAACAGCAGCCATATTTCTTGTAATAGAGCCAGTCTCTTCGAATATTTTTTTGCCTATAGTACGCTCAGATGGACGATTATGTCGACCATAATCTGCTCGTAATGCGTGAAACGTACCTACTACAGAATCACTATTTTTGTAGTAAGTTTTCACAATTTGAACACGTTCAGCGATTGTTAAACGATCCATATTGTAAACTGGCAAACCTTAAACTAAACATATACAGTCGCGGATGACAGTTTGGTTTGACATATGTGATTGAAACAGGTACATCAAATCCGGACCACGAATGGGATGACCCTATACTTAGGCTGTGTTGGTCGTGGAAATAATTTTTCTCCCCGAGGTCATATTCAAGAGTTCGGTGTGTGTCCTTTTTCTAAATCCAAAACGAGTGGATGTAGTACAATAGATCGATCTTCATCAATAGCTCCTGCAGGGTCTATTTGCAAGATGTACGAGTACATTGTAGTTCATCGGGGTAATATCTTGTTCGTTGCACAACCGAAACCAGTCACTGAAGAATTGTCCATAGTAAGTGCATTATACAATTATATTTGTATGCGCGAGGCGCTGACACTCCGTAGTGATATTACTTTTCAAATATAAAGGGAGTGTAGCCTTATTGTAAAATTATTCAGTGGCAGACTGATTCTCAAATGAAGCATATAGTTTGGCGGGGTTTACCACGATATTGAGAATTATATAATGCAAAAAAAAAATCTGAATAAAAAACCTCGAATGACAAAAGTCTAGAATTAATACAAATAAAATGAGACAATTTTCGCGAGTTACGTTTCTTATATGCTGAACACAGCTCTTTCTTCAAATAATTTTTTTTATTTGTAAATAACAATATACTATTTACAAACGTACAATAGATAAGCAAACTATGTTGTTACTTCTGTGACTGCTTGTAGACTTCTAAATCAATGTACTGCACTGCTTTTCTTTTATACCTATTGGTGGTCCAAGATGTGATGTTGCCCGTGTCAAAGTTACGATCCAAGTGGACGAGTGCATGTAAGATCGATTCGTCCAACCTGCAAGCGTACTCTCGCCCACTCATGCAGATTTCCTGCACAATTGAGTGTGCTGGTTCGAAGAGACAAAAAAATATTAACTACACCACATCGCAGACCACTTTACCATTACACAACTAAGAAAGAAAAATAAAATATGTGCATTTATGTAAGTACGAAAACAATAACAAAAAGTGAGATTGAATGTGTGTATTGTACATATATATGATAGATAATAATTTTCTATTTGTAATGAAAATCCGAATACCATCCGCGATACGCGATTCTGTGGCGTCCACATCGCGCGGCTGTCTAGAAGTTTCTGCCCTCTTTTACAGCACTCACAGATTCGCTTTACCAATTCGCCCAAGAATTGGTGACATCTGCCAAAACGTAAATATCCTTAATACAGTAACGCATAATAGTTCTGGTACGCTCTCACAACAGTAAAGTACAAAAGTTTTCATACGCTCTCACACGGCCTTCCTGCTCTTTCATCGCTCTCGATGAAATAAAACATTATATCAACTTTTTAGCCATAACGCATTTTATTTATTTTATTATTTTTTTTTTTATAAAGTAAATTAACATTTCAGTTTGATTATTAAAAAAAAAAACAAAAATACAGCAATTTTCAAGCTAACAAAAATTCTTCATCGTTATTTTAACTTTTCAACTAACATAAGTTCAGTAACTTTTGGGCTTTAAACTCCATCATCTTCTTTCTTTCTTCCATCAAATTTGAAATCCTTCTTTTTGCCAATCCTCGGATTCTGCAAAAATAGACTTAATCAATTTTGACTCCTCAAAACATTGGTATACTTGTCTCTTCTTTGTCCGATCATCTCCAGGACGATATAGCTCAGAGGTAACTTTTTAACTTGTCTATACTCCTGAGAATGATTCTATCAAAGAAAGAACTCAGAGGTCTTAATTTTTTTTTTTTTTTGTACCAATAGCTCAGAGGCCCGACTTAATAACCCAACATGTTTGCACTTCCCATAATATTCACAGAAAACTACAGTTCAGAGGCAATCTCATGCTTGTCTGCATAATCTGAATCAAAAAGTGCAACTCAGAGGCTAAGCACTTAGTCAAGCTTGTCTACTTGCCCAGTATATTCAACAATTTTACTTAATTTAACTACACAAACATCATAACTCAGAGGCAATCTTCAGCTTGTTTATGATGCTATCTACATAACTACCATAGATACTAACCTTCTGCTGTTTCTTCAGCAGCATTTTTCTCTTCAGCAATTAGGCGAATCGCCTCTCTAGCAGCTACTATAACTGCTCTACCTCCCTTCCGCTTGAGCTTATACCGGTCATTTTTAAGTATCCCAGTTTAGATTTACGAATCTGAGGGCTCTTGTAGACTACTTTTGACCCAATTTCCAACCGGGTCGGATTACATTTTCCCTTGTCGAACCTAATTTTCATTCTTGTGGCATTTTCCTTTATGCGTTCATTCGCCAAGGCACGAATTTGTTCAACATCTTCATAATGAACTTCAATATTAAGTTGTGTGAGTAAAACATTGATTTCTGAAGACCTTCCCTCTACACCAGTGAGTAATTTTAATGGTGACAATCCAGTAGTTTTATTTTTTGTGGTATTCAACGCTAGCTGAACTCGACTAACAAAGCTTGTCCAATCAAGATTTACATCTAGATTTGTTCTCATCAAATTCGAAACGGTATCTACGTACTTTTCCACTTGTCCATTAGCTCGGCTCGATCCTGGCGCAATGGTATGATGTTCTATACCATATAATTTGCAAATGTTTCGAAATTCTTGACTCGTGAAGTTTGTTCCTTTATCACTAATAATCCTAGAAGGTGTTCCAAATAGCATTATGAAATTTTGTAAATGATTAACAGTCTCAGTTGCTTTAAGTGTCTTGCAGGGCAGTAATAGTACAAATTTGGTAAACGCATCCACTATTATTAAAAGATATCGACTAACACTCTTCTTTTCTTCGTCAAATGGTCCCATGCAATCAACGTGAATGTTATGGAATGGAATTGGCTTCTTTTCAATTGGATGAAGCTCACATTGTTTCTTTCCCGATGGTCTTTTTGCAACTAAGCAGATTAAACGAGCTTCGACGAATTTTCTAACATTTCTTGACATTTTAGGCATCCAAAAATGGGTACGTAATTTTGACAGAGTTTTGTCCCACCCAATATGGCAGTTGTCTTCATGATAACGCCTCATAAGAGCCAGTCGACATTGTTTTGGCACAAACAGTTTTTCGCCTTCATTCGTTTTGCGATACAGTAAATTGTTTCTTTGTATATAGCTTTCAACAGTCTGTTCGTCCTTCTCATTCAACTTGTCGATGATTTCGGCGACTTCCGGGTCAAGTGATTGCCCAATTTCAAGCCAGTTTCCAGCAAGGCTGTTCAGTTGGAAACAATTTTTAACAGGTGGATTTCGGCTTAAGTAGTCAGCATGTTTCATACAGTTTCCCTTTCTATAAACAACCTCGAAGTCGAAATCCTGCAACTCGTGGTAATAAATCCTTTTTGTCTTTTGTGGCTTTCAGCGCATTGCAATCAGTGACGAGTTTAAACTTTATACCTAATAAATACGTGCGAAAGTGTTTTATAGCATTGATCACAGCAAGTGTTTCCAACTCGTAGCTGTGATACTTGGACTCGTATGGCTTGGTGGCTTGGCTAAAGTAGGCGACTACGTGGAGAGTGCCATCTATTCGTTGAAAAAGAATAGCACCATACCCAACACAGCTGGCATCGGTATGTAGTTCAGTTGGTAGATTTGGATTAAAAGTCACCAGCAACGGCCTTTTAGTTAGGTGATTAATAAGGTACTGCCTGGCTTCCTCACACTCGGTAGTCCATTCGAATTTTGCATTTAGTCTAGTCAGTGCCGTGATACATCTTGTTTTTACCGAAAGCTCTGGTATAAACTTCCGAAAGTAATTCACCAATCCCATGAACTGGCTCACCTCTTTTACATTCGACGGACAGGAAGAGTTTTGACGGGAACTGATTTTCGATTTACCTGGCCGAATGCCTTCGAAAGAAATTTCACGTCCTAGGTATTCCAAATTGGTTAGCAAAAACTTGCACTTCTTAATATTGAGTGAAAACCCATTATCTGTTAGAGCCTTGAGAACCATGTCTAATCGTTCAATGCCTTCCTCAACTGTCTTTGAGGGCACCAGCACGTCATCCAAATATACCAGACATATTTTATCTTTAAGTCCCCCCAAAGTTTTATTTATTGCACGTTGAAAAACTGCCAGAGCATTTGCGAGGCCAAACGGCATCCTTAAATATTCAAATTGCCCATCTGGGGTGACGAAAGCTGTTTTTTCAATTGAATTTTCTGCTATTGGAATTTGGTGAAACCCGGAAGCAATGTCCAAGGATGAAAAGAATTTATTTCCTGATAGCTGGTCAAGTTGATCATCGATGCGGGGAAGGGGATAGCGATCTTTGATGTTGACTTTATTTAAGGCCCTATAGTCGACGCACATTCTTTGTTCACCGCTTTTCTTTTTTACCAATATAATTGGACTAGCAAATGGTGAGCTACTTTCCCGAATGATGTTTTTAGATTTTAGCTCTTCCACTATTCCCTTCACCATGTTTCTTTCTGACAAGGCCATACGATAAGGTCTGTGGTTGATAACAGCATCCCTGGACAAACGAATTTCTAGGACACCTGTTTTGACTTCTTTGGATGGGATTCCGTTTACAACAAACTCTGAATAATTATCGAGTAACAACTTTAACTGTTCTTCAGAAGATTTTCTCTGCTCAGTTCTAAGACAATTTGTCGTTTTTTTTATACTTTCGTCCCGTTTTTGTCCACTCGAATCTCTAACGAGGCATCTTCAAGCACATCGCGCCCAATCAATATTTCCCACTGAAGATAAATAGGATCAATGTCTATAAGGCAGTTATATCGATTTCCTTCGATGGATATTCCTGTAGTGTTTTTGGAAATACTCCTTGTAACCAACAACACTGACGTTTTTGCGCTCCGAAGTTTTTTGTTTAACCCAACAGGTATCTTCACTATGCCCCTTCTTCTTACAAAATGAACAACTCTCAAAAATCCCTTTTGCCACCGGTTCCTTCGACGATACTGAACCACTACTTGAGGATGGTAACCTTGGACAGTTAACTTTCAAGTGTCCGACCAAACCACAATTAAAACAACGCCTATCATTTTCGATACGTGGTCTTTTGTTAAGTACTTGATTTGCTTCCGTTTTTCTAGGTAGTTGGTGTTCTCTAAATTTTTTTCGTGGACGCTCACGAATGGAAGAAAGATGTTCCGTGAGGTCTTGTATTGTTTTGGGCATAACGAAAGTCAAGGAGTTACGTAAACTTATATCGGAAATGCAACCTATAACAATTCTTACGACCGTTTCTTCATTCAAGTTAAAATTTAACCTGTTTATTTGGGCCACCTTTTCCATGGCATAATCAGAATACGAGGGAAACGTTTCGCTTTCCACGTTCGCAACGTTTCTTAGTAGTTCAATAATATTTGAAGCACTTGAAAATGTGTTTATCAATGAAGCAGATAAATCCGGCCACGTATAGATTTGATACCCATGTTTCTCATACCAGACCTTAGCCCTACCCATCAAAGCTGATCTTACTCTCGGGATAATATCGAAGTCGGACATTTTGTCACGTACTGCTCTTATCTTAATGTCCGAACATCATTTATTAATATCAACCCTTGAGTGGTCTGGATCAAAACAAGGAAAACCCACAGAGTCATCCTTTTCTTGGCGTTGGGTAGCCCTTAAAATTTGGTTAATTGCATCAACTGTTATGACCAATTGTTCCTCCCTACCCTGGTCCTCAGTATTTTCATTTTCATTCACAAATGACATTTTGAATAAGTAAAAAAAACAAAATTTGGAACGGACTCACCAACGTAAACAAGTAAGTAAACCACAAAAAAAAACCCAGCAGCTGCCTCGTATTTTTCCTTCAAATCACAGCAATTAATTTGTATTTGTGTGGACAAAGGCGAATATCCTCGATTTACGACCACAAAACAGATCAAAACAAAACAAAACAAAAAAAAAAAAACGGTCAATAGCACAGCGCGGCAAATTAAACAAGGCAACAAGATATTCTTTCTCCTTTTTCTTTTCCTTTATATTCTCTGTTCACTATTTGCTCGTACGATGTGCATGCACAGACATGAAACTTATAATTTTTTTTTGTATCAAGCAGAGTGGATATGGTAGCAAGCAAGATCACAGAATAACACAACAACAAATCGTTTAGGCAAGGCCTATCCCACTTCTGATGATAGATAATAATTTTCTATTTGTTTTGAAAATGCGAATACCATCCGCGATACGCGATTCTGTGGCGTCCACACCGCGCGGCTGTCTAGAAGTTTCTGCCCTCTTTTACAGCACTCACAGATTCGCTTTACCAATTCGCCCAAGAATTGGTGACATCTGCCAAAATGTAAATATCCTTAATACAGTAACGCATAATAGTTCTCGTACGCTCTCACAACAGTAACGTACAAAAGTTTTCATACGCTCTCACATATATGTTTAAACAAAAGGTTTTTTTTCTGGTACTTTTAAGTTGTTTGATGTGTGGTTTTGTTGAGTGAGTCTCAAACAAAGGTACACTTGTTATTGTAATCCTGTTTCCTAAAATTAATCAAGAAAAAATGTTCAAGGAAAATCCATGCAAAACATTGCACAATACTGTATATATTCTATGGAATATTTGCCTCCTCGTTGGTCAACCATTAGAGACCTTTTATCAATTATTCACTATACCAACGCCAACGATTATTATAAACTTGTAAATTTCGTCGTCCAACTCAAGTAAGTTTCCACGGTTTTTTTTTTCAATAATTTCGTGGCTTGTTTTTGTACACCGAAGAATTTTGTTGATATTCTACAAACATGTCATCATGCTTACAAAAAATTCCTGTTCCATTGATTGGAAGAAGCCCTTTAAAAATATTCAAAATACGAGTATACTCCACCTTGGCATGCTAATCGTGAACCTCCTTTTCTTTTTATACAAAAATTTGAAACTATTGGACTCGTACTTTTATCCCAACAAGCTGGATGGTTGTATAGGTCTTAAATATGCCATTACAAATGCTATGTCAACAGTCCCCATCGATCCCGCTTGTGCGTTGTTTTATCCGTAGTCAAAGGTCACAAATTTTGTTTTTTTGCGTATATCTCTGAAACGGTGAGAGCTTCTGGAAAAAGGACGAGAGAAAGTTTGTAGATCGTGAAATTCGACCTCGATCTAAAGCATTTCCCTTAGCATCTACCACACTACCGCCGGATGACTCACCCCCGTTCCGAACCCTTGGTATCAATGGTGAACTATGACTGGCTAAGCGGAGCTTGCTAAAAAAAACAAGCTTTTCTCTTCGAAATCCACTTTATTTCTGAATATTTTAAAATTGATTGTGAATAATTACAACTATGTGCAGAGGAAGTAGACTATTGTATTACAATTGCTAAGTTCTTAGAAGTACTGATTAACAATAAAGTGCATGTGAAAATATATTTGAAATTGGAGTTTTAATGTTATAAAAGCAGGAACTTAGGCCCCGGTTGTCGATTATTAATCGACTCGACAAATGTCGATTGTATCGATTTATTTCATCTTTCGTATTGTGTAACTCAATCGATAGAAATTTGTATTATTGTGAACTACAAACGTGCGTATTGTGAATATTATACATTTTGACAGTTGATTGTGTAAACATTATTGTTCCTGCTGCTTTTCGTGAATTTTATTTTGAAATAAATTATTAAAATGAGTTCAATAGAGCTGTGGTTCAGCGAATCCGACGAAGAAAGTGCGAACGAATGCTTGGAAATGGCCCAACGAAGGAGGCGAATAATGGATGCTTCTAACCCTTTGGAATTGCACAAAAGACTGTGAGTGTTTTTTCATGTGGAAATATTGTTAATAGCTTATTAATTATTCTCATCTTTTGCAGGTTTCTTAAGTATTTTCGTCTTTCGAAACCAGCATTTAGAGAACTGTTAACAGAAATAGATTACAAGCTGAAACCAATAATACTTGTTTGAAATGGATTAAGTTTAATTATTCCGAAACTGGAAAATCCCGAGCAAAAATGCATTTTTTGAACGAAGCGGAATACCAGGCATAATAGGTTGCATTGATGGTACACACATAAAAATTGCGTCTCCTAAGAAGGAATTGCAAATAATGAAGCAGTTGAAATCAGGAACAGCATTCTAAGGTCAATGCAGATGTAATTTTTAAATAAAAAAGTTGAAAAGTTCAATAAAAAGTCTTTTAATTCATTGCTTTTATCATTGCTACCTTGATCCATTCCTCCCATGTACGAACAGGAGGCTCTAAACTATTCAGTTCTATTGCTATTTTTTCCCATCTTATTTTAGATTGAGTTTTAACACAAATTCCCTTGGCAATGTCTGGATTTTCTTCCATTGATTTTACTAAATGCTCCAGCTGTGTTTTATTGGTCGCTTTGCTTCGCCCTAAATTCAAATTATTTGTTTTTCTTTTTAGATAGACTTAATTTTTTTTATCAAAATACTCACATTTCAATTTATTTTTTCGCAAGCCACACACCAACGATCAGAAAATTTCGATCGACTAGAAACAGCTGTCAAATCGACAATAGTCGTTCACAATCGACACTCGCAATACCGAAATCAAAAATCGACGATCGACAACCGCAATAAGGGCCATCGATTTTATTACAAACGTAAAAATACAATTTAAAAATATTTTAATTATCAAAAAGGAAGATTGTAACAATACAATTTATCATAATACTCTAATTTATCCGGACTGCCTCGCCGACCGATCTCTCTCGATGTTCAACTGGGACTGTCATCAGCTCGTTCGCCCATCCGTCAGTTTGCCTCACCACAGTGACCATACGTTCAGTCCACTCAACAGTTCGTACCAGGCCCGTGCTCTGGCGACCCACGACCATACGACACCGACTCCACATGCCGCCGCTACGAGTACGATTATCTTTCTCCAGTTTGCCATTATTTCTCCTTGTAACTGGGTCATCTGCACCGCACAACCAGCAGTGCAATGCACCTCAGTACTTTGGCGTGTGTGTGCTCTTAGTCATCCACTCGATGTGGTCATGTGATCCTCCTGGAATGTGGTAAAGTGAGGATGGTGAACGAACTGCATAACGATGAATGATATTACGCTAAAATGACGCGTCGGCAGTCTGGAACAATGAAACGTTAATATCGAAAACAATTGAATACTTATTTATGCTTATCTAACTATTCTACATGAATATGCTGACTAATTATTAAATAGGATCGATGAACGTTTGGCAGTTGTCAGGTGGCTGAAGGTCAGGTGACAGTGTAACTGTAACTCTTCCCCCATTGCACAGTGGTTCAGGTTCCAAAGAAGGGCGTTCATAGGGTTTTTTGGGCAGATTTAAAATGAAATCATATCATTTTGGCCTGGAAAATGGTTGTTATGATTACTAGAGGGTTAGAACAAGATAAAAAAGCTATTTTTTTTTAACAGAATATATTCATGCATAAAATATTCATCATATATAAAAAAACATAACCTCACAAAAAAAAAAAAAATAATCGGGTTATAATAACAATAACAACAGGTATTTGGTTTATAAACAAGTTGAAGAGGTACATAAGATGTGACAAATAAACTCGAATCTTCGATAGTTGAATCTGAAAATTGCTGCTTATATTCACTATGGCCTGTGCTGCCATCAAAACCCCATTTACCAATTAAAACTAAGTCATCCTTAGGTTTGTGAAGACTTTCAAACACAGCTTTTTGAGATTCAACAATGCGACTTGATGTATGAAATTGATTTCAGCAGAAGATTATGTTACGCGAATATCAGTTGGATAGCAACGTTTTTTGGCTTCCAGCACCTTATGATAGGACGGAAAAACATTTGGTATTCTAAAATCACTTCTCTTAATAATAAATATTGGTTTTTAGTAAGCTTAGCTTCATTAATAAATGAAACAACTTCATCCGTGCTAAATTCCAAAGAACTTTCTGATTGATTTGAACTGCTAAGTAAGGTAGTTACAGCGGAATCGTCCATCTGTGATAAAACTGCTAATCTGCGACGTTTGGACCTCTTGCTGCAGTCTCCAAACTCCTTCCTGTATCGCGTTCCACTTGTAGATTGAAGAGATTCCTTTTGCTCGTCGTTGTAGTTTCCACATACTTCTCCATCAGATACTTTAAGTATGCAAACTTCGGTCTCATTTAACCAGCTTTCGTATTTGGCCACTAGCTTAGCTTTTGATCTCCTAAATTGCTTCCAATAAGTGGCAAACCATTTACAGAGATTCAAAAGGAGATTTCTCAAGCAATCAGTCTGGATATTTTCAGCATCCGGTAAACAATTCGCAAGGGATCCAAACACTTCCCGAAAACTTTCTGCTTCATTTTCTTTATTTTTTGAAGCTATCCACGTATTTAAAACAAGCATTCGGGTAAAAGAACACGTAATGGTTGCACCTGCAAAAGAAAAACACAAAAAATTAAAAAAAAAAATTCTAGTACTGGACCTAGTCTCCTCAATGACCTGTAATAACCCTCAGAGCACCTAGTCTTTGCGGTTATTAAAACTAGGAAAATAAGAGATTATATTGATTATGACTCATTTATGGAGATTCGTGCCTTCATAAGTAAAAGCGTAGTTGAATATGGAAAATGGTTAAAAACAAAAAAAAAGTGGAAGGTGTGTTTTGACGGAGCTAGTTATGAATAGTCGCATTGTTAAGGAAAACATAATTACTTTAACCCTTTGTCGACCAAGCTATTAAAAAAAAAAGAATAATATATTTTTTGGTTATAATTTTTGAGTTGAGAGTATTTTAAGGCGGCAAACTGATTTTTAGATTTTTCAAGGACTCCTAAGGACGAAATTTGAAGGTGGTACTCAAAAGTACCGTTGGGCTATGGAATAACAAAAAGTTATAAAAAAAATTAATATTTACATTTTTTTTATTTGATTATTATAATGTTTGAAAGAAACTTTGTAAGCATAAATTTTTTATATTAAATATGTATGCCATGATACAACGCAAAGCAGTTTTTTTTGTCGTTGCAGCAAAGGTATACGTTGCAATGACTGCACTTTGAATATGGCTTTGATTGTATTTTGTTGATGCTACAAACCTCGCACCTTCCCCGAACTTCAACAAACTTTGGCCAGTGAACTCCCAGATTACCCAGTCGCACGTCCTTTGAAACGGATTCTGTTTTGCCTCTTCGTTTCTTGCTGCTTTTTGGCGATTCATCATTTAACGATCTTCTTTTCAAACCACGTTTATCAACAGCTAAGTGTTTCTTCGATATAAGCCCAAGTGTTACACATCTTTTAAATTCGAGCAGAGGCATTTTTTCGTTTACTTGACAGTAAACAATGAACGAAAAATGTAATTTTATGTTAAAAAAAAAGAAGAAAAACAAAATAAATACACAGTTTTTCTGATTGCTGTTAACAAAATAACTAAAAACTCAACTACGAGAAGAAAAAAACTTAAAAAGAGCAATTATGGCTTAAGAATATTATTTTATTAACAGTTTCAGAATTACCGCCCATTGAAGATATCTTTTCTGTCAATAAACTTCGAGCATGAGAAAAAACTCGTTCTGTAGCTGCACTTGAAGCAGGAATAGCAAGTATCCTGCAACTTGTTTTATATAGCAAAGGAAATTGATTTTTATTTGTATCCCAACATTTTAATACATCAAACTGATCGTAAAAATGTATAACTGAATTTTCATACATCGTCAGTTCTTCGGAGACTCTGTCGACAGAATTTGTTGAACTCTGTTGAGAAACAAATCTACCAAACAATTCGCAATTGCTTTGGGAAATTATTGTACTAGCAGCATCACTCGATTGTTCATTTTCAACAAATTCAGACATAATTTCCTTTGTTGCTTTTCTAATAGACTCCTTTTCCTCATCTTTAAAAGTTTGTTTGCAGGAGGAAATAAAAAACGAGCTACTTTATGGAAAACATTTAGTTTTTCTAGTACTAAAGTGTTAAGATAAAATAGAATTTTCTCCTTAAAATTCTTAATTAATAGTATATCACAGTCTTTAATTGCACATTTTCGCAAGAGTGTATCAATATAAACTATCACCAAGTGTAAAGTGGGATACTTTTCGCCCTCAAGTTTTTTGAGAGCTTCTTCAAATAACTCTAACACTTCGATCAAGCAATTTAAATGAGAAATGTTTAGGGAACTTAATCTGTGAAGCTCATTTTTTTCTTGTAATATTTGAAATATTTCCTTCCAATTATTTTTAATAGAAATAAATACGTAATAGAAAGTATTCCAACGCGTCGGCGAATAACTTTTTAAACTTGTTGAGAGATTAGAGTTGCTTTCACATTTTTTGAAATATTTTACTAGTTTGGAGCTAGCTATGCAGATTTCAGATATCTCCTCCACTTCATTCATAGATTTTTTTTATTGTATTTTGCAGCAAGTGATTGATGCAGAACAAATGATTGTAGGATCGAAAAGCGTTGACCATATTGGAGCCTCTGTCAGTTACAATTATTGCCTTGCTATTTAAGGTGCAATCAAACCCTAATAGCAATTTGACTACTTTTGTGTGAACGTTTTGTGCTTAAAAATGAATAGAGTTATTTTACAGTTAAAATGATACTGTTAATGAACTAACCTGTATTCCTCTCATTATCCATTGCCTTCATTCCCAAGAGTCTGCAGTAAAGATAGTCAGAACTAAATATGACTTTCTCAAAAAATCATCAGTCCACAAGTCCGATGTTAAGCCATATCCAATGTCAACAATTGTAGAAACTTCACTACTTATTTCTTCTAAATTGGTTCTCTATACATTGACTCGACATTACGTGAAATTGTCGTTGGATCGGGTATGAAAGTACCGACATCAACATTTGGACCAAATTTAGCTCCCATGGAAACGAAAAATTCCGCAATTTCTTTTAAATCGGTGTCACTTGCGATTTTAAATGGTCTACAATTTATTACCACCCATTTTGTAAAAATGTCAACTGAAATTTTTTTTGTAACACTGTCCGCACCAATTTTAGGAACTGCAGAATTGTTATTTTCCTTAGTGTTTACGTAGCATTTATGCTTCACCAAATTTGAAGTGGTTTTCTTATTACGAGTATGCTTATAAATATTTACACATTTGCGGCAAACCAAAAAGCCTGGTACTTCTTCGCCAGAATCAGTTTCAATACTTGCAAAAATGTCCCATACTTTGCTGCGACCACTTTTTGAGCTTATTTTGTTTTCACCGGGCAACACTTTTAATTTTATTTCAGTTGCATCGCTTGCAATAGATTTGGTTGTGGACTCCTGTTAACAAGTCATATAATCATTTGAAATGTATCAAAAATATCGAAAACAAATTCACTTTTTAAAATTTACTTACATCTAAAACATCCATCTTCCACCTTAACGTTGCGAGCACTGCGAACTTCATGATACGAGTATGACATACTACCTACATTCGTTTTTGCATCTTATCATGTTCTACTGCACTCGCTATGCCTGCTGTAGTTTACCGTTATTTTACTTCACTATCGCTTTTTGTTTTGATATTTTGCTTCACAACAGAACACAAGCACTGTCATCATTGTACTTAAAATTTTTCAAGTGCGGTAGTATTTATCAGTTGATGTACATGCTACACTGAAGGACAGTGCTTGGTTTCACCAAAACATTCAAATACAGGTTTTTGCTATCGACACTACTTGGAATAGTATAGTGCTTGGAAGTACTGTACAGTAGTGAAGGGTCAGTTTTAGAAGGATTTGTGCAGCCCTCTATGACCTACTATGGCGTTTGTAGTGTTTCTGTAAGTAGAACTGATGTTATTTAGTGGTACATTGAGAAGGATTATGTGGTTCGGTTCAGGTTGAAATATTTTACCGATTTTTTTGCCTAGGTCGTTCAGAGTACAATGGGCAATTTTGTTTGAAAATGAATTAAATTTTTTTTTTTATTTATAGTAATAGCCTCCATAGCCTCCACATAGTCTCCTTTTAGTTCGACTCATTTAGTTGCGGTATTCTAACATTTTCAAGCCATTCAAAAAATATGATTTGTCGAACTCCGCAAAATAGGCCTCTGTTTCGGCGATGATTTCCTCGTTTGACGAGAATCGCTTTCCGCCAAGACATTTTTTTTATATTTGGAAACAAAAAGAAATCACATGGGGCCAAATCTGGAGAATAGGGTGGGTGAGGCAGCAATTCGTAGTATAATTCGACCAGTTTTGCTGTAGCTCCGAAGTTGCTGTTAGCAAACGCGACACCCGTCTCGCCGATAGCTTTCCCATGCCCAATTTTTCGTGTAGGATATTTTGTATGCGTTCAATTCAGATGTGTACAATGTCAACAATCTCTCTGACCTTCACCCGACGATCTGCTAACACGATGTCATGGATTTTATTAACCATATCCTCCGTAGTCACCTCAATCGAAAACGGATGTTCGGCCACACTTGAATTCATTAAACCAATATCTGATGATAGTCATCGAAGGTGCATGGTCCTTATAAACGGCATGCAACTTCACTTTGATTTCCTCACACGTCTTCTCGTCCAAAAAAAGAAATCGAATCCCTGATCGATATTGCTCTTTCTCCATGATTGCAAATAAACACGAACTTGATGACTTTCAACAGATAATCACTCTTAACGGTTAACTAATACTATTTTTGCACTAAAAATTGATTTATAAACAATGTAAATTTAATTTTAAACAATGTATTTTTTTCCAAAATTATTTTTTTGTTAACTATACTTACCGAATATTTATAGTAATTAACACTTAAAATAGCAACTTATTTTTTACTTCCGTTTTTAATGCGCGCTCATGTTGGAATCACCTATATAAATTAAAATAATTAGCTACAATTATCAGGCAGAAAGAAAAAGTACCGTTTTTTGTGTAAAAAGATACACACTAATGGGAAAAATATGCATCATCAAAAGCAAAGCCATATTTGGCTTCGTATGCGGTAGAGGGTTGACTAGGAATTATCGTTATGATAAAGAGCAGCATGTGGATAGCAAAGCCAGGACCGGAAAAACTGCGAGCAGTCTGCTATGACTGACTTAAAAATATATAAAATATTCGTTTGGTGACAATTAACTTAATGACTATTCAATCTGGATTCCAAAGCGATCGAAAAATAATAACATTAACACCCAGCCTTCAATTATTTATTATTTTCAGTTCCGGTATTTTAATAATCATCAACTATAAGGATTTGTTGGATTTTTTTTTGTTTGTTTCCTGGTTTTTAGAGAGCACAGACTCTTTTCGAATTCATATGTCGGTAAATGTCAGACTTGTAGTTTCAGCACATGTCCGCAATTTAATAATTACAACTTTGTACTTCTACACTTACAAAGGGCCGTATCTACAATACTTGATTGTAATTAGTGTTACTTCTTAAAATGGAAAAAAACTAATATTTGCAGTAATTTCATTCAAAAGAGCAATTAATAAAATTGTTACCCTGCGAGCTATGTCCGAGAAACTGAGAAACTGTGATCTACAAGTATTAGTACTTGTCTGATATCTTTCCTTACAAGCAAATAAAATCGCTGAACTGCTTTATATATCATGGAATATGTACGAGTACGTCCTTTCAATGATTTCAGTTACTGAATTTGAACACTCGCAACTGTTTTTGCTAGCCTGTCTGAACTTTATCCACGGAGTGACAAACCGAGTAAAGTGTGGGGTGTGTACATTCTTATACAGACCATGTGCTCTCCTCGAATACAATGTGATGATACTAGAGGCCTATCGAAGAAATGTGATGCAGCGGACCGGATAAGAAAACCATCAGAAACAGCGAAATTTACTATCAGAGCACATGACGTACTCGGAGGCCTTAATGCCAGAAAAGGAAAAAGGGCACAGTTTGTAGTACGGGACATTGTTGTTGCAGGGCATGAGTTTCTCCCATCTTAACCTTCTGCACTCCGTAGGTGCCGCTATTGCGCCATTTGCTATTAGTGCACTATCTCTGTTAGGCACCGCTATTGCGTCACTGATTATTTTGATTAAAACTGTAAAATGGTTACAAAGTGTAGTTTACGTTCAATGACTAGCCGATTCCTTGTTCAAATTTGCGGTGCGCTCTTAGTGAATTTTGTTTTATACAATATATATTAGATACATTTACCCTTGAGAAAACATAGAAGAAGGAGATTATTGGGAAAGTTTTGAGAGATCAGTGAAAACGAAAGTGATGAAAGTGAAAGTGATACTGATACTGGTACTGATAGCAGTGATAAGTGAAAAAAAAAGGAAAAGTGTGTTACTATTATTGAGAGTGATACTAATGACTGGTAGTTCTTCTGAAGAAATAGAATGATGAAGTTCCAGCAAGAAGAATACATTTTATAATAGCACCGAATGTTGTGGGACCACAAGTTTCTTCAAGTGTTGTAGAACCTTAGGTTAGGTTAGGTAAGAGTGGCTGTTGGAAATACCAACCCACTTAGGCCTATTGGCCCATTGTGATGCCACGTGGATCTATGATCTTCTTACTACTGGAACCAGTTTGAGCTTATAATAAAGCGTAGGAGACTGTTAACGTCTATTTTTTCTAGATCGTTTAGGTCGTTGTAGAAGAAAGCTCCTAGATGAAGCTTCCTTCTCTGGGAGAGAGCTGGGCATGTGCAGAGTAGGTGGGGGATTGTCTCCTCCTCTTCCTCGTCCATGCAGCTTCTACAGAAATCGTTAGTAAAAGCGCCAAGCCTTCTTGCGTGCTTGCCTATGAGGCAGTGTCCGGTAATGACACCTATTATGGCGCTGAGATTTTTCCTATCTAAAAGGATCAGACACTTAGATCGACTCAGATCCAGCCTTGGCCAGATCTGTTTGGTCGCTAGACATGTTTGTCCAGCAGTCCACCTAAGGTCCGTTGTTTTATTGGCATCTAGCTTTAGTGTTAGTTTGCACGTAGCGATTGGTATACCTATACTACCTTTGTCCGGTAGGATAGGTAGAGTGGTTCCAATTTTGGCGAGTTCATCGGCTCTGCAGTTCCCTGGAATGTCTCTGTGGCCCGACACCCAACAAAGGTGAATGTTGAACTGCTCTGCCATCTCCATGAGAGATGATCGGCATTCAAGGGCAGTTTTAGAACACAATGAGACCGAGTCCAGGGACTTGATGGCGGCCTGACTATCCGAAAATATGCGGATATCCTTTGCAGATATCACGTTTTTCTTCAGCCAGGACAGAGCTTCTTTAATCGGCAAAATTTCCGCCTGGAACACGCTACAGTGATTTGAAAGGCGGAAAGAGAAGCTTAGATTTAGCTTATCTGAGAAAACACCGCCACCAACTCCGCTATCGGTTTCAGATCCATCTGTGTAGAGATGAAAGCATCCTCCTCCCAAAATGATGTAGAGAGGAAGCTTACATGGAAGTTTTTGTCAAACCAAAGTTCAGGTATGGTGTAATCGATGTTCTCTGTGAGGATTCCTAATGTATTAAGAATATTGGCGTGGCAAATGAATTATTTGTCCACTGTTTAGTCGCTTTAAGGCGAATAGCTGCAGTCGCAGCTACTTGCTTGCTAAAAATGTCGAGGGGTTTCAAGTGAAGCAGAATATCTAATGCCGCAGAGGGGGTAGACCGCAAGGCTCCGCTTGTGCATAGACATGCTGTTCTTTGGACTCTGCTTAGTTTAATGCGGATGACTGCATTTTCCAAGGCCGTCCACCAGACAACCACCCCGTAAGTAAGTATCGGTCTTATGACCGAGATGTACGAGTATAGCCAGTGGGTTATGCGAGGTTGAGGGCCCCATTTGTTCCCAATGGCTTTCTTGCAAGAGAATAAAGCTATTGTAGCTTTATTGACTCTTTCTTGAATGTTAGGTTTCCAGTTTAGTTTCCTGTCAAAAATGAGACCCAGATATTTTGCTGTATCGGATAAAGGTAAACTGGTACCGTTTATTGAAGGAGGGTCTATGATTAGAATTTTATATTTCCTAGAAAAGAGGACAAGATCAGTTTTATGGGGGTTTATTCCCAATCCACAGCGATCTGCCCAGCGGGTTAATCTATTGAGATTTACATGGAGGAGTTTTTTAATGGTATTGAGATGTTTCCCTGAGACGGCTATGGCCTAGATCACAGAGGGAATATTTAGTCGATGGTGGATGTACGCCGTCTAAAAAAAATCGATGATGTAGTTCTGGGGATCTCCTCTCTTCAGAATCAGACAGATGATCCGTAGATTCAATTCGTTTCTGACCAAATTTTACAGATAAATTGATTGGATTTGTTTTATTTAATTTTCTTTTCTTAAAACTTATTTTTCCTTGTTTTTTGTGCGCGTCTAGTCGCCTCGGCAGCTGTGCTTGAAAAAAACTAACGTGACGATGATTTTTCGTTAGCTGTCTAGGTCCACTATCGTTTCCGCCAATCGTAAGTAGCAGTGCTGCCAGTTAACTACTTTTTGATTATGGACGGTTCATTAACACTCCTCCCCGGTGAGATGGGTACTTTGCCTTGATCACCATGCCAACGAACTGCTCCTTTCCTGTTGTTATTATGTTTCCTGGCTTAGTTACAATATGTTGTATTGAAGACTTTTTAAGTTTGGCTGATCAACGACAAATAAAAAGGACGGTGCAACTAGTTCGATTACTGACTCAGATTCGGTGTCAGTTTCGGGCACTACGAGGGCTGTATGATAAGTTAGGCAAGAAAACGCATTAAAAAAAGAGCATTTCAGCTTGACACATTTAGTCCAGTGATATTCTAACTTTTTCAAGCCATTCAAAAAATATGATTTGTCGAACTCGCAATATAGGCCTCTGTTTCGGCAATGATTTCCTCGTTTGACGAGAATCGCTTTCCCTCCTAGTCATTTTTTCATGTTTGGAAACAAAAAGAAATCACATGGGGCCAAATCTGGAGAATAGGGTTAATGAGGCAGCAATTCGTAGTGTAATTCGACCAGTTTTGCTGTAGCTCCGAATTTGTCATGCGAATTTGTTTTTGCTCCACTGTTAGCAAACGCGGCACCCATCTCGCCGATAGCTTTCTCATGCCCAATTTTTCGTGTAGGATATTTTGTATGCGTCCAATTGAGATGTGTGCAATGTCAGCAATCTCTCTGACCTTCATGAATTTTATTAACCACATCCTCCGTAGTCACCTCAATCGGACGGCCTAGGCGCTCTTCGTCAAAAACGGATATTCGGCCAGGCTTAAATTCATTAAACCAACATATAATGGTAGTCATCGAAGGTGCATGGTCCTTATAAACGGCATGCAACTTCACTTTGATTTCCTCCCATCCAAAAAAAAAGAAATCGAATCACTGAGCAATATTATTATGATTGCAAATAAACACGAACTTGATGACTTTCAACAGCTGTCAAAACAAAACTACTCGATACATCTGTCTGAAATTTTGACAGTCATCGTTGTAAAATTGGCGCTATATGATGGCGTACACATTTTGCATCAGTGGTGCCATCAGTCGGTAAACACGGCTACTTATCATACAGCCTTCGTATAGTTGCTCCTATTGTTCTGAGTTCTTTGGAAATTTTGATGGAAATGTTGTTTTTGCGTTTGTGGGCTATATTCAAATTTCATATAGAACATGTTCTGTTGTTGAATGCAATACGAGAGTGCCATGGCCTGAGTTGCAGGTATCATAGCCATTATACTAGAGCATGGTGGTTGAGGCACATTTCACCAAAAAAGATCTCTTTTCGCTTCGATAACGCTCTGATCGGTTTCATGGATTAGAACGTTATTATTTAGAGTAGCTTGCAGTTCAAAGATCTTGGAGTAAAATTCTTCTACAGTCTTATTTGTAACCTTGTTTCAGTAGATGTAGGTCTCTAATTAAAGAGGTTTCGTTTCGTTTGTCCGAGTAGTGGAGTACCAAATTATTTTTTATTTCGTCCCAATTTAGGCTAGTACCATACATATTCAGGACCTCATTGGTCTGACCATAATTTTAATTGCGAATTGCTCGTAAAATTATTTGTGCGAAAGGAGTTTCTGTCATGTCCCTAATGTGCATGAGGATTTCTTCGACATTGTTGATGAAATCATACAACACTTTCGGATTTCCATCAAAACGATGTAAGTCTTTGACGGCATCCGGAATCCTAAGGGATTCAAAATTGGCGCAAGGA
Organism: Volucella bombylans; assembly: GCA_949129095.1. Classification (NCBI taxonomy): domain Eukaryota; kingdom Metazoa; phylum Arthropoda; class Insecta; order Diptera; family Syrphidae; genus Volucella; species Volucella bombylans. The sequence goes on from OX422141.1 coordinate 170,638,276, forward strand.
TTAAAAGCGATTGTTGGAATGGAAGTAGGGATTGAATTTTTGTTGTTCATATTGGGCATGTTAGCTTGAGCAGATGCAGAAGTTGAAGTTAAGTTATCGTTGTTCATAGTAATCGTGTTTGTAGAGTTATTTGGATTACTTAAATTAAAACAATATTCTGACTTACATGCACCCGGAAATTATTCTTAGTACTCGTATCTAGTATTCCTTTCGAGATGTGTGATTAGTTTTGGTATCCAATGTTCGTTTGGAGATGTTGTTCTTCATGAGTACCAGTTATTAAGAGTTGAAACTCAATGATCTTGTTAGTTTAGTTTTTTTTTCGAACGCTTTTTATTATTTTTTTTATCAGCCAGATTCCACATTTCACTTTCACTCGATATTAAATTAAACTCGATCGAAAATGAAATTTGTTGTTCTATATTTCACTATTATCGATTTCGATTTCAAATTTTTCTAAAGTGAAATTTTTGTGTTCCAGAATTCGATTTTGTCGATTTGCAACTGATTTCAAATCGAGTTTGTCATTCATTGTGAAATAGTGGAAGGTAGCAAACGTTTTTGAGCATGTAAGTCAGAAATTGCATTTTGGCCAAAAATATATTTTAAACAGGGGTAAACATAAAAATAATGCGCAAGAGGCAATATTTGTCAAATTTATGGAACAGCGCAATAATTTGGCAAGAGGCTTTGTCAAAGGGGACCGAGTTCTCACCGAAGTTTTGTGGGAAGACTTAAAAACTGATCTCAACAGTCATGGGCCACCGCAAAAGGATGCGAGTGGATGGAAAAAGGTAAATAACTAGCAAAATTAAAAAGAAGAAAAATTAAGAAGAAGACTTGTGTGTTATTTTGCGCAAAGGTTTGGACGGATTGGAAGTCTTCTATAAGAAAGAAACTATCGCACAACAAGGCCGAAGATGTATCAACTGGAGGGGGGCCATTTAACAAGATTATGATATCATCCACGGAAGATGCAATTGAAAAATTAGCGGAATTTACACACTGGTTGAGGGAATTCCTAATACGATGGATTTCGGCTTGATGGATGAAATGCAATCGGATACCGAATATGACAACCATAATTCCCAAGAAGAACAAAAAGCCGAACCTGAACCTACAATAACAGCAGGCAGAAAAAGACAAGCCATAAGCAATAATCTAAATGATCATATTGCAAAGCAAACCAAAACAATGGATAAAATTGGTGAAAACATGAAGGGTATATTGGCAGCCTTCAGTAAATACGCTCGTGTTGCAAAGTATATTGACTACACATTAAGAAAACTACAGAGGTCCATGGACTCTGTTCAAAATGCTTTGGAAGCAAACAATGAGGAAACGAAGAGGCATAGCATAGAAATGGAAAAATACACCAAGAGGTAATTCTCTTAAGAAAGAACAAGATATAACTTAAACAAATGAAGCTCGATATTTATAAGAAAAGCTAATTCCGGGACTGACCTAGCTAGTGCCATTTAGTGTATTGGACTGAATTTGTATTCCTTTTATTTTTGGTACTCAGAACTGTGTTATTTATTTATTATTATTTTGTTTTAAACTTTTTTAGCCTTTTAAGTGTACTGAATTGAACTTTCGTTTCTAAAACTTAGAATTAAAAAAACGTTTGCGTTGCTTTGTATTTTTTTTAAATATTTAAAATAAATGGAATGAACTTTATTTCAACCGTATTCTACTAGCAATGTGGTCTCTTGTTTCATTGATTTTCATTTAATTCGTTATCCACCCCAATGTTTTTATCGTCTTCATCCCTTATCTTATAATGTCTACAAATGTTGTGCAACGCGCAACAAACAATAATTATTTGTATCAATTTCTTCGGCTGGTATTTAAGACAACGGGCCAACCACTTAAAACGGAACCACTAAACGGAATAGAGGAATGTTTTTGGTTAAATGTGTGCTGGAAGGTTCCCGATTCTGGATCTCAATAGGTCGTTAGAATAAAAGGCTCAAGTGCATAGCCAGCATCTCTTAAAAGCCAAGAAGAAGGCTCACCACTCTCATATTTCCAAGCTTTGCTCATGCTCCAAATAAGAGCATTATGACTTGAACCTGGACGACGCGCGTCGATAGCTTTTATAACCATGTTGCAATCGCAAATCTATTTAAAGAAAATATGTGTGATGTGCTATCTTTGACAAAGAAAACAACTTACAATCATCGCATTCACTGAAAAGTATCCTTTCCTATTATAGTAAAGCGCTGGATTTGATTCGGCTGCAAAATTCTAACATGTGTGCCATCAATGCATCCTATGACTCCAGGTATATTAAATTTGTCCGAAAAATGTCATTTCGATTTACTTAGTTCGTCGTCGACTGACATAAATTTTATCCAAGTTGGACAAATTCGCTTTTCTAAAATTGTTAGTACTTGTGTCAAAATTTTCGACACAGTGCTTCGACCCAAAGCAACATCCGCATCTTTCCCAGTTGACCTTTTAAAGTTGCCTTCGGCAAGAAAACGCAAGACTGTGGATAAATTCAAAATTCTAGGAATTGAAGATTGTTTAAGGTGTGGCTCAACAATTTGCAGTACCATTCGGAAGGTACATTTATTAAGACGGTAGTATGATATGAACCTATATTTTATGACAAATATGTAATTAAAACTATAGTTTTATGATCACACCAATTTTTAGATTTAAAAGCATACGCAGCATCTGCAATTTTCAAAGGATTCGATACATTTATCAGCCTTCGTCTCTTTATTTTTTCTTCTTCATATTTCAGCCTTTCGGTCTGCAATACCGCAGCAATTAACACAGCATTCATTACAAAATCTTTGTGATTCTTCATAAGAAAAGTTTGTTGATTTGAAGGAAAACAATTAACAAAAACCTTCATATAAAAAGAGATTACAACTTAAGTAGTTCATATAAGATTAGGACTTATTGGGTAATGTCACAGAGAGAAAATGAAAAGAAAATATAAGTTAACATTAATAGCAACATATCTGAAAATTAGATATGCATATGTATACAAATAAATTAAAAATTAAATAAATAAATAAATAAATAAATAAGCAATTAAATAAATAATTAAATAACAAAATACAAAATAAATAAATAAATAAATAAATAAGTACTTAAATAAATAAATAAATAACAAATAATAAATAAATAGTTATGCAAACATGTATTTGAAAAACAAGATAACAAAAATAACAAATTGACAATACAGTTTCATATCGATAATGATTTAATTAAAGGGTTTTCGGAAGAAAGACATTTTTGAAAGAATTTCTTATTTACAATTTCAACTTTTCTTGCAACAGGAAGCACTCTGGCTTTTTCATGGAGTTCGAGGGTTGAATGAAACCATGGAAGATTTAACATCATTTTTAGAACTTTATTTTGTGCAATTTGTAGTTTCTTTATATGCATCTGAGCACAATTACCCCACACAGGTGACGCGTATAAAATCATAGCTTGAAATACCACTTTAAATGTGATAATTTTGTTTTCGTTACTAAGTAATGATTTCCGATTTACCAGAGGGAATAGCATTTTGGTGGCAATGTTTATTTTATTATTTATGTTAGCAGTATGAGTTTTAAATGTTAATGTTTTATCTACGCTAACTCCAAGATACTTAACTATATCGACCCAATTGATTTCTGTATTATCAAGCACTAGATTTTTGCTAGGTAAAAAACAATTCTTTCTTTTTCTCGTAAAAAAAATAGATTGAGTTTTGTCAGCATTAATTTTAACTTTCCAGTGCTTGTAGTACTCAAATATAATACTCGTACGAAGTGTTCTTTGCAGATTTATCTCTATGACCCCCCCTAATTCATGTGAAGAAAATATTGCTATGTCATCGGCATACATGGCATATTTACATGCGGGCAAGTCGGGGAAATCAGCTGTGAAAATATTATACAATATAGGAGCAAGTACTGATCCTTGGGGGACGCCTGCTGGTATCGTTCTTCTTGAAGAAAAAACATTATTTGTGTATACCGTAAAATACCTATTTGTTAGGAAACTTTGGATTAGTTTGATTAGATATGGGGGACACCTTAATCTAATTAATTTATATATTAGCCCATTGTGCCACACTGAATCGAAGGGTTTCTCGATATCAAGAAGCACTAGCCCTGTGGATTGCTTAGAAGATAAATTGCTCTTAATATGGTTACAAATTCTAAGCACTTGATGGGAGGTGCTGTGATTTTTCCTGAAACCAAATTGTTCCAATGGTAAAATATCGTGCATACAGAGGAAATCTTGTATTTTTGTTTTTATTACTTTTTCAAGTAGTTTACTGCAACTACTAAGTAGGCTTATTGGTCTATAGCTTTTAGCATTATTTGGGCTTTTTCCTACTTTTAAGATTGGAATAATTTTAGCGACTTTCCAATCGTCAGGAAAGTATTGTAAACTTAAGCAAGCATTAATGATGTATGTTAAATATTTAAAACCATTTTTGGGTAGTTGCTTAAGTATTTGATTATTTATCTTATCAAGTACTGGTGATTTATTACTAGGTAAATCAGCTATACAAAATTCAAGATCCTCATATGTGATTAGTTTATCAATGGGAGTGCTCACCCCACTTCTGTTGAATTCATTTATTGTGTCTTCAACTGTTGCGTCTAATGGTGAAGTGAGTGCTACTGGTGCGCTGTGGTTAATTAAGAAAGTATCGGCCACTAGTTCAGATTTACTTTCAGGGGTAAAGCAGATTTGACCCGCATATTCTAAAAATGGAATCTGTTTATTTTTCTTTTTTAAAATTTTGGCAATGTTCCAGAAAGGCTTGGACCCTTTATCGAGGAGACCAAGCTTTTCGTTCCATGCATGGTTTCGGAAATTTTTTATTTGATCTGAAATCAACCTATTTAAAAAATTCATTTGGTAATAAATGATTTGGATACGATAACGTTGCCATTGCCTTCTTAAACCATTTCGAACTTTTATAATGTTGAGGATATAGTGCGGGAGTAAAATCGATCTTCTGTTAAGATTTTTTAGGGGAACTGATGCCCTTACACTTCCCAAGATATTTGAAGTAAGTAATTGTAGGTGACTGTCGATTTGTTCGCGGCTTACACACTCTAGTGGATTAACTATGTAATTTTCTAAATTAGAGTTTATTTATTTATTTATTTATTATGTCTATAAGTATTACAAACTCTCTTAGACTAACCTAAAATGTGAATGTACATCTAAATTTCTTAAAATATAAATTTAAAATAACAAGATTTAACATTAGCATTAAATGATACAAAACATGAGTATAGATTTAAAAACATTTCTGTTTTGATTAAAATCGAAAAAATTTGCATATTGATTGAATTTAACACACGCATTGGTTGGTTATAGGCTCGTTTTGGCCATAATTTGTTTTATGTCTTGAGATATACAAAAGAGCATTGCTTCTTGGTCTTATGGATCTAGAAGGTGCATTTATACTAAATAAGGCCAAAAGAGGTGGACAATCAATGTGATTTGTAATTACATCTCTTGCGAATACTACAGAATAGTAAGTTATTCTGCAAGAAATAGGCTTTAAACCAATAAGTAAACATCTATTATCATATGAAGGCAAAGAACCGGACCAATTTAAGTTACGAAGCGCGTATTTTGTAAAACGTTTCTGAACTTTTTCAATGCGATTAGAATCTTTCTTAAAAAACGGAGACCAAACAACACAACAATACTCTAATATAGGACGAACTAAAACAACAAATAGAGCTTTCAGTGTATAGGGGTCCCGAAAATTACGGGTGTTTCTAAACAGGAAACCAGACATAGCATTAGCTCTTGAAATAATGTAATTAATGTGTAAATTAAAGGAAAGATGTGGATCTAAAATGACACCCAAATTCTTATGACTTACAACTCTTTGCAACAAAACATTAGACATCTTATAGTCAAATAATATAGGCATGACAGACCTTGAAAAGGACATGACTGAACATTTTTTAATATTTAAATCCAACGAGTTCATAGAACACCATACATTTAAATTATTTATGTCTTTTTGAAAATTTAAGCTATCAGCAACAGATTTAACTGACATGAAGATCTTAACATCATCGGGGAACATAAGGCAATTTGAGAATTTTATTGCTGTTGGTAGGTCATTTATGAATATTAAGAACAGCAAAGGCCCAAGGTGACTGCCTTGCGGCACACCCGAATAGTTATGAATTTTGAAAGATATTTTAGACCCAATTTTGACAAATTGTGATCGAGAACATAAATAATTCCCCAGCCATTTAAGGATTGTTGAGTGAAAACCTAAAAAGGACAGTTTTTTTAATAAAATTCGATGGCTTACCCTATCAAACGCCTTAGAAAAATCAGTGAAGACAACATTTGTTTGACATCTATTTTCCATATTTTTTAAACAATTGCTTACAAACACAGTTAAATTAGTCACAGTGGAACGCCCCTGAACAAAACCATGTTGGTAAACCGATATATGGTTTTTCAAGGCATTATACATTATCTTTTTAACGATTGATTCAAAAATCTTTGGAATCAGTTGCAATTTCGCAATGGGTCTATAATTTTGCACGTTCTGTTTTGGACCTGATTTGTAAATGGGAGTAATATAGGAGGTTTTCCAACATTCTAAAAACTCACCACTTCGAAGAGAAAGATTAAATATGTAAGATAGAGGTTTGGACAAATTACATGCACATTCTTTTCAAAACTTAGCAGGAATATTGTCTGGTCCCAAACTTAAATTAATATCTAAACAAGAAAGTTCGGTAAAAACCTCATCTTCAGATATTAACATCGAGTCTATATTAACTACTTCGGAATATGCAGGCAAAACATCACTGTTAGAGTCATCAACAACAAAGTTAGATTGGAAAAAAGTTGCAAACATGTTACAGATTTCTAATATATTGCTACTTACATTACCATTGTAATTCATATTAGTAGGAAATCCCACCGATTTTCGTTTTGAATTAAAAAATTTCAAAAAAGATCTTGAGTTTTTCTTGATCTTCGATTCCATAGACCATAAATACTGGTTATATAAAAACGTCTTTAAAAATTTATACTCTTTTAGCAAACGACAATAATTGCTTCGAAAACTTGAATCGGTCTTACTTCTTTTTTGGGCCTTTATTAAAGAATTTTTAAAACGTTGTAAGCCTCTAGAAAACCATATCGGCTTGTTCAGTCTACGTCTTTTTGCCTTCTTAGGTATAAACCTATCAAACAGTTCTTGGACAGTGTTAATAAAAGAAGAAAAACATAGAGCTAAACTAAGATTGGGACAAAATAGAATCCCAATCTATTTCATTAATATAATTGTTTATGCAAATGAAATCGGCTTTGTTAAAGTCGTATTTTACATCTATTTAAGATAATGGATCAGATAAAGATTGAGTAACTGATAAATTTAATACAATTTTTAATGCTTTGTGGTGAATACTATTGTTTAGCAATGGGTTTTCATCTTCAAAAATTTCAACATCAAGCTCATTATTAATAAAAACTAAATCTAGAATCCTTCCTAATTCATTTACAACACTATTAACTTGAGTTAAATTAAAGGCAGAAAGAGTATCTGTTACAACAGCTTCAAAATCATTTTTTTACATTAATTGGAAATAAAACTTTATCATCTTGAGAAAAAACCCATTTAATATTACATAAATTAAAATCTCCTAAAATAAGGGCAAAACAATTTTCATCAAAGTTCGAAACAACTCTCTTAATATTATTGATATGAGCATTATAAACATTAAATTCAGAACACGGTAGTAAAGGCTCCTTTCTAGGATCCAACAAAAAATTAACCTTTGCGCGAAACTAATCGCGCACCATCAACTAAATGAAAAGCTCAATTACGTTATAATTATAATTTATTTCAATGTCGGATCACGATTCAAACAGCAGTGCATACAATGATTCAGTAACTTAAAATCTAAACTCGTCGTGATTGAGTATGGTGACCTTGGTTCCCACGAAATTCATCGCACCATTGCACGCGCAAATATATAAATGCAGTATCAGCGTCTGATGGAAACTGACACCTATCCTATTTCCGCTGGGCTGGTGCGTGTGTTAACTGCCGCCCTTTCAAATATCTGCGTCCCGCAGATCCATGGTTGGATGTACTGAATAGCCTTGAATTGCGACTGGCCGATGCACTTCCTGTTTACAACACTGCATCGGATATGAACTTTGCTCCTGGTGAAAAGGTGATGCTCGTAGATTTGGAATATTAACCTTGCCATAGATCTTTCTCCACAGCTGACAAATACCAACTACTAAACCTATGATGATAAGACCTTCTGTAATTATAGAAAAATTAAAATTTCCTTTTAAGGCTTTTATGAGCTTTATATTTTCGATGCTCATTTCATGTAGGTACTCTAAGTCCGGCTTCAATTCTCTACTTGTTACATTGGTAAGAACGGAGGGAAGTGGCTGTGCACTTTTGGCTGTAACGCTGGAGTATGTCCTGCCCCTGATGCTTACAGTTTCATTATACAGTTGAAGTACATAAGTCCCTTCTAAAGGAATTACAGTATTGTTGGCTAGAAGAGAACCATTAAAATTAGTTATGAAAATAGTATTCTCGCCAACTAGTTCGACGATTTCTGAATTTGTTTTCGTAAAATCGCAGGCTGCTGTGCCACCCTTTAGCACCCTTGGTAAACATGAGTCCTCGTCCAGCTTTCTAACAACACCTTCCTCACAAACGGAGGTATTCCCTATGTGTAGACAGTCGCCGTTAAGTCCGTAAGTTTCGTTTCGGTTAACTAGTAGTCTTGCGTAGTCCAGGTCGAGTCGTTTTCCGTCAGTAATTGTAGAGTAAGCGGCCAAAACATGAAAGATTGTTGGCCCAACCTTTGGGATAGCTAAGACATACAATAGCATTGTTCCATTACTGAAAACGGAAGGTTTTCCATATTCAACAGCCTCCACAACGTTTTGATATGGAAGGGTTTCCAGTTCGTTGATTATAGCATTTATTTCTCCTGAGTCTAAAACGTTGCTGTTAACTATTCCATTTTTGGCCAACTGACATGCCCTAATAATTTCGTTAACTATGTCCTTTAGTATAAGTATCTTGTTTAATAAGTCGTCCCTAAGTTTGTTGGTCTCTTCTCTTTGTATAGCGTTATTGTATCTGTCCACCACTTTATTCACCTTTTCTATGGCTTCGCGTGTCGTGTCAAATAGTTTATTGTTAATTTTGTATTGATGATTATTATTCTCGATAATGTCAGTCTGTGATTGGAGAATCTTGTCCCAGTCAGCTGCGTCAGGGGAACCCGCCAACCATTTCCAGGCGGATCCTATCCAATTTATGGACCTTGGCTTCCTCGTGCGTAAACTCCCTAGTTCTTTGAGTCGATTCTTTGTCTGGTTTAAGTGGTAGTCGAAAATTAGACGAGTGTCGTCATCTCGTAGGTCAATAACATGAATGAGTTTAAAGTACCCAGTACCAGGCTTCTCCCTCTCGAATAGTAACCAATGGTGACTTGTACTGGAATACGTGCAATGCTTGCGCAGAAACCAAGATAACTAAACTGCAATTTCATTTATTAAAAAGTTTAATTATTACAAAAATATAAAAAGCGGTAGTTACGCAAAAAATTTTAAAAGTATCTTATCAATTAGGATTTGTAACATTTAAGTATGATTTATACTTTTACATGTATATTTATGGGTATAATTTTATTTTTAGTTTTTTTCATATTTTTCTTAATCTTTTTCCATTTCTACATTTTCATGTTCTTCAAATGTGCCTTGTGCACCTTTTTCCCACTTACCGTCGTTACCGTTACGCGATTGTTCCTAGCTACAATCTCTCTCTTATACAAGGGCTTATGTTTCCCTTTTATACGTTTGTCAGCAGTAAAGACTACCTCGCCCTCTCTATATTTTCTCGGGATAGTCCTTTTTAAATTAAGCCTAGCATTCCTCGCATCCATATTTCGCCTTATGACAGCCCTAAGGTCCTTATTGATTTTAGCTCGGATATTCAAGAGACTCTGATAATTAACCCTTTGAGACCTGTTAAAAAACATATCGGTGGGTTTCTTCTTTATTACCGAATGAACTGTATTGTTATAGCGATCAACGGCTACGTAGATCAGTTCCTTCGCGCTGAGGTTTGGATATTCCACTCTAAGGCATCTGTAGATTTCTAGGATAGTCGAATGGACCCTCTCGATCTGTCCATTGACTTCACTCCTATAGGCGGGAGTCTGATAAGTTTTTACTCCTAAGTTTTTGATAAAATTAAGTACGATAGGACTCAAGAACCCTCTCTCGTTGTCAAAAACCAAAATGTTCGGAACTGTAAAATAGTGTAAGATCTTCAGCAATTTAGATCTGATATAAAGGGCAGATTTATCTTTTATATGGAAAAATTTGGAAAACTTCGAAAACTTATCTACAACAGTTAGGAATTTCTCATTTTGGATTTCCATGATATCCATGTGAAGAATTTCACATGGGTATCTTGGAGAGGGGGTTTCCTGCAAATGAGGTGTTATGGGGTGTCTATCATATTTGTTCGAATTGCACGTCTCACATGAACTGGTATATTTCCTGATCAGTGCCATCATATGAGGGAAGTAGAATTCTTCAAGAATTTGTTCCCTGTTTTCCCTGGGACCTCTGTGCGCTCTCCTATGAACACGTTCAATGATAAGAAGTTTACGATCCTCGCATGCAACGTCTTCAACGACTCTCTGAGTAATTCTAATTTTGAATTTGCTAAAGTTTTCCAGATAAACACCCTGGAGTGTGCTGAGATGGCATTCAGGAATCTTTATCCCGTTGATGACGTTTGGGTTTAAGAATTCCTTCAAGAATTGTAAAAGATTTTCTCGATTGAAACTTTTTGCCGATATGTAATGCCGATGGAAGCCAGGATGTGGCTCCTCGTGAGACTGAAGCTCGATACCAGGCTTGAAGATGAGCTGATTCTTAAAGACATTGATTGGAGCTTCTACATGTGGAATCAAGTCTGAATTATCTTGCTCGGCACTGTGTGCAGTGCAAGTATCAGAATTATCATCCGAGACTTCGCAAAACCCTTCTTCAGCCGTGGATGTGTTTGAGCCATGGTCTCCCATAACTGAACTGGCCTGTACTTCGCTTGCAGTTTCAGTACTGTTTTCTGTTGCAGTCCTAGTATCATCTGATGCATCCGACAGATGATTTACTTCTGTTCTAAGACGTGAGAGAGCATCGGCCACAGAATTTGATTTACCTGGGGTGTAAATCAACTCGTAGTTATACTCCTCTATCCTTGATTTCCACCGTTTGAGTTTGGCATTATAATTCCTATTACTAAGCGTAAAGGTAAGAGGCTGGTGGTCGGTGTATATTCTTATTTTTTTTGCACCGTAAAGGTAATTCCTTAAATTATCCAACGACCAGACAATGGCGAGCATCTCTTTCTCGTTGGTTGCGTAATTTTCTTCGGTTCGATTTAAAGACCGAGAAATGTACGCGATGGGTCTCTCCTTCCCATGCTCGCCTTGCGACAACACTGCTCCGATCGCGTAGTCCGAAGCGTCAGTTGTTAGATTGAATCCCTTTTCGAAGTCAGGAAATGCTAGGACTTCTGCAGAAGTAAGTAACTCCTTGAGAGTCTGGAAGGATCTCAGAGCCTCTTCGTTGAGAGTAATAGGGATGCTTCTTGACTGATTGGCTCGGACCTGCGAAAAATCTCCTCTCGTGAGGTTCGTCAAAGGCTTCGCAATTTTTGCATAATCCCGTATAAACTTCCTGTAGTACGATGTTAATCCGAGGAAGCTCTTTAGCTCTTTAAGATTCTTTGGAGGCAGCATCCCGTCGATGGCCCTAACTTTTTTCTTATCAGGCAATATACCGTTCGGGGTAACTAAGTATCCCAAAAACTCAACAGTTGTGTCCATGAAATGAGTCTTTTCTAAATTGATCTTTAGTCCAGCCTCGTTAATTTTATGGAAAATGGTCTCTATGTCCCTCAGGTGATCCTCTTCGGTTTTGCTATATACTATGATGTCATCAATGTATACGTAGCAAATTTTCCCTATAAAATCCTTGAGGACATCATCTATCATCCTTTGAAAGTTTGCGGGTGCGTTCTTAAGACCAAAAGGAAGCCTGAGATATTCATATTTCCCATTCATGGTTGAAAACGCGGTTTTGGGGATGTCTTTTTCGTCCATTAGAATTTGGTGGAATCCCGACGTTAAGTCGAGAGTCGTGAAGAGTTTAGCATCCCCGAGGCTGGCTAGTGTGCTATTAATGTCTGGTATGGGGTAGGTGTCAGGAATCGTGACGGCGTTAAGCCGTTTATAGTCGATTACCATTCTATACTGTTTGTCTCCATTTGGTTTCGGTTTTTTAGGGACTACCCAAATAGGAGAGTTATACGGGCTGCTGGAAGGACGAATGATATTCTCTGCCAAAAGCTCTTTCACCTGCCTGTCAACTTCTTCCCTCATACAAGCAGGGTACGGGTAGCTTTTGGCGTAAATAGGTTCATCTGTTGTTGTGCGGATTCTGGCCCGAATATTTGTTTTTACTTTGTCGTTACCGACGGGACCGAAGAGATTTCCGTATTTTTTGCATATTCTTTCTAATCGCATTGTTGCGGATTTCGAGCTATCGGCACGTACATTCAGGTTCAGGAGGTTATTGACCGTGTCGGAAGCACGGTTTTTCAGGGGAATTATTTTGTTTGTTTCGATGATTAGCTGGTGTTTTTCTCTATCGATGACCGCTCTTAGATCTTTGAGCGTGTCATCGCCAATTATGCCGTCAAACGATATCAGGTTGGGGAGAACAAAGAAGGTAACCTCAAGATTGCAACCTAGGAAGTGGAAAAATTTACCTGTTACTTTATTACTAATATTGATTCTACCGCCTGGACTATTTACAAAAAATGGTTGTTGTACGGGGGTTGGATTTGGGACTAAACCTGGCCGGATAAAATTTCTGTTCGCTCCGGTGTCCACTAAGAACATCAATACAGTCCCGTCCCGCGTAACATACTCTATGTATGGTACGCTGGAAACGAGGCTCCTTCCATAAAATTTTCCGTGGATGTCTGCTCTTTGGGAAGGTCCGCGGGTTCGGACTCATTCCGTTCCTCGGAACAGGAAGTTACATGGTACAACCGCTGTTGTTTGTTTGGATTGTAATTGTCGGAGCTCGGCTCTCGCTTGAAAGGATTGTGGTTGTTCATATAATTCATATTTCGCGAATGAATCGACCTATCTACTTCCATCTTAACTGGGGGTTTCGGTCCTGTTGGTCTTTGAGGGGGTCGTCGATCTCGGAATACTGAACTCCTGGCTGAAAAAGATTGTTGGCCGAAATCGGTTCTGGTTGAGTTAGATTTGCTGGGGTTCCGGTTAGGATAAGGATTTCTATTGAGGTTGTGATTCACGGGGGATGTTATTATGTTTGGAGCGTTCGCATGCACCGAGCTGTTCCCAAGCGTTAAATTTTGCATCTCGAGGCATGCTGAGTAGGCCTCAGGCAACGTTTTCGGCTTTTGGATAATAAGGAGTCTTGAAAGATCCCCACTAAGACCCCTTATGAAAACGTCTAATGCGCGATTTCTATATGATTCAACCAAGGCGTTCATGGTTTCAGTGGAATATACCCCTGCTCTTATTTTACTAATTATTAAAGAAAACTGATGATTGACCGTAGCATAAAAGTCGTCAACTCGGGAGTTTCCCTGTTTAAGCTGATTGAGCTGATGCTCTAGGGTATGGATATCCCGTTTATCCGCATAATGCAGAGACAGGACTCTTTTTATTTCAGCCCACTCGGCATCAAATATATTATAGGAAATCAAAGCAGAGTCTGCTTTCCCCCTGACTTTTTGCCGAATGTGTTGAAGTATAGCTCTGTAAATGGGTTTGCCTCGTACTATTTCGTAATCCTTAAGCACCGTTTCGACGCTATGAACCCAGGACACATAGCGCACCGGGTCGCCGTCAAACGTCTGCAATTCTTTGACAGAATCCGGAAGTTTAGAAATGTCCCTAAGATCTTGTTCGCAGGAAGGGCCACGTAGAGGTTCAACTTGATGTTCTCGCTCAATGGGCATAGGAGGATTACGTTGTTCTATCCGTACTAGTCTATCCATGATAGTAGTAAGGCAATCGTTAAAGGATGCTACTTCCCCACGAGGATTCGCCTGTTCTAGATTTGCTATACGGTTTTCAAAGGCCCTAATCTGTTCTATTACTGTGTTAACAGCTCCAGTGAGCTGCGTAACCGAGGTTCTTAGTTCATCCATTATTTTTATTTAATTTTTTAAATGAGAGAAGAGATTGAGAGGAACAATATAAAAATTTGTTTGATCTTGCAACGGAACAGTAAGACTTGGGATTAGTTATATTCGCTTAAATTTCCGATAGTTTATTTGTTAAAACTTTTCCTCTTTTCATGTATTTATTTCACTAAAATTTTTTCGTATATTCGAAACTGTTAACCTTTTACTCTTTTTTTTATATTTTAAGAACAATTCTATTCTTTGGTTTAATACATAATTTGTTTCTTTTTCCCTACAGAATGTCCGCTAAACTCTCTTATTTAAATTTTCGGGGTAGTCACCCTAGTTCGAAAGGCCCGTTGAATCCTTTTTGGTCGTTAATGCGGCTAATTTCGCAGCGACCTACTAGGGAACGAGTAGCTTTACCACCAGTGTTAATTATATCAAATAATTTTTAAGTGAGCCGACCCCTTTTTTCCGAGAGTAAGCGCTTGGACATTAAAAAGTTATCAAATGCTAACACATATATAGTTATTAATTTTTAATTAATATACGGATTTCTCTTAACTAACTTATATTCTATCTTACAAAATCTGCATATGAATCGCATGGCTGTTTGCATCCTCATCAGGTTCTTCCTTCTAAAAATTATTTGCCTTCCACTCCTTTCGAACTCACGTATTCACTGTGTTTCGGTTTAATTAAGTAAGTTTTCTCTTTCTTATTCTTTCACTAAGTCCTTTTAAAGGAGTCTAAGTATTCACTTGGAAAATCGTTTTTTCCATTTACAGGTACAAGGAACTTCACTTTTGATTTCCCATTATTTTCACTTGGGATATTTTACTAAGGTTTATTTTTACTTTAATTTTTTCTTTAATTTTTAAAAGGACACAATAATCAAGTCCCTGCTCGGGCGCCAGTAAAGGATCCTTTCTAGGATCCAACAAAAAATTAACCTTTGCGCGAAACTAATCGCGCACCATCAACTAAATGAAAAGCTCAATTACGTTATAATTATAATTTATTTCAATGTCGATTCATTCACGACTCAAACAGCAGTGCATACAATGATTCAGTAACTTAAAATCTAAACTCGTCGTGATTGAGTATGGTGACCTTGGTTCCCACGAAATTCATCGCACCATTGCACGCGCAAATATATAAATGCAGTATCAGCGTCTGATGGAAACTGACACCTATCCTATTTCCGCTGGGCTGGTGCGTGTGTTAACTCGGTGGAATATAAGAAACGAAAACATAAATATTGATCTTTTTTAAAATTTTGTCATGAGAACTTGAAAAGATTACAACGCGAACACATATTTGTTCAATTAAACAGTCTGATAGTTCGATTTCTTTGCTCTCGTAAATAGATTTAACTGCGACCAAAACACCACCTCCTCT
Organism: Volucella bombylans; assembly: GCA_949129095.1. Taxonomy (NCBI): domain Eukaryota; kingdom Metazoa; phylum Arthropoda; class Insecta; order Diptera; family Syrphidae; genus Volucella; species Volucella bombylans. The sequence goes on from OX422141.1 coordinate 170,653,922, forward strand.
ATCCAGTCCAGTAAGTGTAGCATTACGGTCTGTTCTGAATGGAACATAGCTAGAATCAAATAATTCTGTTGATAGCAAGTCTTTGTACAACCATGTTTCGCTGAGAGCAATTATGTCATGCGAGCAATCCAGAACAGATAAATAAAATTGCTTGGTTTTAGTACGCATACCACCCACATTCTGATAATAGAGAGACAGATCGTCTTGAGCAATAATACCAATATCTGGAGGAGAAGCAGGAGGAACATCAACAGGAACAACAGCAACAGGAGCAGCAACAACGTTGACAGGCAAAACATATGAGTTGCATTTGATATCAAAGGCAACTTCAGCAGCGGCAAGATCATTAGTAGCGAAAACAGGTTTTGTTGTTCATACGGAATCAATAGCCATATTAGTAAGAACAACAGCAGCAGCAAGCTCATCGGCAGCGTAAACAGTAGGAGCAGGAGGAACAGGTTTTGTTGTTGAATTTTTTATGCAGAGAGTGAAGGTGGTTTCATTCGCTGATCGTTTTTTGAATGCTGAGTAAATTCTCTTACCCTAACACCAGAAGGCCAAATGGAAGCCTGCATTATTTTATCAATGCAATTTTCCGGAATTGCAGCTTTAAAGTTAAGGAAAGAGAAATCAGACATGTCAGCGTCTTTTTTTACAAGCATAATGCATTTAATGCGATTTTTTGAAATATCAATTATGCCAGCGATAAATGATGTTAGAGAATCCACTCTTGTATTAGTGCTAAGGTATGATATATGTATGTAACCATTTGTTTTTGGGGACAAATATACCTTCAAGCAATGTGGATGTATTATTTCCAACAACATTATTCCGAATAGGTCTATCATCTTGATGGCTTTGGGCCAACGCCGGGGTTGAGGGGATTTTGTTCTCGCTAGTCGGATTTTTCTCTTCATTTGAAATTTCTTCAGAAACATTGCATATTGTTGGCATTGAAGTGCATTGACCTGGCATAACGTTTGAAGAACTTTTATATGATTGATTCTCCGAATCATCACTCACTAAGACACTAGGGGCATTAAGGGAATTGTTTAGTAGGTTTATTTGATTTTTTAATTCTAGGATCTCTGATGAGAGCTTATTAATTAAATTGAATAGATCGTTAGCAGTATGCCGCGACACAGTGCAAGAATTACATCGCCAAATTAAATTCGCATTATTAATCAAAATCTTATAGGTTGGCTCCGAGATGTTAGCACATTTTTTATGAATTTTATTTTTACAAAAGTAATCACACTGAATAAAATTTGGATCAGCAATTATCGTATTGCATGTACCAAACAGATTCGATGACATTTTGATAATTTTGATAATTTCAATTACAATTTGGAACAAACTTTGCAATGAGTAAAACAAGGGAGCTTATAGAGAACACGTCCGATCGCTTTAAAAGTTATCATACGGTTAAGGTGTTGCCTAAAGTGTACCCAGTTGGCCTTCTTAAAATCTAAATATTGCACGTTTTTTAAACTGGCTCTAAAATTAATATCACAGTAAACAGGAAGGTGGTTTGAACTGAGCGCATTAATTGCTACAGGTTGTGTAATAAGATTAGAGATATTAGTATGAAACAAGTCTAATGTCGTTGGAGAGGACCTCACAGATTCAGGAATGAAAGTCGGGCTGTTGGGATATAAAATATTAATTTGGTATCTCATTTGGATATCTGAAAGAATATTTCCAAAGGAATTTGCCCTCTGACATCCCCACCCACGATGTCTGCAGTTTAAATCTCCACCTACAAGAATTGGTTCGTTTCAGTTAAGTATCTTTCTTAGATCATGTTTGAACAAATTTGCTTTATGTTTATTCGAATTTCCACCAGGAAAATACACTGAAAATAATTTTAAGCTAGAACGGTCTTCCAACAAGATTTCAATACCAATTGCCTCAATAATTTTAGTATTAATTACTTACAAATAAAGTGTGTTTGATGTTTTTCTTAATAACAATGGCAACGCCGCCACCTGTTCTATTTACTCGATCAAACCTATAACAAGAAAAGTTGGAATCGCAGAATTGGAAGTCATTACTGAGCCAGGTTTCACATACAAGATTTACATCAACATTTAATATGCAAAGAAAGCTGAAAAATTCTGTACACTTATTTCGGATGCTTCTATAGCATTCCAAGTTAAAATCTTCAACGAATTATTATTAACATTATACTCGTATGACATTGGAGTAAAGATATTTTGTAGCAAGCTGTGCTATTACATTGAATTGTTGAGCTTTTGTTTTACATTCACTCAATTTGGAAATCATTTCTGTTGTTAGAGAAGAAAGCTCCTCGTGAGAGAAAAGCGTTGTAGACGAAGACTTCTTTTGTGTGGGTATTGGTGCCTGAATCACCTGATCTTCAATTAAAGATGACTATCGTGGTACAGTTGCTGCTGGAGGTGTTTGATGACGATGAATTGAGCGCTTTGGGAGACAAGGAAACTCTTCGGTGCTCATATGATTTATTGGCTTTTGTTGAAAAAGGGAAATTTGTTTTTTGTGAGTCAATGACAGTGAAAGAGAATTATTTTTGGATAGTTTTTCTTTCATTTGTTTATACTTAATGCGATTTAAGCAAGTTTGGTCTGTGGACCGGTGGTTGCCTTTGCAGTTTGCGCACTTAAATATTCCTTCAGAGGAACAGTCAGAAGTTTTATGAGGTCCGGAACAGTTTGCACAATATGTCTTAACACTGCAGTTTCTCTCACCATGCCCGAACATCTGACAATTGTGACATTGTGTAAATTTATGTTTAGAACGACGTTGAAATTCCCACCTGACTTGGGTACGAAACACTGATCGGATATTTTTACGCAAATCGGATAATCTCACTGTTCCACTATCGATGTAAACAATATAAAACACATCAGCATAATTTTCATATTTCTTTTTAACCATTTTAATTTCTTTGCATTTTAAACCAAGTGTTACCAGCTCTTTTTTAAGCACTTCAATATCGATTTCATCCAAACCGAACAAAACAACTTTGAATGATCTTTCGCTTTTAAAGTCATGCGTGAAAAATTGGCACTGCTTGGATTTAAGTTCATTATATCTGTGGCAATAAGTTAAAGTAGCTTATGTCGATTTTTGTCACTTTTCAGTATAAGCAAAACAAGTTTGGTTTACCCTTTTTTATACATGTTTTATTTTAATAAAAAATAACCTTAAGGGCTAGACACATGAATTTTTTTTCCAGTAGAGACAGTAACAATGTTCACGAAGCCTTATATTTATTTTATTTATATCTCAGTCCAATTTTCCGCAAAAAATATTTTTTAAACTTAAGCTATTTTAAAAAAAACATATAAAAGTTAATGCAATCACTTAAGTGACATAAGATGTTTCAATAAAATCGTATTAAATATTTTATGGGCTTATGTCAACTTAAGCTATTTTAAAAACTGATAAAACGAATCATGCTCTTACATAAGTTCTAAGGCCTAAAAAACTTATAGTTTTTAAAACTTCACTTCTAATAAATAAACACTAATTGCTCAAAAGTTTGCTTAATAACAAAACAAAAAATTCCATGCAGGCTTGAAAAAAAATATGTTTCTCAAAAAAAAATTTAAATATTTCTGATATTTCCATAAAAAAAGTTAAAAAAATGCAATAAATTAGTATTAATTATCATTATAAATTAATTTAAAACTTAATAGCTTAAATTAAAAAAAAATACTTTGTAGATTTCATCACAACTCGTAGTTTTAAAAGTCTTAAACGATTATAGGATTAGGATGATAACGAATGATTTTACCCTTGAAGTAAAAAAAACGATTAAGAATTAACACAAAAATATTTGAGAACGTCCTTACCTTCAATTATCATCATCTGAAATTTCACCATCCGTCAAATCAGGATGCGTATTTGCGATTTCAGCAGTTTTGAGATTGAGATAAAAGTCATGATATGAAGTATCAATAACTGGTAGTAGTTCTAGCAAATCTTTTTTCTTTTCTTTGCTGATGACATTGGGCCCGGAGTAACAGTTAGGAATTTGAAAAGCATCAACGACATTCACACCCCGTTTTTTTATATTAAGTCTCTTAAATGCCTCATTTTCATCTAGACTCATTTTGAATTGAACAATGGCAAATTCTTTGGTAAAGCGCAGCCATTTAACATTTTGCCAGTTGAATTTGCTTTTGTCGTCAGCAATCTTTCGCCAAATGAATTTTTCTTTCGATGTTTTGGCAAAGTCTAGGAAGTCTTTTTGAGTCATTTCCTGAACAATGAACGGCTTTTTACCAATGGATCTTATTAACTGGTACCAATCCCTAGGATGGTGAATTTTTACGGTAGATGTTTTCTTCTTTCTCTCAATAGCCGCGTGGTCAGAATCACACTCCATATGTGTGTGACCAGGTACCAGAAATTTATGGTCAATCACTTCAATATTGGAATTGTTACTGAAAACCTCAAACATTGTAGCAACATATCCATTTTTATTTTGACCTACGCAACAATCACTGTAAAAAATTAGATGCTTTACGTTTTGTGGAATTGTTTGGAGGTGCTTGAAGACGCAAGATGATATCTCAATTCCTCCACGGTTTGCCACAGATTCATCCCACATGTAACAATAAGCTTGATTAGTAACACAATCGTGAAGGGTTAAGTTGTACGTCCATAGTTGCCTTTTATAAAACGACACGTTTGTTCTTAAAAACGGTGTGGGCAGACATTGTTGCAAGTCGAATGCATAAACTTTAACTGAATCCATTGTCCTAGCATATTCTTTGTCTTTGTTCTTGGAATTGTATGCTAGATCGGAAGCCTTGTGGTGTTTTTCTTGCTCTTGTTTGAAGATAAGCTTTTCTTCTCCAGTTCCCATTTCAACTTTCGACTTCAATATTTCACATTTGTGGCAAGTATCGAGTTTAGGTTTTTTAAATTTAATATTCATAGTTTTAAATATTTTTGAGAAAGTAGAAATTGAAGCCACTGTCTCGTATTTTTCGCAGTACAAGTTATACATAGAAGAGAGTGTTAAGTCACTGTGAAAGTACTTTTGGCTGCTGTCTCTTCGGGTATACTGCGATTCGTACGCTGGGAAACTGTTAATGTGATCTCGGATCTCGTTTTCTTGTTGAATCGTAATCCTATTGGACACCCCACGCCCTCGTTTGTCAGGTTCTGTTGTTGTCCCCGATGAATTGATCTTTTTCTTTACAACAGTTTTGATAAATTGCTCCGTTTCGGATAAAGTAGCACGAAAACATTTTTGGCAAACTGAAGTTCTTTTTCCATGGGCTTCTAAGAAATAATAGTTCGAAAAATTTCTATTTCTTGGTCTAGTAAGATGTTTCGACGTCCGCTTAAACTTAGTTTCCGCAACAACGATGAGACCACAAACGTAGGCGTGTCGCAGGTTGTAGTTGCCCAGTGCCCAATACTTTTCAAATATATTTTTTTGATCTTCAGTAGTAATTTTTGATCTACAATTTTTGCGACAAATCCCTAGCGGCTTGAACTCCCTGGCTTTCACAGTTTTTCCGGTAGGCGTTATATAAGCCTTTCCAGTGTTTCTTTTCACTTTCTTGGTAGCTCTATTTTCTTTTACTTTTTTAACACAGCCATTGGATGTTATCACTTCACTATCACTATTACTCACCATATGCTCCTGATGTTCACATAAATTTCTTTCCAAAAGGGCTCCAGCCTGCCTTGTGTTCTCACTGATGACACTTTCTTCACTCTCACTGTCTGCACTGGGGAGAAAATCAGGATCCTTTACGCTGTCATCATCACCATCAACTTCAAAAAGGGGAAAATGTTGGGAAACCTTCTCAACATCGAAGTTACCTCCATAGTTATGCGATGATGCAGTTTCGTTTAAAACTGGGCTTTCAAAAACATCGGTATCTTCAAAACTAGCCCCTTTGAATGGGATATGTTCTGTTGTACATAACAAAATTACAAATTTTAATCGTTTTGAAAACTTTCAATAAGTTAAATGTTACTCACTATCTTTACTGCCTCCGCTGTCGTTAGATCCACGCTCATCTTTACCCGATGAGGCTTTTTTTAATGCCATAGACAGTATTTTTCTTGATCGATTCATATTAACTCACTTAAAAGGCCTTGCGTAATACAACTTTGAGTTTTTGCGACCACTAGGAAAAAATGTATCCTATATTTAGCATAATTCTTCGTTAAGAAATAGCTCGGTTGAAATAGCTTAACAATATCTTGAATAGCACTTACCTGTTCGAAGACCTTTTCAGAAATGAAGATATTTTTATATTCACTTAACTCACGTAAAGGAATTTATTTGCATGAAGGAAAATAGCTTATGTTTACCTAAGAAAACACTAATATTGAATTTCAAAGGAGAAAAATAGCTTATGTAACTTAAGCTGTTTTAAAAAATTGAGTTTTATCAAAAAGAAATTTTTTTAAAATAGCTTAAGTCGACATAAGAACAAATTTGCTGCAATTTAACATTAAGTAAAAATAGCTTATGTCGACTTAAGTGATAAACTTATTATGTTTTCATAAGTCATAATAACTTATGTCATGACTTAAGTTATTTTAAAAAAATACATATTTTCCAAGATTTCATAAATTTTTTCTCGATCTAGACTTAAGCTATTATAATATAATGCAATTGTGTACCAAAAAAAACTTAAGCTGTTTTATTTTTTTTAAATGTAACGGTTTTTAACCGACGTAGAATAACGAGACCCAGACTAAAAGAAAGCATAAAAACAGGAGAACATAGTGAACCAAAGAGCTCCATTTTCGCTTAAGTCGACATAAGCTACTCTAACTTATTACCACAGATATATAGTTTTATATGACTCCGCAGACTCGCAAAAGATTTTAATTCCTATAGAGATTTTTCGCACTGAATAATCTTTAACATTCACTTTTTTGCATAAACTGTGAACATATTCACAAGTTTTTTGCAGAAGTTTAATTGGGGGAATCGACACTTTATTTACATTGTGCTGCATTGGCAAACTCGTAGATGCATCTCCATTGTCTGTATCGGGAAGGCACTGCAAAGGAGCAAAAATGCCTTTGTACGGAGACATGTTAGAAAGATGGACTTTCTTAGATTTGCTCACAGAAGATTCAAAATCTTCATCACTAGCAGGTCGATCACGCTTCGTAATGATTGCGTTTATTTTTTTCTACCGAGAACACTTCAATTATATTTCAGAACACGTCAGTCACGAGTGAGAGCGCGTAGAGAACCCAAGTTCATCAGCATTAGGTTCTTCTTTCGCCGGTTCTCTTTTCCAGTATTTGCATGGTTTCCATATTTTGCTTATCATTCTCCATAGTATGAATAGGATGATGAGAATTGTTAGCGTTGATAGTGCGAACATACCCATAGTCTTCTTGCGACTACTAATCCCTAATTCTTGGATGTAAGCGGTGTTATTGGCTTCCAGTTCTTTAATAATTTCTAAAGAAAGCAGCTCTTGAATTTGCTGCTGATGGTTGTAGCAAAGCAGGAAGGGGCTTGTGGTTGGTGGTTTCTATGGCTTCAAACGTACGTGGCATTATGGAATTGAATGATATAAGTTCCATTCAACGCTACTTTATTGCCGTCAATTTCTATGTTGTCATCGAATTGGTTAAGTAGGATAATGCCAGGTGCTATTTCTTCAACTGTTGGAACATGCTGGTTGTTTATCTGACTTGATAGAAGGTTGCTTATACACTTGTCATTACTTATAATTAACAATACAATTTTGATTACATATTGCAAGACTGTCAAAACTCTTACATCTAGTGGGTATTCCGTACATATTATCCTTACATTTTAAAATTTCCTAAAAATCTAGTTTTACAACATTTTTATTACGTTTAACAGGTTTAATGAGCATTTGCTACATGATTCCTTACCAGTTATTGGTAGGCTTTAAATGTATAGTAACATTGTATTATTTGAGGCTATTTTGACTTCTGAAAATTCAACAGCCTCTATTACATTACTATAGGGCACGTCATCTTTATTTATTATTTTCTGCATCACACTTATTTCGATTGTTGACAGAATAAACGTATTAACTACGCCGGCTCTTGCCCATTGTATGGCGTATTCGATATTAGTTATTTCTTCTTTTAAAGTATCAAACTTAAATTTAAGGTTTAACAAAAGGTCAAATTTTGTTTTGTCGTTACCTTTTAGGTTTTTTTTATTATTTCATTTGGGACATTACTTATTTCATTTATTCTTCTTAAAAATAGATTGTTGTTAGTTAAAACATTTTTAATCTTTTCTTCTATTATTTCAAAATCATGCCTATCCGGTGTTCCGGCGGCGATAAATTTCCATGCAGAACCGAAGAAATCTAGGGATCGTTTTGCTTTGAACTTGGGAACAGGGCGGTCATGGTGTATTTGGATTTGTTGAACTTCCTTGGACGGGAAGGGAAACATCGGATGGGGAACACATGAAAATTTTTGTATATTCTGGTCTATTTCCTTTAGGGATTGTTGGTACTGAATGATGTCAATAACATGAATCAATTTAAAAGTTCCAGTTTGAACTTTTGCAATACCGGAGCTTATGGATATGAGTTGGGAATTGGAATAATCGAGCATCTTTACATTCGCATTGATAGGGATAGGTGCAACCCAGAGCATGGTGTACAGAATCACCAAGCCGGTCACTGGGATTTGTTCCGGTTTGCCCATAGCGTTACTGGGGATCCCTCGTTGACTCCTTGCTACTAATAATAATATATAATAACACTAATACTAATACTACTACTTCACGCGTGTGAAGCGATTTCCTGCATTTCTGTGATGTACCCCTTTACCGACTCTGTTGACCTCAGTGTCCGCGATTTTAGCTGCTGGTATACCTCATTCAACGTGTAGACACGGTCGAACTCATCGATGAGTGCCTGTCAGGCTGTCAGGCTGTCATAAGTATGTGCGGCGGTCGTCCTTAAAAACATACGGCGTACACTTACGAACCTATCGCATTCACCGCAACCAGGCACCTCGAATGCATCTTCAACATCCGAAAACCATTTGCGCACATCGTAGGTGTCATCTCCGTTAGATGTGCTCACCATCGCCTCGAACGCAGTGAAATCAAACCTTTTGGCATCGTCAACATTAAGTTTCTCTTTCAGCAATTGCAATTCCTTACGTTTTCTTAACAGCAACATCTCCTTCTCCACGTGGGCGATTTCAGCATCGGCATCTGCATCGGTTGTTTTCGGTGATACTCCCTCTTCTGGGCAGCGGTTATTGGCATCCACTCTGGAGCGTCTGTTTTCATTAGTTTCCACGTCGGCGGCCTGGCCACCATCGATGTTCAACTGGTCATAAAGTGGTCGCAACTCGGCCACGGTTGCTCCCTCGTTGAACTCCACGTTGGCGGCAATTAGAGCTGCAACGATTCTTTGGGGTTGTACATAAGCCATCGTCAAAATATTTTACCTCGCTTGATTTATGGACAATTATGATTCGGATCCCACTTCTGAATTGTAATCAGTTTAAAAGATTCGATTTATTTTTTAAGATTATATTTTAACAACTTTATCTTTCCTCAAACACGACTCTCTTCCTTTTTGACTATATCCAGAATGAATCAAATATATAGAAAACATATAACTTTCTCTTTCGCATGGTTTCTCATGGCATTACATTTTGGTGGTACCAAACCACCACTCCTAGGCCGACTTTACACTTTTTCAATTTAATTTTTATAATTTTACTACACAAAACACAAAATTATTTTTTTTTTTCACCGTTAAAGGAGGAGGAGAAGCCTCTTTATTCAATCAATTCAAAATTACAACTGTCTTAAAATGTAACAAAACTCATACTTAACACCTAACTTAACTAATGCGGCGGTGAATGGAATTTTGTGACGTGATGGAATGCAGGTGGTGCCCAGTTGTCTTCAGGGGCAACGTCGTTAACATGAACCTGGAGCATGATTGGGATGTGCAAGTGTTTGGTGGAAGATTCTGAGGTGCGGAATGTGTGTAGGTGTGAATGTGCAAGGTGTAAATGATGAAGTGAATCGCGTGGCGGAAGTTTGGTATCAGGTGCAAATAAAAATTTGTTGTTAAATTTAAATTTCCCCACTAAGTTTCAAACATCTTCGTTTGGTGATGGCGGAAGATTTGATTGTATTTTGTTGATCGCCTCGATGAGCTGAGATGGCCGTAATAACTGTGTGCTCATTTTCCCGTGCGTGTGTCCATCATGACGTCTAAAATTGCGGTTTGAATACGATTGAAATTTGTGTTAAGCAATATTGATTGCATTGCTAATGGCATAAATGATTGTGTAAGTTGGGTTTGATAGAGTGCTTGATGTGCGTTGTTTGTGTCCATTAATTCGATCAATGTGGTCTTCTAACTGGTGAAATTGTTGGTTTATACCTTGCTGGTCCTTTTGCATGATGTTAAGCGTCGAGCCTATTAGTTTTGTCTGATTTTTCAATAAATCGGATAGATGTAGTCCACCCTTCGTATCGTATCTTGCATGTAACCAGCATATTCTGAATCGAGGATGCCAAATAATACGTTAGCTACATTGCCGATAATGTTGACTGCTCCTCGCCTCATCCTACTCTTCCTTTCGTTTTTTTAAAAGCTCAATGTTTTGAGTTAATTCATTGATAAGATGTTTAAATTGTGTTAAGACCTGCTGACAATCGTTAGTGGTGTGGTGCAGTAACTTGCACACATCACTTAATCTCTCATAGTAACCATTTAAAAGTTTTATCTCCTTCCAGTATATATTCATGTTATAATAAACTACTAAGTTCCACTCACTGCTTATTATTCCTGATGGTCCCAGATTCAGAGAATATTCCTAATTCATTGTGGAATGTTTTAGTTTCAATAGTTGTCGCTTGTGTTTTAGTCATCATTAAACAGGTAATGAACAATGTTACAAGAGTAGACCCCAAAGACACCTTCATCTTTTTCTTAGGCTGTGCGTTGTTCGAGGAATTATTTTCGATAGTTGCTTCTGATTTCTTATTGGGTTTAAATGCTGTGCTTGTCGATTCGTTTTTTCAACTTGGATTTTCAGTTGATATATCTTCAATCGGAAGTTGTGTATGGGGCGTCGTAGAACCCCACTCGGTTTTTACGTCAACAACTCGGACTAGTCCATCGTCTCCAGCATATGTCTTTATAATTCAACCCGTTTTCTTCCTTGATGATAACCATAGCTCCCAAAATTATGTTGTCAACGCGCTCTTTCCATTTCGATCGATATTGCAACTGGTTTAGGTATTCCAGGTGCCATCGCCTCCAAAATTCATTTTTTAAGTGTGTTACAAGTTTCCATCTCGTAGTACTGTTGACATTAAAGGGTTCTGCATGCGAATCAGTCGAGGAATTAAGTGGTTCGCCTATCAAAAAGTGGCCTGGAGTTAACGCCATTAATTCATTATTGTCGGTTGACATTGGTGTAGTGGGTCTTGAATTTAATATAGCTTCAACTTCAGTAACGACTGTTTGACTGCGGTTTCCAATAAACCGCCGAAATGTGGTGTTCGTGGAGGGATAAGATGAAAGTCTGTCCCTTTAGAACTATATGCTCTTGTAACCTTATTCATAGCGTACTGAGACTCTAAAATTTCTTTTACTTCATGAAGCTGATTTCTTGCGCCGACGAAGTTTGTTCTGCAGTTCCATGCCTTGCAGTGAATCTTTTCAACGCTCCTATAAAGTCCTCGGTGGAAAGATCAGTGACCAGCTAGCTCCAAATGTATAGCCTTAGTTGAGAAACAGCAAAATACTGCTATATACGTTTTTTGAGGGCGTTTTCCGTGTGTTTTGAAATGAGTCCAAATTGGGCAGCAAAAATCCACTCCGGAATTCACAAAAGGACTTGCAGGTTGAACTCGTGTTGACGGCAAATCTCCCATCAACTGAGTAAACATGTTTGGTCTCTTTTTTGCACAAAATACACAATGTTGGACGACGGATCTGGCAATTATTTTTCCTTTAATAGGCCACTAAGTTTGTCTAACGATTGCGTGGCGGTTATTCAAGTGCAGTTCGTTCAATATCATTTTAGTGATTGGGTGTTCATAAGGTAGAAGCATTGGATGTTTGGAATCGTACGGCAAATTCGATGCTTCTAATCGTCCACCCACTCTCATGATGCCCATCTGGTCAATGAAGGGCGTAAGTCCAGTTAAGGCACTGTTCCTGGGCAGTTCGCGGAACCTCTTTAAGTTTGCCATATCATCTTTAAAGTCTTCATTTTGCATTGATTTGACAACAATGTAACGCACACTCTCTAGCTCAGCGGCTTGAAGTTCTAATATTTTATAGATTGTCCTAGATTGTTTTTTTCGATGAACCGAAGTATGTATGATATAATGCGCTGAAGCCTCTTAAAGGAATTCCTGTTGTCAATAGTGTTAATGAAGCTCTTGGGACCTTCTTTTTGTTCAATGATAGCTGCTGCAGATCGTCTACGCTCCAATTTACATTCACTGCGTTTTGTATACGAAGGGAGCCAAATTGTTTCATTGCCGCGTAAGAATGGTGGTCCGTACAACCACAAATGGCAATTGCGTGATTTTTCAGGTTGTACGAGTATACCTCTTGATAGTGGTTCCGCTGGATTTTCTTTAGATCTGACGTGTATCCATTGCTGGGGTATGGATAATTTGTGGATTGAAGCAATTCGGTTACCTACGAAAACCTGGAAGTCACCTGAAGTTGAGTTTATCCATGCCAAAACTACTTCTAAATCAGTCCAAATGTAGGTTGGCTTGTTTTCTATTCGAAGGCATCGCTTTACTCTATCGAGAGGTTTTGCTGCTAGTTCTGCTGCACAAAGTTCTAATCTTGGTAACGTTATCTTCTTTGGTGGTGGTGGTGCTACTCTAGATTTAGAGCACAAGAGTCATACTATTACCCTTCCATGGACATCCGTAGACCGTATGTAGATTGCAGCGCCATATGCTTTTTCGGATGCGTCAGCAAACGCAAGTAAGTCAAAGGAGATAGGAACATTGTTTCCGAAGACATGTCGTGGAACCTGGATACCTTCTAGTGTGAGAAGACTGTTTCGGAATTTTGACCATCTTGATAAAGCTGCATCCCAATCCTGTTTTAGTGCCCACAGTTCTTGTAAATAGATTTTTGCAATCACAACCACTGAAGCAAATAATCCAAGAGGATCAAATAACATCGCTATGTCAGATGCCACAGTTCATTAATCTTTAAACAAAAGTTATCGGCTTTTGGGAGCCATATTAATCCCAGTGTTTTAACCTGGGAATCCTTTTCATCGGAAAAATTTAACGGCACTTCTTGTTCTTCTGGTGCAATACCATTGAGTAATTGGGCGTGATTAGCGTACCATTTACGCAGTTTTAAGCCGGCTGTGTAAAGCAATGAGACAAGTTGTGACTGCATATCATGGGCTGTTATCATGCTATCCTCTCCAGTCATGACGTCGTCGACGTAGAAGTTATGCAATAATACTTCAGCTCCTATTGGATATCTGGCACATTCTTCTTGTGCCAACCGTTGCAAGCATTTGATTGCCAAATATGGGGCGGCTGATGTTCCATATTTAATACGAGTAGTGTTTACACGATAGCACCTCAGCTTTTCTTCTTGGTTGCTTCGCCACCAGATAAGTTGGTAATTCGTATCTCTTTTATCAACACGAATTTAACGGTACATCTTTTCAATGTCAGCCGTGAAAACGAAGCAGGGTAGCCGGAATCGAAGAAGTATGTTAAAAAGTTCATATTGAATTACTGGCCCGGTATAAAGAATGTTGTTGAGTGAAATATTATTATGGGTTTTTGCAGAGGCGTCGAACACTAGTCTTAATTTTGTAGAGCTACTCTCAGGTTTGAGTACACAATGGTGTGGAAGAAAACAGTAATTGGTTGGTAGAGCGTTAACTTCCTCCATGTGTCCAAGCCGATTATATTCTTCCATAAAAGCTGTATATTGGTGGCGCAGCTTGGGCTGTTTCATCAGCCTTCTCTCGATTGATAGAAATCGCCGGAGAGCTATATCTTTTGACTGGCGTAGGGTTTTTGGATCATCTGAAAATGGCAGACGCACTAAAGTTTGTGTCAAGTATATTGTGTCGACGACTTCAATGACTCGGCCACTATAATTAGGCAGACGCACTACAAACCGGCCTTTGCTGTCTCTTTTGCATGTTTGCTTAAAGTATGTTTCGCATCGTCGCTCTGCTATTGTTTGCTAATTGGCTTGTACTTCTGGTTTTTCGATGTCCCAGAATCGACTTATTGTTGCGTTAATATCTTCTTGCTCCTCTCCTGAGCACATACTGCATGTCGCCAGTTTTGAGGAAGGTTGCTCTATCCCTCCTGCTACTATCCAACCGAAGACGTGGGTAATTTTTTTCCTAAACTTATTTGCCCAATTGAGAGGAGTTGGAAAAACAGTTCAGTTCCTAGAAGTACGTCAATACATTCAGATTCATGAAAAGTACGATCTGCCAACTGAATATTGTGTGGTATGTTCCAGGACGAGATATCCAATTTTTTACTAGGTTGTATGATATGTAACACGAAGGCTTCTAGTCTGGTTGAAAAGGCATTTTGTTTTGAGCTTAGCAGTACATTCACTCTTTTTTAAGACTTTAGGTGGCTTTGAATGCGCATGTTTGTAGACGATGGCGCTAAACGTAGCCTTTTTACATCACTATCGCTGATTACACTATGTAACAAAAATAAAAATATTCTCAGTCCTTGGGATGTAATTGTTATTTTCTAGTCTGTTATGTCTTAAAAGTATGGAAACCACCTAATATTCCTCGGAAACTTTGCTTTTGTCACCAGGACAATGAGATTCATTAAAATATGCTAAAATTATGAGAAAAACGTGTTTGAGTCTTTTACTACAGAGAAAATCATACAGAATAGCACATATAAATCAAAACTAGATTTTATTAAAACTTCAGAAAACCAAAAACATAAAAGTAAATCAGAAGTGGGTGGTTTTTCGACATTTGACTGCGAGTCACTTTCTCTTATCAATCCCCAAATGTAATCTCCCATCATGTTCTTATTGTATTGTCCTTGGTATCGCCGCTCAAAGTCCATTATATCCTGATGGAAGCGCTCGCCTTGCTCCTCTGAATATGCTCCCATGTTCTCCTTGAATTTGTCAAGATGTGCATCCAGAATATGGAGTTTGAGAGACATCCTGCAACCCATTTTGCCGCAGTTCTCCACCAGACTTTCGACCAGCTCCACGTAGTTTGCGGCTTTGTGATTGCCTAGGAACCCCTGTACCACTGACACAAAACTCATCCAAGCAGCTTTCTCAACACGAGTGAGCTTCTTGGGGAATTCCTCACACTCGAAGATTTTCTTTATTTGTGGTCCAACGAAGATACCGGCTGTAACTTTCGCCTCAGAGAGCTTAGGAACAAGTCTTG
Organism: Volucella bombylans; assembly: GCA_949129095.1. Lineage (NCBI taxonomy): Eukaryota > Metazoa > Arthropoda > Insecta > Diptera > Syrphidae > Volucella > Volucella bombylans. The sequence goes on from OX422141.1 coordinate 170,669,333, forward strand.
TAGGTACTTGAACGCTGAAGAATTTTTGTCGAGATCTTTGACGAATTGCTTTATAAGACCCAGTTTGATGTGTAGTGGTGGCATCAGTACCTTCTGAGGGTCCCCCAAGGGCTCCCACTTGACGTTGTTCCTCCTCACTGTGAATTCAGTTCGTTGGCCATTCACGCTTACTGTAGTGTGCACTGTCGTTCCTGCTGTCCCACAGGCAAAGAAAGCAAGGAAACTTGGTGTAACCGCCTTGCAGGCCCATTAAGAATGTCACTATTTTGAAATCTCCGATCACTTCCCAGCCATATTGCTCATACTTCAATGCGTTCAGCAATTTCTTGACATTGTTGTAGTTCTCTTTGAGAGATACTGAATGCGCCAGAGGAAGAGACGGATACTTGTTGCCATTGTGGAGCAACACGGCTTTGAGACTCTTGCATGAGCTGTCAATGAAGAGGCGCCACTCTTTTGGGTCTAAATCAATTCCGATTTCCTCGAACAGACCGGTCACGTCGTGGCAGAAGCAGAGCCCATCTTCGCTGATCAAGAAGTTGGAAAATAGTTCGTGACGCTTCCTCTGACATGAGACTTTAACACTAGGATCCAGCAAATTCCACTGCATCAGTCTGGACGTCAAAAGTTCAGCATTGGACTTGGTGAGACCAAGATCTCTGATCAAATCATTCATGTCCTTTTGGTTGGGATAGTATGGGTTTCTGTTATCAGCTAGTAAATTAAATCCTTCACCTTCATTGTCTTCCTTACTCTTGGAATCAGGGCTCTCACAGGAAGACACCTGCTCTTTCTCTGGAGGAGTAGGAACGGGGAGGCCAGAGCTGTGTGGAACTGGAGCCATGGATGAAGGAATGTCAGGATACATGATTGGACTTGCTTTTTTGCCAGTCCGACGTTTGGAAGGGTCCACCATGCAGAAAAAGCAGTTGCTTGAATGGTCAGTGGGTTCTCTCCAAACTCTTGGCACAGCAAACTTCATAGCCCTCTTTTCCCCTCTGTACCATCCTGCAAAAAAAAAATTAGAAAAGAAAAGTACCGTCTAATAAAACAGTTAATAGAAACATTTATTTTACCCATAACAAAGCAATATAGTTTTAAAATGTCTTACCTTCCAAAGTCCTTTTGCAGTCTTCACAGGCGAAATGAGGTGCCCAGGATTTGTCTTGATCACCCACAGGCATGCCGAAATAAGCATTGTAAGCTTCACACATTTTAAAACATGTTTCCAAGGAGTACTTTTTCGCTCTTGTTTTGATAAAATATCCGCAGACATAACAAAATGCATCTGCAGGATACTTGCAGCCTCGTGAAGCCATGTTTGAACGAAATTATCTGTAATAAAATAAGAAACAACTCTCAATAAGCCACAACAAATCTCTAATGTAGTGTGTACTGCATCTAGGGTTTAACCAATGTTTGTAAAATAGTTTTCAAATGCATTCTTTAATTGGTATGCTTTATTGAACATGTACATACAATATATAAGTATAGGCGATAACGTATTTTTCAAAAAGCGCTGCCATGGTCACAAAAGCAAAGTTATCTTGGGACAATAGCTGTTTTCTATACTTTTGGGACCTAACTGACTAGGAAATAACAATTACAACCCATGGACAAAAATCTTGTTACATAGTGTTATGTTTATCTGGGATCCGGAACCAGAAGTGCTCGGGATTCGATTTCGGTTCTATTGTTATTAGTGAGTCTCACTCTCGCAGTTCCAAGAATTACGAATAGGAATAATTTTTCCTTTGTATGACTCGTTGTAGAATGAGCTCATAATCGTAGAATGAGCTAGTATTATTTTTTACTTGGGCCGTTGAAAGATATGCTTGAATGAATGTCATCAATATGTAGTAATCCCCCTCTTCGAGATTTAAAACCCTTAAATTCTGGCTCATTTAAAATGAAACACTAGATACAATGCGCTGGCTTGAGCCGATCGATGAAAATCGATACACCTTTGTCTTTTTTTGAACGACGAAGTGTTTTCTCAGACGTCAAATAACATCGTATGGTCCTGTTAACGTATTTTAATACGAAGAATTAAAAAAAAATATTTTTCAGGTAACTGATGTACTTTTTTCACTACAGTTTTAATTCTAAAGTACAATTTTTTAATTCAGTTCTATTTATAATGAATGAAAAACAAAAGTGTCATATTACTTAAGAATAAAAGAATAATTTGCAATACAATAATAATAATTCGTTCCCACGAACGTTTGCTGACTATGCAGCGCGTGTTGATAAGTAGTTGATAAGTGCTGTCTGGCGAGTTCCTTCAATGCAGTTCATTTCAGGTGTCGTTAACTTTTTTTTTTTTTTTTTGTATAATGAGCGCGCGCTCAAGGGGTTTGAGTACCCTTAAGGTGATTGTACACAGCGCGGGCAAAGGAAATTTAGGGAGGAAGAAAAGAGAGGTACCGATGTACATTGTTTTTAAATGTTTGCAAGTTATAACGACCAGGAAATACAGAGATCGGCAGGGCATTCCATAACCGAGTTGTACGGCTTAGGAACGAATATCGATATTTCAGAGTACGTCCGAAAATAGGTTTGAGGGTATACTGATGAGCATTCCTAGCGAGACGGGTGTTACGGTTGAAAGTTTGAATGGGCGGAATGCTACTGGCGATTTCAGTAGAGCACTGGTGGTGGAAATAGCGATAAAACAAAGTGAGACACGAGACATTTCGTCGGTGTTCGAGGGTGTCCATTGATTGACTGATATTAGTATCATCAATAAGTTTTATCGCACGGTTTTAAATCCTATCTAGCAGGTGCAGAGATATTTTAGGAGCACCTGACCAGATGTGGGCATTGTATTACAATTTTGGGCGGATGAGTGTCGGTGACAGAACAGAGCCCTGGGGCACATTGAAGAAGAGAGTCGTCGATCCCAAATGCACGCATTTTCGACAAAAGAGCCTGATGCCAAACTCTGTCAAATGCCTTAGAAATATCAAGTGCAACTATCTTGCTTTCGCCAGATTGATGTACGCTTTGGTTCCACTTTTCGGTGAGACATGCCATCAAATCACCAGTGGACCTGTTGCTACGAAAACCGTACTGCCGGTCATTGAGAAGTTTTCGTGTTTCGAGATATTTCATGAGCTGACGATTTATCAGTGTTACGGGCTGGACAAATGCTGTTTTCCATCTGCTCGGGAAGAGTCCTAAAGTGTAGGATTGATGAAAAAGCTTACGCAGTGGTTTTGCCAGCGAGGAAGAACACCTCTTCAGAAGAAGGGGAGATATACCATCTGGACCAGCGGATTTATGTATGTTGAGATCTTTAAGTACTCTTGCTACTACACGAGTGCGAAAGTAGATTCGTCCCATTGAAGATTCGACGCACTCAAGTGCAGGTGTGGACAAAGCACAATCTCGGAGTGTTGAGCTGGCAGCAAAGTCTGCAGCAAGCAGATTGGCCTTGTCCAAAGAGCTGACAGGATGAGGCGGAATTTCTAATGTTTTTGACGAACGACCAAAAATTGTTACTGCCTTTGGGACATTGCAGTATTTTTTGCTTCAGTTTTTTGTCGTATAGGAATTTCACACGCTTAAGAAAGGCGTTGCAGTCATTTCTGGCTCGTTTGAACTTTTTTCGGTTTTCCTCTGTCGGGTTGGTCTTGTAGGACCGAAAAAACATTTCTCTAACCCTGACGACCTCTTTACAGCTCGAGTCGTACCATGCCTTTTCTTTTGGTTTGATACTCTTCATCCGATGAGGAATAAAGGATCTCATTCCAAAGAGAATGGTGTCTGTAATCATATCAGCAGTGGCATCCACGTTGTTATCGAGGAAGCATAACGACCAGTTAAAATTCCTAAAGAAGCTGTTAAGACCGCTCCAGTTGGCTTTCTCGTATTGCCATACGGTTCTTTTAGGAATTTTTTCTCTAACTGTGTGGTCGGTGTACGAGAAATTAGCTGATATGACACAATGGTCCGACGAGCCTAGAGGGGAGAGCACATCAATGGTGTACTTATCAGGGTGAGAAGTTAAAAACAAGTCCAGGGTGTTGGCGGTATGACTATCAACGTCTGGTATTCGCGTGGGCTCATTTACAAGCTGCGTTAGGTTGTTTTCCGCAGCGAAGATCTCAACACACCGTCCTTCGGGTGTTGTCTGTCCAGAATGTCGAAACCACCCAGAATTGTGTATATTGAAGTCGCCCGTGATAACGATTTCAGTATGAGGATACAGGGATACAATTCTTTGAATGGAGTCAGACAGCGCATCAAACTCGTTAAAGGTCGAATTGCTGTCCAGTTTGGGACTTCTGTAAATAAAGCAGTAGTGGATAATTTGCTTACGGATATGGAATTTTAACCACATGAAGTTGAATTCCGGATTGGAACATGGATCACATTGTGGTGGAGTTTGGTAAGCTACATCACTACGCACATAAATGGCGAGACCGCGGTGAGAGAAGAATAATGGCACTAGTTCGTAGCCAGGTAGCTTCAGATCAGAATGATCTGAGAGGTGTGGGCGGGGACTTACATGTGTTTCACTAAGTGCCAAAACAGCTGGTCTGTACTTACAGACGTGGACGTACGCAGAAAAGTGATTACTTTTTAGCCCGCGTATATTGGCTACGTCTACCCTGAATTCCCTAGTCATAATCACAGACAAACACAGAAAACACAAACACCGACGATACTAAGCAAGGCTGCGAAGTGGAAATTCTGACGTTGGTTTACCGAATCAAATTGTTGTAGGTGTTATGCCCTTACAACAATATGAAACAGTGCACCAACAAAATTTTCACTCACAACCCCGCTATCCATCAGTGGTTACATACACTCAGCCACTGCCCGTACCGTATGGTAAATACAGTAATGGCAGTGACTGAGTGCAATCAACAGTACTTCGACTAGGAGCGGGTGAGGTGGGGTACCCGCACTGTGTGATATTTTGCTTTTCAGTCACTGCACTGCACTTTTTTTTGTTTTTGTATATTTTTTTTTTGCACGCGCGTTTTTTTTTTTTTTTTTGCACAGCACACAACAATATTGCGAGTGCACTGGTGGAGTTGTGCACTCGACGGTGGTCGACCCGGTACTCCATATGAAGGCATAAGACCTGTTTTGACCTTGTCGATTCTGACGAAAACTTGTTTACACTCGTTTAAATGTTTTGGTATGAAAATTTCTTGCTTTGCTTGCCTAGTTTCTGTTGGTATGGGGTTTTTCATTGTGGTGCGGAGTTTTTCGATCAGGACGTCGGTGAACAGCTTTGACTCGAATTGACGCAATGAAGTTTTCGACAAATGCTTTTGCGACCGAGCTAGCTGTCAATTCCACTAGAGGATAAGCTTCTGGCCGACGTGTAGATCTATCTATGATATAAGAAAAATCGTTTGATGAAGGAAGAGGTCCTACCAAAACTAGGTGTATGTGATCGAATCGACCTGCTGGTACTTCGAGTCTACCGTATTCTGATTGATTTGGTATGCCTGTGAACCTTGGATTTTTGACATCCTATGCACGATCTAGCCCAAGTGTTTGTATTCTTATTCATATTTGACCAGAAGTATCGATCTGAAATGAGTTTTCGTGTTGCGCGTATGCTTGGATGGGAGATTCCATGAAGGATGGTGAAAACATTGAATCGTAGAGCAGAAGGAATGTAAGGCCGATTTTTGTTGGTTGAAGTTTCACAGAAGATTTTTACGTTAAGAAATGTAAACTCAGTCAGTAAGAAAGAAGGTTTTTAGACTTTTCATTTTTGAGGAGTTCTTGTAGCTCTTCGTCAGCGGATTGTAGCTTGTCAATCGTTTCGAAGTCAAGTTCGAGATTCTTGTTGGCGGCGAGTTCGCCAATGCAGGAAAGGGCATCAGCGCCGACATTGTCTTTGCTCTTGATGTGCTGGATGTCAGAAATGAAGTCTAGGTGACGTGTCTGCAGTGGACTTCGTTCTGTTTTGCTCGTTGACGCAAACGAAAGTGGCTTATGGTCTGTAAAAACTGTGAATTCCCGCCCTTCGACGAAAAAACGGAAATGCTTGATTGCTAAATATACAGCTAACAATTTGCGGTCGAAAGTTGATTTTTTTTTTTCTGAATCCTTGAGTTTTTTTTTGAGAAAAATGCTAAAGGCGAAATTTTTTCTTGAAGAACTGCACCATAGCCGTTGGTCGGATATATCAGTGGCGATGCTGAAAGTGCCGTCGTATATGGGATGAGCTAGGAGAGCTACTTTAGAAAGAGCTTCTTTTGCGTTGTTGAAAACGCAGTCGAGACTTTCAGGGGTTGAATAACCTGTTTTTTTTTTTTTTTTAGTAACCAGGAAAATTAAACACAATTTTAATTGTAAAAAAAACAAAACATTACTATTATTATTACTGGATCTTTTCAACTGAATCTTTTATTACTGAATTATTTTATTACTGAATCTTTTCAACTGAACTATGTTTCTCATTTTTCCTCCTTCTCTTTCGTACCGGCAATCCGTTTTGTGCTTTTTTGTACAGTGTTGCATATATTGTTTTATTATTTTTTGTTAGCAAGGCTATGTGTTCGTGAAGAGGAGCAATTATTTGAACTAGTTTAGGAATAAAGCGATGATAATAGTTTATTATTCCTATAAAACGATGAATTTGCTTGGAAAATTTAAGATTGCTTCATTACGGTCATTTGATGGGGAAATTCCTTCAGCGTTGATTGTGTGACTTAAAAAAAACTCCAAGGTGGAAATACCAAAAATTCATTTTGAAAGGTTGATGTTTACACCATACCCTTCAGCCTTTTGAAAAGAAACTCGAGGTGCTCTTTGTGTTGTTCTTCAGTTTCACTGGCGATAAGAAGATCGTCAATATGGACGCGAAAACGAAATTAAGTCCCAAGCAAACCTCGTTCATAAAACGTTGAAACGTTTGAGCAGCGTTTCGAAAGTCCGAAAGGCATTCGGAGCTGTTCGTCATTCAAGCTCAGTTCAGAGAAACAGAAAAAAGTAAATTAAAACATGCACAAATTATTAGAAAAACTTTATTGCACAAAGGATAATTGTGGACTGTATTCATGCACGTCTGCTCAGCACGGAAGATACGACAATGATAACAAGAATTTCAGTTGATGATATCGCACAACGCCTGGTAGCCAGTGTTGTTTGTTGTTGCTTTAGCATTGCTCTTTTGTTGTTGCTACAGGTGGCCTGTGACTGATCGGTAGAAAATTCCGCTATTCGCATGTCATAGAAACCAGAATCCATCATCCTCGTCGTCGTCATCGTCACAGCACAACCAAAATTGTTGGTAACCTTGCCACTGAATCTCACTGACATTGTTCTCGGTCGGAAGTACCGCTCATCGAGACACTATGAAAAAGGGTGTGGCGTGCGAACTTGCATTTGCATGTCGATAAATTGGGTTTCGACTCGATCGTCGGCGCCGTTGTTGATAAGGGTGGATGTGGTTGTTGTTGCGCTCGTACCCAAAGACATCTGCTGGCCGAAGGATGATTTCTTGGAGGCGCCGTTGCTCTGCACGTAAAGACAATGTGCAAGTAGGTAATCTGTATATTTGCACTCGATGGCACCGCTATGTGATTTTCTCGAATTCATCTTGCTCCGATGATACTGTTGTGTTTGATTGACGTGTTAGGGTGGCGTGTATGCTCTATGCTTGCATACAAGCGCTGCGTAGGCCGCTCGTTGCCTTTGTCACATACTTATGCACTTCACTTCTCATGTTAATCTCTAACAGGAGCCATTCAAAAAGACCAAAAGATATTGTTATGGCGTTTTTATAAATGTCTTCGGGTGCAACTGGGATTAGATGATATGCTCTCACGATGTCAAGCTTCGAAAAAACTTTGCGGCCATGAATGTTCATGGAAAAATCTTGAATGTGGTGGATCGGATGCCAATCCGGTACCGTGGCAGCGTTTAATCTGCGGTATTCACCACACGGTCTCCAATCTTGATTGTTCTTCTTTTTTACTAAATGCAAAGGTGAACATGTGCTCGACGATGAAGGTTGACAAATACCTAGTTGCATCATATGCTGAAACTCAAAAATAGGTGCAAAATAGTCTGGCTCTTCTGTTACATTTGGAAACTTTTTAAGTATTTTATTGTATTCGCTTGAAATCTGAAAATGCTTAGGGGTTGGATCGTCACTTCTTATAGTAGTTGCGTACGAATGGAGCTTAGTGAGAGGGTCAATTAATCGTTTGTTTTTTGTATCTACTAGTAGATTGAACTTTGCCAAAAAATCGGCTCCTAATATTGGTCTGTTTACTGAGGCTAACATGAAGGAGTGAACAAAATTACGCCTTAGACCAATATCAAGGTTCAATAATTTTGAACCCAATGTTGGAATCGAAGTTCCATTAGCAGCTGAGAGTAAAAAAAAAAAGATTTCTGGATGTTGGTTCCCTTTTAGAGTTATACGGAAGAACTGACAGATCCGCCCCTGTGTCGACGAGAAAAGTGAAATTAGAATTTTTTTCCCTAATAAATAAGCGGCGACTTAAAGAGCACTGCATGTTTGCGCTGCAACAGCAGGTTTATTTAGTTTGGGTTATTCGTGCGATTTTGTAATTTATTTGCATCGAAGTTGCAAGGCTTTTCGCACTTCTTTGCATCTTTTTTATAACGCCTGTGATACCAGCAGATACCTGTTCCTGAATTCGAATTTGCACGACTGTGTGGCCTTCTTCTATGTTTGTTGTTTCAAAAGATCTTTTTTCAGTCCTCAACAGGCAATCGCCGTGTAAAGACATGTTTTTGTTGAGAAGAATTATTTCTGAGTGTGTGAAGAGTAAAGCCAAGGCTTACATAATTGTTTACCCTTTCTCTCGGTAAGCGAAATATATATATATATATTTTCTTTTTCCTTATATTTACCGAGCTGCAAAACATATAACCTCGCAGAAATAAAAGTGAAAAAATGGACCGGGGGCCGCCCCCCCACTTTCATAACCGGTTTATAGACCTTCAACCAGACCTTCCTTAAACCGGAATAAGAAACAAGCCAAACGAAAATTGGTAGAAGACGATTTTCCTCAATTACCAGTGATTAATAATGACACTAACATACCCCGGTACATTGTTGTCAGTGGAACAGAAAAAATAGGAGGAAATCTACGTCCACTCGCATCGTATAATCCATTCCAAGTAAATCGCGGCTTGAACCACATTTCAAAAGACATTTTAGAGGTCAAAGCAATGAGATCGGGAGACTTACTTCTCAAAGTCCTAAATGTTCCAACTGCAGACAAATTCCTAAAGGCAAAACTCATTGACTTGATTCCCGTAAAAGTATCAAACCATGTCAATCTAAACTCTGTCCAAGGTAGAATTTATTCGCCACATATTGTTGATATACCAGAAGCAGAACTACTGGAAGAGCTGAAAAAGTTCAAAGTAACGGAAGTAAGGAAGATGATGAAAAAAGAGAAAGATGCTATTGTACCTACAGGCGCAGCTATTATTACTATTGATTTAATTCGCCGTCCACAAGCCATCAAAATCGGTTGGATTAACTGCAAAGTCGACGAATTCATACCTAACCCCATGCACTGTGTGTCATGCCAAAAGCTAGGGCACACCAAAAACCGCTGCACCAATGCTATTGTTTGTAAAGACTGCTTAATAATATTCCTTTAACCAACAATAGTCACCACATTATTGTGGGAGATATACTCGTAAATGCACACAATATATTATGGGGTTCAAATAAAACCAATCTCCCTGGATCGCGATTTGAAAATTTTGTCAACGATCATTATCTAGTCATCTTTAATGATGGGTCACCTACATTTTTTAGCACTAGGAATACCTTCACGGCGATAGATGTATCTTTTGCATCCGAAGATATTGCTCCTTTGCTTCACTGGGAGGTTGAACCTTCGGGTTCGGAGAGTAGAGATCACATACCAGTCATTATACGAACGCCAGATAGAAGATTGCCAAAAAGATTTCAAACACGTTTTAAAGAAAATATGGCAAACTGGAATCTGTTCAAATCGACAACGCAAGCTTTGACCTTTGCACGACACTCAACACTAACCAAGAAGCTGCAAGTATTAAAAAAATTATCAGAATAGCAGCATCGAAAAGCATTCCGGTAACCAAACATAAAGGCCACAGGTCAAATCCAGTCTGGTTCTCGAAAGAAATTTCAGCTCTGGTAAAGGAAAAAAATCTAGCCTGGGTTAATGTGCGAAGAAGCCCAACCACCGATAACTGCATTCTTTATAGAAAAACTTGCGCAAAACTTCGAAGAGAATCCATTCAGGCTAAAAGGTTATCGTGGGAATATTTTGTCAACACCATGAACCCTTCTATGGACCTAAGAACATTGTGGAGCAAAATTAGATCAATTCGTACCTCGAAACGACCTCAAGATTTTCCATATATGCTCATTGGTCATAACCTTCAAAATGACCCGGAGGTCATAGCTAACGCTTTCGCAGAAAAATGGAAAGGGTATAGTGCGGACACCACTTACCCAGATGGCACGATTCAAAAAAAGATTAACTTTAAAATAGACGATCTTCCGAACTCAACTGGCCAATTGGAATATCTTATGGATACAATAACACTGGCTGAACTCGAGATGACCCTACAGACTGCGAAAGGGACGACGCCGGGAGAGGATAAGATCACGTACAAAATGGTAAAATATAGCGATGATACTCGTAGTCTCAAAGGAAGAATTTGAGCTTTATACAACAACATCATAAATACTGGGAACTTTCCACACGACTGGAAGCGGGCAAAGCTCAAACCTATACCTAAAAAGTCACACAGCTGTCATTCTTTCGAAGAATATCGTCCAATCTCACTTCTCCCTGTTCTCTCCAAGATTTTTGAGAAAATTCTTGCAAGACGAATCGGTTGGACAATGGAGAAAAGGATGCACCCAGGGCAACACGCTTTTAGACCCAACAGAGGAGTTCAGACGCTCTTACACCTATTAGAACACAAAATCACTGAAAACTTATCCGGTACCAAGCATAATGTGGTCATTTCTTGGGATCTAGAAAAAGCTTTTGATAGAGTCCTGGTTTTCCCAGCCATTAATCAGCTGAATTTATGGGGAGTCCCGAAAAAGATCCTAAAAGTAGTTGAATCTTTTTTATCGGGAAGAACATTTCAAGTTAACGTTGACGGTTATAACTCATCCTCAGTTAAGCTTGAAAACGGGATTCCACAAGGATCGCCACTATCAGTGATTATATATAATGCCTACATTGACTCACTAATTACCAAACTTGCCGCTCCAAGATATAGCCTTGACTTCATAGGAATTTATGCTGATAACATCTATGCTTTAGCTTCAGGGGATCCAAATTGGGTCAAACAAATTTTAGAAGAAGCAGACTCAGCTATCTTTAATTGGGCAATAGTCCCACCAACCAAAACAGAAGCTCTCCACGTTTGCAGAAAAAGAAAATGTACAACGTCGCTGGTCATTCTTCGTGGATGTTCAATTACTCTCCAAAGACAACTTAAAATACTGGGAGTTTGGTTCAGCGGAAACCATAAATGGGATTTACAGTTTAACAATGTCTCAAACCAGTTAAAATTGCGAAATAATGCATTGAAGATGATATGTTCACGCCGAAAGGGGCCACACCTTGAAACTGCCCTCCAAATAGCGAAAACACTTGTGGAAGGCACTCTTCAACATGGCATGACAATATACATGTGGACTACGAAAAAGAATTCGGAAAAAATTGACGCATCGATCAACGACTGTTTCCGCACGGCAACAGGAGCGTTGAAAGTTACGCCTATTGCAGCACTCCGAGTCGAAGCTGGATACACATCATTCCAATACCTAGGAAGAAAGAGAGCAGTGAATATAGCTAGTAAGGCATTGGCCGACTTCATGCATCTATTGCACAATACTACTAAGGTGACGCTTCTAAGCAAAAAATCATTCAGAAAGAGCTGTACCTCCGCTATAAGCAACATGGTGTCCTTACTATGTAGCCAACATTTATGCCTCCCTAACACCCTTTTAGAGACTGATTTTAATCCCCCTCCACCTTGGAAAAGGAATTTACTGAAAATTAACTCCACTTAGGAAATATACAGGAAAAACGAAAAACCGGATAAACTATTTCAACCTCTACACCTGGATATGATTGGTTCTTCGAATGCAGTCCGATTTTTATACACCGATGGTTCGTGCAAGGACAATAATTCTACCTACGCTGTGATTGAGCTTAACAAAGACGGAGAAACCAAGATCATCCAGAGAGGACTCCTTCTGGAACTAGCCGGCAGTTACACAGCTGAACTAACGGCTATCGAAAAAGGGATTTCCATCGCACAGACTTGGTCAGAGAAAACTGTTATTTTCACTGACAATTTAAGCATTTTAAAGGGACTACGAAGTGGATTAAACAAGTGCCCCTCCCTAGAATACATTACCTATCCTTAGCATGGGTACCCGCACACGTCGGAATTAAGGGTAACGAATTTGCAGACACAGCCGCAAAACAAACCATCAAATACCCTTTGATAGTAACAATCCCCAACTCTTATCAGCTCACCAGGAGAATCTTCAGAGGAATTCAGGAAATTGAGTCCGCCGAGGAGTGGAAATCCTGCCAAACATTTCTTCGAATGCACCACAATCGTCATACTCGTATTCCATACAATAAAACTTTCAGCAGAGACGCCTGCATAAGACTGTTGCGAATCAGGGTAGGAAAAACCCTTTTCACAACTAGACATCTTTACAATGGAGAAACACCCGAGGAATGTCAACATTGTGGAAGGGCTCTTACAATTTGGCATATCATGGTCACCTGCCCAATTTCCAAACGTACCCATGACCCAGAACATATCGAACAGCAACTAGCCGAAGTTCTGAACCCAGCAAAGGCTCAAACTCTTCAAAATATCAGAGAAGCCACATCTCGTCATCTTAAATTTAACGACATATAACAACAACAACAAAAATTGTATATTATTAGTTTTATGGAAAATATGACCTATGAAACGACGACATCACATGGCCTTGATGCCCAGATGTCTTAAAAAAATAGTTTATAAATTAATTTCTTTGTAAGCTATTTAAATATAAATAAATAAATAAATAAGATCTATTTTCATTGCGTGAACGTGAATCGAAAGAGAACGCTTCAATCATTGACCCAATTCTAGCAAACCTTCGTTCGACGTCGTTGGTATTATTGGCAGAATTACTATTTTATTGAGCCGTGGAAACGCTGTAAATATTTGCGCCCTGAGATGGCTCTTATATTCTATCAGCAAGAGTAGCTAATTCTTCGAGAGGCTTTTTTAAGTACTTGCTGGCATCTTCATCGATCGTAAAAGCTCCAATGGCTTCTGATCGTCAATGTCCGCTTTATCAATAAGTGTTTCCAAGCGTTTTATTTCGGAAATCGAATGGCGTTCTACAAGAGCTGTTTCTAAAGCGAGATACTTGTCGGGGTTTGGTGAATTTGAAAGGATATCTATCTCTGAGTCACAGGTGTCTGGTTGAAGAGAAGCAACCGTGAGACAGTATTTTGTCTTAGAACTGGTTATTCTTTGCACTGAATGAACCATGTGACCGGGTTGGAATTCCAAAATGTTGGAAGCCGAACTCTAATTGAATCTACTTCTACCCGAGGTGGACTCGATTGGAGGTGGGGATCGTTTTCGTTGCTTGAACCCAAATCGCGAAAGAAACAAAAAATCGCAAAAACTTTGTGGAAAGATTCTTCCCAAAAAGAGAAAGAGAGGAAAAAAAAACGCGGTAAAACTTGTTCGCAATAACGGTCCCAAGCGAACTATAGCTGTAAAAACGAACGCGTGACGAAAATTTTCGTTTAGTTGAAAAAATTTTGATTAAAAAAACTGAACGCGAATAACTGAATGCGAGATATTTCCATTTAAGTGAAATGTTTAATACTGGAAAATTGTACGAGTATTCCAATATTGAAAAGAATAAATATAATGTGTGCTGTTGCTATAATATGCACTCACCTGTACAGTTATATAATTTTATATATATATATATGTTGAATATGTTTTTTTTTTTTTTAACGATGTTGGTCTTTTTGGCGGTGGTTGCTATTGGTAGCAAATGGTGTAACTGTTGATATCGAATAATGACGATTATTATGCTGAAGCTGATGAGGATGCGAAAACGGCTGAATATGGTGAAAATTGTTGGGCTACGCCGTGGCCGGTTGCTGAGGTGGTATGCTCTTCGAATTTTCGGTCGCCGTGGCGGTGGTGGTAACACTCCGAATCTTTGGTTTTTGGATAAACGGCGGCGATGGTGGTTGATATTCCCGAGTATTGGTCACAAGTCGATGATGGTAGCGGTGGATATAGTGGACTTGTGGTGGGAGGATGTTGCACAATGGCGCAATTTTCCAAAGCGTGTGTGCTGGTGGTAACGAGACTCCTGGCTTACCGTTTTTCATCGGCAGCGGCGTAGTAATAAATTTTACGAAAGAAAAAAAATATGCCGCAAATGGTGTTTTCCGTCGGGGTCACCAAATATAGTGCACTCGACTATAATAAAACACGTCGGCTTTTTTTTAAAAAAAAAAAACTTTTTGAGGTACTAAAAACGATACTAAAAACTTTTATAATAGATTAAATTTTAGGTAGGGGCGCAATCACGTCACCAGCACACGATTCGTGAGTTAACGAAGGAATGAAACAATAAATGTCAAAGATCAGATCTTGGGCGCGTTCAGTTATTATTGGGAATGTTCAGAAACAGAGAAATTGTAAAGATGCGTGTTACGTTCGATTGGTCGCGTTCGCGTAAACAATTATTTTCTAATTACGCGATGCGAACTTGATATGCAATTTGTATTTTTACTTATTAATGAGTTGATCTTTAATCCACCACAAATTTGTTGGAATGGTTTAAAGTTTTTTTTTTTGTTGCATGCAATGCATTCCGTGGCGATTGCTGCCCTTTCTTCGTTGTGGTTAATGTAGCCGAAGATCTTGTCTGGTTTTTGAATTCCTCAATCTTTTTCCCTTTATTCCCTAAGGCTTCAAGAGATTGAAAACGTGTTTGCAGGAAATTAAGAAACTCCATCACGGACTGCAATTCCCTAGGACTGGCCAAACTTCGTTCATAAAGAGCGTGCGTACTTCGATCAATTTTCCTGTAAAGGATTGGAAGAATGATCGGGTCCCATGTTGATGTGGAGACCTTCAAATTTTCTAGGCAAGGCATTCCCTTGTGGTATCATGTACGGTCTTAATATGGGCGGTTGATGGTTGGTCGGAAACATGCCCTGGTTGGTTGAGCAACTTGTTGACAAGTGACGCAACAAGAAGCTTCGGGTTCTCGTACCTATTTTGAAGCATCTTCCAAGCCGCGTTGTAGTTTTCATCTGACAATGCTAAATGCCTCAAAAGCTTTTCGGCCTTTCCCTTTAAGCTAGTCTTGAGATACCAAATTTTTTGGCAGTTACTCAATGGCTGCTTATGAACCATCTCCATGTAGAGATCAGAAAATTGACGCCACTTTCCATAGTCTCCATCAAATTCTGGAATGGTGATTTTTGGCAGTTGTAGCATGGATGAAGTGGCTTGCTGAACTTGCTGATGAGTGTCCATGGGAGCTTCCAGTTTGGTAGCCAGCCACACTAGTACTTCTTGAACTTGTTCCTCTAATTATGTCGTAGCCTAATGAGCTGTAGTCTTGAGTGAGCTCTTCAAGATCTTGATGAAGTTTTTCCATTTGGGTCCAATATTTGTTGATTCCTTGAATTTTTAGTTCAAAGAATGATTTTGATTGGGCTGTTGTATCTGTTGCATCGACAATGGCGAGGAGCCTTCTTAATGAATCAGATATCAGCCTTTGTCTTCTTATGAGCCTTGTCGCTTCAGTCGACATATTTCTTGTAGCTTCTTGTGGAGCACGTCTGATTGGTTTCGGCCATGCGTCTGTTGACCTTTGTGTTGATGGACCTGCTTCTGTCAAGGCATCAGCCTCTTCATTAGAATTTTATGCTTCTTCAACAAGCGTATAACTTGCAGCTTCTTGTGGAGCTCGTTTTATCAGTTTCGGCTTTGCATCTGTTGGCTGGGCCATCAGCTTCTGCCGAGGCATCAACCCCTTTTTCACCTCTTCTGGAGCAATTGCTTCTAATTCAGCCTTCACATCAAGGAACTGCTTCTCGACTTTTCCAACGGTATCGCCTTGTATGTAAATCGTATCGGCTCTCATTGCCGCTGCAAGTCTGTGATGATTGGTTGAAAATTCTGGCCATATTGCGTCGATTCGCCGCAATCTTTCATCTCCGTACTCAGGGTTCTTTCGCTGTGGACCGTCCTTTCCGAGGTTAATTTTAGGTTTAGTCAATTCTTCTGCCAGAGCCTTCTGCCGAGTAATGAGCTTGTAGATCTCTACTTCTTCCATTGTTCCTTGTTTTTACTTAAGCCTCTCTGATGTGTTCGGGACTTTATTTTTTTGTCTCGGACTACCTTACCTCTGGTGGGAAACACAATGCCCAAAACTTTGTTTCAGACTTAATTGACTTGTTTACTCCTTACCTCCGGTGGGGGGTAGCAAACAAGGCAATGTTTTAAGAGAGAAAGCACAAGAGCGGTGATCACGTCGGGGTCACCATATGTTTGAGACAATCTATTTTGATTCCAAGATAATCGTCAAGCACATAAATTTGTCGAAAGCGTTGATTGTGTAAAGGCACATACTCGTAAACCAGTACAACTGAGTAAAATAAAAACACCGTCTCTTGTGCTTAACTCTTAACAAGTGAAATTTATTCCGAATATATTCTAACTTATATACTATTTTACAAATGAAGACCGTGGGAATGGAACCGGGAATTGGTGTGGGAATTAATTTGGAATCATCAAGTTGCTAGCGCATATTTAACAACTGATACTAACATGTTGCGAAAAATCAAATTGCTGGTGTGCATATGACTTACATTCGCGTGTGTTACATTCGATAGCAAAAATAGGCCGGATATGGGATACTACTGGAATGTGTATTAATTTGAGTCGTGGGGTTATATTTTACAGTCTGGTGGGAAAGAAAGAAAATGGATTGTGCTGAAATTTAGAATGGGGTGTGCAAGTAAGTCCGGGCATACTAACATAGGATTTTTAAGTTATATAAATCTTAACAAGCTCTTCTTCGCTGATTTCAGTAATGTGCTTCGAGAATATTCTTCCTTGAAGGCTTAAATGTCTTGTAACTTTAATGGGTAAGGAATCTATGAGCTTGGTTTTAAGGAATTTATTTGCTGTATCAACGTTTAGTACTTTGAGAAGAAGGTCTCCCGATCTCATGGCTTTAACTTCCAAAATATCTTTTGAAATAAATTCAAGCCCACAGTTGATTTGGATGGGGTTATAAGAAGAGAGGGGGCGGGTACTTTCACCTGTTTTTTCCATCCCTGGGGTGACTATATTGTTATGCCTGAGATACAGATACACTTAATTGAATTCGTCGAAACTCACGTCGAGCCAGATTATCGCCTGGGATTTGGGCTCTGGTATTTCCTTCTGAGTTTTGGGGCGTAGACCAGGATGGAATTTTGTTCCGGTGCTATTGAGGATTGTTAAAGAAACAATTCGACAAGATCTCTTATGTTTCGATGTAATCGAAGATTGTTAAAGAAACAGTTCAACCCACTTAGAAAGCAAAATTATTCACTTTATGATTGATCAAAGACAGTTTAATATAAAACAATTATTATTCACTTTATTAATAATCACTATTGCATTGCTGAGTTCTGATTCCAACTTCAAAGAATTTTATTTGTTGCCCCTCTATTTATAACTGTCTTAATAGCGGATTTAACAAAAATTTCAATAAATGACAACTTAAACTAGACGCTAGGTCAGCAAGTCTCACGGTATATTATCCCACGTTGAATTTTTGTGGTGTCTTGTTGCTGTTGTTGTACCTGCGCATGCATAACAATATATCTAGGTATATTGCTGTCATTGTTTATGACAGGGAGTTCTGGGAACTCATCTCCTGAGTGTTTGCGCTTTGTCTTTTTGGTTCTGGTTAAGGCTAACGCCAGGTTGTAAGCCTTTGAGCCAGTTTTTCTAGGGGGATCTGTACCCCCGTCCATAATTTTTTAGTGCAGTTGTAGTTGTTTGTTGTCTTGCCGAACAGAAATTTTTAAAAAATATATCGGCGGGCTTTCGTTTGGTGATGGAATGGATTAAAGGTTTTCGGTGAGTTCTCACTCATCTACAGCAACGTTATAGGGTTTTTCGTACTCTTCGTTTGAAGGCTCTTGCAGGCATTCTTCGTTCTGAATTTGCTGGTCTTTGCAGCACAAGTTTATTTGCAGGCCGGTTCAGGTAATTGACTTGTCGCGTTTGCATGGACTGGTCAGTTTCCATTCGTTGAGGAGGTTTGGGGTTCGTTGGCCTAGCGGATGGTGGGGTATCCCCAGTGGGTTTTATTGATATTCGATTTCACTCGTGCGCGGTAATGGGTTTCGGGTTTTTCTACAGAAACATTTGATTTATTGGTGCGGTTACTGAATTCCTTACATCTCTGCAATGTATGGTGAAGCTTATAAAACTTAGGTTTTGAAATTCTAGGCACGATTTATATGTCTCTGGGAGAGTCTGAGGTTTTTGGATAACGAGCATTCTTGAAAAATCTGCATTCAAGCCTCTAATAAAGATATCTAGGGCTCTGTTCCTGTAATTTGCCATGAAGGCGTTGACAGTTTCCTGAGAATATTCCTCAGTTTTGATTTTATTAATCAGAAGTGACAACTGATCGACCGGCTTGCACCATGGTGTTAAGATCATGTTCCACAGTTCGTATGTCGCGTTTATCTGCGTAATGCAGAGATAGACACTTTTTTATTGATGATCAATCCTCATCGAATAAGTTATATGAAATGAGGGTGGCATCGGCCGGGCCTCTTATCTTTTGCCTTATGTGTTGAAGTACAGCCCTGTATATTGGCTTACTTCTCACAATCTCGGAGTCTTTGGGAATCGATTCTACTTTGTGTACCCATGAGACGTATTTAACTGGGTTGCCGTCAAAGATTTGAAGGTCTCTGACACTTTCAGGGAGCTTTTTTATTTCAATTTCAATCAATTAAGAAATTAACACTTTTGAGAGCTGGGTCTTAGGTTATTAGGATAAGGGAACTTAAAGGATAAAATTTAACTCTCTAAGACTACTTTAGAAAATAATGGACGAAAATAAGTTGTATAATTTTTTCTAGGGTAAATTTTGGCTCCTGAATTCAAATATGTACTCGAAAATGGTGTATAAGCTTTCGTTTACCTGTAAGGTGAGAAAATGTAAATAAGTGCCTGAAGGCACTTATTGTCTGTGAGTGTAAAAAAAAGTCATTTGCAAAAAACTGAGTTTAATTTAATTGTTTATTATGGTACTCCAAAAAATAATTTTTCTGGGCTGTGTAGCATAAATGCAGATCGCATTTCGAGCATACGCACTGCGTTTTTGAACTTTTGCAATTCTTGCACCATCTACTGCAATTTTCTCGATCCAACCAAATCGGAAAATGGTTTATCTGATCGAACCTCAAATCCGAAATTGGATGCTTTGGTTTTTCCCCCAAGCTTGAGGCTGGGGCGATCATTGCGATCACTGACCTGGCGACCTGGAAATTACTTATTTTTAAATGTCACCAAACCAGGAGCAATCAATTCGCGGAAATCCGGAAGCTCGAGCAATTTGTAAGTGCTAATGTTCTCTTTTTTATGCGTCAATATAAAATGTATGCGTTTGTTGCTGCCATATCGACCAAATGGTAAAATATTCGAGTCGTCGCATACCGAGTTTTTACTCGAATATGATAACGGCCCATAAGTCCATCCATTAGGTAGGTCTACGCCGCCCATGTGAGTATTATACTCGCGAATAACTTGTAGACAATCAACTTCTATATATCGCTTAGATTTCCTGTCGTAAAGAGCTGCCTTTGCTATTCCTTCATTCGGATTTGCTCTTGCAAATGGTTTAACACCCACATAAGTGGACAGTAAGCGAACGGTTTTATTGTCTTTCCACAACACGTTACTTATTTCGACACAATATGAGGAGCCTACGTACTCAATCGAAAAACCTCTTGGCTTTTTCTTGATGGTCCTATCGTTTGGCAGCTTGCAATTAGATTGGGGATGCGATTTACACGAACTGTGCCAAGGCTATAAATACCTTTGGCACGCAGATAGGCCATCAAAGGCATTAACGTATAAAAGTTATCGAAATAAACAATATGGTATTTAAAATTTGGTACTGTTTTTGTTAAACGTACAACAATGTTGGCCGAAGTACCAAGATCTGGGTGACCAGGCAAGTTCACGTTATCACCTGCACCGCTGTAGATCTCAAATCGGTAAGCATAATACCCCACTTATGAGGCTTATTTGGCATATACTGGCGCAGGTGGTACTTTATTTACGTGCTGCACATTTGTTCGTCGACACAAAGGCGGGCTTGCTTTGGCACGGAGTCAAACCTTTGGTTAAGACAGTCTAAAAATACACGCGTGCGGTTGTAATGTAATGTACCGCCAAAGAAAACACGCCGGTTGAAGGTTAAATAAAGAATGATTTATTTTATCGATATGATGATATAGATGTATGACAGTTTGACATCTAACGAGAGTGTTACCAGATGTACAAATTACTTTAAATATACATGGTATAACAGCGGTACAGTGGATCGTAGCCGGGTTCACATTTTTTTGATCCGCTTACTCTCATCAAGCAATAATAGATATTGTTTAACCGCTTCGAATTTACTTCGGGACCTGCAGTTTTGCATAGGTCCAAACGCGTTTTTTAGCTTTTCAAATTTGGGTAGCGATAAATAGACATATAAATCAAAGTTCCGACGCAATGGTGGATATCGTCAATGTTAATTTTGAATTGATTTGTTATGTTATCGGTTAGAGCTGTGCGAGTTATTTGGGAGGCAATGCTAAACGACGTTGAATACATATTTTATTTCAAATAAACACATTTAAAAGTTTTCGTTCAAGATTTTTATTTATTATAATTATTTTGCCACTACATGTAGTTTGGGCGTTCTTCTAAAAACTAAAAAACTGTCGTCTTCAATTTGTTCCGTGGAAACCTAGCTTAACATGAAACGCTTGCAAGATAAAAGCGGGACTTGTCGAACTTGGACATTTGTTTGTCCATCAGGGAAAAGAGAATACAAAAAGACGCTTCGGTCCATATGGACAAAATGAGTAAACAAATAGGGGAATAGACAATTAGGAAAAAACGCTTTGGGTAACTGCAATAGACAATAGGTAGGTACATTTATAAAAGTGGAAAAGGGTGATACAATTGATGCTTAGCATTGACGCATAAACAAATAGGTGGAAGAAAAATTAGGAAAAAGATGCTTTACGCATAAACAGATAGGAGAACAAGGAATTAGGAAAACGTGAGTACACTGGGTTGACGATGACAAGTGCATTTATGTTGCTAGGTGACCAGGGTTACCAAGACGTAACTCGCGCATGGTCTTCTCAACGATCCTGTTCATGATTTCTGCATTGAAAAATAGCAAAAAGCTGTAATGGAGTTTCGCAATTTTGTTTTCTTACCAAAAACCATTGAAGCCACCAGAAGAAGGCGAAGATGTACTTGCTAAATCGTCAATTAATAGCAATGGCGATCGAGGCCTTTTTACGATTTTCTGGGTAGGCTCAGGCTCCTGTAGTTCATTTTCTACATTATGAACTGTATTGACTATAAATGACACATTCTCAGCATCCTCCAATGCTGCGTTCAGGGATTCTAAAACACAAAATTCGTCCACTTCACCATCACTTGATTTGCACGACAATTCCTCGTCCGATTGGACTTTTTCGAACAAATCCAGCAACTAGTCATTGGTCAAGTCCGATAGCTTGTAACGTCGATGCACCCGGTCTGCCATTTCTTCTCTATTTTTAAATTTCCGCTAAGAAAAATAATGTATTTAACAAAAAGCAACAGGAAAATTGCGAGTAATTGTGAAATATTTGGTTCAAACAAAAGTTTACTTGGAGCCCCAAGAGTGCCTCAGGGCACGTATCACTATTTCACTGCTACAATGCACTATTTCAGTAATTTGCAAATATGCCATTTGATTTTAGTACGAGTAGTAAATAAACTTACCTCCGATGGAAAAAAATATGGATTGGATGGATTGGATAGATTTGATAGATTTACTTTTATTAATACAACGAAACACAGCATGCAGCAGATCAAATGTTATGCGTGCAAAAACGCATGGCTTGTGCAGATCAGAATAATACCGTTAAAAGCTTTAGAAATCTATCAAAGCTTTTGTATATAAATTGGTGTGTTCATACTTAAAAGCCACTTTAGAGGTTGATGGTCCGTTTTAAGTGTTACTTCACCTCCTTCGATGTATCCACGAAACTTGTTTATTGCCCCGACTATGGCAAGAGCTTCTCGTTCTGTGGTGGAGTAGTTACATTCGGCTGCGGTGAAAATTCTTGATGCATATTCGATTGGATGTTCATTATCGTTCTCCCCCTGGACCAGAACTGCTCCTAGAGCGTAATTACTAGCCGATCGTCAATTGCTTGTTGCAAAATTGGTGCAGTTGCAAGGGATGTTTTCATAGTATGAAATGCGTTTTTCTCTTCTTCACCCCACTTCCATACAGCATTTTTCTTTGTAAGATTGCTAAGTGGTTTTGACACATCTGTAAAGTTTTTAACAAATCGTCGATACCATGAACAAGTTTTGCAAAAATTATAAAACTTGCTTTTCATTCTTAGGATCTGGTCGAGATGAGATTGCAGACACTTTATCCGGGTCAACTTGTATGCCTTGATTAGTAATAAGATGCCCAAGATACTTTACAGTTGAGCAGCAAAAGTTGGATTGTGATCTGTTTACCTTAAGTTTAAATGCTTTGAGGCGTTCGAATACCCGTTGTAAATCTTCGTAGTGTTCTTGAAAACTGCCTGAACATACGATGGTATCGTCTAACTAAATGAGGATAAGCATTCCAGGGAGTCCTATTCTAAGTTGATCCATCAATCTCTGGAATGTAGCCGGAGCGTTTCGTAGGCCGAATGGCATTAAATTGGAATATTCCAAACGGAGTTATGAACGCGCTTTTTCGACGTCATGTTGTCTATTTTTATCTGGTAGTAGCCAGTTTGAAGATCTAGCGTGCTTTTGAAGATAGTTTTTTTTTTATAGAGTGCAACAGGTCATCTATTCTCGGTAAGGGATACTTATCTGGGATTGTAATACGGTTTAGCCTCCTGTAGTCTATACAGACACGAATTCCTTTATCCTTCTTTGGTATAAGCACGACTGGTGCAGCCCATGGAGATTCACTTTCCTCAATGATGTCGCTTTCGAGCATCTTTTTAAGTTCCTCCTTCAGTTGCTCTTTCCTGGTAGGTAAAAGTCGGTAAGGTGTTGTAGCTATAGGTTCCTGGCAACTTAGATTGATTTGGTGAACCGCATATGGTGTTGGTTCGCAAGGTGGATCAAATGAATATTTTCCTTGCTGTATAAGTTCATTTAAAACTTTTTGATTTTCTTGGTTCAAATCAACGGCTTCGTTATCGCGAAGTTCAATATCGATGGCCAATATTTCATTGAAAAAAGTTTCTGGATAAAATTCTTCTTCAGAACGTACTAATGAAGGGAATAAGCTGTGTGTTTTATGGTTTCTTTGCGGTGTGATTTCATTTCTTAGGGAATTGCTGAAAATACTTTGAATAGAATGTGGTGAGTACTCGTTATTTGTCAGCGATGATGTCGTACTTTTGCGCTTCATTGGAAACTGGGGCTCGGTAATACGTTTTTGTACAGGTGTTGTCGCTAGTGGTGAAACGGTTTCTATTTCGTTAAACCAGCTAAGAAAAGCATTTGCTTGTTTCAGCTGTGTTGCTTCCCCTGGGAAGCAATTGGTATTGGTATTGGTGTTAGGACTTTTAATCGCCTGTGATTTTAATACAAAATCTGGTGTTTTTGATATAGGGGTTATGGCTTTGAATAGATTTAGTTCCGGAAAAAATGACTTTGCGTCTATTGAGGACGTATTTTTTTTACCTTAGTGTGTGATGTGTAATAAAAATCGAATTTTTTATTCGGTTGGTTAGCAAAATTCCAGTGTCGTTGTCCTAAATCAAGTACTATACCATTCCTCTCTAGAAAGTCTATTCCGATTAGCGTTCGGTTATCTGTGGCTGAAGGTAATGCTATGAACTTGATTGGTCTTAGACGATTTCCAAATATAATATTCGTTTCTCCGATTTACACTTGTGTTGTGAATGTTGTGCCATTCCTAAGAAGTTGTCAAAATAGTTGTCTGCAGGCTACGCTTGTTCGTGCTGCTGTACCTAAATAGGCAGTTCCTGGATCAGCATGGGAAGCTATGGGGATGGTTGGTAGATCAGTTCCTAGAGTGGTTCTCATAGAGTTAAACTGTACTGCTGAAGGACCTTTGGGCAAGTCTTTGTCTTTACATGTGGGACAGTTCGATCTTACAACCCCTGGTGGCTTGCATTTATAACAATGAATCTTAGTTTCTTGTGGTTCTGATGAAACTTTCGATTTTTTGTCATACTTCTCCTTTTTCCTACATTCAGCTGTGGCATGACCAATATGTTTGCAGAAATTACAACGCCTTTTCGCTTCCCGTGTTTCGATTTTTGATTCATTCACTCTTTTCAGATATTGACATTTCTACGGTTCTTGCTTTTGTCAGTAGATCGATACATAGTATTGAAAGTATCACGTGGAACACTCTCTCGTATGCGTATGTGTAGTAATCCGTACACCATATCAATCATCATAGTTTCTTCTGACTTAGGATCGGGAAGCTTAGATAGTAAGGCTCGTTTTTCGCATATAAAGTCATCAGTTGTTTCATGGATCTTTTGCTTCTTCTCGAAAATCTCCATATAAATGCGATATGCAGGCTTAGCGGGATCATATGCGTTGCGAAGAAGACTAAGAACATCTTTCCAGGTTTTGGCTTCCTTTTGAACACCTTGCCACCAATTACTTGCACCTTCCTCCAAAAGCAAAGGAAAACCTTTTATGGCGTTACTATCGTCTATGCGCTCGATTTCTCTGTATACTTCGATTGTGGCGATGAACCTTTCTACAATAGCTGTCTTTCTCCTTTAAATCGTGTAGTGCAATGGCTAAAACTACCTTTTATTATTGCTTGCCTTTGCAATGCTTCAATGAAGACTTTTAGTTGCCCTTCGGAGAACTGTACCATGCTATTTTTGTTGTTTCCTTTCACAATATTGCTAGTTAAGGAATCCATCCCGGGATTCCTGAAAAAAAATCGCGAACGGGGAGGCAACGCCTCCCCCCAACCGTTCGACTTACGTTAATTAAATAATATATGATTTTTAAATGCGAATTTATTCTCGATATAATGTCTGCGATTACAATTAATGCAATTACTGTCGACAATGTCCCAAATCAGACTAAATTCTAAAACTAAGTTGATTCCCATAGGAAGCCGCTGCTCCAACCATCCAGAATGCAGGCTCATCAGTTTTATGCCGACTCGTGTATCCGGTGCGATGCAATTTGATGTTCGGTGGTCGTGCGAATAGCGCGACGCAACTTGATCTTCCATAAGCGTGTGAACAGGTTTGCACCTGAATAAACTTAGTCAGCAATTCTCATATAGACTGCTACCCTATATGGGGTTCAGGGCCAAATGCGCGGTGTTAACTCTTCCCTCTTTAAAGATCTACGTGCCGTAGATCATGCATGACGTCAGTTGAAGATGGCCAGATTCGAG
Organism: Volucella bombylans; assembly: GCA_949129095.1. Lineage (NCBI taxonomy): Eukaryota > Metazoa > Arthropoda > Insecta > Diptera > Syrphidae > Volucella > Volucella bombylans. The sequence goes on from OX422141.1 coordinate 170,695,089, forward strand.
TCGAAAACGATCCGGTAGTTCTCTGAATTGACCCTAGGATCAATCGTGATGTTATGTAGATTCACCGATGGTAAGTTAGGACCGAGATTAACCTTTCGGCAGGCAATCCATACTACAGCTGCTATTACTATGACGATTCCCACGTTTGTGAAGGAAAGGAAGGCAGCTTGGATCTTCAGGTTCTTCAACTGAGCAATGTTCCTTACACCGATGCTATGCACATGACATGAGTCGATCTTCTGCACTCGTTTTATGTTTGTTAATACCGGTGGGAGTAACTGAGTGTGTGAATATGAAGAGCTCGTGAATGTTATATTGTTCAACATGATCGTTTCATTATTCAGTTTAATCACGTAAGTACTATTAAGAATCCTTGAATCATTCCAAGATGTTAATCGTCCCATGAAGTTGGTAATGAATATTGTGTCTTCCTGGACCAATTCGATCACCTCCTCCTTGTTAGTGCGGAAGGTACTCGTACAAGTAGTCTGACCTCCTTTCAGGAGCCTTACCACACAGCTGTCTTCCTTAAGTTTCTGCAATGATCTAGTATTACAGATCATTTGATTATTAACATGGAAACATTTATTGATAATCTCGTATGTTTCCTGGTGATTAACTAGGATTCTATTGTAATCCATATCAATCTGCAAACCGTCGGTGATTGATGCTCTCACCGAGAGAATGTTAAATCCATTCTTTCTTACTTTCGGCATGGAAAGAACATAAAGAAGAAGTGAACCATTTGAATATATAGACGGTGATCCATTTTTTATGGCCTCAACTTCATTTGAATAAGGTAAAGTTTCTATTTCTCCGATGATTCTACTTATTTCCTCTCTATCTAAGAGATTCGTGTTCACAATGCCACTTTTAGCCATTTGACAGGCGCGTATTATCTCGTTAATCTCGTCCTTTACTATAATTACCTGATCCAAAACATCTAGTTCGTATCGTCCGACTAGGGTTGACTTGATCTCATTATTAAATTGATCTATCACCCAATTGAGCTTTCTTGTAGTCTCGTGCAGGGTACTGAACATTCTAGTATTAATTTTATATTGTTGGTTGTTGTTTTCTATGATATCTTCTTCGTTGGAAATTATTTTATTCCAGTCCGCAGCATCGGGATTTCCGGCAATCCATTTCCAAGCTGATCCAATCCAGTTGATGGATCTGGTGATTCGATGTCTTTCGCCTCTAAGTAAGGCCAATCTGTCATTCATCTTGTTGAGGTGAATTTCAATTGTGGCCCTTTTTTCTATCGAAAAGTTGGCAATTATTGACCTGTTAATACCCTGTACTAGGTCCCCGAATTGAGTTAAGTTGATAACATGCACTAGCTTAAAGTCACCCTCGACAATCCACCCCTTGCCTTCTTTTATTGTAACAATTGGTGATTGGTGGTTGAATAATTGATAACTTAAGACAGTGGACATTAAAACAGTAGTTCTGAAAAGAGGGGTGCAAGCCATAGCTTGATCTTCTGAGTCTTTAAAATGAAACATGCGAACATTCTTTTACATTATATCAAATATAAGGTTTTAATTTCTACTTTCTAAAATATTACAAAATACTAAAATTCTTTGCTTGCTCCCTTTTTAATTACTAATACAAGTCAATTACAAATTATTATGGGAGAGTAGAACAAATAACTTGTTTCTCTTATAACAATACCCAAGTGCATTCTTTTCCTTACGTAACTTTTTCAAATACAATTAATCGTTGTGAGTCGGAGAGTGGATTAACTTTTTTTATCATTACTACTATTACTTGTAATATTCTTGAGATGGGCTTTGTGAATTCTGCGCCCGGAGGACGTAATCACGGTTACCTTGTTATTTTTGGCAACAACCTCTTTTCGATATAAGGGTTTGTTCTTCGCACGAATTCCCTTACCTGCAGTATATACTACGTCTCCCTTATTATATTATTTAGGATTAGATTTTTTCTTATTAAATCTGAGCAAATTTCATCCCTCAATTCCTTGTTCACCCTGATGCGATATCCTAAAATATTCTGGTAGTTAATACGCTGAGTTCTATTGAAAAATACGTCTTACGGTTTTCTTTTCGTGACAGAGTGTATTGCGTTATTGTACCTGTCTACAATTCCTTTCTCCAGATAACACTCATAGAATTTTGCTTCGTCGTGCAATTAGGTTCTTCACTTTCAATTTCTCTCACTCTATTATCTCACCAAAGATCTGCAATATTTTTTCTTTTTGCACTTAGTATTAGTTGAACCTTGAATCTTTCACTTGGGTTACACAGTTATATTTTTAATTTCCAAAAATCGATTCAAACAATTTTCTTATTATTTGTATTCTTTAATTATAATTTCCTTACCTCGGATTATCTTTTCCTTTTCACTATTTAAACTCGGCGTTACTGCAACGAAAAACAAACAATTCTTAGCACACAATTCTTTGTTTTTGGGAACATATCTTTTGGAAGGATCGTGTTATCCTTTTTGGATGCGAGCATTAAAATGCACTCAACCTACTAAGGCACGATTGGCTTCACACGAAATCACTTGGTTTCCCTTTTGACCAACATTCGTGTTCTCATGGGTACGATTGAGTAGTCGATTTATAAGCACAGTGTTCTCATGGGGACTGAGCTTTTCGTTCAATGGAACGCACTAACATTATATCCTGGTTAGAGGATAATAATGTGAAAAAGGAGAACCAAGGATGTCGTATACCGCGAGGTCCCTGCTCGGGCGCCAGTTAACCCTTTCGATCCGGATGTGTATCGAGGACAAGAAAACTTTGATCTTAGGTTTCCCCGTTCAAAAGGAAATATTAAACTGGTTTTCATTCAAATTTGAAAATTTCCGTTTATGGGGGCGTGGTGGGGGCGTGGGACATATATGTCCCATCCGTGTTCTTTGATGGGACAAATATATCCCATTCAGTACTTTCTGCCAAAAACATTGAAAAATGAATTAAATACAAAATAACATTTTATTATTCAAATTAATATAAAAACACAAAGAAATATAAAGAATAAAGAAAAATAAAACACATTCAATGAAAAGATGACCATAAGTATTATATTATAAGAATTATTTGTGGTATTCAGCAAAACATTCAAGGCAGAGAGGAATTTGACATTCTTCACACATGGTTTTGGTTCGCTTCTCCTTCTTTTTTAGAGCACAGAAAGAACACCGCCTACGTGTAGATCCCTGTACTGGTAAATGAGATGACGTTCTACTATTTTTCCTCCCGTAGCGATTTCTCCGTTGAATTTTTTATGTTTTCTTCCCCTCATCAATTAAATTTTCCGCGATGTTGACAAGAAAGTCAATAAACGGATTCTTCTTCCGTCTCAATTCTGAATATATTATCCAAGCATTTACGAGCGACATATTTAGGAGACGGTAAAATATCTTCTTCCACCATTTTGTTGACTTTCTGTCAAGCTCGTATAGCCCCGACATTTGGTCTGCACGGTCAACTCCTCCCATTACCTCTCTATAAAACTTCACCATGTCTGGGCATAGCACACTTATCTTTTGGCCTGTTTTTAATTTTTTTTCTATTGTCATTGTCGTTGGTTTGTGGCAGTTACTGATGATCATTACCTCTTTTGTGTCATGCCATTTTGTAAAGACAATTCCAAAATCGCTGGATTTGAAAACATATTCACCCTTTTTTAGTTTTTCGGTAATTTTTGGCAATTTTTTTCGATTTGCCATCACTGCGAAATCCAAGCTTTCAAGTAGATTAATGCTTGAAAAAAATCTATCGAAGCAAAGCGTTACTTCAGGGTTTTCTATTGATCTTGCTAGTTGGCTAACAACCCGTTCACCCAAAGTTCCAATAGCGATTTCCTGTTCCTTACCACAGTAAATGTTGAAATCGTATGTATACCCTGTAAGGGCATCACACCTGAGCCACATTTTAATTCCCCTCTTTGTGGGTTTCAAAGGCATGTACTGTTTCATGTAGGATCGTCCCTTGAACTTCGTCATATTTTCGTCAATACTTTGGTATGAACTATCCTCCCTGGCTTTCAGAAAACGGTTCTTCATACATTCTACCATATCTTCAACGTAGTATAGTTTCGTCGAGGCTTCTGGCTTTTCGGGGGAAGCAAAATACATTTTTGATGACAATTCCTGAAAACGGTCACGAGATATGGCCGTCTTTATGGACTCGTTCCCCATCGAACTATGTTTCGACCAATAGTGGCGAATACTTGGAAGTTGATTGTATGACATGATGATCATACAACCAATAACCACTCTCCAATGTCAGTCGGTTTTGTTTTAGATGGGTCTTGTTTTGACTTGTGAAGAATTTCAAGTCGCTCATTTGTGCAATGCGTTATTCTCATGAAAAGGCTTTCAGGGAACATTTTTTTGAAAACAGTAAACGGATTGTCGGTCCTTGCAAAGTTTGAGCTTATGATCGGTTCTCGGAGAGTACTAACATTTTTCCTGGGTTCGAAATTTTCATCAGGGGAAGACCAAATTGTTTCTGTGCCCGCACACATGTTGACATCTTCTACAGGCTCCGCTTCTAAGTTTTCAATTTCAATTGTGGCGTTTCTCGTTTCTCGTTGCGTTTCTTGAGCTGAAATATCTGACTCATCTTCCGTCTCATTCTCTGTAGCTGAAGTATCAAGGTCAACGTCGGTTGGTTCATATTCTTCCTCACTACTGTCAGAAAAATCCTCATAATCAGTTTCATCTTCCAATATGTCAGCTATTTCATTTGTGTGTAATGGCGCCGTCATATTGTTATTATAACCTAAGAAGTTGTAAAAGTAAAAATGTGCAAAGAACCCTAGATGGGACACATAGATCCCAACAGAGAATACTGATGGGACATATATGTCCCGAAAAACTAAAAATGCATACAAAATGTAAAAAGTAAATAAAAAAACGTACCTATCACTTTCGTAACTATTTAACAGTATTCCAAGTACTAAAGATATTTTTTTTTTTATATCAACCACTTTTTTCACTTCTTTTTTCAATAATTTGAACAGTAAAATTGATTTGACGTCTTAACCCTCGCAAAATTTCCCACTCAATAACTAACTGCGTCACCCAGGAAGCCGCTGCTCCAACCATCCAGAATGCAGGCTCATCAGTTTTATGCCGACTCATGTATCCGGTGCGATGCAATTTGATGTTCGGGGGTCGTGCGAATAGCGCGACGCAACTTGATCTTCCATAAGCGTGTGAACAGGTTTGCACCTAAATAAACTTAGTCAGCAATTCTCATACAGACTGCTACCCTATATGGGGTTCAGGGCCAAATGCGCGGTGTTAACTTGCTTGATGCGGCAATACGCGCACTTTTGCGTATTTTGTCGTCCGTTGTGGTGTCTCGTGTCTCGTTATCAGACCTGGCCGACTAGTTGGGTGCGTAGCGTGAGACTACGGCTCTTGTCGGAACGAGGTCGGAGGTCCGTGACGCAGCTCCCACCACCAACAGTTTCGGTGGAAACCCAATGCTCGCCGCTTTGGTGAATTCTCTGCCGCGTATTGTGCTGTTCGAGATCCGCAGCAATCGCTGAACAGGCAACTCAACAAAGATAGTTTGTTATAAAAAAATTCCTAAGAAAGGAAACCACCTTTTTTTTAAACAGAATTTAGCATTCTGTATTTAATCCAAAAATTTATTAATTTATATTTAATACAAAAATTCGTATATTTAGTCGAAAAAATTGTAGTTCAGACGGTGGAAAATGACCTGACCGTTGCACTGTGCCAGCTCAAGTGTGTTATTTTTCTGTGCAGTGGATTACCCGACTGTGCCAGCCAAAATACCAAACCTGAGTGAGCATGCGTTTCAATTCCATTAGTTTTTATTGAATGTATAATATATGTACAATTGTGTTCTTTCCTTATAAATTATTTTACAATGATAAGTTGTAAAGGTTTGTTGGCCCAAGAATAGGGGCCCAACGGAATATAATATTGATTTTTTTTATTATTATTATTTGTAGTAGTGGTTATAATTATATTATTATCTACATATGTTGATTTGATATTATAAATTTAAATTTAGGGTGTTCAAACCTATTTGACGGGTGGGAGTTTATGAGGGTCAGTTATATGGTCTATTCTCTGTGGTAGAGTCGTAGAACTCGAGATGTCCCTCTTCGTTGCCAAGGTTGAATATGTCTTCATTGAGCAGTGACAGGGTGCTCAGGTACCTGTGTTCCAAGATGTGTTCTTGGTGGAGTAGTTCCCGGATTAACTGGTTTGGGTGGTTGGCAGTTTTATGTAGTAGTGCTCTGGATAGTTGAACTATGTATTTTGCTAACGGGGTGACACGAGCTTCTTCATATACTCTGTTGTTCTTCGCCATTTTGTTGGTTATCCTGTTATACTGAAGTCCTGTGCGGATTCTGAGAATTTTCCTTTCGAAGACTGCCAACTTCTTCATAAAGGTGTTGGTGATGGTAAACCAGATTGGAAATCCATAGGTTATGACTGGCCTTATTAGTTGTTTGTATAGAAGTAGTTTCGTATTCATGCTTAGCCCATTTTGCTTCTTCATTAGCGGATATATACGATGGAATGCATAATTGGCCCTTTTAATAACTGCTGTTGCATGGGGGTTGAACCTATGCTTTTCCGAAAAGTGGATTCCAAGGTATTTGGCTGGTTTTCTTGTTAATAGCTCAGAGCCGTCGGGTAGTTTTATTTTGATGGCTCGACATTTGGCTGCTGATCTGGATCCACTTCTTCTAACTGGCCTCCTGATGCACATGAGCTCAGTCTTGGCAGCGTTGATTTTGATTCCCCATTTCTCATAGTACTCGTACTTCCATAATTTTCCAATATGACGCCCCACTTTTTGTGCGGCTATGAGGGGGGGACAGCGAGCTAGCGTATGTTAAGGAATCGTCTGCGAATAAACAGCATCTTGTTGCATTCTCCAGTAGGGGTTGATCTGCCGTGTTGAGTATTGGGCCCAGTTTGGATCCCTGGGCGACTCCTGCTTTGATGTCCCTCGTGGTTGATCTCGTCTGGTCGATTTGGACATAGAAGGATCTGCGGCTTAGGAAGCTGTGCAGTATTCTGACCAGGGCTTCCGGGAAGTTGAATTGCCTAAGTTTGTGTATTACGCCATCGATCCAGATGGTATCGATTGCCTTCCGTATGTCCAAGAAACAGGCCACTGTCACGTTGTGAGCGTTGAGACCGCTTATGATGTCCTGGTGAAATCTTAAGAGCGGGTGCAACGTTGAGTGTTTTTCTCGAAACCCGAACTGAATGTCAGGGATGATGTGATGGCTGTTGCAGTGCCGCTTGACTCGGCGAAGAATTAGTTCTTCTAGTATTTTACTGAGGCTACTTAGGATGGAGATTGGCCTGTATCCCTCGTTGTTGGTATTCCTTCCTTTCTTGGGGACTGCTACAATCTTCCCTGTCTTCCATCTGATCGGAAAGTAGCTGTTGTTTAAACAGTTGTTCATTATGATTGTTATAAAGATGATGGCAGCATGCGGTAGTAGTTTAAGGATGGCATTGGGGATGTTATCAGGGCCGGACGACTTCTTTGCGTGTCCATCCTTGATAATTTCAGTAATTTCATTTGCACTGGCAAGTTCACAACTGGTAAGGGGGTTGTCCGATCGATTGTCCAAGTCAAAGTTTATTATACGCTGATCTGCTTGGTCCATAGTTCTTTGTACAGACTCATTGACTTCTGAAATGAAAGAATCAAAAGAAATATTGTTAGGTGGAGATGGTATAAAGTTTAGTTCAAAATAATTAGCGAAGGCAGAACACTTTTCTTCAAGGGTTATAGCTTCCCCCTGATCGGTGGTTAATTTCTCCGGGAGGTGCGGCTTTATGCCGATGATGCGGTTAATTGCTCTAAATGTGTTAGGACCGGGTTTTATCTTCCGGAGCCTTTTCTCTAATTGTTTGTCGTTGTAGTCCTGGACGGCATTTCGAAACATAATGTTGGTGCAGTTGAGCTCACTTTGAACTGTCCGATAATCTGCACTTCTGTTGTTCCATTCACGACTATAGATCCGCTGTAGGCGTTTTCTTAGCCTTTGTTTATGAGCATAGAGTACTTGTATGTGCAGCGGAAGGTGACTGTATGCATCTCTTGATGTTCTGTTCCTCTGTTGTTCATCTACAGCTCTCTTTATTGTGTCTTCGAATGATATTACAGCTGCTTCAATTGATTCTGCAATTGATTTTTATCCAGTTGAGCGAAATCTATGTATCTATTGTTGGGTTTTCTGGTCGTAAAAATGGGTTGGTGAAGTTTTATGCTTAGTTGCACTGCTTCGTGGTCGGAGTCACTAGGTAAAATCGTACACTCGTAGTTCCTTATCTCAGGTAGTACGTTGACTAGGTTGGAGGTGACCATGAAGAAATCTAGTAACGACGCTGTTCTAGGAAAAGTTAGGTGGGGCTGAGAGATAATTACTAACGAGTGTTGGTCGCCGTTTTGTTCCATCCAATCAGCTATGGCTGTGTCTTCGGGGCTTGTGCAATTGTCTCCCCACATTGGGTGTCTTGCATTGAAATCTCCACCGATAAGTCCATATGTGTGTTGGTTTATTAGATTGTTTACCTTTAGCAAGTCTTGCTTTATGTTCCCACTACTTGCATTGCATTTGCTGTATATGCTGACAAGTAGGATTGTTTCTTCAATGTTGATCTTTATAACAGCGCAGGTAGCTTCTAAAGTTGATAGTCCTATGATAGTCCGATCGTAGAGCATGGTTTCACTGGCAAGAACGATGTCCGGTTGGTTTGTTTGCAGGAATAGGGAGAACGCGGTCCGCTTAGATTTGCTATATAACAATTTAACGTTATATGCAATTATACGTAGCCTGTTTATGCGCTGCATGATTGAAAGATAAATGTGGCTAGAGCCACTGACTTGCTTTTATCGTCCATCTAGGAGTAGTTCGATGGCACTGCGGCACGAGCCTTTTGCGTAATGCTCGCAAGATCGGAACCGAATACACGTTGTACTTCGCTGTTGAGGTTTGTTGGCTTTGGGATGTTCCGCAAATGCGACAGATTTTCCATCTTCTTTGGAGTAGCGATGTTTTGCCTACTGGGAAGTTTACTAGCGGGTTTAGTGGTGTCTGCTTTGGTCACTGCTGAAAATCGAATTGCTGGTTTAGTGAAGACACAGGCAGACTTCGACGCAAATTCCTGTTGTGCTTTCCTCTCCTTAGCAGCTTTTTCCTTTTCAGCCATTTTGACTTTGTAGAATGGGCAACCCTTGTAGTTGGCGAGATGTCCTTCCTTCTTGCAATTTGCACAGTAAACTGATGGACTTGATGTTTCTTTCCTCTGGCACTCTCCTGGTTGGTGATGTTGGCTGCACTTTACGCAAACATATCGCATTCCGCAGTTGGTAGCGACGTGTCCAAAGCGCTGGCAATTGCTGCATTGAGTTAGTTCATTGCTCTTTAGCCGCTCCCAATGAACTCTTTAGTTTAACAACAGGGTTTTCCTGTATATACTGCTGATATCGCTAGTTTTCTCCATTTCTACTACGAAGGAGTTGAAACTTTTCCCCTTTGCCTTTTTCGACGTAAAAGCTGTAACTTTTACGACGCGTATTTCTTTTCTGGTTAGTTCGTCAGTCACTTCCATCGGCGTGTAGGAGAAGTGTATGCTCTTTAATAAGAGCAGCACTTTCCTGTCCTCTCGGGGCGTATATGTGTGGCTTTGGATTTTCCTTGTTTTTAGGAAGTCCTTTATCGACTCAAAGTCATCCCGGGTCTCAGTATGTATTATTGCCTTGGTTGTGCTGATGTTCTTAACGTTGAACTTGATGTTTGCACCCTTTGCAAACCTGCTGATTTCTGCCATATTAACGGAGAAACAGTAGATTAGAGGCATTCCTGATTTCTTCTGTTTGGGGTTGGGGCCAATTGGGGCTGTTGACGAACCCGTAAGGGCTTTTGGGCATGCTGGCGTCGGTGAGGGGGCCGTAATATTACCTGATGGCTCAGGAGTTTGTTTGGAGTCCTTTTTCTTTTTTGATTTTGTTTAGTTGAGGGCGGATTTTTTAATACGCTTTTTTCCGAGTTCCGGAGACTCACACGAGCTTTCCTCTTCTGTATCTCCACCTGGAGCCGTTTTCGAAAATTTGCCTTCATCGCCGCTCGGTTCTGATTCAGAGTCATATGACGATCCAATGTCTGTTGAGTCAGACTCTGTGGACATGCCCACTTCCTTGTTGTCCTCGTCGATTTTCTTTAGGATGTTTGTCTACTTAATCTATTACATGTTAACTACAATTTTTATATTTATTTTATATATTCATATACGAGTATGTTTTTTTTAATTTATACTACTGGCTGCAGAAGCAGCGAAATTTTAGCCTCTGTAATATCCGCTGAAATTTTTTCTGTAGAAAGTTGTTGCCTCGTTATGGATGATGTCTTCAAAGTCTGGATCTATGATGGCCTTGACGCTGAGGTATTTATGGTCGGGTTGCAACGGATGCTGGAGAAGCTCCTGCATTCCCTGATTTGGGTGATTATTTAGGTTTTGAATTAATTTAGTTGAGAGCTGCATCATAAACCTATCAATTGATGTTACTTTTGCTGCTTCGTACAGCCTCTCATTCCTCTGATGTTTTAGGGTAGTTGGATGGCGATAGATTCCGGTACAGGAACGGAGAATCTTTCTTTCGAATATTCGAATTTTTTCCATGATGCTCGGGGAAACCGTAAACCAAATCGGACAGGCATATGTAATAACCGGCCTAATGAGTTGCTTGTGGATAAGTAGCTTGGTAGACTGGCTAAGCCCACTCTTCCGTCTTAGAAGTGGGTTAACAAGGTGAAGAGCAAAGTTCGCCCGTTTAAGGATGGTTTTTGCGTGATCGTTGAATTTAAACTTCTTGCTCAAGTTTACGCCAAGGTACTTCTTTGGTAAGATCGTCTCACCGTTCGGAAGGCATATTTTTATGTTCTTGCTCCTCCTTACAAGGGTTAATTTTCTTCTTCCGCTGATAACCGTCATTGAATTACGGAAGCATATGAGCTCGGTCTTACTAGTGTTGATTTTCAGGCCCCATTTCAGGTAATATTCCCAGAGTCTTCTGATGTGTTCCTCCACACGTCGTGCTACTATCTCCGGAGCTAGAGAGTGAGCATATGTTATGGAGTCGTCAGCGTACAAGAGTGTTTTGCTTCCTACTACATTTCTTGGCTGATCCGCTGTGTAGAGGTTAAAAAGGACTGGTCCCAGTCTCGAGCCCTGTGGTACCCCTGCTTTAATCCTTTTGATATCAGATTTTTTGTTGGAGACCTGTACAAAGAAAAACCTATTGGTTAAAAAACTGTAAATTAATCTTACCAGATGTCCTGGGAAACCAACTTGAAGAAGTTTAAATATAAGTCCCTTGTCCCATACGCTGTCGAACGCCTTCTCGATGTCCAGGAGACAGGCCACTGTTACTTCTTTTTTGTTTAGACATCGGGTGACATCATTATGGAGTTGGAGCAAAGGATAGATTGTTGATTTTTTTTTCCTAAATCCATACTGATGTATTGGCAGAAGTTCCCTCTCTTCGCTTAGGATGTTGATCTTTCTTAGCATCACTGATTCCAATATTTTGCTTACGCAGCACAGTAGAGCAATGGGTCTATAACCCTCAACACTGCATCGACTCATTTTTTTTTGGAACTGGAACAACTTTTACTATTTTCCAACAGGACGGAAAGTAGCTGTTGTTAATACAGTTATTGAAGATAATAGTCAGGAGAATCAATGCCAGATTTGGTAACTTTTTTAGCAAAAAGTTTGAAATCCGGTCATTACCAGCCGACTTTTTAGAGTTGCCGCTTTGGATTATATCTACTACTTCCTCAACTGTAGTGAATATTTCACCATTAGAGAGGCTGATCGATGGATTAGTAGCACTGAATTTCGTGATCCGATTGCAACGGTTTGTAGATTGGGAGACACACGTCTCAACTTCAGTGATGAAATCTGGGAGATGAACTGGGGGGTGGTCCGTGAAACTAGCATCGAAATAATTTGCAAAGGCTTCTGCTTTTTCCTCTGGGGTGGTGAGTGTCTGTGATCCAATGGTAAGATTTTCTGGGATACAACTTGGTTTCCTAATTAGTCGGTTGATTTTTCGGAAAGCATCGGGTACCGGCTTAATGTCTTCGAGCCTTTTTCGGAAGTCTTCTTCTCGGTGGTATTTTATCGCCCGCCGAAACATTATGTTTGTACAGATGAGTTGTGAGTTGACAGTTAAATACTCGTCGTTCGTTCTGTTCCAGGTCCGGTGGAAGATTCTCTGGAGGCGTTTCCGTAGCCGTTGTCTGTGGTGATATATGGCTCGGATGTGTTGGGGAAGGTTCCCATATTTGTCTTTGCTTGTTAATGGCTTTTCCTGTTTTTTAATAGCATTATTTATCACTGTCTGTAGATGGCCAATGTTGCTTTCAACTTCTTCATTTGTGAGGCAGTTTATCTGGGTTGGCAATTCAAGCTCCGCCTCGATGTCGTTCTGAAAACGGGACCAGTTGACTGCTCTAAAGTTGATGTGGTTCTCCTGAGGAGGCCTCTGCAGACGTATGTTTTGGTTTAGGCGGATTCAACCGCCAGGTGATCAGAATCGCTTACATGGGAAGAACAAGTGTAGTTCCGGAAGTCCGGAAAGATGTTGATGAAGTTTGACGAGACCAAGAAGAAATCCAACAGTGATGGAGTCCTGGGAAACGTTTTTGTTGGCTGTGACACCACTACTAAAGAGTGTGCATGGTTGTTATCACTAAGCCAATATTCGATGGCAACTCCTTGTGGAGATGATTCGTCATCTTGCCAGACCGTATGTCTTGCGTTAAAGTCTCCGACAATAATGCAGTATGTGTGAAGGTTACATGCGTCGTTGATCCTTTGTAAATCGTTGTCAAAGTTAGCCGGTGAGGCACCAACATGGTTATATATCGAGATAACAAGTAGAGTATCCACTTCAGTTACATTTATGATGACAGCTGTCGCTTCCAGTGACCGTAATCCAGTGATTTTGAGTTGATTGTGCTTGAAGGAATTTCTGAGAGCAACACCTGTACCTCTTTTTCCGGGTCCTTTATCTTCTCGGATGACACTATAACATACAGGTTTATATAGGTTCTTTCTGTTCAAGAGAGTTTCCTGTAGGAGTAAAATATCCGGGTTATGAGTCTTAATGAACATGCTCAGTGCGCTTCTTCTGGCTACAGAGTATATCGAATTAACATTGTAAGTAAAAGTGCTAAGCCTATTTATTGCGAACATAATTCACAAATCAATTTAGCCAGGACAACTGCTTTTTGCTTGTCTTCGAGCGAACCGTAGTTGGGTGGCACCACTTTCCTTGCCTTCTGAAGAATGGTCAGCAGATCAGTACCGAATAACCTCTTGGTATCGTCGAAGATGTTAAAACTGTCTTCGGTTTTTTTAGCAGGGATTCCCGGAAGGCTGGAATTTGAGTTGCTTTGGCGGCTGGTCGCATTGTTGGTTTGGCTGGATTTTTCACTGGGTTTGATGTTGCTCGTTGGATTGTTGGCTTGTTCACTGGTTGTGGTTTGGTTTCCTTGTTGTTGTGGCTAGGGCAGCTGCTTCGGCAAAACTTAGTCCAGCTGTGATCTTCCTTGCTGCGGAAGAAACAGCAAACCGGTGTTGCTCCTTCTTTTTCTCCGTTTGCTTGTTCTTTTCAACAAGCTTTTCCTTATATTTAGGGCACCCTTTGTAATTTGCTGGGTGTCCTACTTGTTTGCAGTTAATACAGTAAACTGCTTCGTCCTTTAAATTTGCTGCAGTCCTTGAGCAGTTTCCTGGAGGGTGGTCATCTTGACATTTGACACATCTATATCTCATGCCGCAGTTACTTGCCACATGCCCAATCTTCTGGCAATTACGGCATTGGGTAATGCCGTTTGCCTTGAATTTTTCCCAAAACACCGTTTGGTTGAGTAAAAGGGTCTTTGAATAAATGGCAGGTAGATCACTGCCCTTAACAACTTCAATGACGAAGTTGTTGAAAATTTTGTCTGGTCTGTTTGTTTTGTAGGGGGTCACATTAATGACAGGTATTCCCTCGTTCAGTAGTTCGTCCTTGACTTCTTGCACCTGAAAGGAGTGATGTATCCCCTTCAACACCAGTAAGGATTTTTTGTCTTCCTTTGCAGTATAAGTGTTGTATTCAGTTTTCCTGTTACGTAGGTACTCCTGTATTTTGATGTGCACGTCCTTGGTTGTGGTCGTCACCACAGATTTCGTGCTGTTTATGTTATGCACTTTGTATTGGAGTCCTGAGGGCTTTGCATAGCGTGCAAGGTCTGCTACGTTGAGCCAGAAGCAGATTATTGGTGGCGTGAAAACACGGCTTTTGGGCTCAGATGTCTTCTCCGAGTTATTCTTCATCATCGCTGCTTTGGATGTTGAAGGTTGTGTATTTGGTGGTGAAGGTGTTGTTGCTGGTGTTGATGTTGCAGGTGATGGGAATGGATATTTTAATTTTGTTATTGCTGTTGGTGGTGGTGGACTTGGTAGTGATACTGTTGTCCCTGGCGAGTTTTTTGTTGGTGGTGGTGAGGCCGACTTCTTCCGCTTCGTCGCCTGAATGGCCGGGAATTCCTCTTCAGAGGAAGACAAATCTTGTTACTCTCCTTCATCGGAGAACTCCTCATCCTCGTTGTCTTCCACTCCTGACTCGTCTTCCATTAAGTCGTCATTGGCGGTGTCCTGCGTGACCTCATTCAAATCGATGACCGGAGATTCCCCATAGATCTCCTCTATATTAGTAGTTAATTTTTGGTGTATTTGAGCCGCAAAGCTCACACCAAAAGCGTCCACTTGTTGGCGACAGGAAGCCACCAACTTGTCGTAGATTGCCTGTGCCGCTGCCTTCTCCTTCTCCTTCCGACCCATCCGGAATGGGTGTGCACAGGTAGTTGGCGGTTTTTTTGTTTTTCCTTTGGGTTTTTCTTTTTTGACGACGCTGCGGTAAGTAACAAATAGTGGAATTGTTTTCCCTGTTTCCTGCAAAAAGATAATAAAAAAATATTAATGTTAGTGAATAGTTATTTCTCTGTATTGAATCTTCCTGTGGTGTCACGTCCTTTCACTTCGAAGTCGGTGTGAATAATGATAATGATGTGAGCATGCGTATGCATGAGCTCGGCTTTTATAGTGAAGAGGTGAGCTTTTTCTAGGTAAAGCTTTTGGCTCAGAGCTTTTTCTAATTTTACTTTATCATAGGGTACAAATTGGTTTGTCTTGCATAACATAATAATGAAATAATATTAAATATAATAAAAATAATAAAGTTGTTAAGAATTCAGAGGCAATAATAATAAAATATTGTTGAAAAATAAAAAAAATAAAAATTACAAATGTTTACAATGAAATTTAGATATTAGAAATAAGTTTAGGATGTTACAAAATGATTTAAAAGCTTTTAGTTTTTTTTTAATGCGAATACCTAATATAAAAAGTGCCTGGAGACACTTTTACGCGTTAGAAGTTTAAATATTGGATTTCCTTATGATTAAAATTTTCCTAAATTTATAAAATAATATTTTTTTAATATGAGTGGTCTAACTACAAAACTCACATTCTCCACTTTCGATAACTTTTGGCAAATTGCCAAAAACTTATAAAAACCTAAAAAACTAATTGTTTAAATTTTTATTTTTCAATTGTTTGTATTGACGCATATTAAGCTCTATGAGGAAAGAATAAGAAACAACATATCAAGAAAATCAAGCTTTTAAACTATAAATTTTGGAGAATGTGAGTTTTGCAACTGAGTTGGAATGGAAAAAGTGAGTTTTGAACGCGATTCGAATAATGAGAATTATATTAATAGAAGGAAAAAATAAATCACACTTTGTTGAATAATAAATTTTATTAAAAAAAAATGGCACAACATAGAAGGTATTCACTTACTGCATCGCTAAAATAAACAAGAAATAAAAAGTAAAAAATAAAATCATTTCAATGATTACTATATGTTGAAAGAAGACATGTCCTACATTGGATGGCATAAAAGTGAAGATTTTCAAAAGATCTCCACCCGGCTCCATAATGTTTGTTCATTCAACGTTTTTTTTTTTTTCATCATGTTACCTTTTTGAATTAAGTCTGGTTGGAGTTGCTGTAAACGATTTCCTCTTTTTACAATCGGTTTTGCTTGTCCACACTCGTTTCTGTAGGTTGTCTCACTTCTTACAAGAACCCCTTGATTTTTACGAGCTCTAGTTAAAAATACTCGTTTACAAGATTGTACGCCAAAGTGCCACGAGCCAGATGGTTTGATTGTGTCTCTCTCTCTCTTCCAGTTTTTATTTTCTACTTCATCTCCAAGTCTTTTGGCAGTTGAGTATTTGGCAATAACTTCAATATACTCCTTAGGCGAAATTATGTTTTCCAATTTTCTAATTTCCCTTTCAATATTGCCAAATACGCGATCAGGAGGAATGCCCTGTCACTGGAAAAACCACTTCCACTTCTTTTATATTAGCTGGAGCATTCGATTACCAGTAGCTCAACATAGCTAATAAAATAGTATTTTTATTTTTCCCACTGCAACCATCGGCAAAAAAGTCTGATGTTGGAATAGGGCGCTAAGGACTTATTCCGTCCGATTCTCTGTCCAAATAAAGGACGTCACGTTGTCAGGGCTCATTTTTGCTTTGGAATGACCAGCTAAAATAGTAAAATTATTTGAATATACCTGTCTGCTATAATATGTATCTTGATCAGGTATTTTTGGTAAAGGTAGGATCTTTTGGCAGACAAATGAAATAAGAAGTTGAAAGAATGCTTTTGATCTTAGCTTGTGAACTCTTTTTTCCGTCATCAGTGTAATTTTCTCTTGCGAATTCTGACATACTCGTACTTTGATTTGTTCCGTCAGTGGTAAATCTTATATTGTAGTTCGTTATAAAAATGCTCCGAAAGAATGATTCTTTTACTTGAAGTTGTGCAAAATTTGTAACTGTAGTCATATAAAATCTCCATAATTTTTTTATACTCGTATTTAATTCCGAAGGTAGATATTTCCTACCTGCTTTATTAGCACAATAATGTTTTTCGTCACATTTAAACTGGCTTAAAAAATTCATAGCGTTTTCTTTTCTTGCCATAAAACGGTCCCCTGTTCTATCTCCACCTCTTCTTTCCTTGGGCATCACATGGGAACTATAAAATGTTTTCGTTGAAACATTTATTCTGAACCGAGAAATGTTTAAGCCTGACTCACCTCGTAAGGTCCTTTGAATTTGGGTATAATCTTCCTATATACTCCTGGTTGACTTACAAAATTCCTAGTCATCACATAATCACCAAGTTTATACTCTTTTGAAACTCTTTCTTCTAATTTTTTCTTTAGGTGGTCTATTACTTCTCCTCTTTGAATAATCCCAAAAAGTAACTTGCTTCCACAAGTTCCTGTGCTTAATATTTTGTATTGAAATGTGCTTTAGTATAAAACGATCTTGATTTATTTTATCATTGTTTTTATAGAATGCCTGATGAAATCTACGTATGTATGTATATGTATGTATATCCTGCATAGATAATGTTCTTCACAAAAATGCTCCTTTTGTGTGATTTCAATCAGGGTACTGCGGAGGTGTTTTAGAAGCATACCTAAAATAAAGTTAAAGAGGAATAACAACATATAATATGTGAAAAAAAGGAATACAGTACTCCCCGGATAATAGCACATGCACATGGGAATAAAATTGTGTTGCTTATAAGCGGGTTTTCAATTAAATTCCTATTAAGCGGGGACCCTTGTAATAGCACATAAATGTGTTTTTAGGAGGGTATTTTCTCAAATTTATAAATACATACATGCAGAGAACTATAATATTTTATTTAACTCAAAAAAAAGAATTACAGTATAATACAAAATTTCTACGAATAATTTCACGACCACGAGCCAAGAAGGTTGACACTAAGCTGCCTTGTCCAATCGTCAGTCCTCTTTTATATACTTCACTCGTTCAATCGCTGCCCCATTAATCCATCCAGTCCCAGATACCAACGACACTTAGTATTTTGTGCCATGTCCACAATTTCAGGGCCAGCATCAGCAAAACCCATCCAGCGCCGACCCCAATTAAGACAACTAACGACTTCAGTGGATCCATTGTAGTAAAAGACAACATTGCCCATATCATTCTGGCTTTTATGCTTCTCAATATAGGTCAACACAAAATCCATTCATGACTAATGCGACAATGTTCTCCTCGTAATACGATGAGAGTAAACAACCCCGAAGGTAAACAAACTCCAGTCTTCTGGGACAACAAACGAACAAGCGGACGATTCATATTGGTGTTCTATTCTATGTCATAATCGACTGCCGCCGATCGTGAATCATTCATTGATTGTGATACTTATATTTAATGTCAGCATTCCCACAAATGATTCACGATATTACTACACTTAATGTCAGCATTCCCACATACATATGTAATTAGAATTAGTTACTATTTTTTTTATTTATTAATTTAAAAAACTAACAAAATAACAAAACACAAAATTATTGCATTGGACAACATGTACGTATCTCAGTCTTAAAAAACAAAAATGTTAGTAAATTCAAGTAAAAATTAAATTGTTAATATGTACAGTTAATGAAAAAAATCTGAAATTTTCCTTTGAATCATTGATTTTTCAGTAGTTTCCAAAAAATTACCCTCTATTTCATCTAGAGTTCTAATAGTAAGGTCGTTTCCATCCAGGTAGGTTACTAAAGTTGTATGAGCCTTAAGTGCATCTTTCCTTGAAGGAATTTCGACCACATTCTCGATTACTGGAATTTCTGTCTCTAAATCTTCACCACCCGTTACTGAACATTCTTTAAATGAAACCACATCATCACAAATTTCTTGATCGGTTAAACATCCGAAACATTCTAAATCATCATCGCAATTCAGTAGCTCGTCAAACTCTTCTTGTGTTGAGAACACACCAATCTCTTCCAATACTTCTTCATCCCCAACGACTCCATCTTTTACAAACCCAGCTTTCTTAAAACATTTATTGATTTTACGAAATCTGGCAAAGTTTGTTCATTTTCGAGTGCCAATAATTGTTTTCATATAAGATTCCTCCCATAATATGCTTTAAAGCACCTGATTATGCCCTGATCCAGTGGCTGTATAATGCTGGTAGTATTTGGTTGCAGCATACGAATTTTCACATGTTGAAATTTCACGCCAGGAAGCAATTTATGGCAACCTGCATTATCGACAAATAATATTATTTGCCTATTTTCCTTTTTCATCTTTTTTCGATGTCTGTTATTATTTGCGTCCATAATTGAGTAACCATCCATGATTTCTTTTGGTGAAAGTACGGAATGGGAATCGTTTTACCTCGAAAGCAATGAGGATTTTTTGCCTTTCCTATGGCATACACAAATTTTTCTGATCCATCCATATTACAAATAAATAATACAGTTATACGATCTTTGCTCAATTTGTATACTGCGGGATCTTCCCCTTTCCGCATCAAAGTTCCAGAAGTAGCATTTTGTAATAAAGCCCACTTTCGTCCCCATTAAAAATGTCTTTTTCAGAATATCCGTTTAATAATGTTGGTAAAATATTTTCGATCCATTGCGATGCAGATGAAACATCAGCATCATTTCTTTCACCGTGAACTTTCTTGAAACTAATGTTTTCCTTTTTTTGCCACCTCCAAAGCCAGCCATTGCTTGGCTCAAAATCAGTAACGTTCAAGATATTTCAAGAATTTTACGGCTTGTTCTTTTATAAGTGGTCCACTTATAACAGCATTGTGGCTTCTCATTTCGTTAATCCAGTCCTTCACTGTGTCCTGAACGAACTCTATTTCTTTTAAGTTTTTATTCCCTTCGACAATCTTACGTATTGCGCTTTCTTTTTGTAAAATAAGTGTAATAGTTGAGGCATTGCATCCGTATTTTTCGATAATATCTTTTCTAGAATTCCTTTAACCTTCCTGTACTCGCGCATTTTGACAGGACACATATACTCGCGCACGGTCTCTCAGACCGAGATTTTATCTCGTCTCTACTTTCATGAATATGTATTTTCCAAGTAGTTTTGCGGTTTATTTTAAAGAAAGTAATAAAGTTAAATAAAACAAATAGAAAAACATAGGAACTTTATACTTTATTTGGTAGCAATTTCATTTTAAACAAGCCTCTCAAAAAATTTAGTTTTTTTTAGGACCTTAGCTTAAAAAATAAAAATAAATATTTTTTTTCAATAAAAACAAACAAAAACTTAATATTTCATTAAAACAAATAACATCAATTATAAAAAAGTATAAAAAAAGATTCAGTCTTTATAATTTTGTAAGGCGTAGCAATCCGAACATACCATAAATGCATGCTCGAGACAAAAATATTTCATGCATTTCATGCAGTTGTATTTTGTTTTTCGGTTTTTTTTTGAAGAGCAAAATGAACAGCGCCCAGTTTTATTATTTCCAGATGATCCTGGTTTAGTTTGATCAAGTTTGCACACTTCTAAGATCCTCAGTCTGAATGTTCGTGGCAGACTCAAAATTAATTTTTTAGATGAGGCATTATTAGATCATATGACAGTGTTTCAATGAATTTTCTGCGGCTTGTTTTTGTGTCCATATTATTTAGTCCATATATTACAAACGAATTTATTCCAGCCACATTCATAAGGCTATAAAAAATAACCATAGGCCACCGATTAGTTCCCCTAGCGCAGTTATAGGTCTCGCACATTTTATCTACAGTATCAACACCCCCTTTTGTAGCGTTATAATCTAAAATAATCTCTGGTTTCCCGATTTCTTCATTTATCTGTGCATCAGAGTGCATACTAGAGACAAGAAGAACATTTCTATTTTTTTTTGGCACAAATGAGACCAGCGTGCAGTTATTTCGGTGACCAAATAAACTGGATTTTTCTGCACGACCTTTTACATCTGTAAATTCTTTTGGTAATTCCTTTTTATTTTTTCTTATTGTTCCTATCACAGTGAGCTTGTGATCCTGCATCAAACTGTCGACTGAAGGGATGCTTGTAAAGAAATTATCACAAGTCACATTTCGACCAGATCCATCAATTACAGTGCAAAGACGCTTGACTAGTGCCTGAGACCCGTTGTCAACTTTATATGGTCCTTCAGGTTGTTGTCCTACATAAACTTCGAGGTTTGAAGTATAAAATAATTTTGCATCTGTGAGTGCATATATCTTTATACCATATCTATTTGGCTTTGAAGGTATATACTGTCGGAAGCTACAGCGGCCTCTAAATGCTTCCAATTTCTCGTCGATTGTAACAAATGCAGAATGGCTGAAATATTTTTTAAAATTTGACACAATTTCTTCAAATAGGTCTCTTACTGGAGCTAGTTTGTCAACTGCAGCACGCTGATTTCTGGTATCTTTGCCATCAAATCTGAGACATCTCAATAGGAGGTAAAAACGACTCCAACTCATTACCAACCGAAAAATTTCCGGTGATGAACCATCAGTCCGGAAAAGGTCTTTAGCATTTAGCCGGCTATTTCTCCTCCCCCCAGCAAACAAGAGAAGACCAAACAGGGCCTGAATTTCATCTTCGTCAGTTAGACGACAGTCTCTAGCTCGTTTAAATTCAGGTGAGAGGCGCTCAATATGTTGGTTTGTGTGCGTCGTAATTATCCGGATAACATTTTCAGTTATAAAAAGTTTGAATATCTCACCTGGATCTTTCACGTTTCTAGCTTCTCTTCTTACTCCAGGAAGCTGCATTACTATATTTTCGGATCTTGTTCTCACTGAAGAAGAAGGGCAATTTTTGTGCCACCTAGTGGTATTATCTTTGGCAATATAGTAGTGTTGGAATGTCCTTGAAGCTTCCTCAGATTCATCTGATTCTGATAGTTCCCACTCCTGCTCAGTGTCCGTGTTTTCTTCTTGTTCTTCAACGACTTCTTCCACTTCACTGTCACTCCCGTCATCATAATTGGAGTCCAAATCATCGCTTTCTAACAGTCTCCTAATTCTTTCTTCTTCCATTGTGCAAAAACGATTCCTAGAAATGTTATGTATGTAATATATACATGTATACATATTTATAGTATATACATACACATAAATATATGTAAAATATAAACATCCGTAAAGTAAAACAAAATTTTTCACCCACCAATGTTCTAAAATAAAAAAAATTACTTACCCAAAAATTGTAACACTTGTACTCGCGTCGGTCTGACAGACCGAAAACTCGTAAAAAACACAACACGTCTACCTGGCAAGTGTGCTTGCGCCTAACTAATCGAAAGAGAATACTTATACAGGAAGCTACTGAGAACTTCAAAGATGCAGGGATGTTATTTTTCAAGTAAACAAAGAATTAATGATTTGTCGGTCTGAGAGACCAATGCGCGAGTATAGAAAGGTTAAGTGAATCCAAGATATTGATTTTGTCGAGAATTGAAAGTTCTGTTCTTTTTCTGTGTGCGATGTCTAAATAAGAGAAAAGAAGTAAGAGTTATAATTCCACACCGAGAAGCAATTTTACCCTTTTTCAGTACGAAATCCTTTCATTCCTTTCAGTGAAAATAAAATAAAAATTTAATATTTTTTTAAGGCAATCACAGATCGTCGCAGGAGATACGAATGCGTTGTTGTATCATTTTGCAAATGTGTTCATAGACTTGGTCATACACAATACGCAGCTGGCAGGCGCGACGCGCTGGCGACACACTCAAGTGTAGCTTCTACCGTTGCAATACACAAAATTGGATACAAATTGCAAAGCAAAAACAAAAATATTCAATGTGCTTATAAAAGGGTAAAATACCAGGTAAAGCACAATTTTTGTTTGGATTTTTATTTGATAATAAGAGGGGGTTGCTTAAAACCGGGTTGTTATAAAGCGGGTGCAATTGCATAGGATGGCGTTGGTAAATCTCAACTGAATAAGATTTGTTGCTATTAAAAGGGTTTTGCTATTAAAGGGGTTGCTTGTATCCGGGGAGTACTGTATTTGTAAGAATAATTAATAGGAAACAATACATTTTACTTACCTCATTTTCTTGGCTACAGCCATTTACCATGTGCCATTTTTTTGGGGTTTTCCCCTTTACTAACTGGAGAAAGCAGTAAATCCATTAGAAAAAGATTTTTATAAATTAGTGGAAAATGCAAAAAATAATTAATAAGATAACCGCGATGATAGTCTTTCAAATGCGTGTACTGCAAAGTGACTGTCTCTTATTAGTTGATGGAGAATGTGAGTTTTGTACCACAGGGAAGAATGGAAAATGTAAGTTCTGCAACTAAACCGGTTTTTCAATATTCAAAAAAGAAGGAATAATGTGAGCGAAATTGTAGTTTTACAATAACAATACGTGGACCTTAACATGGCATATATAAAAATACCGCTAACTCAATTTTCCAGAAAAGTGGAGAATGTGAGTTTTTGCAGTTATTTATTTAAATATTGGTTAAAAGGTTGATTTTTTGCTTATATATATAATATATATATTCATTCAAAATTGTTAAAAAAAGTTATTAATTTGAAAATTTCTTATTCTGTAATGTGTTGGTTTCGATTTTATAATAATTTTTATAATAAAATGGTAAAGAAAATATGGTTGTTAATTTTAAAATAATGTAATTTTTTTTTTATTATTTACCTTGTTCACAAAATAATTGAAGAGGTAAAAAAAATTGTTGACTGCTTACAAGAATGTAACGGCTAACTGCATCCTGTCGGGAAGCCCGTCTTCACTGGCCTACTTAAGGGCAAGTTGCGCCACAATTGGATGTTTTGTTCTTGCCAACAACTTGTTGGTGACAGTGATCGTTGGACGTGTTCTTATGGATACGCCTTTTTCATTGGACGTCTTGTTATGTGAACGCCTATGAAAGTTCGGAAAAGTTGAATTGGCTAGTCTTTAGTCACCACTTCACACCTTTAATGGTAGGGTATAAATTACAATTACATTTATTATTTGAAAAAAAAAAAAACTTTATTATTTCTTTTTTTGGGCAGAGGTTACCCTTACACTTGAGTACAAAATTATAACTGGAAACTAACAAAATTTGCATAAGCTTAAATACTAATGGTGCAGTTGGTAAGACTGTTACATCAGCGGATTCCTTCACGTACGTCCAGCGACACAGGTGTAATTGGAACACTTGATGTCTGTGGGAATGGAATATGTTGCTCGTTATTGAAATTGGATGTTCCTTTGGCGTGGGCATGCACTTGCAGTCTGGGGATTTGTTGTTGTTGTTAAGTGCAGTTGAGATGGATGTGCAGTTTGGAGATTTGGTGTTGTTGTTTGAATGTTATTCGAGTTAACTTATACGCACGACTAGTTATTTTTTATTTTATTTAATTTTTTTATATGTATACCGTCGCATATAAATTTTCATTGCTCGGACGCTGCGGGTCAAAAAAAAAAAAACACAACTATTTCACTTGTTATCTGAAATTTATTTGTTACCTGCCTTTATAAGTTTATTTTGCTTACACGCTAGTTTGACAAAAATGGTTGATTTCTATGGATTAATAAGATATACAATTTCCTGCACGCGAGTTATGGGTAATCTATTTGACTTTATAGTATTCTCGATCAATACTAGGTAGAATACAACTGAGCTTACTTCTAATTCTTTATTGAAAATGTAAATTGCAGTTTGCAATATATAGGTTATTCTACGAATTACACGTGTGCCGGATGCAGCTAGACTTCTTGGATTTAACCTGTACATTATTTGCTGAATGTGGTATTTAATTTATTTATTTTAACAAAAATGCTGATAAAGGAAATTACAATTGTTTGATATAGGGTTCTGGGAATTGGTTGAACTTTATAGGGGTAACGGATGTAACTCGCGAATTACATTTATTAACGAATGGAAAATGAAACTACACTGCTTTTGGTGTCGTCTCGATTAAGACTGACTATTTTCTTTATTTGAACATATTACTTCATGTCATATCATAAACATAAATATGGTCATTGCATTCCGTTTCCGATGGCCTTCAGACAGCACCATTGACACCGGAATGTAATTGATACTTTTGTTATTCGTTGCGAAGCACCATAAATATGCCGTCAGCAAGTTTGCTGACTTGCATTTGTGTAACTAGCGCGAGTCTGCAGTACAACTAAATCGATTCGCGTCCGTGCAATTTATTCAGGCTAGCAAAATGTGTGGGACAGTGACTGGGAAAGGAAATGGGGTCCAGGTAGGCTATGGGAATTACTGTGGGAATTATGTGTTAACTTGTATGCTTATTTTGACAAAAGTGATAACAATAACCGATGTGTTGATTACATTAACCAACTTAATTTTTGTGTACATTAGTATTTGAGCGGACGGGACTATATGAAAGCTATATCATTAAACGGTTGATAACATTAACCGTGATTATATTAAGCGGCGTGCACGTTATTGTGTATTGTAGGCTAATTGTAAATACAAATTAAGTTCCTTTATATTATTTATTTAAAAAAAAAATTATTGTTATGCTTCTTAAAGCTAACTTAGAACTGAACTAACATTACAACCAATACCTAACTCGAAGCGTTCCTAAATACGGTGCTACTGCATGGTCAGCAGCGTATGTTTTCTGATATCTCAGGTATCGTTGGATGTGTCAGCAGCGGATGTTTGCTAATAACTCAGGTGTCATTGGAAGTTTCCTCTGCTCGTAGGAACGATGACACGAGCTACTTGCATGTCTAAATCTTTGGTACACGGGAACATGTGTGTTCCCGTTTGAAGTAGTTCTATTTCTTTCGTACGGTTAACGTATAAGTCTTCAATCATTTCTAGGGACAGCATTTCTTCTGGTTTACTAGGTGCATATGCTGGTTGCAGTATTGCTGGTAGAGGTTGGTGATGAGTAATTTCCTTAGCCACAATTTTTCTTCCATTGATGTCGATGTTAGTATTGAAGTGTTCTATGATGTAGGTACCTTGAAGCATTAGGGTTTCGTTGTTTATTAAGATTGACAAACGAGATACCAGGTGAAACTTCTTCTATATCTGGAACATGTTCGTTTTTTATGATGGTACTCGTACAATCAGCTTTCTGAGTTTTCACTAGTTATGGGATACACATCGAGTTTCCTAAATTAACTAAATTATTTTCACTACAAATTTATAGACTATTATAAGTTTTACATACACTTGCAATGCCGTAAATATTGTTATTCTCGAAACCAATATTTGACGGTGTAATCTGACGGAGCATTAGCCCCATAATAAACTTTTCGTTTGTTTCCTTCGCCGTTTTGCCTCTCAAAAAATAATGTTTTATGAGAGAACGAAAATCGTTTTTGTCCATACTCAATATGATGCAAAACACGTCAACAACAATCAGCTGTCAAAACAAAACTAAAGACAGTATCGCACTGAAATTTGGCATATCTGCCTAAATATGAACGGACTTTCAAGGCACCATAACCTTATTTGCAATAGCAGCGCATTCTGGCGGTCAAGGAGGTTACTTTTCACCCCACCTAGTACTCGTATCGAATACATACGGTTTGCAACAGCTCTTGTGCGAACGCATAAAGCGACACACTCGGCAGTTTCAGTTTCAGTTTATATGCATTTTTATTATATCGAATTAATTAACACTTACAGGCTATACAAAAAAGCGCTTTAAAATAGCTTAATTAACTTAAAATTATCTTATTCTAACTTACTGGCCCCATGTGGGCACTCTAAGTTAAACCTAACACTTAAACTATGTCTTTCGACGTATCTTACAGTCTAATTTTATTTTTATTTTAACATTAATTAATACTAAAACTAAGAAGTAGTAGTAGACTTTATTGAGATTTTTACTTTTTGACAATGTTTACTTATACTATTTAACACAATTTGGGTTAATTTGTCGACTTAGAATTGGTCTGACTATACATGTTATTGTTTGAATTTTGCAAAAATGTTTGAAATATTTATTTGTGAATTTAAGATTTTACTCTACTATTAATGATTTGATGCGTCCACTCAAAAAGACGACAGCTTGAAAATGACTTAACCTAATGAAATTGCTTAACCTAAAAGAGAAACTAAGATGGAAGAAGAAACAAGATAAAAGGAAAAAGAAGAGTTGCCTGTATAGGCGTCTCTGTCATAATCATAAGAATTACGTGTATTTTGTGTTTCAATTCAAGTGAATACAAGTTTAATATGTCAAATGGCAGCAAATTATTTGTTTACAATGTTAAAGAGAATAATTTTGAGGTCGATGGTAGATTATTTATTTATTATCAGGAAATTTGTTATGAATCTTAGTTTATCTTATTAATTCTAAATATTCTTAATTCACAGCCGAGAGAATATTCTAGGAACCAAGTAAGTTTAATCACAATTGGCAAAGTTTTGTTGCATATAATCAGTCTTGTTAAAAATTTGTAGGAGCAATGTGGAACTTTTAGCCTCTATAAGTATTTGGAAATTGTTTTGTGTAAAATGGAGAATAGAAAGTGCTATCATCATTAGGGACAGTAAGAGCTGGGCTGGAACCCTCGCTCAAGATACTTATCGGAGACATGTAGTATATGTCATGGATGGACCAGTCGATGTTATTCCTGTATATGCTCTGGAGGATATGGTTGTCATGATGTTGCAGGGCATAAATTCGTTTTTTAGAAAGAGCTGTTAAATAGTCAAGCAGTGGAGGAATCTTTGAGTCTTTGTATAAAGTTTTGTTACTATACCATTTTCCACCTGGTCTGCGGCCTTTGTTGGTGCATTTTCGTAATACGTAGCGTTCAAATCTATGGAGCTCTAACGCAATATTTGGTGTTATTTGAAACCAAATGAGGAATCCATAGCTTATTAGTGGACGAGTCAAGGTTTTATACATTAAAAGTTTGGTTTTTATTTCGACGTTTTTGGAATTAAATAAAAGTGTCAGCTTTGCAGCAGCAGCCTTACGTTATTCAGGGCTTTCCTAGCGTGGGAATTCATTTTTAATCTTTCATATAAATTAATACCGAGATATTTAATAGATTTCTTTAGGGGCACCATGTTTCTATCGATAGAGAGGTTGAGATGTCGACTTTCTCGTACAGCAAAGTGATGGCCCTTGCCTGCAGCATTACGAAAGCATGTGAGCTCACTTTTGTCAATGATTAGCTCAATTCCCCATTTCTTATAGTATGGAATTACTAAGTTTAGGTGGGATTTCACTGAGTTAAGGGCATCATGTGGTCTCTCATTAGAACTAAACAGGATGGTGTCGTCGGCTTATAGAATGGCGTCAGAGCAGAGATGTTGGATTGGAAAATCATATAAATATAAGTTGAAAAGCAAGGGAACAAGGATTGATCCTTGTGGAACCCCAGCTTTAACGGGGACAAGAGAGGATGATTCACCCTCAAAGTTAATCGAGATGTTTCGGTTAGAAAGAAAACTTTGTAATATTTTTATTATATATGGAGAGAAGTTTAACTGATTGAGTTTGAATATTAGGCCCGCATGCCATACCGAGTCGAATGCTTTTTTCAGGTCAAGTGCACAGGCAACTGTGCATTTTTTTAACCGCAAATTGTTTAAAATTCTATCTTGAAAGTAAAGAAGTGCATGTTCAGTGGAGTGTCCTTTTTTGAACCAAAATTGAACTGCTTGCTAGGATTTTTCCTATGTTTGGAAGTAGGGAAATAGGTCTAAAATTTTCGATATTATTGGGAGTGTTACTTTTTTTAATTGGAATTAGTTTTGCTATTTTCCATGTAGATGGGAAATAGCATATGCTACTTATGCTATTTATGTCACTATCACTACCACTGACTGATATAAAGGCCTGTCTAGTCACCCAACTAGATAGTAAAATTCTATACCTGCCTTCCGTATTTTCTATCCAAGTTAAACTTCTTTCTACTTCTTCTCCTGAAGGGAGTTTTATTTTAAACATCTATTTGAAGATGTGGAGTTCGTTCACTATTTCTCTTACTTAAGAACCAATTATAGTCACAATGTTATTGTCAATAAACTTACATCAAAAGTGTAAAAATATTCTGGTTCATTTTCTGGATCTGTATTCTGGGTTCTGGATCTCACACTCGATCTCACACTAGATCTCTCACTGGATTTTTCACTTATGAAAGGAATGTTTCACTTATGAATAAATTGTTTCACTGTCTTTATGGTTTGGTTTTTTTTTTCTCTCTTTTTTTTCTTTCACTTTTCACTCTTCTCTTTGTTAAAGTACTTTATTAGAGACACTTGCGTATCCCACCGCTGCCACCAAAATGTTATGCCTGATCTGGCATAGTTTTTTTTATTTTACCTTAACACACACGCGGGCTGATTTTTTCGAAGGGTTTTCTCCCATCAGTTTTACCGTTGTGTATCTAGAGTCTGAAATATGAGTGCAGTTGAGCACTAGAAAAAACACACGAGAGAAAAAAGCTCACGAAACCAGAACGACAAGTGATCAGCGAAACCAACGACAAGTGACGACGATCAACCAAAAAATAAATAAAACGAATGAAGTAATTTAACACAACAATTTTATGTGTATTCAGTTTTATTTATTGTAGCAAAATGAACTCACAGAGTCATTCTACTCTGTGTTTTTATACCTGCAATCTGCTAAGGTTGCAGTTTTTCCGTGGGAAACAATTCCCTTTTTTTTTTTGTTGCAATGTTGAATGCTGACTCTGCGTAACAATATAGTTTGTTTAAAACACATCAAGTTTGAATGAAACATAGGTTTCATTAAACACAAAATCAGTTTCTAGTTTTTTTTTTTTTTTTAATTTTTTTTCACCAAGCTTCTAGAAATTTCCATAGAGTTATAAGCAACACGTGCGAACGGTATGCTCTGACCTCCAAGTATGACTAAAACTAAGAAAATAAATTTTAAGTAAAATGCGGCACACTCGGCGGACACCGGTATCATCCACATGTGTGGATCAAAATCAAAACCCATTTTATCCACTTTTAGAGATTTTGAGTAAATGGAGAAAAACTTGTGTCTATGAAACGAAACATATTTTAGTCCTTTTTGGTTTGCAGGATTAATTCAATTAGAATTCCTTACAGTTTAAGTATGGAAGCTATGATCTGAGGATTTTAGTTTTAGTGTAGTACCAAAAACAAATATAGATATAATGGGCTTTGAAAATTACCTTTGGATTTCAAACTAAAATTAGAAACTGTAGCAATAGCAACACTCAATTTTTAAACGTTAAAACTTTTTTTCTTTTTTTATTTAACCTTTTATTTGAACAAATAGTTAAGTACATTCAAACACGGAGCTCCTTGTCCTCAGGTTGAGTTTGGCAGATAGGATCATTGTCCAGATTGTGTCTTGACCTATTCTGATTATCTTCTTCAATTTGTTTGTAGAACTGTAGTTCTTCCATGGACCGCCAGTCTTCTCCATAGTGCTTCAACAACAAGTTGAAGACATCTTTTAGTTTTTCATCTTTTATCGGAACTCCCATTTCTATGTTTACTGGCTCCATGCTGGAAAGTTGTTTGTTTTTTTTTTGAAAACTGATTTAGGAGCTCCGATATCAGACAAATAAAATGGTTCACCACGGACTAGAATGGTTCCATTATTATCTCTCGTTAAAATGAATCGTTTCGATTCGTTGAATTTAAAATGCCAGGTACCGGTTGGCCGAATATACTCCGTCGTTGAAGTTTTCCAGTCAAACACCGGACAGCTTTCATCTCCCAGGTGAATAACAGTTGCATAGTTTTTGTGAATTTCACAGTATTCTGTTGGCGTTATGATTGTCTGCTTTTTCTTCACCTTATAAAAGTACAAAGTTCAAAAACATTTCAAAAAAGATTATAATAAAATTACCTCTTTTTCAACAAGGGCAAAAGCCCGGTCAGGTGGAATATAGGAATGTCCAGGTACGGGGAATATAATTTCTAAGGTCGTTACATTTTTTGGAGCTTTTTTAAAAAGCCAATACGATGTCATGGCAATCATGGTGGAGTTTTTATTCTGTCCACCAAACCCATCGCAGACCAAGCGTACTGTTTGAATATTATGACTCACATTAAGGCTGCACAATCTGTTAAAAATAGCGGAAGCAATCTGATTGGAACCTTTTGAAAACTCATTTTTGGTCCATGTGTAAAAAAACACATTGTCTTTGTTTAATGAGGCCTTAGAGCTGCCCACAACAACGCCCAAGGTGGTAAATGTAAAACTGACGTGAGTACGAGTAGTATGCAGCTTGGTCAGGGACCTTAGGCAAAACCATGTTTTTTTGACAATCGAATGACATGGTAATTAGGTCTTCCCTTTCTTCTTTTAAAATGTTAAAAAAAGCTTTGGCTTTTTCTCGTTTGAGCAGTATACATTTTGTACATCTTGGCAATAGACAGTTCACTTGGTAAATACTGCCGCTTAGCAACCGTATTTCTGCAGTAATGCAGCTCAAGAGTTTGGAATTGTTGAATAAATTCAATAACTGCTTTTTTTTTAGAAGCGTTTTTTCGCGAAAACCTGTCACCTCCTCTCGTTTCTAAAGGAGATCCTCCATTTTCTAAATGTCTTTTAGCAACCCCAATAACCCTGTCCCGATTTATGCCTAGGATTCCACAAAAAGCGTTTTGACAAACTCGTACCATTTTTTCTTTAGTGTTCCTTACGTGATATTCCACGACAGTATTTTTTTTGGCAGTTACAACTCTTCTGCGTTTAGGAACAGACGCAGAGCAGTGCATCAAAAGAAAGGCATCCTGCGATAACTTGGTTGCAGTTTTGTAAAAATCTTTTGCAAATCTCTGTGCGTCAACATACTGTTTGGTCTGTGTTTGCATGATGGAATTTTGGATGCTTGCTTTTGTCGGTATCTAAAATCAATAAATTTATTTTTTATTTAATCAATACATTTTATTTAGTTTTTATTTCTATCAACGCAAAATTAAATAAATTTGTTAATAAATAATATGAAGGAAAGGCCATCGTCTTTTGGATTGGGTGATTTTTTTAACGTTAATCTAAAGTTAATTCACTTTAATAATTTATGAAACATAAGAACTTACCGCTCGGTTTTTGCCACTTCCGGTTTCCACTTGCTTTTGTTCTTTGGCCTTTTTCTGGTTTTACCATCACTGACAAGAATTGGAACATTTGAACTTTCCATAATACACTTTTTTTTAACACTTTTTCATAAAATTAAATAAATTCCACGGGAATAACCAACTACTCGAAGTTTCAATCCGAAGTGATAGAAGACATAGCACTAAAAGGGAAATTCCCTAAAAAACAACAAAAACATTATTCACCAAGCCTACTACTATGTTAAAAAAATTATTTCAAACCTTTTTGCAAAACAATTTCTTTCCATAGATAAAATGGTTTTTGAAACCCCAGGTTATAATAAAGACAATATTTTGATTTGGTATAATGGATTTTGATGTGTATAAAATTTTTGGATATAATGGGTTTTGAAACAAAAACTTAAGTGGATAAAATGGGTTTTGAAATTAACCATAGATTTTGTGGTCCGATTTCTATGGCATAAAATGTAATTTGGGATTCAAACTTGGGCCCAACGTATGTATTTGAATGATACGCACAAAACCTCATACCTAAGTCTTTTTTTTTTAAAAGTGGATATAATGGGTTTTGATTTTGGTCCACACACATGTACCATCACACATAACCATCCCACCAACAACAGAGTCAACGACACTAAAAATACACCAGTTTGATTTTACTCGTGTCTGGCACGCATGGGCATAGTGCATTCACTATACTTCTTGGATGCAAAATCATTTGTGTGGATGCTTTTTCTTTTTGGTATGAGTAGGTATATGCTTTGGATATGCTACTTGTGGAAAAGTAACCAAATGATGCGAGTAACTATATTGTTTGGGGAGTAATGTTTGGATACTTGATATCAAATGAAATACCCGGTACTAAGCAACGAATACATACGGTTTGTTACAGCCCTGGATGGGAATATGTATAGTTTCGTTTATTATTTTGTTTTTTTCGCGAGGGATACTTTTCTTACCTTTAATTGAAGGGTGAGCTTCAATCCCACTTCTGATTTGTAAGGAGACAATTTGGATCTATCAAATGAAACACTTTTTATTAAAGAATTACTTTAGCTTTTATTATGTCTACTCGCTTCGATCGTCAGAATAAAAAATGATAGCGTGTGGTGAATTTATAAGGATAATGCAAAATAACCACCGGTAGCACTTAAACTTTTTTTTGTTCTCTTTCTCTGTAGAATACAATGGTAAGAATTATTATAAAATTGTATAGCTTTTAATATAATTGCGTTCAAATTGGACGTTTTTCTTCTAAGTTAAGAGATCTAATACGTTCAGTGATTGTACCTTTCTACGTCCGAGTTTCCAGTATGACTGTTTGGCTTTGTGATACGGTATTCTATGATTTCTTCCATACAAAATTCCCTAATATTTTTTTAATTAAAATCATTATCGAAAATATTTTTTTTCATTTTGCCCTTTGTTCATAAGAACTGTCTAAGTTTCTCGATTATGGTTTGATTGTTCTTATCTGCCAGATAAAAACTAACTGCATGTTTGGAAAATTTGTCTATGAAAATAATAAAGGAATGTTTACTATTAGTATAACATAGATATCTACATGAACTATCTCATTAGTCGCTGAAGGGGTTTCGGTAAAGTGAAATTTATTTTTGATGGGGTTTGTGTCATATTTTGAGCCTAAACATACATATGTCACAATTGTTTATTTTTCTATGGATTGCTATTTTCAGACTGGGGTTGTAAAACTTATTTTTTTATCCCTTCGTATGCTTGACTGAGTGTCCGGACTCATTTTTATATATTGTTTGTTTATATTTTGTTTGTTTAATTTCTCTTCATCGCAAAATAGCTGCATTTTACAAATTTAACGTCGCTGTCACCGGAAAATAAACTAATCAGGCAATCAAATCATGTCATGGTTGAGACAACCTTAGAATCGTGAGATCCTCGACTTTCTTTAGCCAGATCCTTTTCACTCTTGAAGCCGCAATTTTTGAGTCGGTTGCTACGATGCCTCTTTCTTTTAAAGTGATCATAAAACTTACGAACGTGAACCAGTTGTCAAAAAATATTACAAGTCAAAAGAATATAAAATACAACAGAATTACAAGTCTCTTCACCAACCTAGAGACAGAAATCATATATCAAACCGAATACTCCAGCTCTAGAAAACATTTTGAAACCCCACTTATATGGCTTTTTCGGTAGGTATTGTTAGGTACTGTCTTTTTTATATGATTAAAATATAAATGTAAGCAACTATATACTTTTAAAAGAAATCATTTGCTCGTCTAAGCTCTTAATTTTTGTCAGTAACGGGTGGATTTTGTACAATTTGTCGTAATTATCCGCACCATTTTCATGTTGCTTAGAGTTGTCATTTAAATGAAAATTACTTTTAATTTTTTCACACCTTTTTCGTGGCATTGAATCGGCGACTGCAAGCAACCTAAAGTTTGAAGACCACGCCATTCGCCATACAGGTATTTCAACCACACCCACGTATAGCAAAATCCCTATAAAACGTTTAATTTCGCTAACGTGGCACTTGGGTTGCTATCCATTCTTTTGTAAATCGTAAATGTTAGTTTCAGTACAGATTTTCTTTAAAATCGCTTCGTCAAAATACATAGAAAAGTATGTTATTTGTTTCTGAGCCGTTCACGAAACTTTTCCACGAAATATTTATTTCATTTTCATTCAAATTATTTCTTCTCAATCTCAAAGTATCCAGATTAATATTTTCAAAAATCCCCTACTCACTTTCAGCTAAAATTGTTGGTTCATTCTGTTCGCGTTCACTCATCTTCAGCAATTCATTCTCCAATGTTTCGCCTTTAGCACTCTGCATGGCTTCCTCAATAAAATTTTCCAATGTCTCACGTGTATCGCTGCCGCTTCCATTTTCCTCATAATTTTCATCTTCGGAGTTATCCCAATCAAATTAGCAAATTTCTTCAATTTCAATTTTTATTAAGCTGTCGCATGAATTCATAGATAATGAAACCGGTTTTAAAATTTGTTTATCACTCAGGACCAATATTGCCTATAGGCAACGCTAACTTTGGAAAAGTCCTGAGGCACAACCCAACCGTTTTAATTTAAAAATTAATTTTTTAATTATTGACTGACCTTTTTCTGACTACGTAAAACACTAATTTTGTAAATTTTGTTAATTTGTTTTATAAAACTTAATAAAAAGCACTAGTACTTTTTTATTCAATTCTTCAAGAATGGTCCCGGAAGGGTTAAACATATTAATAGTAATCTTCGCTGGTTAATTTAGCCTGTTCTATAATTATGACATTGGGAGTACAGAGTATCAAAATAAGAGAAATTGTGTGTATTAGATTGTGTGTATTAGAAAAATCAACATTATTTTAAAATTATTTTAAAATAAGTTTATTTTCTGTATAATTCTGCTTCCCCCCCCCCCTCGACGCCCGTCTACCTGTGTGGAGGGGGGTAAAGTAAACACTGCAACACAAGATATTAACATTGAAACGTTTTTGACAAATATTATAATTATAGATTACGATAAACATCGTATGTTCCGATAAAAAATAGTCTAAAAATATACATTTTAAACATGCTATAAAAATGCTTTTAAATATTTTTAACTATGGGTAAAGAAATATTATACATACATATGTTTTGCTTAATCAAAAAAATTAAGTACAATATTTTCAAATAAGTATTTATTGTTTGTTATAATTTTTTTTTTATTTCCGATTAATTTGTTGTGTTAGATGAATAATGTTAAAAGAAAAAGAAATTTAAAAAATGAACTGAATTATATTTCTTATTGTAAATGTTGAATTAAACTTGCATATATTTGGATCTAATAAAGACTGCTTCTTCATTTGTTATTTAAACTAAATTAAAAACAAAAATGTAATTTCATAATAAAAGAAATTGTTCTTAATCGATGTATTATAAATTTATACTAATTGTATCTCACTAGTCTAAATTGTATAACTTTGTAATACAGAATGAATTATGTCTTGACGTAATATTTTATTTAAATATGCAGTAAAATAAAAGTTAAAAAAAATATTTCATTTGCGTTTCGTAAACTTTTAATTTGGATAATTTATTTCAGGATGTAGAGATATCATTAATAATCTTGGACGACAACTCGATCTCATCTTCTCTACTGATGCAGTTTATTGTAGTATACGAGGGCTGTTGGATGAGTACCCTGATTGGAAGATAAATGGTATTGAACCAAAATGAGTGTACCATCATTTATTATTAGCCCGCCTGTCAAAATTTGGTAACAAACCGACGCTTAGTTTTGTTTTGACATGCCGAAGGCACGGTCTTCGCCTTCTTTATAGCAAGTTCACCGGGTGTTCTCTGGTGTCTTCATGCAATTTACGAATCCCGCTGCGCAAGTCATTCACGTAGTCGTTCACCCCTTTGGGCTCCGTCGGTGGGGATCCGAATTTTGCTTCACTTGGCAACCGAATTGTTTGACCAAATAAGATCTCGGATGGTATGTGCCCTGTTGAGCTATGGACCGCGTTTCGGTAGACCATTAAGAAGAGGGGTATGTGTCGATCCCAATCCCGCTGGCAGTTGCTGACAGCCTTAGATAGATGCTCATTCAAGGTCCGATTAAATCGCTCGACCATTCCATCAGATTGAGGGTGTAGTGGCGTTGTCCTTGTCTTTCTTATTCCCAAATATTGGCATATTTCCTGGAAGACTTTTGATTCAAAGTTTCGTCCTTGATCAGAGTGCTGCTCCATTGGGACCCCAAATCTGCTCACCCAGTTGTTGACTATCTGTTCGGCTACGGTCTTAGCCTCTTGATTTGGGATGGCAAACACTTCCGGCCACTTACTGAAGTAATCCATGACCACGAGAGTATATCAGCTACCATTAAAGGTTTCGGGAAACGGCCCAGCGATGTCGATGTCTATTCGTTCGAAAGGTGCTTCGACATTGTATTGTTGCATTTGTCTAAACATCTTGTTTAGCGCTTAGCCAATAGAAACGTTCCCTTACCTTTTCCAACGTCTTGTTTATTCCCAAATGGCCTCCTGAGATTCCGTCATGTATTTCATGGAGTACTTGGCTAACTCTGGAACGCGGCACTATTAGCTGCATACGAGATATTGTCCCATCTGCACTTTCCCATTTTCTCTTCAGCAATCCATCTTGCACAAAAAGCGAGTCCCACTGTGCCCAGTATGCCTTCAGAGTTTGGCTCCGATCTGATATCTGCTGCCAGCTTGGTCTTTCCTCGTGTTCCTTTCAGGCCAATATTGGTTCGATGTCATTGTCTGCCTGTTGGAAGGAACGGATTTCGTCTATACTCCAACCCTCTATTGGCTCAGTCCTGATCATTTGGATAGTAGCCTGTTCTTTCGCTTCTTTACGGTTGCAGTGTTCGCATTTTACACCGCACGGTCGACGAAAGAGGGCATCAGCATTTGAGTGGAGTGTTCCCTTGCGGTGTTGCACTTCAAAGTCGTAGCCCTGCAACTGCTCGATCCATCTTGCAACTTGGCCTTCAGGGTTCTTAAATTGGAGTAGCCATTTCAGAGCTGCGTGGTCTGTCCGGAGAATGAACTTTTGTCCATAGAGGTACTTATGGAAATGCTTCGTAGACAGAATTAAAGCCACAAGCTCGCGCCGGGTTACACAGTAGTTCCGTTCATGTCTGGAGAGTACTTTGCTGTAATATGCGACCACTTTCTCTTGACCGTCATGAACTTGGGAGATCACAGCTCCGACCCCAACATTGCTAGCATCTGCGTCCACGATGAACATTTTTCCGGGCGTGGGGTAACCCAAGATGGGGGCATTGCACAGCTGTCGCTTCAGTTCTTGAAATGCTTTTTCGCATTCTCCAGGCCACCTGAACTGTCGGCCTTTTTCCGTAAGTTGATGTAGGCTCTTTGCAATGCCAGCAAAATCTTTTACGAACCTTCTGTAATACGTGCCGAGTCCCAAGAAGCTTCTCAGTTGGTGTTTATCTTTTGGAGAAGGCCAACTTTTCACGGCTTCGATTTTGTCAGGATCTGTTCTTACTCCTTCCGCTGATATAATGTGACCCAGATATTTTACTTCCGGAAGGAACAAGGCACACTTTTCTGGGTTGAGCTTTAAATGAGCACTGCGCAGCCTCTCAAACACTTCTTTTAGATTTTCGTGGTGCTTCTCGAACGTCTTACCTATGACGATAACGTCGTCCAAACATACTAGGCATGTTTTCCAGGTGAGTCCTTGCAATGTTCGTTCCATTAGTCGCTCGAAGGTGGCCGGAGCGTTGCACAGTCCAAACGGCATCACTGCAAACTGCCAAAGACCGCTTCCTGTAGTGAAGGCAGTTTTCTCACGATCCGTACGATTTATCTCTACCTGCCAGTAACCGCTCTTCAAGTCAAGTGTTGAAAACCATTTTCGCTCCAGAAAGCATATCCAAAGTGTCATCGATTCTCAGAAGTGGGTAGCTGTCCTTTTTAGTGACATCATTGAGACGTCGGTAGTCTACACAAAATCTCGTGCTTCTTCACTACCACTGGAGATGCCCACGGACTTTGCGATTCTTCAATCACTCCCTCAGCTTTCATCTTCGGCATCATTTCGGCATCATTTCGGCAACTTCTGTTTGCTTTGCCAATGGAAGACGATTTGCAGGTTGACGGATTGGTCGAGCGTCTCCGGTGTCAATGTGGTGTTGAACAATATGCGTACGTCCATATTCTCCGTCTTGTGTAGCAAATATATCAAAGTACTCACCGATTAGTTTTTCTGCCAGGATTCGCTGATCTTCGTCCAGATTACAGAGGCTGAGAATTTTGTTCTTGATTTTTATGCTCCGAACTGTTGTGACCGGTGTTGCACCCTTTTTTTCCGTTGTGGTCGATATAGCCTCAACAGGTACGCTTTTTTCCACTATCTCCCCCTTTTTCATCTTTACACTGAATGTCTTTAGTCGGCTCCTAACCTACGTCCAAGAGCAACCACAAATGAGGCCCTACCATCAACGCTTACCCAACCAATACAATCATCTTCACCCTCATTAAAACAACTGAAAAGACTCTCACATCCTAGAAGAGCATCTTATCAAACATGCTGAAGTAATGCGGCTTGGCTTTGCTGAACAAATCTCCAAGTTAGAAAATAATTTACTTCGCAAAATTCAAGAAATCAAAAAATTTTGGAGTCAGAAATTCAACGACCTGAAATCGAATATCTCTGGAATAATCGAGCGCATCGATACAGTCGAACTAAACACCAACACAGGTCTACAGTTGCACGATCCGAATCAAATCTCTCCAGAAAAGTTGCAATACATCAACTGTAAGTCGGCTCTTTTAGCAAATTTCTTTCGCCCGAATATTCGAGATTTGAGATATTTGACTGCAACACCAAATGTATGGTTTCATGTGTGTACAACAAAAATAGGAGATGCTTTCCCTTACCATTTTTTGCTGATATTTCCAATTACTCTACGCTATATCAGGACATAATAATTTGTGGTGATTTTAATACAAATTTACTAATAAGCGATTTACTAACGTTTCAATTCAAGGATCTATTATATCGGGTTTTCCAATAAGGACTTGACAACTTTTTTTTTAAATAAAACCTTCTGAGATATTTCAAAAACTTCATTATCGGCTTGAAGTACAATCAAAACATTTATGAATGGAACTCGACTTCGGTCATATGGCCCGTTTGCGCGGGCACGTTTGCAGCGGTCGATTCGTTGGACCCAATTTTCAACGACTCGGCTACACATTTCGGCCGAAACGGCCACTATTTTGCGTTCAATGTTGGCTCTGAGCTATTCCAACGTCGTCGGCGTGTTGGCATAAACCAATGACTTAACGTAGCCCCACAGAAAATAGTCAAGCGGCGTTAGATCGCACGAACGAGGCGGCCAATCGACTGACCTATGTCTTGAGATAACACGCTCACCATACTTACTCTTCAATAAATCGATTGTAGCGCGTGCTGTGTGGCTTGTGGCATCATCCTGTTGAAACCATATGTCTTTCAAGTCCATATCTTCCAACTCGGGCCAAAAATAATCGGGGATCATGGAGCGATAACGCTGACCATTCACAGTAACGTGACGATCGTTATCGTCGACGAAAAAATATGGCCCAATAACGCCGCCGGCATGCCAACCTCACCAAACAGTTATTTTTTGTGGATGAAGTGGTGATTCATGAAGCACATGTGGATTTTCACCCGACCAATAACGCATATTTTGCTGATTGACGAACCCATTGAGCCAAAAATGAGCTTCGTCACTGAAAATGATTTTGCGATGAAATTCATCATCTTGGCGCATCTTCTCCAGAACCCAATCGGAGAACGTACGTCGCTTCAAATGGTCCATCGGCTTCAATTCTTGAGTCAGCTTGATCTTGTATGGGTGTAAACCAAGATCCTTACGCAAAATACGCCATAATGTGGTCTGAGCGATGCCCAATTCTTGAGAACGCCGTGGAATTGACTAATTTGGATCGTTTGCTACGGACGCCTGAACGGCAGCGATATTTTCGACACTTCGACCAACCCGTTGTCTCACTGACACGGCAACATCACACAACGAATATGTAGATTCAAATTTTTGCACTAAACTTATTTGCACTTGCCTGTCTACTAGGGCGAGAATTACGACCGAAAATTGGAGTTAACGCTCTTAAAGTTGCAGTCACCGACTCCGAATTTCGGTAGAAAATTTTTATAATTTACAGACGTTGCTCGTTAGTGTACTTTACCATGATGAAAATGTTGAGTTTACTGAATAAATTGACAGTGACAGTTTGATGATTAGTGAAAGAGTGCGTTCACAAATTAAATTCAAAGTTGTCAAGTCCCTATTGGAAAAGCCTTTATATAGTACATCCAATAGAAATTGAGATAATATACACCACTTATCCGACATGTTTGCCGACAATCGAGTACCAAGCCTTCTAGATTTAGCTATTGTCTCTTATCCGTGTCTATTTCTTTTATTTGATCAATTGTCTTTCGATGACTCTAATCATGATCTACTCTTCTGTACATATGATGGATGGAGGATACTTTTACCTTTAAACATTTTAGTTCCATTGATTTCAACACCCTCCAAATGGCGACTTGCTCAGCCTCCTGGGAGCTATGCCGTTTTTCTTCGGATCTAAATGAAAAAGTTAAAACATTTCAGTTCATTTTAACTCAGCTTTTTGACCAATTTGGCACACATTAAATAGAGTATGCCCATGGTATATATCTGAAGTGCTTAATTCAATTAAAAATAGGAACAAATTATAAAGCAAATGGAAGCGTAAACCATCCATTGCTAACTGGTCGAAATATAAAGCGGCGCGTAATTTTTTAACGGCTACAGTGCGGGCTGCAAAGAAAACCTTCTATTTATCTAAATTAAGTACGGAAACGATGTTCAGTGTACGCTCGACCCCGATGAGCTGAACAACTTTTCTGGGAGATTCTACAACTCATGATTTCCATCATAATTTTGTCTGAAGAAGTAGACCTCGCACCGAAACTGGATGACTTTGAGTTAGCAAGCGAAAATGAAATATTTGAGTGCATGACATCAATTAAATCTAACTCAGAACTCGTTTCATAAATTTAGTCTTGCCATGAATTACAATATTTCTCACCTCACTCATATAATTAATTGGTGTATAATAACTTTCCCCAAATGTGGAAACCTGCAATGGTTTTACCAATCGAAAAAAAACTGTAACCTACATCACCTGCTGATGTTAGACCCATTAGCATTCTTCCATGTCTAAAGTTGCTAAATGATAAACAATCGGGTTTCAGAGCAAATCACAGCTGCTGTACTGCTATGGTCAACTTACTTGAGGAGATCAGACAGGATTTCGACAAGGGATATATTTCGTTTCTGTGTGTATTAGATTTTATCCAAAGCATTCGATAAGGTAAACCATTCTATCCTGTGTTGGAACCTTAAAACTCAGTTCGGGTTTAGCGAAAGGTCGGTAAGGCTAATCAGGAGTTTTGTCTTCCTTAGATTTAAAGGGTATTCTCTGATGAACTCAATTTTGGATCCGTTGCTACTCTGCATGTTTATAAACGACCTCCACTGCAGACTAGATGAATTAGTCCTTCTTATGAATAAAGATGTCAAACTCATTCAAACTTGGTCTGAAGCTAATGGATTACTACTCAATCCGACTAAGTCTCAAGTAATTTCAATATCCAAGACCAAATCAAATTTAAACCTATTGACTTGCATCTACCTTAATAATAAAAAAATTCAAGCTGTAGATTCTGTCACTAGCTTTGGCTACGTAATAAATTGTGGTTTATCTGAATATAACCATACCAATAGTGTCATCAGCCATATATACGGATGCCTTCGTAAATTGTGGATCAGTGCTTCTTTTACTCCACTGCAAATACTTCAAAAGCTGGTAAAAGTGCTAATCTTTCCTTTAATAACATACTCTCTGAGCTTGTTTACAGTAGCCTTGATTTCCTATGTCTTAGTAAATTGCAAGTGGCCCTCAACAATGCGATGCGTTATATTCACGGCATTCGTAGATATGACCATATATCTTGTTATGTGAGAGCTTTATTAGACTGTAATCTCAAAGAATACATCTGCGCAAGAAATTGTATTTTGCTACACAATATTTATAGTCAGCGTGGATCCTACTTGTACAAAAGATTATGTTTTACTTGGTCCCAAAGAGTTCTTAATTTAATCCCTCCTCGTAGCAATTACCTTAACATTCCTTACCTTTTTGTTCATGCGGTAAGTTTATGGGACCTTATTACCCAGTCCAAGTTAAATCTATTAGAAATCCGTCAAAATTTAAAAGCGCCAGGCATGGGAGTAATGCATTAACATTGAGTTTTCATTGGCTAATAATGATATAAATCAATGTTAATGAAAAAAAATTTCTTTAACATTGAAAATCTTAATACTAATGAAAAAAAAATTTCATTGGCATTGACTTTTAGTGCCAATGAAAGAGTAGTATTTTCATTGAGTGGTAAGGCATTTTTTTATTTATTTTTTGTTTTTTTTAACTCATTGCTTTCATTACCACAAGTTTCTCAAAATGGTCGTCGCTTAAATTTTGACGACGGTGATGGTTAACCATTCCAGCGAATGAAAAAATTCTCTCAACTGGAGCTGAAGACGGTAATGGGTGGTTAAATTTATAAAACATATGTTTTATAAGCGGGTAATCATTGAGTGAATTCATTGCGTTGTTACCATTATCTAGAAAACTCCTTAACTCTTTAATTATAACCGCATTCTCCATGTTCCTGTCAGTCTGTAGTTGAACCGACTCTGAAATTAAAGTATTTTTTTTTTTTTTGAAATGAAATTAAAGTGTACCCTCGTCATCGCTGTCATCTAAAGAAAAAAAAGTATGTGCTGGAAATACTGGACCCCTTCTTATATGATTCAAGCCGATTCCTGAAGTAATGAGATAGCGCAATTTGGCGCAGTTTCCAAAGTTGGAGTAATTTATTTTGACAATTTATAATTTTGACTAATGGGCACGTTATAGCAGCAATTACGATATCGTAAGATGAAGATTGTAGTTCAAAAAACGTCCGGCATCTATCAGCTAAAGCATCTTGCATGTCTATAGAAACTTCTTTTAAATTGTTGGCTTCAGCGTCAATAAGGTTTGTGCAAGGTAAGCGAAATAAATGTCTTCTTCTTTTTGTA
Source organism: Volucella bombylans (assembly GCA_949129095.1). Lineage (NCBI taxonomy): Eukaryota > Metazoa > Arthropoda > Insecta > Diptera > Syrphidae > Volucella > Volucella bombylans. Next base: position 170,738,756 of record OX422141.1, read on the forward strand.
AGAAATCTAAACCTTCGGCAATTGGTTTCTCATAAATTGGCAATATTCTTCTAAGTACTCTGTTTCCGATGGTACAAAACTTTCTACTGGGAAACAGGGACCGTCTCCTGTATGTTCTTGAGGGAGAGTTTGCTGAGATGGTAGTCGAAGAGAGGCAGAATATCGTTAACTTCGCGAAGCATCCTAGACATTGGCTCCAGGTGTCCGTAATTCGTTCTGTGAAGATTGAGCGGGAAAAGTGGCACTGACCTAAGATTGCGTGGATTGGTGTTAAAAGAAATAATTTGAAGTAAGGAAGGACAATCGATATTACCTACTAAAATTTGATGAATAAAGAATATAGAATATAGAAAGGGGTTGTAAATTTATAAGTTTCAGCCGGTCAGTGTAAGGTGGTAAGTTTTGGTTATCATCCCAGGGAAGACCACGTAAAGCAAACCGTAAAAACCTGCGTTGAACATCTTCTATCCGGATGATGTGAGTTCTGTAGTAGGGTGACCAAACTTGGCTGGCATATTCAAGAAGAGGCCTAACAAAGGTTATGTAAAGTGATTTGGTAACATAAGGGTTGGAAAACTCCTTAGACCAGCGCTTGATTAAGCCAAGGACAGAGTTGGCTTTTTTTTTATTATACTATCAATGTGAGAACGGAAATTGAGTTCCTTATCGCAGATAACACCTAAATCACGCAACTCATTCACTAAGGGAACAGGCAGATTAAAGATTAGATAGCAACGAGGTGAAGTAGGGAGGCGTTTACGGGTATAAGTTATATTGACGTTAAGCTCAAGAAAATTCTTCTGACACCAAGTACAAAACCTGTCTAGATCTTGCAGCAGAAGTAGGCTGTCTTAGGAAGATGATATATATCTAAATATTTTCATATCATCTGCGTAAACAGATATGTATGAATTTTTAATGATACAAGCAACATCATTAATGGTCAGAATAAATAATAAGGGACCAAGGTGGCTGCCTTGGGGGACACCAGAGGAGGCTTTAATTGGGTCAGAAACCATGGACCTAAATAGAACATAGTAAAGTCGTTCATTTAAATAGGATTGAACCCAAGTTATAAAGTTTATCTGGAAACCAAGAGCCTTTAATTTTAGAGGGATTATGTCATGAGCAATTCTATCAAAGGCTTTGCTGAAATCGGTGGCAATCACATCAACTTCATTTCCAGATTCCAGTGCACATAAAGTGCTTGATACGAATTCCGTTAAGTTGGTGGTCGTAGATCTGCCTTTGAAAAATCCGTGCTGGTTTGGGGAAACAATCGATTTACAATGGAAAAGCATTATGTCATAGATAATGCTCTCAAAAAGCTTAGGTATGCAGGACAACTTAGCAATTGGTCGATAGTTGGAAATATCGTCTTTTCTACCTTTTTTATGTAGGGGAATAATAAACGACCTTTTCCAGGTTGATGGAAATAATCCCTGGGTGATAGAAAGCTGAAAGAGAGCTGTAAGAGGTTGGGCTAGATGCATTTGACATTCCTTTAAAAATATAGGGGGAAGGTCATCAGGGCCAGCAGAATAATCATCTTTGAGTTTTATTATTTTATCTCTAACTTGCTCTAAAGTTATAGACACCGATTCCAAAGTTGTTTGTGGGCAGCTGTTTAAGTAGGAAAAGTAAGAATGGTCTGGCTCTTGGGAATGGATGGCGAACGCCTGGCCAAAAAAGATTGCGAAGAGATTTGCAATAATTTGGGGATCGCCCGAGGACCTATCAAGAAAATTTAGGGATGATGGATAGTTATCCGATTTGCTTTTAGTTTTGATGAACTGAAAGAATCTTTTGGGGTCGGAAATGAGTGTGTGGTCCATTCGGTTTAAATAGTAGTTATAGAGAGTTTGGCAAAGTACAGAGAAATTAATTTGGGCAGACTGGTAGTAGAAGAAATCGGTGTCGGAACGCGATTTTAAGTAAGAATACCAGAGCTTATTTCTCTTGTTACGAAGAGATCGCAGCTCTTTATTATACCAGGGTGGTGACGATGAGGGATTCCTTTTGGGTAAAAAAGGCACAGATTGGGAGAGACATTTTAAAATTTCGGTATAAAAGGATGCAAGAGCATCGTTAACCGTAAGGTTAGGGTTATTGTAGAGAAAGTTAAAATTGACCATACTGAGGAGGTTGTTCAGTTTGGCGTAGTTAGCCCTATGAAAATTAAAACTGTAAGAATATTCATAGGAAATGGGATTAAGACCATTGTCATATGTCAGCGTAAGAGAAAGGGGAGCGTGGTAAATATCCAACTTAGAAAGCAGATGTTTACTTTCTAAAACGACGCAGTTATCTGTATCAGTGGCGAAGACTAGGTCAAGTTGTCTGCCGATGCTATTGGTGACACCACTTAATTGATATAGACCAGAGTCAGTTAGGCAGTCGATGAAAAGATTCTCTTTATCAGAGGTAGGATTTGTTGCAGTATAGTAGCACTGATCAGTCTGAGTCCATAGAAGCTTAGGTAGATTAAAATCACCTAAAAAAATAACAACGTCATTGGGATCAGCAGCATTAAAAATGCAGTCGATTGCATCAACAGCTAGCTGGTAACCTTGAATTGGTTGAGAGGGGCGAATATAGCAGCAACAAATATAGAGGTTGCGTTTGCAAATAGGAATTCTAGCGCAAACGAATTCGAAGAATGCAGTGGACGATTTTTTAAAGGGTCTAGACTCGAGACGAGAGTGTATAGCTAGAAGTACACCACGGCCATATAAATTCTCCTCTTTATCTAGACCATCGTCACGGTGTAAATCGAAGTCTTGGGAAAATAATTCATTATTATAGCAATATTAATCAACAAATAAATAGAGGACAGCACAAACGATGTATTTGGGTCGCAGTGCTCCCTTGGCCACATATACGAAAAAATGAAAAAATGTCTTCGTGGAAAAAGATTTTCGGATGATGAAGAACTCAAGTCGGCAATAAATGGGTATTTTGCAGAGAAAGAGGAAATTTATTTTTTTGAGGGTTTAAAAAGGCTTATCTCAAGATGTAACAAATGCATTGATGTTAGGGGAGATTATATTGAAAAATAAAAACAATTTAAATTGAATTCGCATTTTCCTTCATATCGATACCGAGAATATATTGAACGCCCCTCGTATATGGTATATCATCCCAATGCCTTAAAAAAAGAAATATATAAAAAAAAAAAAATTTGTGTACTTTATTTTTTTCATACTCTTCATTAGCATTGCAAAATGGTAATGAAGATTGACTTCATTGGAATTTTTCAATGGTAATGAAAGAGGAAATTAAACTTTTTTTCATTGGCATTACTTTCACTTAATGCTAATGCTGTTTCTAATTTCATTAGTGTAGTAAGGCATTACTCCAAATATAAGCCCACTTCCTACTTCTTAATTCCTTGCATCCTGAAAGCCACTCTCCCCTCAATATCCTTACTTATTTACCTTTTACCCCTCCATCCCTCACCTTTTTCTAGGTTAAGCACTATTTGTAAATTAGTTATTAAGTTGTCAAATAATGCTATTACAATGGTTTAAAAAGCTAAGTACTAAAAAATATTGTGTATCTTAATGTATAAACCTTTCAATGAATTTAATAAATAATAAAAAAAAAATTAAAAAGTTGCAAGCACTAAAATGTTAAGGAAATTTATTGTTTATCTGCCTTCATTTTGCAATACCTAGGTCATACAACTGGTCTTCCAAATAAGCATTCTTCTGTTTCGGATTACTGATTTCTTGATAAAATTGTTGCTTTACGCATTTCTCTTGCCTATTTAACCTTCATCGGTACCTTGTGTAAATTTTACACACTTTTGAAATTCAAATTGATATTTTTCAATACCATTTGATTTAATTGGACAATAACTTCGGCTCAAGGCAAAAATCATATAAGAAATTTATGTTTTAGTAAAATTTTTTTGAACAGATGCCGCTAAAAGGCTGTACAAATAATTTCCTTAATTGGTACCTTTGTGTAAAATTTACACAACAGTACTTTTTTATTGCGGTTTTTTTTATAATTGTCGTTAGCCGTCATTATTGTTAATTGGTTGGATGTCTAGAGTTTTCAACTTCCCGGTAAGTAAAGCAGTAAAAAGTATCGGTATAAGTCATAAAACCTAATAAAAGTGATATGTATAATAAAACGAACGCTAAAACGAGGAAATTCCTGATTGAATTTTAAAAACCCTTTTTTGCGAAAAAAAAAACAGGAAGCAGTGGTAATTAGCCTCCCATTGGCGTCCTATTACAAGTCTTTGTAGTAAAGACAATATAAATTGCTTTTGAAATAAAGAAGAGTTATTTTAGAAAAAAAACGCCGAGTGATTCAAATCGAAAGTCAGATTATTTATAATAAAGTTTTAGTACAAATTCAAAAAATATTGAAAAAAATGGAATTTTCTTATTTTGATCAGTACGGAAGTGATAGTGCGCCATATGCATCAGATGATGACAATGACTATATTCCAAGTGAGAGTGAAGATAATTATGAAAGTGATAGTTCTGATATTGAGTATATCGAACCTGAAATTAGAGAAGCCGCCGTTGAAGAGCCAAATATATTGCTACTTTCTAAAGATAAACGCATTCAGTATTCTAAGGATGCAATGCCGCTTTCTCGTTCAAATAGATCTTCAAGCATATCATTTTCTAGGAGACAAGGTAGGGCTTGGTTTTGGTTAACCACTTTGAAATTGACAACTTTTCACAACTCACCAACTTGCTGCTAAATTGAAAAAACGTCAAATGACTTTAGTGGGTACCATTCGAAAGAACCGGAAGGTGGTATCTCCTAGTAGTGGTATCTACTAGTTGATATGAAGAAAAAACCTTTGCATCATACAGAGTATGTTTTTGACCATAATCTTCGTGCTTGTATGTTATCTTATGTTCCCAAAAAACGCCGATTTTTCACGCTTCTATCAACTTCTGTCATTCTTCTGTCGACATCGACGATAATGACCCTAAAAAAAACCGTAAATAATTAAGTTTTACAACCGAACAAAAGGTGGAGTCGACGTTCTGGACAAGTTGGTTGGGACATATCGATGCAAGAGAAAGGTCAATAGATGGCCTGTTGCTCTTTTCTGCAACACGATAGATATATCAGCTTGCAACGCGTTAATTATATGCTTGAAATTAAATCCAGAGTGGGAAATTACTAAAAAAAACATTAGAAGAAGATTGTTTTTGATTGAACTTGGCCAACAGCTGTGTTTTCCACATATAAAACAACGGAAGTCGATGCACTATTTTAAAGTTTGTGAAAAATGTGATCTTTGATTCACCTTCTTCAAACATATCTAACATTTTAATGTAAATATTTTTATTTTATAGTACGAGTATTTTAGTTTGAAATTGCATTTTATAATAAACCAATAAACGAAATACGAGTATTGTTGAAATAAACAAAAAGTACTTCTGTTTGGTTTTTATGCATAAAAAAAAAATATTCAAGGAGTGTGTAAATTTTACACACAAAGAACTCATACGTTGCTCTAAATGAGGTACCGTTGACGGTTAAATAAACTGAAAAGTCAAAAGTTAAAAAAGAGCATTCGAAGCTCGCTCTCATCGTCACGATTCGCTCATTCGAAATGGATATTTTGACCATTTAAACATTATTTTTTCATACCTATAAAGTATCATTTTTGAATAGTTATGGAACCATTTAAGACAATAAAAGAAAATGATAGAAAAAATAATTTGCAAGTTAGTAAAACTGCTTAAACCAATTCTGACACGTATGTTCTATTAAGCAGTCAACACCGTAAACTTCACACATTTCTTTGGGAACCTCAGCATCCCTCTTGCTTTTACGGCAATAAAAAAACAAAATACGAAACACTACATAGTAAGACCAATTTCAAATCTCTCTATGATAAATCTAGTCTTTCTATAGATAATGCTCTCGCTTTTATTTTTTAAATGAAGTGTTTAAATGCTTTCACAATCCGTTCCATTTGTCGCAAACTGTCGCCTCGTCATCTCTACTCCTCAGCAACAAAGAACTGTGCTTAATCTGTAATAAGATCACCTTCCGATGTATTTTTTTTTTTTTTTGTAACTATCATCTCGTGTGAATCACCAGCTTTAAATAATTTCAAAAGTTTGAATGACAGTGTAATTTCTGATCCCAAATGGATTTTCTTCTTCCATAAAAAGTTCCATTAGATCCTGTGATGATTTTTTAACTTTCCGTGAGATCACTCCGAGGGCAGTGATCAGCTTACCTTAACTGCTCTCTACAAACATCATTGATTACGGTGTATACGAGAATACATCCCGATTCACGTGAATAAAGGCAACGCTGTCATAACTAAGACGATTTTCATGATTTTTCTCAAAAAAAAAAAAAAAAAAAACAAGAGCCCAAGAAAATAGATCTGGAATTTTACAAGACCAAACAATTACAAAATCGTTTGATAAGGTAAAGGGGCTATAACCACGTTTTTCTAGCACGAGTCGAAAATGCAAGCAATAAAGTCAGTTCACATGAATAAAGGCAAAGATAATAAATAAGGAAAAGGTACACTTTGCGCTTTTATTTATCCAATGTGTTTGATAATTATTAAAGAAGGAAGTTAGTAATGTGTACGGCCACCTTTTTTAAATATCTCACAGATGCGGTCTAGACGTGAGTCGTACGCTCCATAATAGCCATTAGCTCCATTACTCCACCCTCTCGGCCGTGATGGCGAGTTAAAACCCGTTGTTCTTTCCATAAATCATGTAAGTAGAAATTATACCCATATGTTCCATCTAGATTGAACTTCTTTTTATCCGTGAAATCAACCATCCTCCAGTCATTCTTGATTTTACTCTGTCATATAGTCTACTATCTTTTCCAAATTGCAGCCGATGCTTCTTTTGCAAAGTATTTAGAGGCGGTTTTTCACTAACTTTAACAGCTTCAGGTTCTCTGGCATTTATTCCGTATTCCGGTTTCGAATTTAATTTTTTATGTTGAATGAATTAGAAGCGCAATTAATGATTTTGTGCCTTTCAGCTGCTGAAATCACGGTAGAAGTTCTTCCTTTTAGTTTTTTTTTTCATAAGAATCCGGATCCTTTAAGTAATTGTCAACGGAATTTGGGCTTCGACAAAGTTGTGAAGTTAATGGCATTTATGAAAATTTGTTAGAAAAATCCATGTTCGATTATTTTAAAGTGGAATGAGTAAAGGAAACAGTAACTATATCCCAGAAAGCAAAAATAGATGGATGTATACCACTTGGAAGGTTACTGCAACCCGCGGTTTCATGAATGCCATTAACCACACAACTGCCTTTATTCAACTGAACCAATTTTGTTGATTGTATTTCCGACTCTGTTTACGAACTTTGATAAAGTGCCGTTACGTTGTACAATGAAGTGATCTTTGTTAATATGTATATAAATCCCTTGATCAATTCTGAAACTGTTATTTTCATTCGTTCTTGATAATTATATATGTATCGAATTTACAGGAGAAAATGCTTTGTCTTGTTCAATAAAAGTTGCGCCCTTATTCGTATAATATATATTTTTTCGGAAGAGAGCACTTAGACAAAGAACTCGTCTATTGTACATTACTCCAACATTAGGTGATTGAACAACTTAAAGACGAATATTTTGCTGTTCCTAATGGTCTATATGCCACCATTTTAAAATAATATTGTACATATATGAATAACTTGTCACAATCTTTGACAGCTCTTTTTCAGCGCTCCATTTCATAGGGTATTTTTCCTAATTCCTGGAAAAACGCATCCAGAATAAAAGACGGTTAAAAATCCCAAATTATATTTCAAAGGTCTTCCACATGGAAGTCCATCGTTTTGAAAAACCAACATTTTTAAGGACAATGTAGGTCAAAAACCACAAACCTAACGGAATACTAATCAAGTGCTCTGTGCGCTTTAGAAGATGACAATGGAATTAATGTAATAACCATTGATTCCAACAAACCTTTGAACAAACTTTTACATAAATTTATTATTTATTTACATAATTTTATTATGTGAGTTAATTAATTAATAGTGATTTGGTCGGATACCGGATACCGGCTATCCGGCCTAGCTGCAGTCCGAATATTCGGCGGCCGGATATCTGCCCAAATTAAAAGTATAATAGTTTGGTTGCCTGATACTCAAATCAGACCGGTACAAATAAAACCAACTTACAGTCTCCGGCTATCCACCGAACAGTGAACATCGTTTTCTTCATCGGTCTGAGCTTTGTACTTTAGTACTCGTATATTTTCTTAAGAATTTAATTAAGTCAAGTTTTTTTTCTATCGTTTGCTATAAAACCTACTGCACTTTCGAGTGTTATAGTTATTTCGTGAGTTCAGTTTTTACCTCGCTTGAACACATGGCTCCGGGGCCAAGAAAAAAACCCCGCCCCTACCTCAAGCCAAAAAACACAAACCCTCATCTTTTTCTGATGAATTTCCTACTCTACCTACGACTTCTTTCCACAAAAATCCCCGTTTTGTGCTTATCTCTCCTAAATCTCCTGAGAATCCACTGAAATCAATTAGCGTCTTTCTGCTTAAAAAAGCCATTGATGGGATAAGCACTGAGTATGACCATATATCCCAACTTAGGGACGGGAACCTTTTGATTTTAGCCAGAAGCCAAAGAGTCGCTGACAAATTTCTTTCAACTAAAACTCTTCTCAACACATACCCAGTCACTGTGTCTTTGCACCAACAACTTAATTCCTGTAAGGGAATAATTTACGCCCCCTGTTTAAGCAATGTGAAGGAGTCTGAAATCATTTCGGAAATGAAAGAACAAAAAGTGATCGGTGTTTTTAAATTCACAAAAAAATATGATGGGATCGATCGCCCAACGGGTTTAATTCTCCTTACTTTCGACCTTTTTCAACCTCCTAGTACAGTTGAAATTGGCTGGTATACCACAAAGGTAAGAGAATACATACCCAACCCCATGCGCTGCCGTAATTGCCAGCTTCTGGGGCACACCACCAAGAGATGTGCTGCTAATCCAGCTTGTGAGAGCTGTTTTCTGCCACCACATTCCCCTTCTAAATGTACTCGTCTCATGTGCGCAAACTGCTTTGGCCCTCACCCTTCTTCAGACAAAAGCTGCCCAAGCTTTGTTCAAGCAAAAAAAACGCTGGCTATTAAAACCAAACATAAATGCACCATGGGAGAAGCAAAGAGAATGTACCGTGAACAAAATCCAACAAATATAAAACACTCTGTAAGCACTTCCGCAGACGTCACCAGGCATTCAGCTAACTCACAAGTAAAAAATACCGTCTCTAACAATTCAATACAAATCCCCAACTCTAATCCATCACAAGAAGAATTAAAAGTTGCTGAAACTGCAAAAAAATGTCCCTCGCTCACAATCAACCATCTCCTTCCTCTGTAATCTCTTCACAAATTGAAAAATCGCTTATTAGCATGCCTAAACCAACTAAACCATGCCAGGTATTACTTACAGACATATATCGAGTAAAAGAAAAATACCAAATTACACTCCCCTCTTCTCAATGTAAACTCACATTAGAAAATTCCCCTAGAAATTCAACAATAGATCTAACCTCATCTAATACACAAACCAACCGAGCTTGCATTAGGCAACAAACCTCACCAACAGCGTCCCAAAAGTTTACTTCAATCATCAACAACAACTCTTTAAAATCACCTATTCCAACAATTACCAACAAATTACTAAAAACCAACACTTACTATCAAACTGCTTCTGACCATGATGATTCCGAAAGCTAACTCTTCTTTAAATATTCCAACTGCACATCCTCTGTTGACCAATACCCTATTATCGTCCAATACTGAACGTCCGTATACTCGACCCGATCAACTTCCCCTTTGCAAACATCACACTAACAAACTCCCTAAATTCGATCACTTTAAAATTCTGCAATGGAACATTAATGGTTTTATAAACAACTATAATGAACTGAGTATACTTATAAAGAATCATTCCCCAGCTGTTATATGTATTCAAGAAACTCACTGCCCTTTTCAATCTATCCCAATCACACATAGATCCTACATACCTTATTTTACCAATTTCCCACACATCAAGACCTCCAAGCAAGGCATTGGTTTATTAATAAATAATAATGTGCCTCATAAAGAATTGCACATCCATTCTAACATTTTGACCCTCGCTTTCGAAATTCTTGTAGCCCCCAAATTCACCATTGTTACGCTATATATACTTACCGATCAACAATTCACCAAATCTGACATAATAAATATACTAAACCAAGTGCAAACCCCAGTGGTAATAGCCGGGGACGTTAACGCGTGGAGTGTTTTATGGGGATCCAACACTACCAACTCGAGAGGCGCAGTGTGGGAAGACTTAATTTTAGAATCTAATCTCATGGTACTTAATGATGGGTCACCGACACATCTTTCCACTCACGGCACATTAACTAATATAGACATAACACTGTGTTCCCCGGAGCTATTCCCAAAAATATCTTGGCTTGTTCTGGACGACCTTTGGAATAGTGATCATTTCCCTATTATCACCTCAGTAATTCAGTAAATTTAAAATTTAAAATCGACCAAGCTAACTGGCCTTGTTTTACCAAGCTCATCTTAGACTATTTATCGGCACACCCTTCTTCACCAAATATCAACAAAGAGACGGCTGTTTTTGTAAAAGCGATTCGAACGGCAGCAAATATCGCGATCCCTCAAAGCAACCCTTGTTCTCATAAAAAACGCTGTGTCCCCTGGTGGAACGGTAAATTAAATATCTTTAAGAAAAGAAAAAATGGCAGCTTGGCATTATTTTAAAAGATCTCCCAATCAAAATAACCTCATGTTATATAAAAAAGCCAATGCCAAATTTCGTAGAGAGGTTAAAAACAGTAAACTCCAAATCTATCAACAACTTACTTCTACCCTTTCTACCCACTCCACACCAAAATATATCTGGCATAGAATACGCTGTCTTACAGGTTACTTTGCTCCTATATCCATTACTTCTCTCGAAACTCCCCAAAGTACGGTTATTTCTTCGGCAGATATCTGTAATCATTTTGCTTCTACCTGGTCTAACCAGTCAAGGGATGAACATTTTTCAATAGTTTTAATAGAAAAAAAACAGCTTCATTAAATTTGTCAGTAAATCCCAATAACGTATCTCCAAAAGCTAAACTTATCGAAGTTCCGATCTCTACATTAGAACTTGAATCCTGTCTATCCAAGCTTAAAGGGAAAACTCCTTCTAGAGATAGAGTCTCATACCCTATGCTAAGGAATCTTTGTTGTTCTTCCAAATCCAGACTCGTAAAAGTTTACAATAATATTCTCAACAGCGGGACTATTCCTCAACATTGGAAAGTTGCTACTGTCCTTCCACCCGCAAAACCAAATAAAAACTTAAATTCCTCAAATAGCTTCCGCCCGATATCTCTTATACCTTGTATTTCCAAAGTCCTCGAAAAAATTGTGGCTAATCGTCTTCTTTGGTTCATCGAGGCAAACAAACTTATTAGCCCAAATCAAGTTGGTTTTCAACGCAACAAAGGCTGCACAGACGCTCTCTTACACATGGATTTCTATATATCAAATGCTTTATCTTCCCGCACCCATGTTACTATACTCTCGTTGGACTTTAAAAAAGCCTTTGACAAAATCGGGATACACTTAATCCTCGAAAAATTAATTTCTTGGAAAGTTGGTCCTAAAATGTTTAACTTTATCAAATCTTTCTTAAGTAACAGAAAAATGTGTGTCAAAGCTAACAATAATTTTTCCTCCACGGTTCCTTTATTAAATGGAATTCCCCAGGGCTCTCCTTTGTCGGTAGTCCTTTTTATTATAGCTTATGATGACTTAAGCCGCATCATATACAGCCATTCAAAGCTTAATCACTGCATTTACGCTGATGACTTATATATTATGTGCAAACACAATGATTTATTAGAGTCACACAATTTTTTTTCCAACGCTGTCGAAGATATTATTAAATGGTCCGATTTCTCGGGAGCAAAATTAGCTCTCGAGAAATGTAAAACGCTACATATTTGTAGAAAGAAGAATTGTTGTGGCCTAGTCTTAAAAATTAATAACAAAAGTATTGAAAATGTTACCTCGTTGACTATTCTAGGACTTAAGTTTAGTAATAGATATCTTTGGAAAGAACACTGTATAGATTTAAGAAAGAGCCTAGCTGCAAGAACCAGTATTGTTAAATATTTAGCTCAAAAAAAATTTAATACACATGTTACCATTCTATGTCAAATAACAAAATCCTTAGTCTTAAGTAAAATAGATTACGCATTGTTTATCTACGGTAGCGCATCTAAGAGTACACTCAACGCCATCAAAACTCCATACCATCAAGCAGTTCGACGCAGTCTCAACGCCTTTCCAACTAGCCCGATCAAAAACATGTTAGCAGAAGCAGGTCTTCCAAGTATAGAAGAACGCATTGTACATTCAACAGCCAAACTGTTTCTGAAACTTGCCTGCTCAAACTCGATCATTGACAGCGAAGTTTACTCTGTGATTAACAACAGTAAATCAAAACGAATCGAATCAGCCATCTCCCGCTCGCTACGTTTAATAGAGGATCTTCAAATTCCTATAAGAAGGCTACATCGGTACAGATCCAAGTTTCCCCCGTGGTCGTTAAAGAAGAATTCTCTGGACATGTCGCTGGCTCCAAATAACAAAACTAAAATTCCAGACGCCACATTCCAGAAACTGTTCCTTGAGATTTCTGCAGAATTAAAGAATAGAGGCTGGACTTTAGTCTTCACAGATGGCTCCAAAGCTAAATCTGGTGCCTCTTTTGTTTCCACATATGTAAATGGCAATCTCATCAAAATAGCCATTTTAACACAATCTGTTTCTATATTTACCGCCGAAGCTGTTTCCATCCTTGAAACTCTGACCTTCCTTTCGAACAAACAGGGGAAATATACAATATGTTCCGATAGTCTTTCGGTACTAAATGCAATAAGTAACCCCAACTACAGAACCGAAGTGATTGACAAGATTAGAAACTATCTAATAAGATTCCACAACAAATTTAGACTTATGTGGATACCAAGCCATGTTGGGATTTTGGGAAATGAGCAGGCCGATGCTGCCGCCAAATATGCTCACAATAGCCCAGTCTTCCTTTTCCAACATCTCAGCAAGAAGGACTTATCAAAGGAAATAAACCTCAAACTAAAGGCACAATTGCTAACAGATTGGTCCCATTACAAACACCACTACACTTTAATTAATTCGGACAAGTCCTTCCCTAACTACCCTGCTATATCACGACCATCAATTACGACTTTTGTCCGACTACGCCTAGGGCATACCTGCACAACCCATCAACATCTCTTAAAAAAGGAAACACCACCAACCTGCCCCACGTGCTCTCTGACGCTCGACATGATGCACCTACTTGGGCTAGTAGACTGTCCATCCAGCAGACTATTTAAACACCTGCTAAAAACAAGTGCTACTCCACACGAATCGTTACGGGACCTTTCACCGGAAAACATTAACCGTATCTTTAATATAGTCAAAATATGCAATTTGAATATTTAAACCACTAAGATTTCAATTAAAGCCGATAGCCACTGCAGCTAGTGCTTATTAGTTTTAGTTAGCATTTAGTTTGAACTAATTGTTAATAAATAAATAATAATAATAATAATAATAAACCAACTTAAACATGCTTTTTTTCCTTTTAATCCATGAGATACTCTTATTTTTTTTACACAGGTTGGCTTAAGAAGGTTATTGGAGAAAGCGTTGCTTTCCATCTCGGAAATATATACGAGTATCTGAAAAAATTATTCCTGACGTATATAATCGAATACACTCTAAAATCGAAGGACAAATCACAAAATCACAAAATCTGGAATTTCTGAAACCTCGGATATATGGACCTGTTGAAACAACAATAAAAGCTTCTTGAGCTTTACAGCTCACTGGATATCTTATGAATTCAACTTAGGTCATGCTGTACTCGCAATAAATCCTTTTGAAGGATCTCACACAGGAGAAAATATTGCGAAAGAGCTGAATGCAATCGCTGGAACTGATATGAAAATACATTTATTTGTTCATGACAGTGGAGCTAACATGGTAAAATATGTAAGAGTTGGTGGATAACTGATAACGACCTATATATGAAGCTTTGAATTTTCAGCCTGAAGTCTGCGAGATGAATTGTTACAGATTTTAAGTCAAGAAAAATTGGTAGATCTTCAGCTGGAACTACATTTGCTACAACATCAACTAATCCAAGATAATACGAGTAGTACACGTTGCAACTCTACTTATTATTTGCTAGAACGGTTATTGGAACAGAAGCGAGCGATTTTTCTTTACATTGCTGACCGTACACATTATAAATTTGACAGCGTGTCAGTGGGATCTATTGGAACTATGTATAAGACTTCATAAACCTTTTGAAGAAGTAACGAAAATAACTAGTTCTGGTCTTTCTTTCATCTCAGAAGTAATGTCACATGTTGCCGCATTAATGTCGTACCTTGACAAAGAAGAAACTGTACGAAAAACTTACAAAATTAATGGACATGATTGGCCTTGATGAAGATTTAACTTACTTACTAGCAACTTTTCTGGATCCAAGGTTTAAGATAAGTTTCCTTGGACCGATTCCGGCTGAGAGAGCCCGCCAAAGAATATTGTTGGATAGTTTACGAATGAGCTGTGATGACAACGAATCATTAAGTAGTGAGGAAACAGGAGAAACTCTTGCTCATGATGAAGATAATATTCATGAGACTTTTTGGGACTGTTTTAAAGGCAATAGTCAGAGCTTGACTTATATTCCCAAAACAGTTCAGTTAGGCTTGAACGGAATAGTGAACCTTGGGCTTGGTGGTCTATAAATGGAAGACAGTACCCAATTTTGTCCAAATTTGCCAAATCTTATCATTCATCTCCATGTAGCAGTGTAGACAGTGAGAGACTCTTTTCTGAAGCTGGCATCGTATACGAAAACAAACGTAATCGTTTATTAACCCTGAATGTATTATAGAAAAACTAATTTTTATTCACCATGATTTGTCTTTAGTAAACTTCCAATATTAAATTACTTGATAAACCACCTATTTATTATATGTTAAATAAAATCAATTAGATCATAAAATGTATTATTTTGTTGTTGTTGCTTTTTTTTTACTGAAAAAACGACTATCCAGTATTTATATTAATTACTATTTATAAAAAAAAAACAGACACTGCAGTGTCCTTTTTAAGTCCATAATTGTTGAAATATCTTTGAAAGCTGTACTGCTTTATAAAGTAGAAACATGTTGATTATATATAAGGAACTAATATCTTCCAAATAACCGCAACGCTGTAAGTTCTCGAATCGGGTCCTGGAGAATTAATTTTGGTGGTGGCGAACGCCCCCATTTATTCGGCTTAATACAAGCTATAACTTACAAATTAAACTTGAACTAAAATTAAAACTAAGGTTGGTTGGAGTGGTGAAGGAGAACGGATTTGAGGTAGGGAGTGGTGCGGTGGAAGTCAAAGACGGTAGGGTTTGAGTTGATTTGACGTAGCATACGGGAGATTGGTTCGTTCGCCCCATAGGAGGTGTGGTGGTTTGGTAGATAGAAGAGTCGAGGTACGTATACGAGTATTACGAGGGTTAGTGTTGAGGAAAATGGAGTTGTGAAGGGACGCGCATTCAACGTGACCTGAAAGGAGTCGATGAATGAAGAGTAAGGCTTCTGCATCTCTGCGATCTTCAAGGGTGTTTAAGTTGATAAGGTTGAGACGGTTTTGATAGGGGGGCAGATTAAAAGCATCGTCCCATGGCATACGATAATATGGGGACCATACTTGACTGGCGTACTCTAGAAGGGCGAACAAAGGTAATATAGAGGGACCTGGTCAGGTATGGGTTGGTGAATTCTTTGGACCACCGTTTTACAAAACCTAGTGCAGAGTTGACTTTGAGGATTATCTCATCCATATGTAAACGGAAGTTGAGCTCGCTATCACACAAAATGCCGAGGTCACGAAGAGATTGTACGGAGGAGATAGGTTGGTTATGGAGAAGATAGAGTCGGGGAAGAGATTGGTTCCGCTTATGTGAGAAGGTGATGGATTGGCATTTGGCGATGTTAAGTTCTAAAGAATTTTTGAGGCACCAATTCGAAAAACTATCAATATCTTGTTGAAGGAAGAAAGAGTCATGGGGAGAGGAAATGGTTTTGAAAAATTTGGTATCGTCGGCGTAAATGGAGACAGGCAAGTGTTTGATGATCATATCGAGATCATTTATGGTTAATATAAAAAGAAGGTGACCGAGATGGCTGCCTTGTGGAACTCCAGAGGTGGCCAAAAATGGAGCGAAGTGGCCTGATCTAAAACGAACACTGTAAACACGGTTTTCGAGGTGAGAGGATATCCATTTTAACAATATGGGTTCAAAGCCGAGGGCAGACAATTTAAAGATGATTAACCGATGAGAGATTTTATCGAAGGCTTTGCTAAAATCGGTTGCAACTACATCGACTTCATTGCCATTCTCTAGGGCAGAGAGGGCAAAGGATACGAATTCAACGAGATTTGTGATGGTTGACCTACCCTTTAGGAAGCCATGTTGTCTAGGGGAAATAAGTGATTTGCATTGGAAGCTTAGAGCTTCATACAAAATACTTTCGAAGAGTTTGGGTATATGGGAGAGTTTAGCGATGGGACGATAGTTGGTTATTTCATTCTTTGATCCTTTCTTGTGGATCGGGGTTATGAAGGAGGATTTCCAAGCCTGAGGAAATTCTCCTTGTGAAAGAGATAGACGGAAGAGATTAGAAAGGGAAAGGGAAAGAGAGGAAGAACATCTTTTAAGAAATATGGCAGGGATGCCATCTGGGCCGGGTGTGAATTCGTCATTGAGTTGGTGTAATTCATATTCGATATAAGACGATATAAGTGGGCCATTGGAGAAGTTCAGTAGGTAACTAAAATAGGATGGATCTGGTACAAAGGAGTCGTTGGTGAAGGATTGTTTAAAAAAGGTGGCAAATAGGTTGGCAATGGTGAGAGGATCGGTTGATGAAATGTTGTTGAAAGAGAGGGAAGGAGGGTAACCATCGGACTTTCTTTTGTAGTTAACAAATTGGAAAAAGGACTTAGGGTGGTTTATAAGGTTGAATTGCGCATTGTTAAGGTAGCGCTGGTAAAGGGTCTGGTACGCAGCCCATAACTTATTTCTCTGGTTTCGTAAGGAACGAAGCTTGCGATTATAACAGGAAGGACTAGTAGATGATGGTTTGAGGCGGGAAAACGGAACGTAAAGGAAAAAAGAATTAAATATTTCTTTATCAAAAATGGATAAGGCATCATTTATAATTAGGTTGTGAAAGTTAAAGAGGGATCTGCTGAGATATTCACTGATTTTGTGAAAGTTTGCTTTATGAAAGTCGTGGGATGAGAGAGTTGTGGGAGGAGTGGACTGGAATGAAGAGTTATGAAAAAATGAAAGTAGAAGGGGGGATGGTAGTTATCGATTGTTGAGAGAGATAGGGGATAAAATTGGATATACCACTGACTTGGCATAGACTTGAGTCTGTTAAGCGATCTAAGAACAGACATTCCTCAGCTGAGTTGGCATTTGAAGCGATGAAAACAATTGATCATCTGATGGAGTCCACTGTAGCTGAGGAAGATTAAAGTCGCCGAAAATAAGGATATCATCAATAGGGTCTGACAGGTCAATTAAATGATCGATCGCATCAATAACAAATTGGTAAGATTCGATAGGTTGAGCTGGTAGGATGTAGCAACATATAACGTAAAGGGACTTGAGGGGCAGTGATATTTTTATTGCGACAAAGTCGGCTTTAGAGGATGAAGAAATTGTAATGGGGGAAGAGTTAAGGCTGTTGTCCATCGCCTCGACAGGGGGAATCTTTATTTGTGCGGGTAGGATCGTCGTCGCGAAAAACGTTAAAAGTAGGAGGGAACAATTCCTGGTTCTTTATGTCGGGAATCAAATTGGTTTCGGCCAAGGCGTAGATATCAAAGGGAAGAGCATGCGATTGACGTAGGACAGCATTGGTTTTAGAGCGAAGACCTCTTACATTTTACTACCAGAATGTTGGGTGGAGGTGTGAGGCAGGATGGTTTAAGCGCTGGCAAGGGAGGCACGTTATGGACGAAAAAATTTGTCGTGGCCGGCTCGGCTTCGCTGTAGGTGTGATACTCGTTTAGAGTGAACATAGTTGCCGAATGCAGCGAGGTCGTCTGCTACTTTCTGAGGGGACATGTTAAAAATCTCGTGGTACCTGACATAAAGGTTCCTGAGACTGATAGGGTCGGTAGGGAGGCCTTCCTGCTGGATGGAAACCATGACGCTGGTTTTGGTTTTCCCTTCGTAGCAGACCGAGTCCGATTTGTCATGTAGATAGGCAAGAAAGAGACGAATGTTTTCATATATCCTTCTTTCTCTGGGCCTAGAGAGAGCATATCGACTTTCTGTAGTGCTATTGGTTTGCTGTGTTAGTTTAACAGTGGGGGGAAAAAGGGGATCAAGAATAGGAGCATTGGAGGAGGGAGATAGAGATAAATGATTGGATATGGAGTTGTATGAGGGATGAGATGTGGGGTTTAGGGTATGGGAGTTAATGAAATTAGGGTACTTAGCTTCAGTTTTAAGGTCGAAGTTGGGAATTGAGTTGCTAGCTGGGTTTGGTGGCGTATCAAAAATAGGGACTGGGGCCCGTGAAACCGAGGGAGAAGGCGAGCTGGAAGTGGGATTTAAGATAGGTGTTAAGTCAAAAGAGACACGTTGACGTCGGGGCTTGGTTTGGGGTGGAATAGACGGAGTTGGAGTATGGGTAGGAGGCTTAAAATTAGGAAAAATTTTAGTTTTAAAGCTCCAATTGGAGCTGGGTTTGTTTTGAGAAGAGGAGGTGGGTCTTGGCAAATTGGGTTTACTTGCTACCTTGATAGATGGTTTAGGTAAAACGGACTGCTTGACTTTATCCTACTTCTTGGTCGTATTTTCCAACCATTTGCAGACACGCATCTTTCAAAGATTGAAATTGTTGCTGGCGGCTGGATTATGAAATAACTATTCGTATTTGGCCAGAATATTGAGCTTGAAGCTGCGCTTACTTCTGTGGTGAGGTGTTGGAAATAAATTGCAGTGGCTAATGGTGATGCCATATTTCTTTACGAAGAAATTCGAGATCCAATCAGCATCAGCGTTTGGTGGGGCGCCTTTGATAAGAAGTGTAGTGACCAATTGATTTTTCGAAGCAAGCTTATCAAGTCTACACTGCCATTCGGAAGGTGTGCAAGTTGAGTTGAAGTGATTGATAATCCTCCGTGGGGCAGCGATTGGAGGTGTTGACGTAGATGTGGTCTTTATTATCAAGTTGGAAGAAACTTCGCAAGAATCAGTAGGTTGAACCGTCCGCAGATGACTTGCATGTGGGGGTGAGTGTGAATCCACTTCAGGTTCCATTAATTCAGCCATTAGCGATGTATTATAGGAAACATTCTGGTAAGGCTGCGGGAAGTTTGGTGGGTCAACGATTTTGCTATTTATTGTTGCGATGTGATGTTCAATATCGCATACGAGGGATCGAGTCGCAGTAAGTTCATCACTGACATCGTTCACTTTGTCGAAGATAACTTCGAGCATAGGATCGGATTCTTTAGGAGATGGTTGTTTGCTTGACGAGGACTGGAAATGAATGTCAATGTCGTCACGCAGAGAGCTTATCAACTCGCAAGTTTTTTGATTGGATATAACTTGCGTAGAACAGATGGCTTCGATGTCACTTAACACTTTATCCAGGCGACGTAAGGGAGTTTCTTCATTCCTGGATCTCCCGGAGTCTAACTCGATTAGACCAGCAATTTGTTTATCCATATTTTTTACTTGGGATTTTATTAGTTCGGCTGAGATCTGCACTGAGTTCCGTAACTCTTCAACATTTTTAACACTGCTTTCGATGACCGAAATTTTGTCCGTGATCCTTTTCGCGAGTGCGTCTTGGTAGGAGTTATTGGAATCGCTTAGGCATTTTATTGCCAAAAGAACATGCGCGAGTGAGATATACTTGCACTCATCACAGAAGAAAAGGAGGTTATCAGAGAATTCCTTGATAAACACCGTAATTCTTTTGTTTAACCCGACACAAACGGCATGAAAGGCTTACCCACAGATGCCCTTGAAAGCTACAGAGTCAGCACTGCAGTCTTCGATTACACAATTGGCAATTCCGCAAGACATATTTAATATAGTTGTGTAGGCCAGTGAGGGTATAAATATTAGGTCGAATTGTTTTTTTTTTTGTATTGCTTGGTTGTAATTTTATATAGTTAGGGGCTTTGCACAAAAAAAAAATAGAGAATTCAAGCACTGGGGTTAAGAACCGGAAAATGCAATTTGACGAAAATTAATTAAAGGGAGAACAAGAAAAACACGTCTGTCTGGTTTGACTAACTGACTAGAAGAATATGCATGCTGACATTGAGTTTTGCAAGAATATTGTATTTTCGGATGAAAACATTTCCACATTGGCGGCTACGTTAATGAGCAAAATGCCGCATCTGGGTCACCGAAAACGAGTGATTCAGGAGATGCCAATGAACCCAGAATCAGTAACCGTTTGGTGAGGAAAAGCCATTAGGGTCAATGGAGCATGCTACCGAGACATGATAAACAGTTTTTTGTGGCCGGAGTACGAGGATATATATACGGATGACCGCTTCTTACAACAGGATGGTGCTTTATCGAAATTCCTTTCAAGTTTACAATACTCTTTGGGTCCCTCCCACAAACCCCTGGGTTTGACCTTGTATGGTAAAAAATGTTTATCTTCACCTTGATTTTTACAGTTCAAGTCGCGCAAGTTATGGAGAAACCATAACGTCAAAGTTTCTAAAGAGGTGTCGCATTTTTTTTAAAAGGTTTTGTTTTATTGCCAATTTATTTATTTATTTGACACAGGGATACGAAATACGAATCTCTTAAAAGAGTGCAGATGGCCTGCATCTTAAAAGCAGACGTACCCACGCTTATGGCTGCCTCCCAAAATTCAGTACTGCCTGCTTTTTGCATCAGCAACCATTCCGAAATGCAAACACAAACTAGTGACAGAACGCAGTACGTTCCGAAATTTATTGTGAATGTATATACAGCGCAAGGAAAAATAACCAGCGTATCATGATCTTGCACGATACAAATGATAGTTGTTTGTTTGGTTTATGCATTCTGAAGTATAATGGCGAATTCCGAGAAGTAAGTTTTCTTTTAAATAGATAAAAGCATTCAATTATATTATTATAATTATTTATATACAGAAATCCATAGACAAAAAGCGAGATTTTACACCTAATTACAACGAGGCTGCAGTTTGAAAAAGAATTCAGCTCTAGCTGAATTTTAGCTTTAGAATATATTTTGTGAATATTTGGTTGTCACAAGCACCACAATTATTTAGCAAATGATTAATTATATAAATTCCAATCAATTTGTTACACATAGTTTTACGTTAACAAAAATAAACACTGCGCATCGCGTAACATTCCAAAACATCATGATTCGTAACGCAACGGGATACGCATCGCATGCTTGCATGACAGATGCGAGGTGCAGTCACAACTCACAATGCGCATTTAGTTTGAATCTTGGAAAACAGCCTATTTTATGACAAATTTTCTTGCATCTTGGTTTTTGAACCGCAGATTCGGTCAAAACCGGAACTCGGTCCTCATTTCGAGTATAAAATAAGTTGTTAAAGCACACATAGCACAACGTATGTTTGCTATACGACTCAATCGATAGTCACCGTTTTGTGGAATTCAAAATACTGAGTGCTATCAAAGGTATGAAGGGGTACATGACTAATAACCCAACTGCTTTTCATTCATTGCTGACTGAATTTGAGTTTAATTCGTACCCTATTGAGGTAAATAACTTCATGTTCATCGAGAAACCGCTGGAAATGTTTGAACTTGCGCTTCGATATAAAAGCTGGGTTTTTGCTTCATCACTTTGTTTTACAAACTGTGGACTTTGCTCTAATCGACAGACTCGATTTCCTTGAGCTGAAACGCAACGTTTTCTCTTCTTTTTCCCCTTCTGTTACCACCATTCGCACACTCTTCATTGTAATACAGGTTTTTTGGGGGTTGGTGGGTAGCGAAAAGCTCTTTTGATTACTGGTGTACTGGATCCAAATTTGTTTGCATTCACAGCGTTCACTCTATGCCCTAATTATTGCGTACATTCAAGGAATTGTGGTATTTATATATTTTCTGTATGTTCCTGTTAATTTGCATTTGTCAGCTAGAAAAAGAGAAAATATCTCAGTATAAAGAGCATCAACAACTAATTGAAGTGGTGCGTTATATGACGTCCCCAAGCAGAGTTTTGCGTTGATACTTCAGGAGAAACATAAAAATGAGACAAAGAAACTAGAACAGAAGAACTGTAAAATAAATTTAAATCCATCATATAAAAAACAACAAGGTATGGAATGTCTTTTCTCATATAATTATTTACAAGGATGGCTTTTTACATAATATATATTCAAATATCCTTTGCATATTATAATTCTTATATAGAATTTGTAATAATTATTGTTTCAATTGTTTTTTTGTTTTTGTTTTTCTTTTGCTTTTCACTTTTACAAAATAAACATGCAAATACATATTTTATTGTTCTGTTTTCTTCTCTTCTAAAATAGAAAAAATAAAATAAAACAAAATTATCTTCTCTGAATCATTGAGGTAAATTCTAAATAAACAGTTATTAAAAAGAAAGAAAAGAAATAATAATTGGCTAGTACAATTTAGTTAAACTAGTTTTTCAGACATCTTACTTTGTGCTTTAGGGCGAAACGAATAAACGTAAAATAGAAACAAAAATATAAACACAAATTATTTTCTAAAAACAGAACAAAACAAAACAGGAAAAAATAAAAATAAAATAAAGACAAAAACAGAGAAAATACTTTAAAGATTTCTTTTAGATGATCTAAATAGAAGCGTACAATAAATTTTATATAAACCCTTCGGAGTCAGAGTAATAATTGCTTGTTTGTTTTATTTTGTAAGAGTTTGCTTTCGGTTTTTTATTTTTAATTGTTGTAGTATTTAATTAAATTTAGCTTTAACAGTGAACAACATCAATAGAAACGCTATAAACTTTTTTCATCTTTTATCAAATTTTAAATTTAATTAATGTTACTGTTTTTCGTTTTTTTTTTTTTTGTATTTGTTCTTTTATTATTTTAGAAACTTTGTTTCATATTTAAATGAGCTAAATTAAACTAACCAATATTTATGTACACTGGTCACTGTATTTAGACTTGTAAGACCAGAGAGAATTGCTGAATTATTGTTGCATGCTACAAAAATCGATTTTTTTTTCTTGTTGTTTATTTGTATGTGTGTTTAAGTTTATCTTAATTAATTGTAAACTATATTTTCGAAAAAAGACAAAAAAAAAAAGAAAACACATTTGTAAAACGATAAAATACTGTATAACAACTTTTTTTTTTAAAGAAATATCATTAACAAAACATCGGATTGCTAGGATACATCTTTAGAATTCGTTTCGTTAACCCGATCGACAGGATATCGAAAACAATAACAAATGATAGATAAATTATATTCAAAGGAGAACTAAATACGTGGTTGGCTATTCTTTTTTTTTTCTTTTTTTTAATATTTTTAACGGAATTTTAAATAACTTTCGGAGGTTAGTAAGAATGGAATAAGAAATCTAATGTTAGAAATTATCCTGCTTATAAGACGCGGGGGAGGATTTTTTTTCTTCTTTTTTTTATGAATTAAGGACAATATTTTGTTTTTTGTTGTTTTTTGTTTGCTTCTGCTTGTTGTTGAAATTAAAATACCACTACGATAACAATTATAGTTTGGAACGCACACAAATAACTCGCTTTTGGGTGGGCTGCAGTATTGTGATGGCGCTTTGCTTTCTTAGATTTTCGATGTTTCCACCATATCGATGTTTAGTTTGTAGAATACATATGGATAGTATTCAGCCTGGCCAAAACCTAATCCGGGTATATCGACGCTCTGAAAAGAGAATTCAAAAATTCATTATTAAATCAAATTGTTTTGGAGGTTTACTGATGCGATTTTTTGTTAACAAATGTGAGATCCAATAGAGAAGTGTATAACTGTGACCCAGGAATTACGGCAAACCGTCTCATTAATAAGAGATCTGAATGTTCAAAAATTAATTAAAAATTAATTAATGCATTCGCATTTATGATTAAGTGATTGGCATTCCTCCTATTTATAGTCCCCGACTTATTATTTATATATTCAGACCGCCACATAGAATTCTAGGACACGTAACTGATAAAAGTAGACTCTAAAGCTATTTAGGAAGCTTGAGAAAAAAAAGTGGGAAAAACTGTGGCATCAATAATACTACACTGGTTGCTCTAAAATATTATACGTTTTCAAGCCACATTGGTGTGAAGATTTGTTGCCACCAGGCAAGAAGTATTTAAGTTCATTTCATTTCATTTAATACTAAATATTTGCGATGTACAATAAGATTAATATCTTTTTTAGTACTTAGATTCAATTTTTTTTTTATAATCAGCGCGCGC
This sequence comes from Volucella bombylans, assembly GCA_949129095.1. Classification (NCBI taxonomy): domain Eukaryota; kingdom Metazoa; phylum Arthropoda; class Insecta; order Diptera; family Syrphidae; genus Volucella; species Volucella bombylans. Next base: position 170,763,351 of record OX422141.1, read on the forward strand.
TCAAGGGGTTTGAGTACCCTTAAGGTGATTCTACACAGCGCGGGCAAAGAAATTTAGGGAGGAAGAAAAGAGAGGTACCGATGTACATTGTTTTTAAATGTTTGCAAGTTATAACGACCAGGAAATACAGAGGCCATTCCATAAGCGAGTTGTACGGGTTAGGAACGAATCATGATATTTTAGAGTACGTCCGAAAATGGGCTTGAGGGTATATTAATGAGCATTCATAGCGAGACGGCTGTTACGGTTGAAAGTTTGAATGGGCGGAATGCTACTGGCGATTTCAGTGGAACACTTGTGGTGGAAATAGCGATAAAACAAAGTGAGACACGAGACATTTCGTCGGTGTTCGAGGGTGTCCATTGATTGACTGATATTAGTATCATCAATAAGTTTTATCGCACGGTTTTGAATCCTATCTAGCAGGTGCAGAGATGTTTTAGGAGCACCTGACCAGATGTGGGAGTTGTACTCCAATTTTGGGCGGATGAATGCCTTATATATTGAGGCCAGATCAGAGGGGGTAAAATATTTCTTACATCGCTTGAGGAAACCTAGACATTTCGCAGCATTTTTGGCGACATCAAATATGTGGTCATTCCAACGTAAGTTGTCATTGACACACATACCGAGAATGGAAAGTTTTTCGGTTTCGACGATGTAAGTGCCATTCATGGATAATGGCTGGGTGTTTAAATTTCGCGTTAACGACAGCAGACAGCATTGTGTTTTGGAAGCATTAAATTCCACTCTGTTGATAGTTCCCCAATTGGTTATGCTGTTGATATAGGAATTTAATGATTAGAAAGTAGATTTAACATTTACTCGTATAACTTAAAATAGATTGCTTAAATTACTTAAGAGGTAGAGAATACAGGGAACAAAGAAGGGATTAAGGATGATTAGTTAAAGAAGAGAAATGCGAGAGGACTGCACTCTTAAAGATTGCACGGTTAGAAATGAATTTGATTCGCGGTGGTAGTGAATTCCATAGTTTGACAGCGTGAATGAAAAATAAATGGCTTGAGTTCAAATAATTTCTTACAGAACGATTAAAGACGAGTTTGTTAAATAAGTAGGACGGACATTGTTAATAATTTTATGTAGGAATATACAATTTCTTGTATTGATGTATTACTGCAGTGTGCAGCCAAATAGCTTTTTTGAGTGTTCAGAAATATGGTTATATCTACGGAGGCCGTATATGTAGCGCACCCCATCGTTGAATGCTACTTCTAACTTATGCTGGGACAGTGAGTCAAGAGCGCTGTAGACAACATCAGCGTACATAATGATTGGGACTATTAATGCTAGTACCAACTTGCGTCTATTTCCACCGGAGTAAAATAAGCCGATAGCCAATGACTATTTGAGCATGACTGTAGCCTGATAGAGTACGATAACAATGCCAAGACTAGTGCAATCAACAGAAGTAATTTTATTATTGCTTAAACATATATCTGGTAGGATATTCAAGCTAAATTTTCTCTTAGATATTGGTATAACTTGAGATTTTAGTGGGTTCAGAAGCAGCCCATTAACGACTGGTTCCTGATAAATAGCTACCAATAAAATTGACAGCCATCACTGAAACCAAACAAGTTTCTTAGCTTCCACTTTAGGATGTTGTGATCTACCCTATCGAAAGCTTTCGAAAAGTCAAGCAGACAAAGAAGACTTATATAGCTCTTGTCATAATCTTGCCTTATTTCGTCAAATAGGTTTATCATAGCTGTAGAGCAACTGTGATTTACTCTAAACCCTGATTGTTTCGGGTCGAACAAGTTGTTATTAGCTACATGGTTCAGGATTTGCTTCTCTATGACTTTTTCAAAAAATTTTGATAAACAAGGTAGTATGCTAATATTTCGGTAGTCAGAAGGGGGATTTACTTTTTTTTTTTGGCAATTGGAAGTACCCTTGCAATTTTCCAAGCCATAGGAAAAGTTGATGTAGTAATGCAAAAGTTAATAAAATGAGTGAGATGGCCAATAATATGAGGTAAAATAGTATTGATAGACCATCCTCTTTGATAGCGTCAGACTTAACGGCCATGGTGTATTTAAAAACTTCATCTTCACTCACCACTTTGCACAGAACTTTCCAACTACGCCGAAATGCGGTTAGAATCGAGATCATTATCATGGAGTTGATCGCCTACGAAACATTTATTAAGCACTTTGAGGGTTAAGGACTTCAGAGACACCATTTTTTTTTATGTTTTTCCAAAGTGTTTTGGCGTCTAAAGAGGCATTAAGCTTTGATGCAAAGTAGTTCTTTTTAGATACACGTATAACCAGAGTTGCATGATTTCGGACTTGTTTAAATGCTTCCCAATTGATATTCATTGATCTGCGCTTCCATCTACTGTGCAATTTATTTCGAATTTTGATTATAGTAATCACATCGGAGGTGAACCATGTACAGTTTTGGTTTTGTACTCTTACTGTTTTTGTCGGTACATATTGATTAAACAGTTGGGTTAGGATCGATTGAAAGGAATCAACTTTGTCATTGGGATCAGCCTTCAGTCTGCATTGCATCCAAGAGGAGGATGTTTTAGCTAGTTGAAGGGCGTTAATATCAACCGAATTGAAGTCTTTATAGGTGAAAGAGTCAGTAGTAGAACATTTAGATAAATTCATATTGTATGTCAGGAATATAAGGTCATGAACAGAGATATCAAAAGATATCTGGTCAGAAAGAAGGACGAGCTTAGGATCAGAGACTATAAAAAGGTCAAGAAGACTGGGTGAACAATCTGGGACAAAGCGTGCTCGGTAGGTGGTATTAACTGTACTCAGACCAACAGAGGACACTGAGTCTTTCAACTGAAATGCGCGTGAGTCATTTCTTAACAAGTCAGCATTGAAATCTCCACAAACAATTATATGCTCATAAAGCGCACAACATTCCAAAAGAGTAAGAAAGAAAGGCGCCGAAGAACATCTTCGGTTTTTACTATAAACACAAGAGACGAAGCACTTAGTATTATAGCCCCTTATTTCAACAGGTCCACTGGATTTAAAAATGCTTGACTTTCAGTAAATTGCCACACCTCCACCTGTGGTATTCGTGATTCTATCAGTCCTATTTCAAACTGCATTTGGTATGTCATAGATTTCATCAGATATATTTGAGTTGAACCATATTTCATTCACACAAATAACATCAACGCAAGAAGTTGAGAATAAGTATTTTAAATAGTCTAATTTAGTGTCATTTAAGCTATGTGCATTTAAATAACAAACTCTGAGTTTATTAAATCGCTGGGAAATAATATTTGCCATAGTGTATGTTGATTCTTCATTCATACTGTACACCTTCGGAGACCAAGAGCGCTGCTTTAGAGAAAGCGTGTTACCTTTGTTAAGCTCTCATTGAGATAACAACTGTTGCTCGATTCGATGCCCAGATCGTGCAGACGAAGCTCGGTGGCATTTTGCTTTCGGTAGTTTGCAGCTAACTTCAATACAGTATTTCTCTCGAGAGAGGTGATGAATTTTACAACAATTGGTGGTGGTGATGTCGCATTATTTCTACTTCTGGTACGAAAAATGTTCATTAGGAGAGGCGGCTTACAATCTATTGAATAAACTTCTTAGGTTCTCCTCAGGCTGAATCGGTATACCGATGAGCACAGCATTCGCATGAGATCCCCTTCTTCTCGAGCAGGTTGCATTGCTTTTGCATAGCTGCAATTTCCTCATGATGGCGCTGAGAGGTTGCTTTGGAGTTACTCGTATCTTCAAGTCGATCAATGCGATCAACTTTGTTGGCGATGGTTTTGTTGACCTCATCGAGTTTTCGACTCCAGTTGCCAGTAATTTCCTCAATATTCAGAAGTAATTCACTCTGAATCATAGAAATTTCTTCCGGCGACAAATAATTTTACTTTATTTCACTTTATTTATTTAAAAGAAAGAGTAGGTTAAAGATATTTTTGTTTAGAAATATTCAGACAGACCTAGTCTTCAGGATTTCGCACGTTTAATTGTTTATTTAGCAGATTGTCACTTAGATTTTTGTTCACTTTTGCCGAACGAATTGGAAAAACGTGTATTCAATCAGAGATGACATACTATGTTCACTATGGCGCGTAAACGAATACCTAATTACAATTCGTATCAGCGCTGAATTGGCCTTGTATGCGCACAGACCCCCAAAGCGGAGAAGGATAGCGGAGATATGCGCAATGCCCGTAAAGCATCCTTATCCCTACTGTTTTATTAAAATTTTACTACAAAGTTCCCTCTGAGAATGGTATTAGGCTTAACATTTATAAAGGACATCTGACTGTCAATCAAGGACTATGTTGAATGTTCGAATGCTCGGATTTCTATACATCGACCCGGATCATTACCAAGTTGTTGTCAATATTCTTTACGACAACAATGGTCAAATAAATAAAAAAATTCTAATTCCCCCTTACAATGGCAAAAGACTAAAAAAAAACTTTTCCGGCCGTATATAGATTAAAGAACACTGGGTGTTAGACGACAAATGCTGATATATCCATAGCGGTCCTGCAAATGAGGACCAAACCATCTTGAGAACTTTACAAGGACGGAAGAGAATGATATCGGTTTTTTTTTACAAAGAAACAGTACAAGCTAAAGATATTTTTCATTTTTGTACAACCAAAACAAGCTCTATTGAGTTAAAAAAAATTTGAAAGATAATCTATCCGCCATATATTTCACTGAATCTATTACGAGGGGCTCACATAGACCAGAAAAGGCCCTTTATGATATTAAAGTTTCTCAATGTACTCATATTAAAAAAGTGGAGACAAGGAAACTATCAGAAGTAATTACAGGTCGAACCAATTGGTGCATTTAGCAGAGCCAAAGAGTCTGCATACCATTACTTCAGTATTTCTTCTGGTGGAGAGAAGGGGAAAAGACAAAGCAGATGAATAGTGGTGGCCTTTTCATCTTCATCTCCACAGTTCCTGCAAAATCGTTCAAAGAGAGCGTGATTGTCAACTAAAATGTGACCTGTAAAGACGCCTAATGGATGCGGAATATGACCGTTTCACTAAGAGATTTTTATTAGGTTGTACCACATGAAATGTCCGATTTAGAGGTAAAAATTGAAAAGATAATATTTATTTTATTTAGTCAAAATATGAACACTTAGCATCTATAGTTTTTAGTTTTCAAAGGCTTTTATGACTTCTGCTCGGTTTCGGAATATTATCTGCCGACAAAATGACTTCAGACTGCGGGGAAAGTGATTGTCCGTTGGAGACACATCAGGATAGTACGGTGGGTGCCGTACCCGACTGCAGCAGTTTTTGCACCAATACGTGTGATGTATGGGGTATAGCATTGTCATGCAATATTTGCCTATTTGCCAACGCATGTTGCTTTTCAGTCAATTTCACATGCACTATGTCGATTTCCCCACAATATTTGATAGAGTTTATCGTTCCATCTGGTTGAGAAAATTAAAAGTGAATTGGCCCTTTCGATGTCCACCAGGATGGTCACCATAACATGCTCTTGGTGAAAGCCTAGTTTCGGAGTGTGTTTTGGTTATTCTTCTGCATCCAACCACTTCCCAGATCTTTTACGTCATACCTAATCCACTTTTCATCACACCTGATTATACGGTGCAGAAACGGTTCATTTTGGTGCCTTAAGTTCAGCGATGCATAGATTTCTAAACGGCGTAGTTTTTGTGCCTCAGTAAGGTCATGGGGCATCTACTTTTCGAATTTTTTTACTTTTCCTATTACAGATAGATGTCGACTTATTGTCATGGGAAATACTCCCATGTTCTGTGCAATGTCCCGTACCATTATTGTTGGGTCTGAATCGATCGTTGTTTTTAAAACATTGTCGTCAATTACCGTTTCTGATTTCCCACGTGGTTCATTTTCGAGGCTAAGATTTCTCGAACGGACCTCAGCAAACCAATATCGAATGTTGTGTTCATTTACCGGTACATCCTCAAAAGCTGCCAGAGAAGCTTTATTTCCCAGTTTAAATTCATAAAGGAAGAGTCCGAGTTTGAGCTGTCGACAGTATGATAAACAATTCCTAGAAAAAAATTACTGTAGTTGCAACGAATCCTAAAAGTCTCACACGTCAAACACACGGACCACTTTATCGTATAAAAATAAATTGCACACTCTGCTACAGATGTTTAATCGAGAGCTTATTATTGCGAACTGAGTGAAAATCATATAGTACAACCTAATAGTAAGTCTCTGATCCATCTTAGGCCTAATTGCAAAAGCAGTGCCTCCTTCAATTGGAGTCGGATCCAGTTTGAGCATGAGTTTACGTTTATCGGCTAGACTTCCCTCAATGTCTCGGTACCCAGCAAATGTGGATATAACATGTCGTACATGGCAACATTTTGAGTGCAGTGGAATGGCTATTATAACAGGTGGTTCAAATACAAATTTCTTTTTGAATCATATAATATTTTGACACTGACAGCTCTTGCCTGCTCGAAATCGACCGCCAGTCAGTATCATACCTCCGCAGAACGAAATGAATCGCTTAAAGCTTGAACAACGTCGGGAAATGTTGAAAACTTATTTAAAAAAAAAAGTGCTGTGTTGCCAAAATTGTGCATTTATTGAAAAAATAATTCGGGAAACTGGCTTGCTTTCGGATAACACTTAAGGTCCCCGTCGTCGTACGGTACGTATCGACGAGAATGTGGCTGCTGTGGCCGAGAGTGTTTGACTGAATCCAGGAACAGCGACTCGCTATCGATCTCAAAAACGCATTATTTCACGCACCAGCCTGATGAGAATTTTGCACAAAGATTTCGGATTATTCCCTTTATCAAGTCCAATTGACTCAGTAATTGAAAGCAAACAACCACCATCCGCTTGGTTATATATATAGTCCTAGCCATTCATGAGATAGAGCCAGAAACAATTACAAGGTCTTGGAAAATTGGGTTGACAGGATGCGCTACTGCGAAGCCAGCCGAGACAGCCACATGGATGAAATCGTATTCCATAACTGATGGGAAAGTTCGAAATTGATTTTTGTTCATTTTATTTTATTTTTAGAAATAAACTTGAATTTAGACCACTATAACCCATGCAAAGGGTCCACTCGTGGATTTTTTTTTGACAATTTATCATTTCGCCATATTCATTTCGCAATTTGTTGCCTTGCATTTTAATTATATCGCATTCCATTTTAGCAAGTTATTATCGTATCGCAAGAATATCACTTTGCATATCCCGCGAAATTTACCACCCTCCCCAGAAATTTGGTTCAATTCAAGTTTGAGGCAGGTGGCTCGCTTCGCTCGCTAATAGGATTTCACCCTTTTCTCCGCAGGGCTTAGCAGTTCACGCGACTTCGTCGTTTCACTAGGAGGCATGTCAACAACTGTCAGGCAGGGAATTAATAGTTGCAAAAATAAATTCTTTCAAAATAACAAAAGCATTGCGAAATGATAATGTTGCGATATAACTCAAAGGCCAAAGGAAAATTCGCGAAACAGCTATTGCGAGACAAAGTCAATTTATTTCGATAAATGCGAAGTAAGATTTGCGAAATTAATTTTGTCGAATAGGCAGGCACCCCCATGTGACTGGTTATCTAGGGGTCGTTTGTTTAGTAACTCAAATGGAACGAGTCAGCGTTCTCGATTTTCGAAGATACAAAAAAATATATGTGCATAGCTTGCTTCCTAGATGTTTGCACTCAGTGTCCTTAACGAGTTTTTTTTTATTAAAAGTGTTTTTATTAAGTGTAAAGGTGATTTAGTGATACATGATATTGTTCGAGATTTCTAGGAATATGTGTAATAAGTTCCTAAGGCTTTCATAGCCCGTTTAAGAGATTTACATCAACTTTTGTTTTAACTACGAAACAAATTGAGGTATAACAGAAAGCCTTGTTTCATTAGAGGTTTCCAAAGTGATTCTTAAGTATGGAGTTTCTTCCAGTGATTGGTCAACGATTGGTTCCAGAAAATTCTCCAAGGACGTTCTAAGAAGCAGTTCTTAAAACAATTTTACTAGTTTATTATTACAGTCGTGTTAAAAGTACATATGTACGAGTATGCGTGTACGAAGAAAATACGGTGGTCGCCGAAAACAGCTTTTATCTTGTTTATTTCTTTATGGTGATCAAGTGTGCATATATTAAATACCGGATAAATTTCAAAAATTATTTTTCGAATAGATGGAGAATTAGAATGTTCAACAATCATGGTAAGAAACAACAAATATTAAAATTATAAGTAAATAAGAAAAAGAACTTTCATACTTACATCAACATTCCCACCAGATTGATTCGCAGAAGAGCCATCCAAATGGCCATAAAGTTGGTTGAGACAATCTCTAAGGCGTTTAATACTTTTTTTGTTTGGCTGGATAAGAATAGCTTGGAAATTAACTGGTAATCCGTATCTAAAAATTTAATAAAGCGTTAATTTTCTGCCTGAATTTATAAAAAAAAAAATTTGTTATTCACCTTAAAACGGATTCAACGAATACACGTAAAGCCTTTACATGCACCAGAGCGCAAAAAGATTCACTGAAGTTGACTTTCAACCATCTTACAAGAGGACCCTGCAAAGAAAAAAATACCAAGACATTCGCTTTTCAGACTAAATCGCCTTCTTTTGTAATATCTTACAAATTGCTTCTTTTTATCAGTAACCAACTTGGTGATCTCGTTCTTTCCAGCAGCCAATTCCTCTTCATTGTACACAAAGTCCCTAACAACGAATTTTTTCTCCCGAGCATGTAACTTAAACTCTTCAACAACCTTCTTGAACAATGTCACATTGTATAAGCAATATTCTTGATCCTGGGTTATTAAATTTGAGGAACGTGGAACAATCATGTCTGTAATTTTTTCATATCCAACTAACCAATCATTCGAAAGGGCTCTATAAAAAGCAAAAAAAATAAAAACAAACCATACGTCAAAAGAGGCTTTGAGCAAATGTCGAAATAGAAACTCCTACTTTGGCACAATGACCAACAGAGTAGTAAGGTACTCCGAATCCAGAATAAAATGTTCCTTCTTAACCAAATCAGCCAAGTTACGGGTTAGTAAACTACCACTGCAAAGAGATTAAACATTTTAGTTTCCAAAAATATTTTAAAAATAAAATTGAAAAAAAAAAAAAAACAAGACCCACGTTTGCTTTTTTTCCAAGTTTTGTAGACTGCCTTTTAGATTGTTGTATGCGGTGGATTTCGTCTTCAAATCAGCATCAATTTGGCCAACTTGTTTAGAAATAATATCGGCGATATTTCTAAGCGATTGCTTTATTGGATACTTGGCCATATCCCATTGAAAGCGGGTAATGTACGATGGAAGATCGGCTGTTAATTTATAAATAATATTGGATAAAGTTTGGAAAATGTTCAATTCTTAAGGTAGTTGGCCAAAATGGCTTAAGCTGCAGGAAGCTAAAAATTTTACATAAATTAACTATTTGCATATTTTTTTATTTTTTTTTTTTTAAGTAATTAACTAACGAGTACATGACTTATTTGGTCGTTTTCATCTATAAGTCAATGTGGAATATGGTATGAATTGAAAAACATTTGGAATATCATTGTGAGCCGTTCTTTCAACTTGAAAATTGTGAGGCTTACAAGTTATTGATAGAGAATTCCGTTTTATGAGCGATCAAATGGTATTTATATTATGCATATACGAGTAGTATCCTAATTTAGGAAACAACAAATGGTCCTTTTAATTCCGACCAGTAAATGAGCAGACCAACATACATCAATTTAAATATCAATTCTGCTATGCGATAAGCACATTGGTAAGATAGAATAATACTCGTAAAATGGATGTGCTGCATGTTTTCTGTTGCTGCAATTTTAATTTTTAAGCGAATCGTAGCTCGTTTAAAAATATTGAACTGTCCTGTCGTTGTAGTTTGGGAATGAATAGTTTATGTACAAAGCGAACGTGAGGTAGTGCTGCACAGCACCAAATGATCAGATAAAGATTAGTCGTAGGAAGAAAAGTTATATGAATATATCTCCAGTGATTAGATGTGTACTGAAACTAAACAATTGTCCAACTGTCGTGCGTAAGAATAATGTTACTTGTAGTAGGTATGATATTATCTATTTACATTTTTACGACATGAATCATTTTTCAGTAGATCCAGCACATACTTTTTTTTATCGACTTTACTGATTTGCTCAGATTTTGGGCTGCTGAAGGGGTTGGCTGTGCTTTTTGAAAACAGATGTAAGTGAGACACTTAGTAAATCGCGAGTAGTGACCAAATGAGACCTTATTAATATTTTTCAATTATTTTTACTTTGTTGATTGAACCACTCAGCATACACTGAAACACTGTCGCCAATGAACGGTCGCAGCACGTCCCACATGCATGAAAACATTGCCCTTTGTCAAAATAAAAGCTTACTTCGAAGACTCAATATTTCCGTGTCGAATAGAGGAGGCAATAACTAAATCGGACCATAGCTTGCAATACAAGGGGTTAAGATCTGGGCTGCCCAATCATCAATAGATATGAGGTCTATAATATTGTTTTGAGACACTGTTGAAAAAATTTGTTGGAATATCCACGGCTTGTCTCAAACGTTGTTTCATTGAGGGGCTTTACAAAGCCTTCCAAAATATGTGTTTGGTGAGCATTAGCCGAAATTTTAATGGCTTTCTCGATAAAATAAAGGCCGGTAATACCACTATAACTCAATTGCTACCATACCTACGCAATACATGATTCTTCATTTGTGAGAATTTACTCGTCCTGGAAGAGACTTAGTCGATGAGTATTCTTTGTGTATAGACTGCTCAGAGCTTTCGATTTGTGCTTTAACAGACTATTATTAAGTGTTCAGTATCACTTTTTCATGTAAACTTCCTTTAAGAATGCGTGACATGGAATTTGATTTTCTGGAAGTCGGCCTTTAACTTCTCCTATATTCTCGAACAACTTTTCGGTATGATATGCGGAATTGTTAGGAATTTGATGCGAACATTTCATCCTTTTCAATATCCCAGAGGTTACCACAGCTTCTGGTCTTAAGGAAATATGAGGAACTAAGGTTTTTTGTTTATGTGGTGAAGATTTTTAACCTTGACGGAAATTTGGTTACAAGTAAAATTGCTGCGTTTGAGATTTAACAGTACTCGGTTTTTTCTCTAGAAATTTGCGAACAGAGTATTGGATATCCTCACATCTGTAAGTCGAATCGTTCACTGGCGAATATTACATGATTTCTTTTACATATGAAGTTGCTGTTAATTTAAAAAATAAAAAAATATAAAATTAAACATCTTTGTAAAAAATAGATGATTTGGTAGAGAGCCATTTTCACGATTTGGTCGGAGGAAAGTATGCCTGGTGAATGAATGAAAACCTTTGCCCGATCCACAAAACATTAATACCTCTAAACTGAGCCAACTACAGATGCATCTATCTGCTTACCAAGATTGAGCACTGTCAGTGCGATCTAAGGTCGCGTCAGCCAACAATTTACGAAATATTCACATTATGGCAAGCCCAAATACACCAAATCGATTCACTCAACCTCTTAATCTCTTTGAAGGCCACATATGACAGCACTTATAGCGACGAGCTGGCATAATAAGGCCTTAAGACCCTTGACACCGCAGTCCTTATTTATGGCGAAGATTCTTATTTGGTCGTCTTTGGTTTGCGTTGATGGGCTTTGGAAGAAGAAATATGAAATGTCCGGTTTTCGCTCAGTCGGAAATAAGAAGTTCTCGAGTGAACATCTGTGCCAGAATGTTAAATTTTCTTTTTTTATAAAATAAAGTGGTACGTGTGCTTGATGTGTGAGAATTTTAGGGTTCGTTACAAGTGCCGTTATTTTTTTTCTAGGAATTATTTACCACGCTGTCGGCAGTTCAAATTCGAACCCTCTTCCTTTACGAATTTAAAGTAGGACATAATGTGTCATTGGCAATGAAAAACATTAATGACGCATTTGAGGATGTAGCGGTAAACGAACTACGTTGGTTTGGAAAATTCCGTTCGGAAGATACCAGGCTCGAAAATGAACCACGTGGAAGAAACCAAACTGAACCGTTTTTGGACCGGATAGTCACCTGTGATGAAAAGTGGATACTGTATGATAATCGTAAAAGATCTGAGCAGTGGTTGGATGCACATGAAAATCCAAAACACACCCCAAGCCCGATCTTCACCCAAAAAAGGTTAAGGTGACAATTTGGTGGACATCGAAAGGAACACTTCACTTTTCATTTCTTCAACCAGAAGAAACGATAAACGCTATCAAATATTATGAGAAAATCAACATATTGCATGACAGATTGGCTGAAAAGCAACCTGCGTTGGTCAATAGGCACGGTCCGATCCTTTTGCATGACAATGCTAGATCCTATACCCCACAAGAAACGGTGCACAAACTGTTGAGGTTGGGATTTGAAATTATTCCGCATCCATCTTACTCTCCTAATATTTCCCCAACGGATTACCATCTTTTCCGCAATCTGGATTCATTTTGACGGTAGAAGGTCTTCCGGAACCGAGCAGATCATAAAGGCCTTTAAAGATTTCATTCATCAAAAAGTCAGCACTTCTACAAAAAAAGGAATATTTGACCTTGTATCACGTTGGAAGAATGTCATAGATGCTAACGGATCCTATTTTGATTGAATAAAAATTTACGAAAATAAAATAATATTGGCTTTTAAATTTTTACTATAAAATGGGGCATTTCATGTGGTATAACCCAATATAACAACGAGCTGTAGGGCTACACCGATCTGGCCAGAAAAATCCGCATCAGTCGTCTGAGACGATTGGAACATCTAAAGCGAATTAACGCTCGCTCCCGAAGAGAGAGAGTCTTATTGGTTGAAGACCAGATTCACTCTGTGTCATCTATGTATATAAGTTTGTAGGTATAAGGAGATGCAAACATGAACTTAAACATAACATTAGATCTATTTTTAAACTTTTTTAACAACTTCTCTGCAACTTAAGTTATTTTGAACATTTTACCTAGGGTAAACATATTTTTAATAATTATTAATTTATTAATGATTTCGATTTCGTTTTATTTATTATTTTAAAAATAAAAAGTCGTAAGCAATTAGGCAGTTTTTTGATGCAACATGTATGTATCAGTGTGTAAAGAAGCTATTTTAACATAAATTATGCTAGCTAAGCGTATGCAAGCAGAACCAAATGTAATGTAACAGTAGTAGTGGTGTAGAAATAAATCAAATGCAAACAATTAAAAAAAAAATCACAACATTTAAAAACATACATAAAACATTAAAATAAAAGTCGAAACAATTCAATTCGAAATTTACAAGAACAAAATAAAATAGAAGGTCGTGTTCATTTGTCTTTTTTTTTTTCTAAGAATTTTGTTGTTGTTGATGTTGTTGTTTGTTGAAGAAAGGGGGGGGGAAGAATACAATATTCAAAAAGCATATTTACGCAGACAACAGTACCTGTAAAGTTTTTTTTATTCGCTCTCGGACACATTTATGTATGTTCAATTCTTTTTGCACACATTGAGCACCTTTGTAATGTTAACAATAAAACAAAATTTTTTTTTGGTGTTTGTAAAAAAGGACACTGATACAAAGTTTAACTAATTTTTTTTCTTTTTTTCAGTTTTTTTTTCAGAAATTGCTTAATTCAACTTAGAAAAAACTTACAAATATAAATAAATAAATTTTACAATGTAAGAAGAAAAACAAAAATAATAATTGTGATCAGCAGCAGTTTGTTCATTTGATAGCAAGTTTTGACTTCTTCAAAAAAAAAGGGGAAAAAAATAAGAAAACAAAAACAACAATATGAAGAAATTATAAAAAAAAAAGAAAAACTTAAGAAATTATCAACACATCGTATATATAGAATATATGTATATTTATATAAAGTAGAAATAGAATACAAGTCTAGAGTATAGAGTGTGTTATAACAACCAGGACCTAACCTGGGCTTAATGGCATTGCAGGCGGCTCAGCCCCCAATCCGTCGCCGTTTATGTCTGTGTCCGGACTTGATCGGCCTTGGCTACTACCACAACAACTACTCACTGGAGACGATCTATGAGTTGATGAATTAAATCCATTTGTTATATTTAATTGACTCGATGAACGACTTCTAGTTTATTTTTGATACAATGTAAAATTTACGTGTTAATTAGTCGCTTGTTTTTTATTTAAATTTTTGTTTGTGTTTTGATTATTTTTTTTTTATTTTGTAATTAATATTTTTTATTCTGTTTGTTAATAAGATTACAATTCATATTGGTGATACTTTCGATATTCACGTTTTTTTGTCTTTTTTTTTTCGTTTTTCTTATCACTTGTCGACCAAAAAATGCAATTGGTAAAGTTTTGAAATAAAAAAAAATGTTTGCCTGCATATGAACATATCCTATAAATGGCCATCAAGAAAAGAACGTAACGAATCCAATGCATCAGACTTTGACCATAAAACATTCTTTGCCCTATTTGTAGAAGTTAATAACATTTCAACTAACTACGAGTATGATAGAGAAGTGCTAAAGCGAAAATTAATATGATACTACGAGCACAATAGTAAAAATGGACAGTGATGTTAATGCATCAGCTAGCCAGCTTACACAAATGCATGTCATCACGAAGGACTATTCAAAATTGGAGTTTCCGTAAACGATTAAAAGCCACGCATGGTCAGCTCTGAATTACTCTGCGCTTCGGAATCATTACATACATTTTTTGGCAAGATATTTCTATCTACACACGTAGTCAACACTTGTGCTCCGTAGCTGTGTAGGATTGTTCGTTGAAGTTTTTGTTCCCCTGTGGGGGTGATTTGTTTGTTTTTTTTTTTGTACATAGATGAGTGTCATTCATTTCTATGACTTTGCTAGCTTATATTCGAAAATGTTGTGACCGCAGAGATTATAATTTGTAGGCAACTTGAGAACTCAACCGAACGGATGAAAACCAGATCACAATGGGCTTCTATTGTATTATATTACTGGACCTGTTGATGAGCTGAGTAAAACCTCCACTATATGTCATCGGTTGTGGTGATAGATTAGCCCTTTCAACTAGATTGGAATCGATGACATACATACATATATTCAGCTGAAAAAAAAAATCTTATGTAGATATTTTAAACCGAAAATCGGAAAAAAATGTTAACTCATTCGAAAAAAAAAATTGGGTCATGATGAGAATGGTTGAGCTTAAGACTTTCTGCGAAGATACACCCTGTATGGCTGCGTTCCACAATCGGGAATTAAACTTATTTTTTTATTAACCTTTGAAACGTAACGCGTATTACGTCTAATGCTGTATATTTATTTCACGGTGCTGCATTGCTATTGCGCTGATTGTGGTATTGGCAAAATTTGCGGACTTTAAAACTATTCTATGGACCAACGGGCTTTGTACACTGCCTTGTGTCGCCTTTTCCTTTATACAGTGTAACAATCTCTTTCTTCACTAGTTACGCATCTAATCGACTCCCGTCATTTTATTGATCAAAGTCGCGAGTCATTTAAATTCAAGATTTTCAAATGTTATCCATACTTTGGAAAATATGTGATTTTTGCTAATTTCGGCTGCCGTAAAACCTGCCGTTTCCTCTTCTCTTTTCGTCTATTGCAAATTTCATTCTTCCCCATTAGCAGGTGTCCTCGTCTTTAATATACTCGTATTTCGGCGATGGATTCCTTTCTAAAGTTTTTCATTCGGTGCTTATAGGTTCTGAGGGTACCCTCTCGAATTCCCGATACAATTCGTCTACTACTATGGCAAGGACTCTAGCTATCGCTTTCGAGGCCTCTTTTTCCCAACGTTCATAGTCTAATTCTAAGTTATAAGTTTCGTCATATCAGAATTGAACATGAATTATTATTAAAATTTTTTTTTGTTGACATTTCCATCGATATTTAAAAACCTTTTGACAACGTAAATTTTAGACGCTTATTTGATTCGGCTAGACAAGGAACCACTAGTTTTGTGGATTAAGGTCAGTAGCATTGACGGTCAAAATATGAGGTAAGTAATTACGAGAATACAAATCCATTGTTATCGGACAACTTAGAGGCTTTATCTGAGTCAGGAAAGGAATGCACTCGAAGAATAGGTAAAACGGGCTAAACTATTTGCGTTTGTAGCGAGAGCCAAGGTGCGCTTAAGGCCTTGGTGAATTTCGAATCACCTCCAAACTATTGCAGTTTAAGAATGCTAGGTTTCTATGAATATGGAAAACTGAAGAAGCACTTAGCAGAAGAGACAAAAAAGTCGTTACTTTCCGTGAGGGTGGCGATAACACCGCAGAGTATCTCGTTGAGTGCTGCAGCTTATATTATTCTGTGTTAAAAGTGTCCGGAATTTATCATTCAAAATACGCGCTTAAAAGATATGATCAAACATTTTATTCTGTAAGTTGGTAGCAATGTACCATACCGTACTAAAGAGTCCGCGTTGATTTGTACAATAGAAAAAATAGTTGAACAAAGAGTTTGCCTTACATTTTATGTTTCAAATGATATTTCGTGTGCTGAATTGTTGAAAATGTTGCTGAAAAAGTACGGTAACTCGTGTATGTCAAAAACATAGGCATATGAGTGGTATAACGCATTCAAAGAAGGCCGAGAAGTGGTAGTTGACTTGCCTCATTCTGGTCTACTTTTACCGGCTACGAACGACGAAAAAATCGACAGAATCAAGAAAATGGTGCTAGAAAATCGGCGTATGAATCATCGCCACACCTTCATTTTTGTTCAAAGCATCAATTCAGAGCATCGAAAGCAGGTCGGCAAGACATGATTTCCTGAGCTTCCACGGACCCCGCGTTCAAGAAACGCATATTAACAGTCGACGCGACATGGCTTTACGAGTATGACATGCAAACTAGCCAACTTTCTTCGAAATGACGGTTCAAAAATGTGTCGAAACCCAATATACCGTGAAAAAGCCGCTCAAAAATTAAGGTTATGCTGACAGTTTTCTTCAATTACCGCATTGTAGTTTCACTTTAAATTTGTTCCCGAGGGGCAAACGGTGAATAAGGCATGAAGCATTTGCGTGAGAGTATCCGCCGAAAATGTCCAATTTTGGAGAATGACAATTCATCGATTTTGCACGATGATAATGCACCTTCTCACAAAGCCATTGATCAAGCACCATACTCTCCTGATATGGCTCCGACCAACTTTTTCCGAAGCTGAAATTACCACTTCGATGAAGGCGTTTTGTGTCGATTGAAGCCATAAAAACAAAATCGCTAAAGGAGATAAAGGTCATACCTCAATCAACCTATGAAAAATGTATGGAGTACTGGGTGAAACGCTGGCTCATTGCAAGCAATGGGTCCTATTTCGAAGGCGATAAAATAAATTTTGAAGAAAAAATAATTTTGTTTTGTATTATTTAAAATTTCGGATACTTAATACACACAATGTAAACGTTGTTTTAAACAGCTTTTAAACAGTTTTTAAACAGTCTCCATACTTATTTGCCCCGCTTCAGATACATATACTCGTTTTGTATATGAACCTAGACACCTGCATTCTTGAATCTTTATGGAAAAACGGTTTCCGATAGTTTGCCATAGGATCAACGAAACGTAATATACTAATACTTAATAAATACTTAAGAGCAATATGAAAAAAATACATTTATAAAAAGCAGGTTGTGCACTCGATCATTTTGTGTTTTTGTGTAGGAATAAACCGTACAATACATTGTTGCTTGGCTTAGATTTAAATACATGATTGGCAATATCGCTTTGGTAGTAAAACATCAAAACACAAAAGCACACAAGAAACATCTTTATAGCAAATAAATAAAATCAAAGTGCATAAATGATTCAGAGTATTAAATGGATTTTTCAGAATCATTATCCAAAAATCGAGCACAGCACCACTGTATAGTATTAATAAACAAAATGTAAGCTTTCTTTTTTATACCAACCCTGACATAATAAATATCTAAAAAAAAAAGTGGACCATTTGTCGCTCAGTCCGTGGTCATCAATAATATTCTATTTAGAACATCATTATCTGTAAGACTAATAGTTTACTAAAGTGTCTGCATTCAAGTGATTCAATAATTTTTCCTTCGACCCTTTCTTCCAAATCTTACATGGAAATCGAGATTCGAGTATATAGTATCTGCTTTGTACATGGCAGTTCAACCGCCGTCATAAGCAAAAAAAAGTTGTATTTCCAGTTTGGTAGATTTGAGTAATTCAACTTAAGTATTTCCTTTAAGGTCATCCAAGTCCTATACTCTTACATTTTTAAATACACTGTGTATTCAGAATAAGTGAGATTTTTTAAATATCTCCCACATAACCACTATTAGTTAAAATATATAAACATGTGAGCTGTTTACTTAAAATGTAGTGGGCATGCTAGATTGGGAATACATATATGAATATTTAAGTTCTTGATTTGGGACATTTATAGGTCGCAATACATTTTTTTTTAATAAACGGAAAAAAATTAAAACACTTTCGGTTTCAAATACGTCTCAACAAACTCAATTTTTGATATTAGTAACATACGACATATTTCTTTAAGCCTGCAAGTCAGTTGGTGGTCATCTTTGTCGTAGTTATATTTTCTTTATACTTTTTATACACTGGTCAACAATGCGATGTACGAGTATTTTAGTATTTGTCCGGAATTAGATTTGCGGGTTTAATAAACAAAAAATCTAGATACTCGGTATTTGTACAAGTGATTCGTAAATTCTGAAAGGTTGTCATTTACGAGGGCCGTTCAACATATTCTCGGTATAGGGGTGAAGCTGTGGTTATATATATAATTTGAATTATTTATCAGGTAATACTATTATTTTAGTGCATTCATGTAAAATTTCATATAAATGTGATTATTAATTCGCGGTTTATCTCTAGTTAAACAGAATCATAATGGCAACTGAGACGATGATGGTGAAAATTGAGCATCGCGCTGTAATTAAATTTCTCACTAAGCAAGGAAAAAGTCAAAAAACTATTCATGAAGAGATGGTGGCTGTTTACCAGGGTTCCGCACCTTCATTATCAACTGTGCAAAAGTGGTCAAGTGAGTTCAAGAGAGGCAGAGAGAGCATTGAAGACGACCCCCGCTCCGGCGCCCCGGCTACTGCTTGTACGGGAGAAAGCATCAAAGACGTCGAAAAACTTGTTCTTGAGGATGCCCGAATAAAGGTGAAAATGATGGCAGAGATCACCAAGCTTTCAATTGGTACCATTCACACCATTCTTCATGACCCTCTTAACCTTTCAAAGGTCAGTGCAAGGTGGGTGCCACGAATGCTCACAGCGCAGCAGAAAAAAGAGAGAATCGCATGCTGTAGAGAGCTTTTGGAGATGTGTAGTGAGAACGCGGACGGTGTTATGGATCGAATTGTTACTGGGGACGAAACATGGGTGCACCACTATGACCCTGAAAGCAAACAAGAGTCCATGCAGTGGCATAAAAAAGGAACAGACCCCCCGAAGAAGTTCAAAGTCACTCCGTCTGCCGGGAAGCTCATGGCCACAGTTTTTTGGGACTCAAAGGGAATCTTGCTCATTGAGTACAAAAAAAAAGGTGAAACCATCAACGCCACATCCTACGCTTCCACTTTGCATAATTTGTGGGAGGAAATTAAAAAGAAAAGACGGGGTAAACTCGCAGCGGGTGTGTTGCTTCTTCATGACAACACTCCTGTTCACACGGCGCGAGTTTCCAAGGCTACTGCGCGAGATTGTGGTTTCGAAGAAATCCAACACCCACCCTAGTGATTATTTCCTGTTTCCGGATTTGAAAAAATGTCTTCGTGGAAAAAGATTTTCGGATGATGAAGAACTCACGTCGGCAATAAATGGGTATTTTGCAGAGAAAGAGGAAATTTATTTTTTTGAGGGTTTAAAAAAGCTTATCTCAAGATGTAACAAATGCATTGATGTTAGGGGAGATTATATTGAAAAATAAAAACAATTTAAATTGAATTCGCATTTTTCTTCATATCGATACCGAGAATATATTGAACGCCCCTCGTATGACTGTGTTTCTTCAATAAAAACTACTGCACGAAAAATAAAGAACTTTGAATAGAGCATTTAAGTTAATTTTAATTCCGAATTCGCAGTTATCCTTGCTGTGCATTTAATCATTTTAACGTTTTACGTTGTACTGTATTGCGTTTTCAATTGTCTAAAACTCAATCATAGATATTTGATGCATTCTGCGTTAGCTTCACCGATTAGTAGTTGTTAGAGTTTATAGAGTGGAATAAGGAAAAAAAAATACCAATTATCAGTTCCAACACAGGGATGGGCAACAATTCATTCTAGCAGAAATTCACGTTTTTCGACAATGCATGAATTCGATTTCAAAAGATTATTTCCAGAATCAATTTTGTGATATCGTTGCGTGACAATCTCACATTAAAAAGAAGAGTTCTGAAATTTAATGTTTTGAATACTTTGAACCTTTCTGCATTTTATATTTCGATTATCTTTTATTACAGCATAGTTGAGTTTTAATAGCGTTACTTGTTCTTCAGAGCGGTCATCATTTTGTTTAAATGATAACCTTTAACTTGTAAACCATCATTGCACGCCAGCAAATTACATTTCACTTAACATATTTTCGAATTTCTTTACTTTTTATAAGGAAAAGGGAAATTATTCCAAAAGCAGTACAGGCCTAAAAGAAATTTAGAACGAGTTCCGAGAAAACCGCAGCTTCCTAAAGAAAACCGAATAATACTGCGCACAGGCATGGTTGATATCCTTTTCTGCACGAGGTGTCACAAAAATTAAGAGATATTCCAAGGCACTTCTTTTTGTTTTCTTCATTTGTAACAATCTAATTGATTTATTATTGGTTATGGATAGTCATAAAATATAAAAAATTAATCTGCTGTTGTTAAAATTTTGTAATGCTTTTTACTAATGTTCGTCATTTCATGACCAAAAATGTAGACCTCTGGTATATTCTTAAAAAGCGACAAATGTTTGATAATTTAGATTAAAGATATACAAAACATATTCGGAGGAAGAAAAAATAAAAGTAAAAAGGTTTAAGAGCAAGACCAGTGCGGTGTTTATCAGTTGGCCTATCCTAATCATTCAAGGACACGAGTCCTTCCAAGCTTTTTAATTATAAGAAAAAAAGAAAACTTGTACATCTACTTGTATCTAGGATTGCGGGAAATTATCAGACTTCTTATATGAATCTAATAAACTTGTCTTGTCAAATGAATCTAATAAACAATATTCAACAAACACAGGACAAAATTCAGTTAATAATAAAAAGTAAATAACTGGTGCAAAAGCCCTTTCTTTATCTACGAGTACCTCTAATTTTTTACTAACTATGGATTCAAAAATGTATAAAACTAATTCAACCTACAAATAAATTTCAAAACTTTACCAATTCCGTCTTTTTGTAACTTAGTTGATCTATACATTTTGGTTTTATCATTTTTTTTTTTATTTTTTTTTTTTAAATTGGTGCCAAAAATTTGTTTTCCGTTCCAAAAATAAATGAAAAATATTTAGAGAGAGAGAGAGAAAAAAAAGAGAATTTGAATAAATTTGTATAATTTGGTTATTATACCTGCTCTTATTTGAACCTCTATGCCTATGAAACCACCAATCGAATGTATCACTAAAACTGTTGTTATTGTTTAAAGCGCAATTATTCGATGAACAATCACAATCACAATTGCAAGAAGTAGTGTCAAATTCACGTTCGGAGGACTCTGTAGAATTGTTAAGGCTCCCGCCGTGGCATGCTGAACAAGTGGTTGTTGTTGTGTCACGACTATTTGATAAATTTGATGATTTACCAGTTAATTCCGAATGAGTATTTTCATCGGGCGGACCAGGACCTTCTGGGGCACACAACACATTTGCGAATTCGATACATGTTTGGTTGGTATTATTTTATTTAAAATGTTTTACGTTTTACAAGGTTTTTTTTTCGATACGATACATTTTTGGTTGGTTTTCGTTTCGTTTTGTTTTTTTTTTTTTTTGTATTTTGAGTTTTTTGTTTTATATTTGTGGAGAAAAAAATATTAGAGAAAAAAAAATATACATTATTTTTGGTATTCTATGGATTATAAATTATCCTGTTTAGTTTTTATTTTCTGCAGTAAGTACAATTTTTTTTTTTTAATTAAAGAAACAACAAAACAAAACCAAAAATTAAATTATAGATAGAACAAAATAAAAAAACTAACAAAAACAAAATATAAGTTAATAAACAAATAAAACTCAAACAGTAATAATGATGGATCATAAGCTTTTTTTTAATTGACAAAAAAAAATCAAAACAAAAACTAAGCGACACATTAACATATTTTTTTTTATTTTTTAATACGATTTACGACGACACTTAGACTGAGAGGAGAATGCACGAAATTTCCAATCGCAGTTGTACGAGGAAGGATGTGAGAAGGCAAAATCAAACACACTGGACAATGGCCACAAAAGCACATAAACAAATAAAATTACAAAAACAATTAATGGATGCAAATAAAAGTCGAAAATGTGTTGCACCTGTATTATCGATGGGCTAAAACAAAATATTTAGAGCATTAGCTGATCTCGGTTGCAGAATTTGAGAAAAAAAAAATCAAGATTTAAAAACTAATTGGTTTTCTCCATCTAAGATTTGATGTACATATGATGTATATCATTTTTATTACTTTTTTTTTTCTTAAGAGATTTTTTTTACTTTTTTGGTTCTTGGATGGTGGATGGATCATGCAATGAAAATTATCAAATGAAAAGAGAATTAACAGAAAAAATTAATTTAAGAAAATAATTTTCAAATTTTGTTTAATTTTTTTTTTTGTTTTCTTATTTATTGTTTGTTTTGTGTTGCGTGTTTAGAGTAATAATTGCAGTAAGCGAATTCTTTTCCAGATACAATATATGGTGCTCTTCAGTAACAATACAGAAAAGATTTAAATGAAAAACAAAATAATAAATAAAATAATATGTGATGGATGCAATTTGACAAGTGCGGGTATATGTGTGTTAAGGTTTTTTTTTTTTTTTTTTAAGTTAAGTGTAGAATTTCTGTCAATAATCTTTCGGTCTGAAGCTAAATCACAACGACTTATTGCCTGAGTTACGCCGTTCGCTTTAAGAATGCACTTAAGCTTTATATCTATCATTGTACAAATGCACAGGGTACAAGAAAATTAAATATGATATACGAGTATGACATATCATTCAAAATCTTTAATTTCTTTCTTTAAAAATAGTTGATAACGAAACAATAACAAGTCAAATAACAGTAATTATTTAGTCTAACCATTAAATATTGGATACCACCAGACCTGTAAAGTACTTAGGGGGTTACATATGTTTCTCCACTCAAAAAAATCTATATTCTTTTGCAATTCAAATGCCGCAAGAATTTTTCAAAAATTCCAATAATTAAGAAAGTTATGACCGTTAGACGTCGGACCAGGCGGAGCCTTTTTTTTTGCCTTTTCAGTTTTGCACATTTTTAGTTTTGCTTTCGAAGCCACGCAGGCAAGACACACTGCAGATTTTGCATTTCGAAAAGAAATAAAGTGGAAAAATCATGTCGTTATCGTTATCGAGAGAATACCATAAATCTGGAGTTTTAAGAAAAGCTGTGAAATCTAAGCGAGTACCGCCGAAAAATCGTCATCAGGCTGAATGCGATGACTTTACTTCAAGTGCGTCCGCAAAAAAATTTAAAAGTGCTCGTGATCAACGGATAACGAACCGCATCATGATGATTATTCACCGGGTTCCGAGTCATGGTGTTCATGGCAAAAGGCAAAAGCCAGCGGAAAATCGACAGAATATACCCACGACTATAAACCACTACCAGTGGAAGTTCTCCATGCTATTAGGCCCATATACGAGAACCTCAGTAAGGTCGAGTTAATAGAGCGTTGTGTAGTAGGCTACACACAGAATAATAATGAGAGTCTCAACAACTTAATCTGCAAAATATCACCAAAGACGCTGCACTCAGGCTTGACAGTAGTTGAGATTGCTGCTAATGTTGCTGCCTATTTGTTTAATGAAGCAGCAATAACTTTGTTAAAGATCATGCAGATTATGGGGATTGACAGTGGAGCCAATGCCCATCGCTGGGTCGCCTTAGAGGACTCGCGGCGACTCGATCACGCTGAACGCGCGGCGATTGGCGCAAGAAATCAAGGCGTTCACTCATGACCGAAGCCGCAAAAGCCAAATTATATGAAGTCACAGCATCTGGAAGTGACGCATTATATGGCCCAGACATCGATGATGATATGTAAGTTACCAAAAAAAGTCATATTCTATTTATATACGTCTTTTTCGACCTACAACCGAGTGGCAAAACTTTGAACGCGTTTTTCTCGAAACAGTGTTTTCCGAGTCGGTACCAGAAAAGAAATATCTCCTGAACCACTCGACCGATTTGCATGCCATTTCGCACTGATATTCTTAATACCATTATCTAGTCTCCTACGTAGGATTTTTTTGATATCTTAATTTTTAGATATGTTATAAATAAAAATGTGACTCGTTTTTTAGTCAAAAATAGCCTCGTACGTTCAAAAAGCTGCCATTTTGTTAAAAATGAAAATATTTGAAAACGGCTATGATAGAGACTAGTTTTATCTATCTACTTCAACAGGTTTTTTTTTGTTTCAGATGAAACCTACCAGAGATATTCTTGGTACCGCGCAGCACGTTTTTGAAAAGAGGCTTCCGGAGATGGGCGAAATGTATACTTTAAAATTGTTTTTCTTCAATTGTTAATAAAGTTTTGTATTCGTCAAGGAATACTTTACACAATGTATATTTTACTTTTTTTATATTAATTTAATATCGTACCGAAAAAAAATCTTGAAAAACCCTCCGTTTTTGAGCGGAGAAACATATGTAACCCTTAAGTATTTCAGGACTTCAGTCCGCTCAAGTACAAGTACTAGGTGCTGGTACTGGTACTTGTACTTCAGTACATTGGTACTGGTACTTGAAAAAAGACAAGTACCAGTATTTTTCAAGTACTTGTGTACAAGTACCAAGTATCACGTACTTAAGTACCAAAGTACTTGAGCAGTACTTCCAAGCAATTGAGCAGTACTTCAAGTACTTGACCAGTATGTTCAAGTACTTCCTAGCATATTGAGTAAAATTTGTTACAACGTCAATTTATAAACGAAAATTATTATGTATTTCATCAGGAGAAAGTGTTTCTTTGATCAGCAGACTAGAAACTGTAAGTCCAGTTATTGTTATAGCAATCATAAGCGAGCGGACTACAGAAAAATAATCTATTCGAAATTTTAAAACCCTTAAGCCGGCGGGCGAAGTGAAGATTACCCAATTTCTGATTCCAAACACTTTTTATGGTGATTGATTAATTTCTAGCCATTTATATATGTATAAATGCATTTATTTACTATTTATTCTACAAGATTAATAAAGAAAAATTTGAAACAGTATGATTAAAAGTTGGACACAATGTTTTATCCTGAATTCGTCAAAAAATTTTAACATTTCTATTTATAAAATTGAATTGAAGAACTGAACAAGTACTTGTAAAGTACTTGGAAGTACTTGAAAAATACTGGTACTTGGCTTCAAGTACTAATATCCAAGTACTGAAGTACAAGTACAAGTCCCGGTACTGATACTGGTATTTGTACTTGAAAATTTACAGCTCTGGATACCACTAATGGAGCGAAATAATCACCGAGCCTAAACATCTTTCTTTCTTTCCCTATCCAATTTTCAAAAAAGAAATTAACACATGCTCAGGAATTTTGAGAGTAGGTATAATACTCCCTTGAGCTAAGTTTTTTTTTTCTTTTTTTTTATATAAAAATTGTCCAAGAACTAAGATTGTTTTTCTATTCATTGAAAATAATCGTTTCACAGAATTGATACTCAATGTGCATGGCGATTTTATGGTGAAGAACTGCTCCAATGGGTCCAACTATTCATACGATGTTGAACAATTTTGCGGAATGAGGGACTGTTGAAGATTTAAGACATACGGGCAGACTAGAAGTGCACATAAAGACAAATACGAGAAAACGATCTACCCAGTTTTCTGACTGCATGCTTCGGCAGATTTTAAAAGAGGATTGGCTTTTCTTCCCTTACAAAATCTAGCTAGTCTAAGAACTAAATCATGGGGATTTCGGAGTGCGCTTGGAAAATTGATGAAAATATTTTGGCAAACTTAATAACGACCGACAAAGCGGATGTCCACTTTATCTATTTCGAAAATCCCCAAACTCTTCATAAGAGACCATTACACCGAATTCGTGATAGTGTCTGATGTGGCATTACCACCAACATGATTTACGGCCTATTTCTTTTTCTTTCGAAAATGATGAATGCTTAACAAAAAATTGAGAACTTTAGAGGGCAATGGTTCAACAATTTTTGATATAGATAATACATCACGTGCATCATTCGATAATTTTCAAATACAGCGATTTAAATTGGCAATCACGAACGTCTGTGATTTGACTGCTCCAAATTTTTTCTTGTGGAACTATCTCACGGAAAAAGAGTTTATGAAGTCCCAAACCTTGCAGCAATAAAGCAAAACATTTATTGGCCTTTTACCGAAAGAAACACAGGTCTGTTGCTCTCGAGAAAATGGTTCTCATTTAACTGATATTGTCTTTCACATATAATGTAAAAATATAACATAAAATTAACTATCTTTTAAAATTTTGTTTTTTTTTTCATTCATTACACTATATATTCCGAATGTTCACATTGAAAAATTTTCAGAAAACATTACAAACCCTCAAATTCTGAAGAATTATTAGCTTCAAACGTAAAAAATAGTTGAAATCTCCTACACATCGACGTTTGATTACCAATTCTTACTCGAATTGCTGACAAACTGCGGGGCTTGGAATATGACTACAAAAAGTGTGTATGGAATGTTTGGACACCGACACTGGTGATATAGCCACACAACTAACAACGAAATCAGCAAAACTCCGAAATCCGAAACTATAAGTTTTTGCACACGAAGTGGCTGTTGCCTCCCGATAACATTGCTGACGTATTAATATGTAAAACGAATAAAACAAGACATCTGTCATATGTCAATCATCAGAACACATATTTCATTATTTTTACTGACCACTGTCAAAATTCATGTGACCATTTGAAATAAGAGACATAATAAGAGACAGACCGGGAATTTTTCTTTTACGAATTTAAACGAAGAAACAATTAAGCAGAAGCAAAGAGACACATCAACACAGCATTTGTAGAATGAAATTGTTAAGCACATCACGTTTCATATCCGCTCTGGGAATATAACTGCTTACAAGGCCGTACAAAAAGAGAACAAAAGTGCAATACTCAAAATCGTAGACTTGGAGATCTAGTAAATTTTGTATAAACATATCGTACATGAATATCAATATCAATGTTGGATTTCAACAAGCGGTAATTGTACGAGCAATAATTGTAAGAAAATCCCCGAATGCATTTCATAAAAAAGTTATTGCATGGAATCGAATAATTCTGTTCTTGCACTGATAACCTTCAATTCTTAATCGACTTGTTTTGGAATACTTGAATGATAAGATTATCAGCGTCATTTGGGTGTCTAATAACAAAGTAACGAATATGACAACGATGTTCTAGGATACCACCATGCAGCGCTTGAACTATAACAAAACGATGCGAAATCAAAAGTCATAAAAGATTGGTTATGATTTGGTTTATATAGCGGGTTTAACGCAATCTAAAAACTTGCCTAACCCCAATTGCAGTACAAAATTAGAAGTTTTCTTTTGGCCTGTACTGTATAATATCTAAACATCCAGAAGTCATACATAAATTGTACAACTTTCGCATAAAAGCTGACCTCATTAGGCAATTTAACATATGTTAGTCTTACTGCTCTCAATACCTTGTGAGGAAACGATAATTTTTAGTTGCTGCAACATACGAGTATATGTGATTAATTGCATTGCACTCAAATTTTTTTAATACCAATCGCAAACATCAACAGGAAAAACTATTTTTTAAAGAAAAAGCAACGCATTATTATGTAGCAACCAATGTCTACGTTTAGTAAAACATGTGTAGCTAGACTATAATTATATACGAGTAAGTCTGCTCACGAATAGTTGGCTAAAACTTACTATATAGGAGCCAATGCAGAAAACGCCGTAAGGAGCACCAGGATTCTTCTAAATCAAGAGAAATACTTATTACAGATAAGCACAAATATTTAATCAACAAATATCAATTCAAGCGAAAAAGACATCGTACATTATTACCAGGGTTTGTATAATACTTATGAAATATTTTCAAACATTTAAAATCAAAAAAGCATTGCGACAAGTACATGCGTTGTTGTGCGACGTAGCAAATATAAAGTAAGTAGGTATCTAAGTATAAATCTGCCGATATTGAATCATAATAATAAATATCGAATTATTTACATGAGAAGCATTAGGTATACATAAAAGTGTTCGTTTTTTTGATTCTTTGATTTTTAAGAAAGTTAAACCGCTGAAAGCATAACAATGACGAGGTAACTTTAACACAGACATAGTATTCAGATCTTTGAGCATTTC
Source organism: Volucella bombylans (assembly GCA_949129095.1). Taxonomy (NCBI): domain Eukaryota; kingdom Metazoa; phylum Arthropoda; class Insecta; order Diptera; family Syrphidae; genus Volucella; species Volucella bombylans. Next base: position 170,791,904 of record OX422141.1, read on the forward strand.
ATACATAAACTCGTGATAATAGCATAAATTTTTCCACGGAAATGTCGCAAGCCTAAATTGAATCAAGAATGCTCTAACGTACATACATATGGATATACTCATATTTGTACTTTATTATCAAAGTCTTAGAGAATTCATCTCACAAAGAGGTAGCTATAGGATCAAACAAATCGTTTCTTTTTTTTAACTTTTAGACCCAAGACATGTACCGAAGTGGACACAGAACTTTAAAGTAGCGGACCTGATTTGTCCTTTCAATGGTCTACACCTGCATTGCATGGGCATTTCGTTTATAGTACAGTTTAATAAAAATGGGTGAACAACCATCTAGTGAGCAAACGTGTTTAATTGAGTTTTTATACAATGAAGGGGTTTCATTCCGGACTATTTCTAAGCGAATTCGGGGACACAATGAAAATAAAAAAAAAATATTTTTGGCAAAATTTTCTTTAAAAAATAAAATACAATCGGCGCTCTTATTGAATCTTCTTTTATAAGGATGGATGGTTGTTTTTACTCTTATATTTCGAAAGTAGACAAATCACAAAGGATCAATAATAGATATGTATGAGTATGTATTTAAGATGAATATTGACTATTAACATAATGATAGGGTACAGGAATTATATTCCCAATTCGAGAGCGAGAAAAGTGTTTTCTTTTTCAATATGTTTAAATCCACTTTATGGGCCTGATTAGATCCGATTATGCGTAGCACTTGCTCAGCGGTTAAATTATTAAATTTTGCATCCAAGGTCAATTTTTGTAGCCAAACTACATAACTTATAACTTTTAAAGGAGAGAATTTCTAATAATAAGTCTAATACTCGTACAGGGTTTTTCAATATAAAGTTTCATTTTAAATAGGGGGCTATTTTGTCACCTATTAACAAATTATAGTCAATTTAAATAAAACGATCATGCTTCAGCAACGCTCTGAAATTGTTAAAATTCACTACAATAATGTTGAAAATTTCGCTAAAACAGTGCGAAAAGTCAGAGCTTTCTTGGTCGCAATGGAGCGCAGTCACAATTGTTAAATTGGTTCGGAAATTTGAGTTATTGGAACAAATTAGTGAGAACAACTGACAGTATTTTTTGTGTAGCTTGGAGTGTCGATCTAAGGAATTGGGTATGTCACATCACAAGCAACACTTCACCGAATTTTGGATAAAGTACTTTGCCAATCGGGTGCTGTTAATATATGTATATGTAGCAATTGCTCAAGAATTTAACCAAAAAATCATTTTAAGCGATGATGCACCTTCCTATTTTCAAGATATTGCTATTAAGCAGAATACCCACTATTAAAGAAAAGCCTATCTAACCAAAATGATTTAATGCTCGTATTTGTTGAATGTTTATTGGCAGGAGGCATAATTATGCCTCGTTTCTTCAAAGATGAAGCGGCTGTGACTTTTATCATGGATGGAGTGTGCTATCGAACTATGAGCAATGAATTTTTATGGCCGGAACTTGAAAGTATGAATTTATTTCCAACAAAAATGTTAGGAAACCATTGCAAAAAATCTTTCCTGTCTAAGGAGAATAGCAATCAAAATTGACCGCCAAGATTTAACAACGTACGAATTCTTTCCTTGGGGCCATTTAAAGGTTAAAGCATAACATGCAGACAACATCCGTTAAATAGAGCCGCAAATATACGAAAATGTGATGAAAAAAATCGTCAAAACAGCCTGGATGTTGAACTTCACCTTTGTTCATTTGGCTTATAGTGCCTTCTTATTATTAATGGCAACCCCTTTATCGATTAAAATAAGAAACTAAATATTATTTGGTGAAAAAATACCATATGTGTTTTTTCTAGATAAATCAAAATTAACCCTCTTTTTGGAAAAAAAAACTTGTGAACTAAACGAAATCAGCCCACAACAGATATTATGTATACACAATTATTAGAGATTTCGCTGACGCATAAAGCCAATGTAAGCAATCGTAAGAGCTTAAAGAGCAAATGCAAAGATCGAACAATACGATGAATACAAACGTTTGTTACTTCTTCACCTGTACCTACCAATCGAAATACAATTGTCAGTGCATTAAAAGCTAAAGGCGATAGAAATTAAATTTGGTTAATAGAGAGGTATTAAACATTCTTCTGCAAAACTCTTAAACAAAAGCATAAGTCGTGTTTCTTTCTCTTTTTTCTTTTTTTTTTTTTGGTTTTCGTACAGTGTTTTCAACTTTTAATTGATTATTAACATTTCTGGAGAATTAAGAAAACCGTTAGTTGCCTTTCATGTCTATTGTGTACATTGAAAAAAAATATATCTTATAAAAAAAAAAGATTTTGCTCTATGTATTAAGTGTTTAGCTTTTAAGATAAGTTTCTGTTTAAAATTAAAACATTAAATATAAAAAGCTCATCTCTAAGCAAAGAGACATGAATTTGCTTGTGATCAAAACAAAATGTAATATATAATTTAAAAGAAAAACAAAAACAATAAATAAATAAATATTAACAAATCGTAAGAGAAAGAAAAGTTTAAGGAAAAGGATAAACAATCGAAAAATTGTAACAAAGTAAAAAATTAACAAAAAAAAATAAAAAATAAAAAATTATGAGGGGTATAATAAGAGGGAAAAAAGTATTTCAATTTGAATATATAAAATTTAGATAATATAGAAAATCGATTAGTTTTTAAATCCATTTCTAAAAGTGTAATGAATCACATGTTGATGTCATTTTAATTTTAGATTTTCATTCATATTCGCAAAATCGCACTCTGAGAATTCGGTTTTTTTTTTTTTTTGAATTTAAAGGAAATATAGGTTAGCATTCCCCAAAAACAAAAATTGATTATGGTATAAATATATTTTTAACTACTTATTTAATGCTATGTCTATATGAAAGGATTTGTTTGGTTGGTTAAATGCACTTAAGAAAGTCTCAGTGATATTCAAGACTCAAAAAGAAATTTTCTGAAATTGAGACATTCAATTGGCAAGTGAAACAATACAAAGTGCATTTAACGCTCCAAATAAACCGACTATTTTTTATGGGAAGTTAATTATTTTTATAGATATATTTATGTATGCATGTTTTAGTAAATTTTAAAGCATATCTTGTATTTATAGGGAAAATATGGACTGCCTGCGTTTTTTTTCTTATTGAACAAAAAAAATATATATTTTGACTTTTCTTTTGGAAATTGTAACAGATTTTAACATATTTAGCAAAGAGGGGAAACAATCAACTCACTATTGTTGGCGAGCAAGTTCTCGTGCAATTTATCCCTTTGATCTTCGAGCACCTCACCCAAGTAGGTGGCTACTTTTCGAGTGATCTGATCCACATAGACATCCAGTTTACCCAAGTCATCGGACAAACCAACCAGTTGATCCAATGTGCCCACCTATTTAAAATATTTTTTACTTTTATTTTATTTATTGATTTTCTTTAAGTAAACGACTTACCTTCAAATCGGGAATATGAAATTTAAAATTGACACAAAGATTATTCTGTTTGTTGGTGAGATTGTTCATTGTTTCGAAAGTTTGCTGGCAGGTTTTATCGCCAGGGGCGGAAATGAGCCAATACTCAGACATGTTGGTGTTTTCTATAAAAAAAAAACAAGTTTTTACTAAAACTTTATTTCATTCTCTTAATCTTAAAGCTATAAAGTAACAAAAATTCAGAATTATATATATGTATATAAAATAAAACAAATAGAAATAACTATAAATAAAAATAAATTTATGCATATATAGTAGCAGATTCTATGCATAGAATGTACTACAAAATTACAAACACTTTTATACATTTATCGATGTGGATGCGATAATGTTAATAATATAAAAAATAAAAATCAATTCTAAGTTAGAATTTGAATAGAAAGAAAATATAGTAAGAGAAAATTTACAATACGAACAAAAAATCATATTAAATGATTCAACAAGTTTCCAATAACATTATTATTTTTCAATGGAAAAGCCATTGTTTAACTCTTTTAAGGTATACCGATTCAACTCTCTCATATCTAAGATTCACAGGTAACTTATTAAAAAGACGGGGCGCAGTAACTTTAAAAAAATTGTGAGAAAAGAGTTTTTTGATGGTGTGGGCACAAGAACGAGATTTCTGGTGTTAGCACGTAAATTACGATTTACATAAACTCTCGGAGTGTTATAACCGGGTTTTTCAAAAAATATTTTTAAAACTTTATAAAAATGCCTCAGTGGAAGAAGATTAAATTCCGTTTTATTCACTATTGTTCAACTTCCCGAAAACTCCCAAGTTGGCTAACTTCGAAAAAATGTTTTTTTTTTCACTATTTCAACTCTCGGTTTGGAAGTTAAAATTCGCAATTTGGCGTACTTGCTGTTTCGAAAAATTCCCTGTGATATTTGTGACAGATGACACAAATATATCAGTCTCAACTTTGGATTTGAGATTTATAATTGCGGACTGTACAAAAAAACGAAATAAGTTAAGCAATGGAAAAAAATACAAAAAAAAAGAATACCAAAAATAGTCTACACAGCGGAGGAGGAAGATTGGCTCGTAAGGAATGTTTTGGATAACAGTTCCATAATTGAAAATAAAAAGACGGACGGTGCGACGAATCGCGACACATACAATGCGTGTGAGAAAATTGCAACCGCATTCAATGTTGCGCCGCCTTGGCCAGGTAGTTGCTTTGAATTTGTACTTTTTTTTTTTTAATTCCATTCCTTCTATCCGTAGAAAAGAGCTTTGAAGTCTCTGCGCGAAAAGTATTCAAAAATTAAGCAGACATTGAACGATCGTGCGTTTTAGTTTTTAAGAGACGCCAAAAAGAGCGATGGTGGTCCGCCCAAAAAGGAACTATCTGCATTGAGCGAACCAATGCAGCAATTGGCGGTGCTTTTGACGCCTTCTATCAATATCCGGGGATAGCGACCATTTAACAACCAACCGATCAGCACTACAATATGCAAGCCGGGAAATAGCTTCATCTTCTGACCAGATGCAAGTAATTTCTGTCGAAGAGGTCCTCGTCGATGATGGGGATAGGCCATTCTGTTTAGACGATGAGGACGTGAATGTCACATTTGTCGACGAGGCGCATGACAATGTGCTGGCAAATGTAAGTGATCACCCGTGTTTAAGTAGTACACACTGACAACGGTCGAATTCAAAAGCACAAAACATCACAACACAGAATCAATGTTGTCGAACGAAGGTACAGTTGTTGACCGTACTTGGGAGAGAGTAAATTCTGCCAAATTGCGGAAGCCTTTAAACGCCCTATTGCACAGTCGCCGGCGTAAAAGGGAATCGGAGGAAATCCCAGCCCCATGTAAAACTCAAGAATTGGCAGAAAAAAAGCATCAACATTCTGCGACCAAATATAGAATTGAAATTGATATTTTAGAGGGCGAGGGTGAGCGGTACAAGTTTGAACGCTATCGAGCTGCAATTGAATGTGTACGGGCTGAGCTTGATCGGGAGCGTTCGGCCATTGAATTGCAGCGGGCAAAAAATCAACTTGCTCACGACAAAGAGTTTCAACGCCTTCATTTATTCACTTCAATGACACCAGTCCCAACACCAGCAGCAAAAGTAATTTATGTCTGTTTATGTTTTTAATTATCCAATAGAATTCCTAGTAATAAACTGAATTTTTACTTTTATTTTTTATTGATGGATTTTTTCAGCTAATAATAAGCTAGCGATCTAACATTGGCTGAAAATAAGTACGAACTAATCGAGAGTCGATGTTGTTATTGGCTGCCAATGGTGCTCTCGAAAGCGTAACGGACGGAACATATACGGCGGATAGGACATCAGCGAATCCCGGCATTTCCGGTGGTGGTTTCGATTTATTTTCATCTATAGCTATGTTATGGAGGACGACACAAGCGATGATGATTGATTGCACAGTTTCAACTCTGCATCAACATCCCATACGAACGTTCGACGCAGTTTCGAGTCCGAATCTGCGATTCGTTGAATAGATTTTCAACAGCGTTTGTGACATTCAGGAAAGGCGTTGCAAGGTAGCTCGTATTTGTGTAGCCTGAATCAATAAGAATGAAAAGACCGAACTCGTTTTCTTCGAATCGTAAATGCGCTAAGGGTGGGAGTCCGAATAGGACGGAGAGTTTTTGCTTCACTCAGAGTGATTCGAGGTATAATTCAGAGTATACTTTCTGTGCTTTAAACTCTACAACAGCCAAATCTACATGTCAGTGTTATGCCTTCACACGCAGAATTTTTCTGTCTGAGTTCCAATTACAAATGAAAAACTGACTTGCCGTGGGCAGGACTCGAACCTGGACCCTCCGAGTGATAAGCGATTGCTAGTAGAATTCGTGTCCTCTGTTCTCTCAGCCTTAGAAAATGGTAAAGAAGTTGACGTTATAACAACTGATTTCAGTAAAGCTTTTGACAAGATATCTCATAAACTAATCCTGTTCAAATTGTCCGTCCTGGGCTTTGAACCCATTTTGCTTAAATGGATATCTTCTTACCTGGATAATCGTTTTTATAATGTTCGTTTCAGATCTGTCCTATCGGCCCCTTTCTTGGCCACTTCAGGTGTTCCTCAAGGTAGTCACCTAGGTCCACTCCTCTTCATCCTAACTATTAACGACCTTCAAAGGCTCATTCAACACTCAACACTTTCTCTCTATGCTGACGATACCAAATTTTTTAAACCCATTTCCTCACAACAAGACTCCACCCTCCTTCAAATAGATCTAAATAGTTTTTCCACCTGGTGCATCAAGAACTGCTTAGAACTCAATGTCTCCAAATGTCAATCGATTACTTTCTCACGTAAGTGCAAGAAGTCTCCTCAACGAATTTACCATCTCGACGGCCAACCTATACCCCTTGTTGAATCTATCCGCGACCTTGGTATATTATGCGACAGGCAGCTTAATTTCCGCTCGCATATTGATGAGATAATTTCTAAAGCAAACTCATCACTCGGCTTCGTTAAAAGATGGTCCAAAGAATTCTGCAACCCGTACGTGACTAGATCACTATACATCACTTACGTTCGCCCCCTTCTCGAGTACGCTAGCCAAGCGTGGTGTCCCTTTCAACGAGTTCATGTATCTCGTATTGAGAGGATCCAGCGTCGTTTTCTTCGCTTTGCTCTTCGAGGTCTACCTTGGAACGATCCTCTAATCTTACCTCCCTATCGAGACCGTCTCAAACTCATTAACCTGAATACCCTTGAGGAACGAAGGGACGCAGCAGACATTTTGTTCATTCACCGACTCCTCTCAGGCTCCGTCGATTGCATGCCTCTTTGCAACTCCATTTTCTTTAACACTAACCCTCGTAATCTACGTTCCACCCGTCTCTTTTATCTACCTATCCACCGCACCACATATGGCTCTAACGAACCAATCTCCCGTATGCTGCGTAAGGTAAACTCCAACCTTTCCGTTTTCGATTTTAATCGCAGCACACTTTCCCTCAAATTCGATCTCCTTCACCATCCTTAGCTTTAAGCCCTAGTATTAGTTTAAGTCTTAGTTTTTAAGCTTGTATTAAGCATAATAAATGGGGGCGTTAGCCCCCACGAAAATTAAAAATTAGTACCACTACACCACGGCCACCACCAATGAAATCTGCAATCGCCAGTTGAATTGATCCGAGTGCATAATATCGTAAAACGATTAATAATTGCGTAATTGGCAGTAGTTCACGCGATCTAGCAACAAGTAAAACAACAAGAATCTATCAAACGCTAATTAATACGAACAAATTCGTAATTTACACTACCGTCTCTTGTCATACGGCAACGACAACAACACGTGGAACCATCTTGTATTGCCGTCTTTCAACAAACAAATTTTCTCCGTCTTCTTCATCTTCGCTGCTCGAACAAGATGATGACCAATTCTCCCAGAAATATATAGCACGAAACATTTTTATTTATTAGTCGTATTTTAATTTTAATATTTAATAATGCAATTATTTTCGACATCCGATGTCAAGAGCGAATTGTCAACAATTATAGTGAATAAACAGAAATCAAACAAAATCCCAAGTTTGCTCGGATAACTTCTACTATTTCGGGGAGTTGAAAAATCAAAAGTTGAAAAACTTTGGATTTTCTCAACTTTTGAATATCGTAAGTTGAGAGAGTCAACTTTGAGGGTATAAAAGTTGACGATTAAAAATCCCCAAGTTGGGTTCAACTTCGAGTGAATAAAACAGAATAGAAATAATAAAAATAAGCTTAATCAATTAATAGGTGCTATTTGAGGAATTAAAAAAATATTATTTATATAATAATTTTAGTTTGACATACTAATGTTATGTATTTAACTAATTTTTTTTCCATTAAAAGTAAGGCTTCTAACAGAAAGCTGGGAGTTAGTCGATTCACTTTGCACAGAATATGAATCGCATGCTTTTGTTTGATTAGTAAAGATTGTATTTTGTTGAAATGAGTTCCGCCCCAACAAACTATACCATATTGAAGTTTAGATTTAAAAAGACCGTTATAAACTAATTTCAAAACAGCCAAACCACAATATTGACTTACAAGGTAGATCTGTCTTACAACATTATTTAAAAATTGTTTTAAATACATAGTATGATTCATCCAGCTCATTTTATAGTCCAAAATAACTCCTAAGTACTTAAAAACGTCAACGCACTCAATTGCAAAGCAATTGACAGTCCAACATGTTTTTGAATCAAATGAGATTGCTTTATTTTCGTGAATACAGGTTTTCAACATTTCATTTCTTGCAGTCGGGCGAATCATTACAGAGTTTACCTTTGATATCAAAAATCATGAACTTTGCTTTTCCACTTATAACCAAAATTAATCAAGGTTTACGGCGAATGAAAGATTCAAATAACTTTTATACAACTGTAGGTCAAGGTAGTGTCGTCGGTAAACGCTGTTATTTAGCCTTTTAGCGGTTGTAAGAAAAGTGAGTTCACAAATATTAAAAACAAGATTAGTCCCACCAAAACAGAGCCTTGAGGAACTCCTATGGTAATGAAATTTTTAGGACTCAAAATATTGCTAATCTTAACTCTCTGACAGCGATTTTTTTTTTAGATAAGAAGTGAACCAACCATGTATAAAGCCTCTGAAACCAGCATTGAATAGCTTACTGAGCAAAATGCTATGACCGACCATGTGAAATGCTTTGGTTATATCAATGAATAAGGTAGCCGGAACATCAGATTCATTATAAGACTAGTATAAATTTCACTGCACAACTTTAACAGTGTATCCTCGGTAGATTTACCACTACGAAAACCAAATTGTGAGTTACTAAAAATATTCGTTTTATCCAAGAAGGACAGCATTTTAGATTTTACACCTTGTTCAAAAACCTTGGCAAAGACTGATAACAGGAAAATTGGTCGATAATTGTCTAAATTCAACAACAACAGCTATTTTTAGTGAATCGGGGAAGACATCCTTTTAAATGCTCAAATTAAAAATGTAAGATAAAACATCAGCAACCAAAAAAGATATGTTTTTCAATATATTACTAGTAAAATTGTCACACGATTTCTAATTGGAATTTTTCAATGACTGAAGAATTTTGTGTTTTTCCAAGGGCGAAAAAGACTCAAAGAAAAAACTTTGTCTTTGACATGGATCAAAAATAATTTTACCACCACATTGACATTGACTAGAGGAGTCATAATTCATTGTAGGGTTCCTAATAGTATTCGAAATACTAACAAAATAATCATTAAATGCAGTGGCAACTTCTAATGGCTCGGATACCGATGTATTATTAATACTGACTACGAAATCCGCATTAGATTGGTTTTTGTTTAAGATTTGGCTGACAATCTCCCATTCCGTTTTTGAATTGCCCATATTTTCAAAAAAACCTATAACTGAAATAAGCATCTCTTTGAGAAGGTATAAGGATCTTCAGTTCTTCAGACAGCTTATCATAACTTCTTCTGAGCCTTAAGTGGATGGTATCGATATGAAGGAAAATGCGAATTCAATTTAAATTGTTTTTATTTTTCAATATAATCTCCCCTAACATCAATGCATTTGTTACATCTTGAGATAAGCTTTTTTAAACCCTCAAAAAAATAAATTTCCTCTTTCTCTGCAAAATACCCATTTATTGCCGACTTGAGTTCTTCATCATCCGAAAATCTTTTTCCACGAAGACATTTTTTCAAATCCGGAAACAGGAAATAATCACTAGGGGCAAGGTCTGGACTATAGGGTGGGTGTTGGATTTCTTCGAAACCACAATCTGGCGCAGCAGAACTCGCGCCGTGTGAACAGATGCGTTGTCATGAAGAAGCAACACACCCGCTGCGAGTTTACCCCGTCTTTTCTTTTTAATTTCCTCCCGCAAGTTATGCAAATTGGAAGCGTAGGATGTGGCGTTGATGGTTTCACCTTTTTTTTGTACTCAATGAACAAGATTCCCTTTGAGTCCCAAAAAACTGTGGCCATGAGCTTCCTGGCAGACGGAGTGACTTTGAACTTCTTCGGGGGGTCTGTTCCTTTTTTATGCCACTGCATGGACTCTTATTTGCTTTCAGGGTCATAGTGGTGGACCCATGTTTCGTCCCCAGTAACAATTCGATCCATAACACCGTCCGCGTTCTCACTACACATCTCCAAAAGCTCTCTACAGCATGCGATTCTCACTTTTTTCTGAGGCGCTGTGAGCATTCGTGGCACCCACCTTGCACTGACCTTTGAAAGGTTAAGATGGTCATGAAGAATGGTGTGAATGGTACCAATTGAAAGCTTGGTGATCTCTGCCATCATTTTCACCTTTATTCGGGCATCCTCAAGAACAAGTTTTTCGACTTCTTTGATGCTTTCTCCCGTACAAGCAGTAGCCGGGCGACGGAGCGGGGGTCGTCTTCAATGCTCTCTCTGCCTCTCTTGAACTCACTTGACCACTTTTGCACAGTTGATAATGAAGGTGCGGAACCCTGGTAAACAGCCACCATCTCTTCATGAATAGTTTTTTGACTTTTTCCTTGCTTAGTGAGAAATTTAATTACAGCGCGATGCTCAATTTTCACCATCATCGCCTCAGTTACCATTATGATTCTGTTTAACTAGAGATAAAACGCGAATTAATAATCACATTTATATGAAATTTTACATGAATGCACTAAAATAATAGTATTACTTGATAAATAAGTCAATTTATATATACAACCACAGCTTCACCCCGATACCGAGAATATGTTGAACGCCCCTCGTATGTTTTTTGTAACATTTGAAAAGATAATTTTTCTTACGAATTTGTTTCGACATCCACTCTTTTAAATGTTTCTTTTTCATATATTTTTTTAAATTTTCTTGCTACATAACATTACGTAAGCTTGAAATCTGTCAAGAAACAAATTAAATGTAATGGATGGATCACAGGCTCTATATACTTCATCCCAAGACTCAAAAACTAAAGCAGATTTTAAAGCAGCGAAATCAATTATTGTAAAATCTTGAAATTGTATTTTTTGCTTTGGTCTGTCTGAGATCAAGCTGAATAGATGTTAGCAAATGATCATTTATATTAAGGTCAAAGGTAGTCGTTTTATAATTCATTGAATTATTTCTATGTAGTCTAATAAATATATGGTCTAAACAAGAACTAAAATCTTTAAATATACTGGTGGGCTCATTTAGTAAACTGGCAAAACCAAAGGAAGATAATAATGACAGATCAAGTTCAGATGAAGGAGTCAAGAGATCGATTTTAAAATCACCTACCAAAATTAGATTTCTACATTTGCAGCAGTTATAAAGAAAACCAGAAAAATCTTCCAGAAAGATATTAGCTGAACAAAAATTGAATCTATAAACACAGACAAAACAGTAAAGAATACCAGTAATGTCGCACTTGAGACTTAACAAATCAGCATTATTAAAATTAGAACATTTAACCTTAATGTTGGTCAACAGGTCATTTTTATAGAAAAGCGCAACCCCTCCTGCAGAATAAGTATTATTACAAGTAGCAACGAATTTAAAATTAGGTATAGACGAACTCGAGACTTCATCAGCAAAAATCAAATGATCAGTACACGCAAGATGAGTTAAAAAAGTATCAACATTTTTTCTAATGCTATGGATATTCTGATGAATTACAGAAAACCCCTGAAGAAGAAATCGGTACAAAAACATTTTAAATTGGCAGAAGTTGAAGAGGAAAAACTAATATCAAATGAATTGTAATGAGAATTTAAAGAAATAAAAATTATACTTAAACTAGCCATCAATTATTATAAGTTATTCTCAAGTTTACAAATGTCCTCAAAACTAACTGCTTTGATCACATTATCCCCTTCCTTTTTTTCTAATGCGAACCGATGAATTTCTTATCCAAACAAACTGGCACACTTTTTTTTTTGCTTAAGCTGCTTTGCCTTCAAAAAGAGAGATCTTGTGTATCCAGTGAGTGTGTCGTTTATGCCGTCTTTAATACCATGTTAGAAGTCACATCACAGTAGTAGTGAGTGGAAGCAGCATTACAAATCAAAGAGGCATGATCACTGGAATCAGTCATGAGAGCCGGAGCAAGATCAGGCAAAAGAGATTTTCTCCGTAGACTTACACAGCTATCACATTTGTAACCTTGGTCACTTTTTTTGTAGAATTCGACGTCACTTTTCTTTAAGCTTACACACTTTGCATGAAATGATTCATTACAAGCAAAATTAGATCTAGCAATTCTAGATTCGTTTCTTTCAATTTTAAGAATACAAGACTTGCACATCATTGTGATTAAATATTGATATTTTTATATACTACGTATTTTTTTTCACTTTAATTTGCACACAGCGCATGTGTCCCCATCAACAATTGTTGTACAATAAAAGCCAATAACAATAATGAAACAGTGCTCAAGCTGTAAATGATTATTTACAAATGCAATTGTAGCCTAAATAATTATTAAGTTAAAAGCAACTGCACGAAAGCAGATAACATCAAATGTCCTTGAATATTTTAGGGTGAAGAGTATATATTTATTAATTCAAGTTCAGAGCTAAGATACATACATCAATTATCATACATGCACGGTGAAATCCGTATCGATTGATTTGAACACACTTCTTCATAATGTGTGGTATGACAATCACTTGATTGCTGCTTTTAAAAATTAAGTACTTCATTTAAAGTATCAAATGGCAACTAAAAGCTCTATTTGCTACCAAAAGAATATAATATTTTACGTCATTTTGGACATATCTTATCTAGGGTGTGATTTATATCTTTATAACTGTAAGAAACAATATTCGGTATTTAAAACACATCATTTCGAGCCCAAAGTTCGTAGTCTTTAAAAAGAAAAGCACTATCATATTAACAACATGTCAGGAAACCACGATTGTGATTGACTAGAATGTCACTGAATGTTTAAAAACTTTGATTTAACCAATATTCATAAACAAGAGCGTGCCTAATCTCCTAGCGGAAGTTCCCGGACAATTAATTGTGTAAAATTTTGTACGAATATTTTTAAATGCATTTTAAGTTTTCGTCAAGTGGAACAATGTGGTCAAGAAAATATGGCGTTGCATTTTCTTCTGTATATGCCATCCTTTGCTCAGGAGAGCAATATCATACAATGGAACTATAAGCAGAATCGAAGAAATTGATTTTAAAGGAAAGTCGAAAACAAAACAGAACATCATGTTAGGCAACGAGCTTTAGCTAATAATCGAGTTTGTTGAGGGGCGACTATTTACCTTAGGTGGCACATAACTCAACATTCATAAAGATATATAGTGATCTCTAGGTTTTTCTAACTGCAAAGCAGATACGAAAATACGAGAAGGAAAGTCATTAATGAGCGTAAACCAAAAAAACAAAATCTAACAAACATTAAACTAGAGCAATTAAAGAAAACACGATTGGGCAATCGCAGAAGCGTGCAGCAATGCAGATACTTTCAGGAAATGTGTAGCATTAAAATAAGTTATACGCGCCACATTTTTTAATAGTTCATAAAAGACAAGGGTGGCCGTGGCTCAAGTGGTAGTGTATTGACTTCCCATTCCGACGGTTTGGGGTTCAATACCAGCCGTGACCGAAAGACATTTTTTCAGGCAACTGAAATCTCGTGAGGTGAATGGTTGCCTAAATACAAGATCAAGTCAATAATTTAGTCTCCCCATTAAATGTTGAATGCCACCCATGGAGCGAAATAACCACTGAGCCCAATTATCTTTCTCTCTCTCTATCCAATTTTCCGAAAAACTTAACACGTGCTCCGGCATTTTAAGAGTAATCATACCTCTTGAGTGTTAAGTTCTTTTATAAAAAAATAAATAAAAAAAAAACAAAGAATTGAAGAAAATCAAAATGTATACGCAGCGGCGTTGGACAAACGGTGGGGAATACACGCGAGCTGGAAAAGGAAAAAGAAGAACATAAGAAGCACGCGTTTGAGGTTATTGCTAGAGCAACATGTTAGGAAGTTTTGCCTAAAGGTAAAGGGATATTAGCCCCAAATAAGAGCCTACAGAGACAGCCAACGGAATCTAGTAAGCCCAATCGATATTGAATAGTTCTGTAGACTGCTTAACAGCTAAGAGGATAACCATATCTCAACAGGCAGCTGTCTCTGACAATACCATATATTTACTGAATTATTTAGATGGATCTTATACGAAGTATATCTGTAAAACTTACTCGGATGAAAGATTGCCCCTTAGTACTGTTTGCCCTATTTAAAAAACAAGATCCTCTTAACGGTATCAATTAGGAAGACATCAGTTGCATATAAGATTGTGTTTGAAGCTCGACCAAATCCTTATTTTACTAAAAATCTTATAAAGGCAGAACGATTCCATCGGCTCGCTCTTCTACGACTGCTGCAAACTTTTTTCCGAGTAGGTTTGAAAAAACGCTTTCGACTAGACATTAACTTTCCGGAAGACCTTGATGGAAACATAGGAACTTCAAATCGATACTCATCAAATCTTTATTGACTTTAGGACAGAATTTATAGAGACGCGATGTCAGCGAGCGTTTACGGTCACTGAAGCAAAAGCCGCGAAGATGAGTTGACTGGTAAATAAGGTTAAAACAAAAGAAATACTTTCAACAAAAAAAGGGCACCCAACACCAACGGTTTCACCAGAACAGAAAGTTAAAACGTTCAGATTGTAAAAAACTTTGTTTACATTGGTTCGCTGTTAATTCAAACAATGACACAACAACAATGGAATCAAACGAAGAACCGCTCTTAACGAACGCTTTTTTTTGCAGCGGAGAGATAAATCCTTCTCACAACGAAGAAAGAACTGTATAAGACCCTTATCGATCCAGTTATACTTTATGGTGCAGACACATGGACTTTAACAAAATCAGATGAAAATGCCCTTGGCTTTTTATAGAGAAAAGTTCGGTTTAGATAGCTTTGATGTACGAGTATTTGACAATATGTTATGATCAACAGCTTCAACTTTGAAGTTGCAAAATAGTTTATCCACTTAGGCTTTGCTCTTATAACATCAACATCAGATAGCAAACGAAAATTCTCTTGGCAAGCGCTGCTTCTTTATACTAATGCGACTAATGCTTCTTTGTACTATAGCGGCCAAGATGCTGTTTTTACTGATATATTAACCAATAGGGATAGTTTTCAAACCGTGTTATCGTTTTTGGCGGTTTTTTGACATTTATGTTAAGTATTGTTTGACAAACCATCATGAATAGACTAACACCATTAGAACGGTTCCGTATCATTCAAACGTATATTGCAAATCGACCAAATGAGCTTATATTCGCCGTGTTGTGGATAAATTTCTCTGCATTACGCAATGCCTACAACGAGTCAAAGTAATGTGAGTACAGGAGTCAAGGTTGTCGCTGTGAGTGAAAGTATGGCAGAAGATCCGGGATTGTCAATTCAGCGTCGATCGCAATAGTTTGGCCTTTATGAGTCCAGGATGTGGAAAATTTTATTAAAAGATCTTGGTCCACACCTGTATAACATCTATTATAGGTAGTGCAGGATTTTACGAGATCATAGCTTACTACCGGAGTTCGCGTGTTTTGTGAGAAGGCTCCCTTTTGGCTAATTAGGTTTATGAACAAGTGCAATTGGCGTTTCTTGATTTAGACAAATCTAGAAGAGACTCATTATACTCAATTATACACATTAAACTGCACCGTTTGATGTGGTCTTCAAACTGATAGCATCGCCGATCCTCAGACCTTACTGAGAACCCGATTCAGAGACAACATTCTATCGTGAAATGGACAAGTCACCGAAATCGTGCGATTTGACGACACTAGATTAGTTCTTGTGAGATCTTTGGTGTATGTTGAAAAAAAGCAAATTATTCATGCCAATATTCAGCGCGATATTGTTTGGTGAGATAGAGCCCAAATGCTAGAAAGAGTGGCCCAAAATTGGACCTATAACAAGCACTTTGCCAGAAACTGAAGAAGCCATCATGAACCGCGTCAGTCACAATGAATAAAAAGTTATGACTCAAATTCAACTCTGCAGTTTTGGCTGAGAAAGTAGATTGGTTAACGGCCCGATCCACTCTGGACTGTAAGTCTATCAAAAAGACTGACAACGTCTTTAGTCGCTTAAACCGGATTTTATTAATTCAAATAAAATAAAAATAATGTTTAGCCTTAGGCTCAATAGCTAACATCTAATTTTTATAAATATCTGTTAGCTTTTGTAAATAAATAAATAAATAAAAATAATGTTAGGTGCGCAACTAAGTTATCGCTGTTTTTTATATGAAAATGCAACTTTATTGTGAAAAAATGGTTACAACTGAATCAAGTATTGCATATCGCTAGCTACAACTTTTTCCCATCTTTCTGTCAGAGCACGAATACCGTTGCGGTAAAAGTGTTCATCTTTTGAGGCTATCCACGAATAAAGTCATTTTTTGATGTCTTCATATGGGCGGAACTGCTGTTCCGGCAGACCATGTGCCATCGAACGGAAAAAGTAATAATCAGATGGTGCAATATCTGGGAAATATGACGTATGGGGTAGGACTACCCATTTGAGCATTTCCAGGTAGGTTTTAACGGGATTGACAACGTGAGGCCGAACGTTGTTATGCTGTAAAATCACTTTCTCATGCCTCTGCTCGTATTGTGACCATTTTTCCTTAATCGCTTCAATTAAAGTCGATACTGTACCCCAGTGATGGTTTCGTTTGGTTTCAACAGTTCATAATAAATAAAACCGACCTAGTCCCACCAAATACACAGCATAACCTTCGCAGCGTGAATATTGGGCCGAGCCGACAATGCAGACGCATGACCGGGCAGTCCCCATGACTTTCTTCTCTTTCTTCTTCTTTTTCATCACCCGTCACGATGGGATGAAGAAAACCCTTCCTTTTTTGTCGCTGGAGCAGTTGGCTTCAAATGATAAGGAACCCAAATTCCTTGTTTTTGAATCATTTCTAACACATGCAATCACTTGGAAATGTCTTGGCGGTAACTCCTAATGAAGCAAACTCCTCTTGTGTTTGGCACGGATCCTCATCGAGCAATACCTCCAATTCAGCGTCTTCGAAGGATTTTGGCCTTCCTTCACCAAAATCACCGTCTTTGAAGCGACGGAACCAATCACGGCACATTGTTTCACTTAGAGCAGCATCTCCGTAAACTTTTTGGAGCCCTCGATGCGCTTCAGCCACAGTTTTCTTCGAATGGAAGAAATAAAGATGATGTTTAGGCTCAGAGATTAAATTATTAATGCAATTGGAATCGTTTTTGTATTCTAGGCAACCACTCATCTTACTTGATTTTAGCGACCTAAAAAATGAATGTCGAATCGTCCGATTTCGAAGTCAATACACTACCACTTGAGCCACAACCACGGGAACTTATGACGCGTACTATCAAAGTAAAAAAAAAACAATAAAACGTCCTTATCTGCCTTTAAAAAGAAATTTGATGACGATTACCACCGGACTATGCAGCAAAATTGAATGTATGTAAGTTGTTGACAAAGGAGGCTGGCCAACATATTAAGCACTTTGGCAGCAAAGACATATTAAATTTTGTTTCACTAAAACAAATGTTTGTTCTGTTTTAAGATCACAGGGGACAATCTAACCACAAACACATTATTTTCAAAAGCAAAATCATACATACACGTTTTTATTGGGTCTTTCATTCAACATAATAATACGGACAATTGTTGAAATATTTCGAAAACCATTATTGCTTCAATTTTCTGAGTAAAAATTTCGATAGGAGGATGAGGGCCATTTGGACGATATTGTGTTCCATAAATAATCCCCACGTGTCTTCTTTAGAAAGCATATTACGATTGGTTAACTTATGACATACGTATTGTGTATAATTGACTTCTTAAATATTAAAAAAATACATCAAATATAACCATATCCATTTTTATTAACCAAAAAGCGATTCGTAAATTAAACTTATCAGAAATGTCGACTCTAATCATTACATAATTGCAATTCATTTTTAATATTCAGTGCTCTATAAAAGGAAAGTGCTTAATCCGAAAGCAAACATTGTTAATTCGTTTTTTTTTTTAATTAAATTCTACGGGTACACGGCTGTGTTTTGAATATCAATTAATAAGTACCATTTTTAAAAGCTTGATTGGCATCCAATTTTCAATTACAGCCAGTAAATTCTAATTTTAAATTAAAATAAAACACTCTTCACTGCGTTTTCTTTTTAATATAAAACTCATAGTTCTTTTCGATCGAGTGCTCACAGAGCGGAGTAGATTTACTATGTTTGCTTACTCGAGCGAGCCCACCTATACTGAAATTATAAACTGATCGGAGGAAATAGGTTCAAAAAAAGCCCAACCTATTCTAGAGTTATTTTTATCCTACAACCAACCAACCAACCAAATGGCAGTGGCAGTGGCAGTGCCACCTACTCTGTCAAGGAAGCGCTTTCATGCTGACCTCTGGATACAAAATTTATTCTCGCACATCAATAATAATGATAGCATTCGTAGTACTCGTACCCTCTCTTATAACATCCATAGTACACTAATTAATTAATAATATTTTACCTCGTACAGCACCGGCAAGAAGGTGGTCTTTCGAATTCAATGCATGGCATTGAGACAGAGTGCTTTCAAGGACATTGTTTATTTTTCTATATTTTTATTAAATGCTTCACATTGAGACATTAGGCTGCGACTATCAATATATGTGTTGTAGTACGAACACGCCGACATATGTTACCTCGAAAAGTGTGTTTATTAGATTGGGTATGATGGCCTTTTCCCAGTGGGAGTTTTAGTAGGACTTACATACGTCGGATTATTTAATTTTTCACCCTAATTGAAGTGTTTTCAGTCGAGAGGATGAGCTGATGATGCAGGTTAAATGGGAATTTGAGGACGACGCGGACTTAACTTTATCACGTGCATATCTCCCACATTTTTGTTACCGCTTTGTGAAATTCTATTGAGTAATCCTCTCCTAACGAATATTGAAGAACATTTTAAATATTTCATT
This sequence comes from Volucella bombylans, assembly GCA_949129095.1. Classification (NCBI taxonomy): domain Eukaryota; kingdom Metazoa; phylum Arthropoda; class Insecta; order Diptera; family Syrphidae; genus Volucella; species Volucella bombylans. The sequence goes on from OX422141.1 coordinate 170,811,342, forward strand.
TTGAGTTCCAAAAATACACATGAATATATACATACCCTTGTACGCGGTACACACTTTATGGTTTCGTCCGTTTTGTGTTTTTTTTTTTTTTCTAGTTTCGAGGTTTGGTTAAGGTGCGGCTAAACATAAAATAGATAGATGAATTAGTGACGTAACGAGGCTACTAACTGTTGGCCTTCGAAGGTCGAATAACGGCGGGGTTAAATATTCTATCGATGACTTATAATAGAGATAAATTACGAATACCTGTGTCGAAACTGCGTATTTCTATGATATGAGTCGTAAACATGTTGAACACTTGTTGCTATATACGAGTAGATTTCGTTTACACGTGCTGTATGGAGTTATAAGTTTATTTCACTTCCTTTGGGACAAGATGGATATGAATGTTGAAAGTATGTATACGTAATTAAAATTTGTATTCTGCCAGCTCATAGCTCAAGTAATATTTGAACTCTGCCACGTAATAAGAGAAAAAAAATATTATTTTCTAAGGATTTTCTGAGAGGAAAAACTTTCAAATGTACGTATGCCACGCGATAAATTAGCGTATTGATAAATTCGAACATGAATATAACGGGTGGTCTTTGACTGTTAGTCAGTATCATACCTCTGCAGAGCGAAGTGAATTGCTTTGCGTTTGAACAAGGTTGGGAAATATTGCAAACTTATTTCAAAAGTGAGAGCTATGTTGCGTTTATTGAAAATAAGTTTTGGTCGGAATGAAGCACCCACCGCAAATGCTGTACGCAAGTTTGTGCAAAAAGTTGAGACTGGCTTGCTTGCAGACAATACTAACTGTTCCTGTCGTCGTACGGTACGTACCGACGAGAATGTGGCTGATATGTTGAGACTGTTCGAATCAATCCAGGAACATCGACTCGACATCGATCTCAATATTCCACGTACCAGCTTGATGAGAATTTGGCACAAAGATCTCGGATTATTCCCTTACAAAGTCCAATTTACTCAGCAATCGTTATCACTTTTCAGTTTGGGCCCTACAACATTTGTTAACAATGCATCTGCAGACAGTGACATCATTAGCCCATTTATTTCGAAAATGCTGCTGAAAACACCATTTCGATCAATAGTGAGCACCATAGAGCTATGATTACTGAATTTTTGTGGGCTGATATTGAAGACATGTGCTTGGATGAACTTTGGTTTCAGCACGATCGCACACTATGGCACACACCCCATCAAACCATCGATCTTGTATTTATAATTTATTTATAATTTATGCATACCCCCTCGGCGGCATTAGACATTCTGTTTCATTTGACACCCCTCGATATATTTAGCAGACAAGTAGCCGCCACTGCAGCTATTGGCCTTAAAGCGACTAAACAGAGGACAAATAATTCATTTGTTTCTTTTCGGATAGTCAGGCCGCTATCAAGTCCCTGGACTCGGTTTCATTAAATTCTCAAACCGCCCTTGAATGCCGATCATCTCTCATGGAGATGGCAGAGCAGTTCAACGTTCACCTTTGTTGCCGGGCCACAGAGACAGTCCAGGGAACTGTAGAGCCGATGAACTCGCCAAAATTGGAACCACTCTACCTATTCTAACGGAAAAAGGTAGCATAGGTATACCAATCGCTAGGTGCAAACTAATATTAAAGCTGGATGCCAATAAAAGAACAGACCTGTGTACTGTTGGACAAACATATCTAGTGACCAAACAGATCTGGCCAAAGCTGAATTTGAATCGGTCTTAGTGTCTGAACCTTCTAAATAGGAAATCACTGGACACTGCCAGCTTGGCGATTTGACAAACGATTTCTGTAGAAGCTGCATGAACGAGGAAGAGAAGGAGACAATCCTCCACCTACTCTGTACATGTCCAGCTCTCTCCTTCATCCAGCTCAAACTTCATCTAGGAGCTTTCTAGATTTCTAGATCGTTTAGGTCGTCGTAGAAACCTAAACGATCTCAAAAATATAAGCGTAAACAGTCTCCTACGCTTCATCATAAGATCAAACTGGTTCCATTAGTAAGAGGATCATAGATTCACGTGGCATCACAATAGGCCAATAGGTCTAAGTGGTTTGGTATTTCCAACAGTCACTCTTACCTACCTACCTACCTAGTATTTGTGGTGAATTTATAACGCATTACACGAATATTATTCTCGAGGTCGTCAAATTTGTCAATTATACGGGAGGTCATCTATCTGAGCAAACAAAAACGGCGAGACAAAAGCCTTGGATATGGACTGATTCACTTTTGACGTGGAGCGTCGTTATCAAATACGGCAACGATTTGGGATCTATAAATAGAATTATCGGATCTTGAAGAGATCCCGACAATCAGTGCAGACTCTAGACTGCTATAAAACAGATATCACATTCATCCAGATAGCGCGAGATGATGCGCCGAGCGAAAGTAGATACACAAAGGTAGAGAATAATTTGAGTGGAGATTTGTTGTAAGCCGCAGACTAAGGCTCGGCCCGTAAGCTAATGCTTTATAACAATCCGCATCAAGTCTAAATTCTTGAACATCAACCTGATATGCGATCACGTCTCCACAGAAGTAAAAGACGATGCTTTCCATGACGGTTTCTGCGAGCTTGTCGGTACATCTTACGAGAAATGTTCCAGCTAAAAGTTTGGGTAAAAATAACGCCAAAATGAGAAAAGTGGACATCGTTGGTAGTACAGCCGGAAATACGAATATCACTACCGCTATCACATAGTTTCCTCACTCTAACATTAGATCGAAGCATTATGGACGTCACTTGTTCATGAAACCGTCAACCAATCCACTTCATCATTTTAAATGTCTGAACATTTCGAGTGGCCAAATGTCAGTCCAGCTAAGACACATGTACAAATATCTCGGATGACAAAACTACGGAAAAATATTGTTAATAGATTTTATCTGGAACGGCTGCTGCAATCACAAGAAATCACCACAACTTTTTTCGACCGCGGATTCCTCCTCGACACTTATGCAACCAATATCAAGTGATATTGAACCAATATTGATTTCAAAAAGCCATTAGAATCGATGCAAATAACATGTTGGGCTTCATCTAACTATACCAGGTTTGATGAAGAATGCTGGCAAGGGCATGAAGGAAAACAACTAGTCTATGAAGCAGCACTTCATAGAAGGACGGAATCGTCTTGGTAGCAAAAAACATAGGGAAGAACATAGGCTTTTCCGGAAAAAAGAGCATTAGAAGCGAGCTGTAAGCACCTGTAAAGGTGAGTACTTCTGCAGACTGCTAAGTGACGAGGACGATCCAAATTACGTTGTCAGATACATTACGTGAACCATTCAAAATGGCTTGCCTTAAAACGACTAGATGTTGGTTGAAACAGAATTTAACTACTTACTGCTAATCACCTGAAATTATTGGAACAAAAAAAATTCGAGAATGTCCTATTGGTTATATGAATATCACTGAAATCGTGGGCTTCTGTGGTGGTTATGTGACAATCGAGTCTTTCGGTGAGTTAAGATCGAGAGGAATGGAATGAAGGCAGAAAATTAAAACTCTGAATTGTCCACCTTATATTCTGAATCCAAGCAAACCATGATGTCAGCAAAGTGCTGTCAAGAGATTGCCATAATACTCGTACTCGTACAACAAATATTACGTATACGTCCGGTGGATAGAATAATCGAATTATTCTACTCAATAATGCTCAACCACACGTTCTACAATAGATCCTGCAAATTTTGAACCAATTAAGATACCAAAACGCTTCTTCAAATATCGGGCCCACTTTAAGATGGGCAAACCTTCAAAAACTATGTCCAAACAACTGGAGCTTTATGCTATCGGTATAAATAAGTTTGCTTCTCGTTAATAAACAATTTATAGATTGTCATCTTTCTCGTTTCGGCTAATAGAGTCAATTACAACCTGAGGTATTAGTACTAGAATTTGAAGGCTAAAATCCACAAGATATTTCTGGAGCTTACACCACCCAAATGTTTACTCGTAAGGTTATGAGTGCCTAGGGAACACTCCATGCAACATCATCATGTTACTGAATGAAAGGCACTAGAAATATTACAATTAATACAACATTAACAGCAAACAATTAAACAACAGCAGAAAGATAAGGAGCTTTCAATTCACATAAGTCTCCGCAAAGGTGAAAAATGGTCTGATGATGATGCATACAATGCACTTAAGAGCACCCAAATATGTAATGTGAATCTAATATATACTCATGTTAATCCCAAGACAACGAAATAAAAAGTTGGCTCTGAGCAACCGAGGAGCTAAATAAATTAATGTAAAAAACAGCGAAATAACATATCGTCTGTGTAATACCATATAACAACCGGTAAGTACGTTGGTCTTCAATGTTTGCATGTTATAATGAGTAGGAAATCAAAAGTTCGATATTTCGAAGAAGGTCGGCTTGGTGCATTGCCATCTCCTTAGTAGCTCGTGGATTTTTGGTGCTCCAAATGCGAAAATTTTGCTTATTAACGTAGCAGTCAATGTGGAAGTGGCGCTCATCCGAAAACACTATTTCCTTGCAAAAATCAATGTCAGCATGCATATTTTCCTGTACCCAATCCAAGAACGTATGGCGCTGCAGTCATTTGGAAGATATTGTGTTCCATAAACAATCCAAATGTGTCTATTCTATAAAGCAATAAAGGTTTCAAAGATATCTTAATAATAGTTCGTTTTATTAAAAACAAAAAAAATCCTACACCTCTTGTTGAAACAACCTATATACTCGTATGTATCACTTTCTCCAGATTAGTGTGGAAGACTATTGTTCTCTCGAACGAAATTTTTTATTTGTACAATACTTTCACTTTACAATAGTTTACCCACAGAGCAAAGTGCTTATCTGTAGGCGGCTACAAACAGTAGTATTATTCAAGTTTACAAGTGATTAATAAGTTTCAGTTAATATTTAAGTTTTAATAATGTTCGACATATGGTTTTTCGTTTACTTTATAAATAAAAAATTTAGTTTAAAACTTTAGTGCATAGTAATAGTGGTAGTTAATTATTATTTTTACTATCTCACAAAGAACAGTTCTAGCAGATATTTTTTAATTTCTTTCTTTCTTTTTTAAATTTTGTGGTATTTGGTTTAATATCGTCGGGATCATGAATCTAAGTTCTCTGTTCCCGTACACGTTAAACGTTGTCAGGATTTCGAACATCTCAAGTGCTCTTCTTCTGGTGTTTTGGTTATGTCTTATTGGCTGTAGGAACCTTTGATCATCCATATAATTTTGTAATGCAGTCATGCGATAAATTGCGTTTATATCTAGAACTTTAAAGTCGACATTATTACGTTTAATCAGTTTAATTAGCCGATGTTGTAGGTTCAGTATCTTGACGAGATGAGTTTTTGAGGCGTTACCCCATGCCAGGATGCCATATCGGATTCGTGATTCTGCTACGAGTAGTATACTTGTTTAAGAACTTCGAAGTTTGAAAATCTTCTTAGATAAACCAAGGCAAACAGGGTGCTTTTAAGTTGAAGCCGTAAAGTATTTATATGTTCACGCCAAAGAAAATGTTCGTCTATTGTGACTCCGAGATACTTCACCTTTTTGACAACTTCGATTGGCTTGTTGTTGGCTGACAATGGACACTGGTCGTTTCGGTGATATATATTGAATATATCTTCTCGCTTAAATGGGTGGCGTATATGCATCACTTTTGTTTTGGTAGCATTGATAATTAATCCATGGTCATGACACCACTTAGATATATCATCAAATTGCCCTTGAAGTATTTCTATTGCTATATCGTCTGCATATGCGTAGGCTGTGTTGTATTTAATTAACCTTAAAAGTTCATTAGTATATAAAATGAACAAAATGGGGCCCAGTTTGAAACCTTGTGGAACACCATATACACTAGATTTTTCCTTACTCAAAGTTGATGATACTTTTACTTTAATTGTTCTATCAGTTAAGTAGTTTTTTAGCCAGTTTGACAAATATCCTCTTACACCAATTCTATTTAAAGCTTCTAAAAGCTTTTCCTGACTGAGAGTGTCGAAGCCTTTACGGAAGTCGATGAATAGCACAAGAACGTGATGGTTTCGATTAAGGCCTGCATTAACTGTATTTGTGAACTCTCCTAGAAGTTTCTCAGTACTTTTACTTTTTTGAAATCCGTATTGATTTGGGTGTAAAATTTGGTGTTTGCTGATAAATGCATTAAGGCGCTTGACGACTATTTCTTCCAAACACTTTTCTACGACAGACATGATTGCGATTGGTCTATAATTTTCAGCTTTGCTTTTTATGCCACCTTTATAAATAGGACGAATAATAGATGTTTTCATGAGTTTTGGCACGCATCCTTGTATCATACTACGATTAATTATGGTTTGTACCACAGGCGTAAGAATTTCAGCATTTATTTTAAGATCAACTGGTCGTATGTTATCTGCTCCAGGTCCTTTATTGATGTTTATTTTGCTCAGGGTTTCAAATATCTCTTCCTCGCTAGCTTCTTCGACGTATATACTCTCTTGTATTTGCAAGTTCTCATGGCTTACGGTTTGTGTTTTAGTATTGCACATAGGCATAATGTTTGGTACTTGGTTTGCGAATTGGTCCGCAAATTCTTCAGTTCGTTTGTATAGTTTCATAAATAGAAGGTTTTTTTCTTCCCAAAATTTCATTTATAACGATCCATGTTTTTCTGGGGTCATGTTGTGCATTTAAGAATTGTTGTTGGTAATAGTTGGCTTTTATGATTTGTATATTTTTGTTTACAATGTTTCGGAAATTTTTTTGTATTCACGTTCATAATTTTGGCTTCTTGGATTATTTTTCCATCTCCCATATAGCACACCTCTTTTCTTACACATTGTTATTAGTTCACTATTAATCCACGGCTTTTGTATTCGTTTTCCTTTTGTTTTCTTATATTTACTTGATTCCGTATATATGTTGTTTATTTTCAATACGAAGCTGTCATATAGAGTTTCAATGTTGTTTTCTTGAATCATATTTTCCCAATTTGTTTGTTGTATGAGTTCGTTAACTTTCTGTTGATTGATATGTACAGTATTGATTTCTTCGATCAATCGATCATCATGTAGACCTTTTGTAGCATAAAGTATGGCATAATGGTCGGCAAGATCAGTTTCCACAACTGCTGAGAATATTTCTTGCGTCGTGATGCTTACGTATATGTGATCTATAAGGGTGGATGTATTTCGTCTAGGATCGACACGTGTAGGTCTTTTTATGACATTTGTAAGTCCTTTTGATGTATGAAGTATGTCTATATTCATATCACCTAAGACTATATTTTCCTTTTCTGTTTTTATAGCTGTATTCAATTCTTCAATGAAACGAATTGCGCTTAGTTTTGGTCGTCTGTATATTGCATTAATATGTTTCTTTTCGTTTCTATGTGTTATTTCCAAATGAATTCCTTCATAATTTATGGGGTTCATAGGTATAATTTCATATGTTATATTATTTTTTTATAAATATTGCAACACCCCCACCTTTCATTCCTTTCCTATTAACAAATTCGGAATTGAATCCATCTATGTAATATATTTCATTTTTACTTTTAGGTATGTTAATTTCATTTAATACTAAGATGTCGACATAGCTTAACACATTTCCCATTTCAGCTATATAATTATCCCAAGTTTTCGCAATAGATCTTATGTTAAAACAAATGCAACAAAAATTCATATTTTTTAAAAATTCATTTTCGATGCCAGTAACTCCATAAATTACCATAAAGTTGACATCAGCTTCACTATATTCGTTTTCCATCATGATGTGTTTGGCTACTTATTCTTCTTTTCAAACATACAACCGTGAACTAGTTGCAGATTTTACTTATATCATTGCATGTACCAATTTGTATAGTTTCACCGTTCTCATGTCTTTTTGCGAGTATTTTGCCGTTGCACGAATTTCCAATTGTATTCTCTCGCTTTAGTTTTGGCTAACCAAAGAAGATGCTTATTGGTTTGTGTAAGATGATTGTTTACATAGACATAATCACTTCTTTTGTTTGTTGTTGCAGCCAGGTCATTGCTTGTGTTTTTGATAATTTCTGATATAGGTGTGTTGCGTTTGGCCTTTGCTTTCTTAATTATGTTAGATTTGCAAGTTTGACTGACAAATGAGACAATTATCGTTGATTTTTCTGGATTTCGTTTGTTGGTTCTGTAAACATCAGTGATATCTGTGGTGGACACATTGCGATCAATTGTCTTGCCCAAAGCTTGGACAAATTCGACCAGATTTTCATTTTGCATCGGTGGAATATTTTTTATTTCAATATTGTTTTTTAATAATTGTTGTTCAAGTGCGTTGATGAAAATTTGTTGGTCTTTTTTTGTGTTACTTTCTTTTAATTCTTTAATCTCATTTGAGAGTTTTTGTAGCAATTCATTGTTCGCGTTCATTTGGTGTTTGATCTCATCATATTTGTTTGCAAGAAATTCACAACGTAATTTTATGTCGGTCATTTCTTTAGTAATTTTTCGCATTTCGTTTAATACATCACTGTTTGGTACCTCATTGTTTTTTGTTTTTATTGCATTTGTGTTTGTAAATGTAGTTCCTTGTTTTTAAGTAGCATCGGGAGAACTAACACTCCTCATACGTTTGTTCATTGGTTGGATGGGTGTATTTTCATCTAGGATCGTTTTGGTCATGGATGGCGCAAGAAGTTCTTTTCTGCAAGCCGAACATTTCCATTCCTCTTTTTTGGCTGCTGTCATTTTCCTATAGGAATTTTCGGAGATTGTTGTGCATCCATAGTGCATTTTGCGATCACACCTGTGACAGGCAACGAAGTCTCCATCGACGGGGAGTTCGGAGAGGCATTCAGAGCATTCATCCATATTGTACAAAACAGTTTATGTTTGTATATGAACTTTTTACACCTATAGAGTAATTGCTGTTTCTTCAATTTTAAAAGGTTTAGGAAGAATGTTTTATTAAAAAATCATTTTTTTAATTGTTAAACATAAAACAGATTAAGTCAGTTCTGAATTTGGTTTGTCCTTTTTAATGATAGAAATTATATTTTCCGTGAAAGTATTTCTATTTGTAATCTTTTACTTGATAATGGAGTTGATCGTGCGATTCAAAACTAAATTATTGCGATATACATATGTAAATGTCCTATTAGTAAACTCAAAACATATATTTTATATTTTCACTTACACTTCGAAGTGCGTCAAAACGCACGATGCTGGTGTTCAATTTACTGGTCCTCAATTTACGAGTCCTATATCGTTTGAATCGTTTGATGGGCAGTATGACACATAGCACCATTCTGCTGAAAGCATATATCATCCGGATCATTGCCGTCCACATTTTCGAATAATCACTCCGCCCAGGGCTACGTGAGTTTTGGATTTGCCTCATTCCAGAAATGTGGTCGCTAAACGCGATAAAAATAAGTGTAGACTGTAAGCTGCTCAAGAGCTAAATCAGGGAGTTTCCGTTTTGCTTTACCATATGTACTCGTTAGTAGAATAAATGCAGAGAACTTTTCACAAAATTTCCAACAGAGTGGACGGACAAAGGCCAAACTTTTTCGTTCGATGTCGAATTGACAATTTTGCAGCACTTTCACTTACAATGACGCGTTGTTGGCTTTGCATCATGTAGATTGTATGTGAAACGATATTAATCACAACACGGAGACGTGCACAAACTCACGCAATCTTTCGTCTATACGTTTCGCGAATTGAAGACCAATTTTCAGAATAAGTTTGAATGAAATGTCCCACAAGCGGTGTAATAGCAATGCAGATACTATACGTGGGAGATGCCTATATGTATGTTCCCATTCTGCAGCCGAAGAGCATGGACATGAGTCTAGGAACGAATATAGTGCACTGTCGTCAGCAAAGGAATATATTGGATTAAAAGTGACAGACAAGAGATCATTTATGAAACTTAGAAAGAGTGTTGGAGACAGAATGGAGCCCTGGGGAACACCTACATTAGTTTTGTGGATATCAGATTCGAAACCGTCTAAGACAACTTGAGTTAAACGTTCAGAAATGAATTTTTTTAATACATTGAAGATGAGATTCATCGATTCCGAATGAACACATTTTCGACAAAACAGCCTGATGAAAAAACTATGTCAAATGCCTTTGAAGTATCAAATGCAAGTATCTTGCTTTCGCCAGATTGATGTACGCTTTGATTTCACTTTTCGGCGAGACATGCCATCAAGTCACCGATATTTCATGAGCTGATATTTCATGGAAAGAAGGGACGTAAGTGCAATAGGTCTGTGGGGGCGAGAGAGAAAATTCGCCTTTTTTTATGTCGTCCTTACGTCCGAAAGTAGGCTTGAGGGTATACTGATGACCAATCATAGGGAGACGGGTGTTACGGTTAAAAGTTTGAAGGGAAGGAATGCTACTGGCAATTTCGGTGGAGCACTTGTAGTGAAAATAGCGATTGAACAAGGTGAGACGAAGTTTTATTATAAGGTCATCTCACGCCTTAACTGCTCTACTTTGCAAGTAGTTTTAGAACAATAAAGTCCGATTAACGAGAACACTTTTGTGATGTTATATTTGTAGGTAGTTATTACAAAAGTTTTATGACACGGTCAACTAATGAAAGACGTCGTTTTTGTTTTAATTCATATAATTTTGAGGCATGGCAATACCGATACAGATATGTCAAATCTGACATAGGCATTGTAAAGTTGGACGTTTTTAATGGTACACGTCGTCAGAACATTTTGCCATACGAGTGCTATTTACATATGTATGGTTTTTTACAGACTTCATTTGAAAATTTTTCTGCGATGATTTTCTCTGATTTTCGACAAAAGTGTGCCGATCAACTCATTGCGACTTTTGGTGGTAAAGCACCATCCCGGGCCACCATGTTTCGCTGGTTTTCCGAATTCAATTGTGGTCGTCGTTCCCTATAGAATGGATTTCGTGAAGGTGGTCCCAAATCGGTTTTTGTGGCAGAAAACATTGACGATGTACGAGAACTGATATTTCTAGATCGTCATGTGACTTATCGTGAAATTGAGGCATGCTGGGGCATTAGTTCCACTCACATACATTTAATATTGCATGAACATTTATCCGTCAAAAGGATTTCTTCGCGTTGGATACTGCATAATTTGACAATCGCTCAGAAAAAGCTCGTGTCGATTGAGAAAATGCGATCGCGGTACTTCGAAAGTAAACAGAGGTCAACTGTATGGGTCTCTCAAGAAGAGCCAAATCCAACAAAAGTTGTTCGCGCACGAAGCACTTCGAAGTAAATGGTCGTCGGTTTCTTCGGAAAAACCGGACCATTAGAGAAACGTAGAACGGTCAATTCGGAATGGTTTGTTTGACAGAAATCTTTGGAGAAATAAGGAAAAGCAACCACCGAACACGGATCACATTACTGAATTTTCATTGAAATCATATTTAAATAACTAGAAAGCATACGAATTTCGGCTGCTGGCTACCTATTTTCAATAATCAAATCAATCAAATACTATACAAACATGTACAATACCACCTTGATCAAAAATCTCCCGGAATAAACACCGTGTGGCTGTGGCGCTCCCATTGTTCCGCTTTGAGTTCTGTTTTCTTTTGTTAAGTTGGTAAATCTGTTTTTGACATTCTCTCTAAATCTTAGCGTCATAGCTTGACATTTGCAAAAGTTACGTAGCCAAGATTACATCTAAATCTGTGTGTGTTGGCGATTTTTTACAATTTTAGAAATGGATTTAAATTTGCAACAACGAACTTGTATTAAATTTTGCGTAAAAAACGGATTTAATGGTGCGCGAACATTAGAAATGTTGGAAAAGTGTTTCGACAACGATTCTCTAAAGAAAACGCTCGTTTACCAGGTTCAAAAGTGGTCGTGAGTCAATCGAAGATGATGAACGCAGTGGCAGACCATCGACATCGAAAACCGACGAAAACATTGATGGAGTAAAAGAAATGTTGGCCAATAACCGCAAATTAACCATCAGAGAGATAGCGGAGGACTTGAACATTGCCTATAGATCCGTCCAAGACATTTTGGTTAATGAGAGACCTTGTTGACGTCGCAAAAGAGGTGATTTGCGAGGCTGAATCCGATCCCACATTCATCAAAAGAATCATTACTGGAGACGAGACGTAGTTTTATGAGTACGACATGCAATCCAGGCAAGTGACTGGCGTTCACCAAATGAGCCGATCCCAAAAAAACCACGTCGTTTTCAGTCAAAAAAGAAGGCAATGCTCACGGTTTTGATGGATTACAACGGTGTAGTGTATCATGAATTCTTGCCAGAATTCCAGACAGTAAACAAAGACTATTATTTGGACGTTATGAGACATTTGCGTAAAACAATTCGCCGAAAGAGACCAGAATTGTGGGCAGAAAACTCGTGGATTTTGCACCATGATAACGCACCGTGCGTCGGTCACACAGTGCCATCATTATTCGTAATTTTTTGATGAAAAATGCAACAAATGCCATCCAACAGGCACCGAATTCACCTGATTTGGCTCCCTGTGACTTCTTTCTGTTCAATCGAGTTAAAAAACCACTACAGGGAACGCGTTTCAGCAGCCGAGAGGTTGTAATGGAAAAATCGCAGGAAGCACTGATGGACATACCGAAAACCGAATATAAAAAATGTTTCGAGGATTGGATCAAGCGCTGGCATAAGTGTGTTGCAGTCGATGAGGATTACTTTGAAGGGACAATATAGATTTAAATGAATAAACTTGTATTTTTAATTTTCTGAACTATTTGATCAAGGTGGTATGTGATGATTGGGAGCGACTTTTTTTTATAATAGACACCCGAGTTACGTTACACTCTACATATACCAAACCAACAGATTATCAAATCCAAGCATTAATCCCCACAGTCCGTGAAAATCTGAATCAACATGTTGCAGTACACCTTTGCAGTCCATATAATTTTACGAGTCAAATATCAAAATTTAATAAAATAACGATATCCAATATCACCTTCCTGTTCCCATAACATAAGATAATACTTTTAAAATTGTGCAAAACAGGCATTAATTTAGTATAAATAGAACCTATGTAAGAAATTCATTAACTTTCAGAAATAGAACGGTGTGGAGTCAAGCTGTTTGTTTTTTTTAATCTCTGGTGTTTCCATAACTTTAACTGGCGCAGTTGATGGAGTTGTGAATAAGTAATCGATACCAGTGTGTAGTGAAAAAATCTTGAACAAGTCCGGAATTCCACAAGTCTGGACCTCCATTAGATCCAATTTCGTGCTACATTACTCTGATAAGAGAAACGAAACTTTACTTCTCAGGTAGTTGCAGGGTTTACAGTGAAACCAGCATATTATTGTATAAATGAATTATATAATAAAATTACTGAGATCTTTACCACATAAATAACCATATAGAAGTCCATAAAAAAAAACTGTAGTGTCATAAAAGCGAAAAGCTACCTTTATTCAGAAATGTGATTTCACGCATTTCTGATTGGATTACATGAACCTTAAGGCGCAATACGATTAGTTCGTGCAACAAAATCTTCTTCATTGAGGGAAGCATTCTTATTCTGCATAAAAAAGAGCAAAATATCTATTGTGCAAGAACAGAATCGGTTTCCAAAACAGATTTCAGAAAACCACCGAAATCTTTAAACAATATTCACATAATTTCCTCAACAAATTGGAAGACAAAACCCACTTGGAACCCAGCAATTTTACTCTCCACAAAATATGTTTGGCCGAAAAAGATCACTCTCTCAATAGCAGCTTCCAGCTTTCCAGACACATTTACAAAAAAGGATACCACATCAACAATTAGGATTTCAACCACACTTACAACAACAACTACAACCCTACTTCCAGCAACGTGTCCATCAACAATAGCCAATATCCCAGAATCCGCTGCAACCCCAAAACCCACAATCTCAACCTCAAAGACCAAAACAACCACCATCAGAACCAATGGCACTCGGTTCAGGAAATACGAAGCAGACCTTAAAAACTCAACAAAGTCCCCTTAACTTTTTCAGATGTGAAAAACACAAAATAACCACCCAAAGGTAGGTAGAGTAGGTAAGAGTGACTGTTGGAAATACCAACCCAAGTAGGCCATTGTGATGCCACGTGAAAATATGATCCTCTTACTTATGGAACCAGTTCGAGCTTGTGATGAAGCGTAGGAGACTGTACGTCTATATTTTCTAGATCGTTTAGGTGGTTATAGGACTTTCCTCTGGGAGAGAGCTGGATTTCTACAGAAGTCATTCGTAAAAGCGCCAAGCCTTTTTGCGTGTTTGCCTATGAGGCAGTGTCCAGTGATGACGTCTATTATGGCGCTGAGATGTTTCCTATTTAGAAGGATCAGACACTTAGAACGATTCAGATCCAGATTTGGCCAGATCTGTTTGGCCGCTAGACATGTTTGTCTATTCTTTTATGGGCATCCAGCTTTAATGTTAGTTTGCACATAGCGATTGGTATACCTATGCTACCCTTTTCCGGTAGAATAGGTAGAGTGGTTCCAATTTTGGCGAGTTCATCGGCTCTGGACTTTCCTCAAATGCCTTTGTCGCCCGGAACCCATCAAAGCTGAATGCTGAACTGCTGTGATATCTCCATGAGATGATCGGCATTCAACGGCGGTTTTAGAATTTAATGAGCTTCCTTAATCGCCAAAATTTCCGCCTGGAATACGCTACAGTTATTTGCAAGACGAAAAGAGAAGCTCAGATTTAGCTTATCTGAGACTTACGCTTACCTGGACACAGAGGGTGTTTTTAACAAGGTCAACTATTGGGTCATTCTTTTTTGAACAATACCACTTTGATCGAAAAGTTCCCGGAATAACTACCGTGTAGCGCTCCCATTGTTCCGATTTGAGTTCTGTTCTTTCTTTTTTTGTTAAGTTGGTAAATCTGTTGTTGACATTCCCTCTAAATCTTAGCATCATAGCTTGACATTTGCAAAAGTTACGTAGCCAAGAGTACATCTACTTCTGTGTATATTGGCGATTTTTTACAATTTTAGAAATGGATTTAAATTTGCAACAACAAACTTGTATTAAAATGATGAACGCAGTGGCAGACCATCGACATCGAAAACATTGATGGAGTAAAAGAAATGTTGGTCAATAACCGCAAATTAACCATCAGAGAGATAGCGGAGGACTTGAACATTGCCTATGGATCCGTCCAAGACATTTCGGTTAATGATTTGGGTTTCCGTCGTGTAGCAGCAAAGTTGGTGCCAAAAGACCTCAATTTCATGCAAAAAAGAGACCGTGTTGATGTCGCAAAAGAGATGATTTGCGAGGCTGAATCTGATCCCACATTCATCAAAAGGATCATTACTGGAGACGAGACGTGGGTTTATGAGTACGACATTCACCAAATGAGCCGAGACCAAAAAACCACGTCGTTTTCAATCAAAAAAGAAGGCAATGCTCACGGTTTTCATGGATTACAACGGTGTAGTTCATCATGAATTTTTGCCAGAAGGTAAGACAGTAAACAAAGAGTATTATTTGGGCGTTATGAGACGTTTGCGTGAAGTAATTCGTCGAAAGAGACCAAAATTGTGGGCAGAAAACTCGTGAATTTTGCACCATGATAACGCACCGCCGCACAGTGCCATTATTATTCGTAATTTTTTGACGAAAAATGCAACAAATTTCAATCCAACAGCCACCGAATTTACCTGATTTGGCTCCCTGTGACTTCTTTCTGTTCAATCGAGTTAAAAAACCACTACGGGCAACGCGTTTCAGCAGCCGAGAGGAAGTAATGGAAAAATCGCAGGAAGCAGGAAGGATTTAGGGAAAGGCTTACTTTGGTGTACACTGACACATGTTAACGGAAATTGCTCTGTTAGTACTAATGGTAAATACCAGCCTTTATAACGACGTAGAACGATTTTTTTCTTAGAATATGCCCAGGAATCATTTCCCAAATTATCGTCAACGAATTAGGGGACACCCTGTATAATGATTGCTTTTACCATAAAAAGTCTATCTTCTTCCTTCTTCTACCTTTTAAACTGAGCCAACTATTTTAAATTCGAATTAGGCGGGCATATTTCGCAATTATGAATAATAAGTTTGACATTTGTTTTAGATAAATTTTGTTACGTGCAAGAGCAAATACAGTGTCTAATATGGCTCCGAAAGAAGTGGAACAGGAGCATATTTTTGGATCAACAAAATATTTTTATAATTTATTAAAAAATAAATCAAAAACAAAACAGAAAGCAGCAGATATATTTTCAGTTTCACTGAGAACGCTTTACATTATTTTAGAGAAAAGCTAAGTAAAAGGTCACAATTCACCACCAAAGAAAACGTCCAATTTCCAGGGAAAAAAAAATCGACGATTACCTTCACTAGACATCGTTACACCCAATTCTGAAAAAGGACTTTCGTTTTAAGTTTATTAGACCTCAAAGGAAAAGTTTGCTTCTAAAAAGATATGACAAAGTTACTTGGGGACGAAAGTATCTACGAGAAATAATAAAAAAATTAATTTAAAAAATTAAAAAACCCAACTGAGTAAAAAATTGATATTAATTATGAACTAAAAAGAAAAAAACAAGTCCAGTAGTCTAGAAAACTGTTAAAAAATATTAAAAACCCACACCATTGAAATAGTTTCATGGTGGAAACACACATAAAACAAAAAATAAATTCTAATGTGGAACTTAGCAACTTAAACAGTTGGGACCCATTAAATATCTAGATCAACTCAAATCTTCCCAATAATGGTCCCTATTATCATCCCAGCACTTGTAATTGAAATTGGCAGTTATTCAGCAATTGCCTCTACTTGCTGGGCAAAACGAACTGCCTCACCCTTAAAGCCTTGTGCGACAAATCGATAGATGTTAACCTTCAAAATCGGCCCACGCGTTTGATCTCTAGAGTGCCACAAAGGAACAAACATACATATGTATATAGTTTCACAAAATGGCGGCTGGTAGTCGCCATATTGAATTTTAATTAATATAGTATCGTGTCTTCAGTGACACGTACAAGATTACGACAAATCGATAGACGTAAGAACCATCAAAATCGGCTAACGCGTTTGGTCTCTAGAGTGCCACAAAGGAACAAACATATATATATAGGCTGATAAACACATTACCCTTCCTTTTGCATAGCACGGTCGGGTAAAAAAGTATAAAGGCAAACAAATATATTTTACCGATGAAATGGAGGGCACACTCAGCAAAAGATATGGGCAGACCCAGCGATCAAATGGACTCAGTCACCATCCGGAAAAGGAAAGAGACTCATAATAACCCAAATCGCAACCTCACCAGGATTTGTTCACAAAGGAATTTTAAACTTTGTTTCAACCAAAAGCGGCGATTATCATAAGGATATGAATGCCTCAGTATATGAAGTGGTTAGAAAATGTCTTGAAACATCTTGAACCCAACTCCGTCATACTGATGGACAACGCTACGTATCATGATTCACGCAAAAAAAGCAAAACGTCTTCATATTCCACCAAAAAAGAAGAAATCAAAACGTGGCATAGAAAAAATAGCATAACTATCGAAGAAAACATGGTGAAAGCTAAGTTGATGGATGTTGTCAAACGCCACAAAACCAAACTAGCACTTTGTGGAGTGACAGCGAAAAATGGCTAAATTGCGTTAAACATGTTGAACTAAAAGTTTTGAGCGTAAGATGTGGAATGTAGGCGTTTTCGCGAAACAACAGAGGAGATTGTTATAACTTTAAATGATGAGGACGACAGTAGCGGTGAATTTTATTCGGATTAGTTTGGTTTTATTTCAAAAGTCGCGCCTAGATATAAGTAGTGAATAATTTCTGAACGCTACCTCTTTTTCGTGTCACCTTTGACATTTGTGAAGTAGACACATGTACAATTTTAACCATGGATAGTTACACGCTAGAACAACGCATTAATTATTCAAATTTAAAATGAAAATGTTCGATATTTAAGAAATACGTATCATAAAATTCGTGATATTTTGACGGTAAATAATCTTTCAGATGAGTCAGCAATGCCATGGTTAGTGAAATAATTTGAAGAAACTGGTTCTGTCGAGGATTGAAAAAGATCTAGTAGAACAACAAAATAGACGCTCTACTGAGAACATTGTTACTGTACCAGGAAGTGCCGCTGAAGAACCTTTAACATCGATAATACGACGTTCTTAGGCATTAGGCATTCATCCATCGACTGTTTGACGTATTTTAAATAATGATTTGCATCCTTACAAAATCCAATTAACTCAAGAATTGAAGATAACAGATCATAATCAACGCAGAACTTTCGTCAATTGGTTTTTAGAACATGATGCTGGTTTTTCACGCAAAATCATCTTTAGTGATGAAGTTTATTTCACATTGGATGGATTCGTCAGAAGAAAATCCTCGAATAATTTCATAAAAATCATTACACCCACAAAAATGTACTGTTTGGGAGGTTTTGGGCTGATGGAATCATTGGTTCATTTTTCTTCGAAGGCGCAAATGAAAGAGCTGTTACTGTCAAGGCAGAGCGATATAGATATGTAAATGATTGAAGATTTGTGGCCTCAATTAGACTTATGTCTAAGTCTATATTTCCAATTCGATTAATTTCATGTAATCGTGACATAATCTTTCCACCTAGATCACACAATTTGACACCATTAGATTACGTTCTTTGGGTTTTTTTGAGAAGCAAAGTCTATGTGGATAAGCCAACAACAATTGCACAGCTGAAAAACAACCCTCGGACCGAAATTGATGAACTTGCGGTAGTATGTGAGAGTTCTTGAAAATTTTGTTCGATTGAGAGTCTGTATACGTGCTCGTGTTAGACACATAATTGTTAAGAGCCATATTTTTATAAAGAATAAAAACACCAGAAAAAATCGAAGCATTTACACGTTTTATTTAAAAAAAAAAACGTGTAGGCGCCGGCTTTTGAAAGACCCTTTATAATTATGTCACGTTTTACACTGTTGGTACAATAAATAAAAAATGTAACTTATGCAATTATTTTGTTTTTTATCATTTCTCAAAAACATAATATCATCGAAACAGGTCGATGGCAATCCGCTGGTTTATATTCCGAAATTACAGTCGACAAATATACAGTCCTTATGCTTTCAAGACCGTAATGCTTATGCATTTCATTGTAACCAGAGTGAGAGGCAAATATTTCTATATTCCCTGTACAGCAGATTATTATTGTTGAACAGGGTATATTACACTTGAAGAACTTCGTATGTCAAGAAGGACATAAGAGCTTAGATAAACCTAACTAAATTTTGATTAGCAATGAATTCGAAAATAATCTTTCAAAAGAATCAGTGATACTTGTGTAAATGTTCACAACCTTTAACGGCAGTGAAAATAATTAGTAAAGCAGTGACTCATTATGAAAGCCTAAATCCATTTATGTCATCCTAAGGACTGGACCCAATCCGATAGCGATGGTATAAACATAGAGATACAAACAAAATTATTCAATTTCTTCGGACATCTACCAATAAAGCACTTTTCAATCAAAATACGAGCCAACCACTGCTCTATTTTAATGGATTATCTCTCATCTACCCCCACCTTCAACCCTTAAATTGTTCCTATACGCACAATCCCCATAATAGAGAATACTAAGGACTTAATTCTTGTTTTTTAGGTCAATGTTGCGTAACACAATTTCAATCATTTGTTTTTGTTCTAACCCAGAAAATGTTGATAATTATCATGATAAAGCTTTCATACTTAAATGACCACGACCAAATTGTAGGAGGGGTGCCAATGCTTCGCTGTTTACACAAAAGGATTATCTAATTGCCAGCAAATCATCACTTTTTCACGCTGGCAAAACAACAAAAACAGAGAAAACAACGAAAACAGTCATTTTTTAACAAATTTTTAAACAAAGGCTGATGCTAAGTAACCAGGACACCACCCCAAAGAACTCTATTTGACTGCACGCTCGCAAAAAATTGGAACACAAACAAATAGAAAAACTACGCCCATTCCCTATAATCCACAGGATCTCACTAAAATTGGACGAATTTTGAATAACAAATTATGAATACGAATTTTTGAATACCATTTCAGATAACTCAAGCTCGTGGATGACCTTAATTTGTTCCCTGAAATCGAGTAAGAAGACTACCTACCAGGATACTCCCTCTACTCAGTGTCCGTAGTTGAAGCAGAAGATTAAAATAAATTCAAGGTCTCCCCAGTCCTGTGGCAGTTGCTGCTGCTTTCAACGAATGTACTGCGGCATTTCCTTTCATATCCGCCACCGCCATTGAAACACGGTTAACAATACAATAAATTACAGGGCACTTTAATTTATATAAAACACAATAAAAAAAAAAACAACCAAACCACGAAAATTGGCCCCTACAAAATTGGGTACCACAAATTGGATACTACGATTCGAGGAGCGCACAAATTTATGCTCATTCACCCCGTTTGAATGAATACCAACGAATGGCCTTCACTCAATGTCCACGGAGAGAGTATTCCCTAGCCCAGTGTATTTTATTTGACAGCACCGTCTTCATCTCCTTGTCCAATGCGCCACTGTCGCTAGTTTTTAGTCTTGCCTGATATACATCCCACCTTCACCTTCTACATAGGCGAAAGCGATTCATTCGAATAGTTTGCGTTTGCGATTGAGATTGTGCGAATGAAAAACGACGACGGCTCAAGTCAGCTGTTTGATGACAGTCACATGACAGCTTCGATCGATAAAATTCTGCTCACGGGTTCTATGAAAATTTCTAACAAACCCATTTAAACCGTTATATTGTGGAAAATTTACAACAATTTCCATACCATTCATCTCCACAGGATACAATTAGTATTTTTCATCCACCACATGACGGGGGGAAAGGAATTTTTAGCCAGAAATACCTCATCAGACACTCCTTGGAAGATTGCAATATTTTTGCGATTTTTAAGAAAATTTCACACCTAAACCTGGTCGCAGGCAAATGGATTAACTTTGAAGGAATAAAAAAATCCGTATGGAAGTGTTCAGCACAATTACCAATGGTTTAATAAGGATTTTCAAGGCACACGACCACGACGACAGAAACTATAGGAAAAAGGCATTTGCGGGGATATCTTCGCACTTGCTGATCATCACACGCAAAACTTTGGGAGGAAAAAATAAACTTTTCTTTTTCTTTAGTTATACACAACACTTACGTTATTGAGTTAATTGAATTTGAACGTATGAAATTCCGATTTCCAACGTTTTATTGTGCTGAGGAGGACGAAGGAAAAATTACGTTGAAAAATCTGCCTTTTTGCTTAAAATCAATCACCACACACAGCCTTTTCTTAACACAAAAAAAAAATTGGAGGAAATTCACGTGATAACGAGTATGCGCACTCTGCTGTCAAATAGAGGAAACATTAAATTCGATACTTTGGGTTGACGTTTGTAGACAGTTGGAGAGGTTGTCCGTTGCTGGTGGTTTGTGTATAGGCTTGATGTAACGGAAAGAAATGTGATGGATGTTGGAATGGTAGACCAAAATAATGATTTCGGTAAATATATGAAATTGCGGAGCTGCAAAATCACATTTACTTATGCCTTCCCGATTTGTAATGATATTTCAGGACAAGCGTACATACATATATCAATTCTAAATACAGATCTTCTTCTTCATTCATAAACCGTTTCAATATATCACGCGTATAATTATGGCACAGGGTGATTTTTTTTTGTAGTATCTAGTATTAGAATTTATTAAGACAGGAACTGTCAAATTGATATTTAACAGCTTTATTCCCGTACCATTTTTAACATGGAGCTTGACATGGGAAATATGGATTTTTTTAATAAACCGGATCAATGGATCCCAATAACTTCAAAGATTCAGAGCCGGTTCAAAAGATCCGGATAATTCTTCTGTCCTCTATTGAGTTATTTTATTACATCAGAGATCCGTAGGAGATTAACAAATTTCTTTCGAAATAATGGTTAGGAGTTTTTACGGGTTTTAATTTCAGGCATATGTAGGTATTTGACAAAAAATTAACATATCCAATTGAAAAGTATATTTGCGTACTACATAAATTGCGAATGAAATATATTTGTGTCCAAATCGCTGTTTCCGTGAGCAAATAAGCCCACAAAAGCTATTTTTAAACTCAAAGAATACTTGGCTAGAGTATTCAAGAAGAGATCGAGCAAATGTCATAAAAAAAATTAGTAACATAGGGGTTGGAGAATAATTTACACCGGCACGAAATGAAGATTTGTGGCCTCAAATTGCGAAAATGGCTTTATTTATGATACTGTCAATATGGGAACGAAAATTGAGTTCTCTATCACAAATAACATCTGCTTTCCGCAAATCAATTACTAAAGCAACAGGTTGATTAAAAATTAAATACGTACGAGGAGAAGTTGGGACGCACTTACGAGTGTACGTTATAGCTAGGCTCTTACTAACATTGAGCTCAAGAAAATTCTTTTGCACCAAGTGGAAAATTCGTCGAAATCCTTCTGCAGTAGAAGACAATCAGAGTAGGTTAAGAAATGTTTGAAGATTTTCATGTCATCGGCGTAGACAGATACATATGAGCTTTCAATGATACGATCAACATCATTGATTGTTAGTATAAATAGTAAAGCACAAAGATGGCTACCTTGAGCTACTCCGGA
Organism: Volucella bombylans; assembly: GCA_949129095.1. Lineage (NCBI taxonomy): Eukaryota > Metazoa > Arthropoda > Insecta > Diptera > Syrphidae > Volucella > Volucella bombylans. Next base: position 170,833,960 of record OX422141.1, read on the forward strand.
AGAGGCATTAATGGGGCTAGAAATCCCATATCTAAATAAAGCATTATATTGTCGAACTTCTAAGTAGGATTTAATCCTTGGAAATTTTTTGTCGAAAACATTGCTGAAATCAGTTGGAATCACGTCACAATCCCACATTCTATTGCGCACAAGGTACTTGAGACGAATTCAGTAAGGTTTGTGGTTGTAGACCGACCTTTCAAAAATCCGTGCTGATTTGGAGAAAAAATAGATTTGCAATGAAAATACATTGAGTCGATAGTTGGAAATTTCGTGTTTGCGACCTTTTTTATGAAGGGGAAGTACTTGATGTGTTTTTTTGTGACAGATTTGAAAAAAGTACTTTTTTATAATCAACTTTCCGCACCAGGCTTCTCCAAACATGATCTCATATTCCTTACGTACAATTTCTTTATTGACAGTGGTCCGGTTCAATCAAGGTATCAGTATAGGGACTTGAAATGTCCCAATGTACACGGTCCGGCTGTAGAACGAGAATTGTGTCAAGTACCGTGGAACTCCATTTATTGTATGCCTACAGCAGACGAGCAAGTAGATTTTCTCAACACTAACATCAACACCCTCTTTAATCACCACGTTCCAATCAAAACACGAAAGGTAATTAATGTATCACAACCCTGGTTCTCAGCCGAATTACAAAAACTCATAGATCAACGTGATCGGGCCTATCAGAATTGGAAACACTTTCGGATTGAGATACTCCATAATCTCTACAAATCTCTTAGGAACAAGGTCGTTCTCAAAATTAGGCAGGCCAAAATACTGTTCTTTTCTAGCCGTTTAGAGGCAAAATCAGATGGACGTAAGCTCTCGAAAAATTTAAGAGAGTTAGGGATTGGTAAGCAGAGATTAACCTGTCCACATACCGTAAATGGTAGTGATCTCAACCGCAAATTTGTTTCTCTCCCCCTCTCTAAGGTCGTATCTGAACAAAGTTATCACGCTTACAGTACGGTGCACTCCACAGATACGCCTTTTGAGTTCATCGGGGTTAATAACTTGGATGTTCTTGAAAGTTTTCTCTCCATTAAATCGAATGCAGTTGGTGCTGATGAAGTCCATCCAATTTTTGTTAAAGCCATTCTTCCTTACTTATTGTCTTACATCACGCACCTTATGAATACAGTACTAGTTACAGGAATATTTCCTCATCAATGGAAAATGACAAAAATTCTACCAATTCCCAAAAATGGGGCTATCGATGAGTTCAGGCCTATATCAATTTTGCCTTTTCTCTCTAAAGTCTGTGAACGTCTTATGCAAAAACAACTAAGTGTATATCTGTGCCGATATAACTTATTGGATCAATTTCAATCTGGCTTTCGTTCCAAGTACAATTGTAGTACCGCTCTAAATAGAGTGGTAGAGCACATAAGATCTAGGCTAGATGCAGACAATGTCACCTTCTTGACCCTATTGGACTTTTCCAAAGCCTTCGATACGGTAAACCATACAGTACTCTGCAAAAAACTACGAGCTTCATTCAACTTTTTTCGGTTTGCAACAAATCTTATTTCGTCGTACCTCAGTGATAGAAAACAGGCTGTATCTATAGATAACGTTTTAACAGATTTCCTCTCCTTGACCCGAGGGGTTCCCCAAGGGTAAATTTTGGGTCCACTTCTTTTCACGCTGTACATTAACGAGGTTCCAAATAAAATACTACACTCATCGATACACATTTATGCAGACGACATTCAAATCTACCAGAGTTGTCCTCTTGGTTTGATTGAAAATTGTGCCCGGAATATTAACCAGGACCTTGAGCGTATTCTGAGCTGGTCGGTTAGGAACGGTTTAACTCTAAGTCCACATAAATGCAAATGCTTGGTGATTTCCAAAAAAGTTTTGGACCTGTCGTACTTCCCGCCTATTCATTTAGGCAACGTAGCCTTGAAGATGGTGTCTTCAGCAAAAATTTAGGGATCGTGTTCAACAGAACTTTGACATGGAACGACCACATAAACTCTACTGTCGGTAAGACCTATGGTATTCTCCGAACACTATGGACAGCTCAACAATTTACACCGTTAATAACGAGAATAATACTTGCAAAATCTTTAGCCATTCCTGTACTCACACACGGATGTGAAATCGTTGGCAATTGTGACACTGTTAGCAAGAGAAAGCTCCAAGTCGCTTTTAATAGTATTATTCGATATGTGTACACCTTGCGTAAGTATGACCATGTTACACATCTGTCTAAAAACCTTCTTGGGATGACTTTTGACAATTTCATTAAGTTTCGTAAATTAACATTTGTATCTAATATCTTAAAATCACGTCAACCATCGTACCTATATGAAAAATTCCAGTTTCCGACATTAACTAGATCAGCTTGTTTAATACTTCCGCGTTTTTCTTGTTTAACGTCGGAAAGACAGTTTTTCATCGCTGCTATTCGACTATGGAATTCACTGCCGCTTTTTTTAAGAGAAATCGTGATATCGGAAAATTTATAAAAGAATTGAAACTTTTCCTATCTCGCTAGTTCTGTTTTTCATAGCAACGTCGTATCTGGTCCTTCATTTTTTTTTTCTATTCTTTTCTTTTCTTTTTTCTCTCATTTCCTTCCTTATATTTCAAAAATTGAATTGTTAAATATGTATTTATTTTTTTTTTCGCATACTAACCATGTATCTACATATACCAAATTTAAGATTCGCACGTATGCTATTTCTTTTATTTTATTATATTTATTGTTACTTTTATTTAATATTGTCACAACCTTGTATAAGCTTTACAATTCATAAGATTACTTTGTATCTTAAGTATAAGCTCTAAATATGAAATAAACTAAACTAAAACTACAACTAAACTAAACTATGTAGGAATTTTTCTGGATTATGGGAAAATCCAAAAATATGGGATATCAAAAGCTGGAAGAGAACAGTGAGAGGTTCAGCTAAATAAACTGCACATTTTTTAGAAGTATGGGGGGCAAGCCATCGGTGCCAGCGGAGTGATCGTCCTTGAGATTTTCAATGTTTTTTCATGCTTCTTCCAATATTATACCAATGTTATTATTACGCATTTTCTAGAGAAAAGTGACCTCAAAATCAGAAATTCTCGTTATCATGGGTCAGGGTACACCAAAGTAAGCCTTTTTTTTAAATATACCCAAAAATCAGTTCCAAAATTATTCTTGACGAATTAGGGGACACCCTGTGTATACTGATTCGAACGTTGTTTACGAACAGTTGTTTAGGTTCGAAAAGTAAGGATAGTCAGGTTCATGGATTTGATAAATACGGCTGTTCGTGTACTCTCCAAAACTACGAAAAACAGTCCAACATTCGTTCGTGCACGTGTTCGTTCGTGTAAATTGTTTTTAGTAAGTGTTTACACACAAAATATATTGAAAAGCAGACAAATGAAATGAAAGTGCTCCCCTACACCTACAAATGGCGTATACGCAGATGGACAATACAAATATTAATTATCGGAAGAACTCACTCATGTCTAGGCTTAAAATCTTCGTCCTGAATTTCAAGACTTTGAATAAAAAACTGCTATATTCATTAAAACTTGTTTTTTAAAATTCTTTTTATTAAAATAAAGACAGTTGACATTTGTCTATACAAAACAATCTCAAATCCGTTCGCTTACTTTTGAACAAATTTTCTCAATGAGAGAATTTTATTCCCGCTCCTCCGGATTTGACAGTTCTTACATACTCGTATTTAATCCAAAAGGTCTGAAGACTCAAAAAAACGGCTTGAAGTGTGCGAACTTGACTAAATGATTAACAATGAATAATTAATAAACAGGTAAATTAAAATTCGGGAGTAATTAATAAAATATTAAATCTAAAAGAAAGTGAAAAATCAAGAAAAAGAAAATGGAAAAAATGTGTACAAGTGGCCGCAAGTTCGCCAGGCTTCCATGAAGGCGAGGTCCCAGCGGACCGAAGATGTCCACAAATCGAAAGCAAAAACTTCTCCTGCTGTAATCAGCAGCCCAAGAATTGGCAAAGCAGCAAAAACCCTTCTGGACATCCGTAAAAACATGAAAAATACGGACATAAGATGACAAGATGCGGACAAAGATGGTCGACAGTGAAATGGAAATTTCCATCGAACCAGCCGACGAATGGACAGTTAGCAGGAGTAACAGTAACAAAACTAAAAAAAACCGCAATCTTTTGAACCAAACAAGTTAAACAATTTTTCCATCTTGGGCGAACTGCCCATCGTCAAAGCAAATTTTATATAAGTATAAAAAACCAAAAATTATCCCAGACGAAGATACGGACGAGACGGTATCTGAGTGCAACAATTTAAACAGAAACCATTCCATCAGTCAAGACGAGTGTGTAATATACAACAACGCCCAGGCCAGGAAACCAACCACTATAAGCGGCAGCCCCCTCCAACAGTGAAATCACCGGAAAAAACACCAACGCTACCCATAGAGGACGAGACGAAGACCACCAATCAAATAATAACAGTAAGTTTTACCCCACTATCATAGTTTTCGCTACAAATACATGTAACTTAATTAAGAACTTAAGAGAAAAACAAAAACAAAAATTTAATTGTAAGATTGTGAATTGTGGGGAACGATTCTATAATAAAACTAACACGTACGTTCGTAAATCTAAGATCTATGTAAATAATCCTGATGTTCATCAGGAATTACTTTCACTGATCGTTCCCAAAACCTTATTCTCAGAGGCCTAACTTCCGATTTTAGCGCCAATGAGATCCGAGAGGAATTGAATTCGATCATTCCAGGAGTTGTTTTGAGGGTTGACAAATTCGAAACCCCCAAATCCATAAACGATCCATCCTTGGATTACAATTTATTCGCGGTCTGATTAAATCCGGGTAGGCTAGCAAGTGGCGTTATCAATTTAAACTATATCTTTAATACCAGGGTTAAATGGGAAAAGCCGAGAGCCAGAAACGGTGTGATTCAATGCAAAAGGTGCCAAGGCTTTGGGCACATAGCAAAAAATTGCGCTAAAGACTATAACTGTGTAAAATGTGTGGGCGACCATCCGCCAGGCCAATGCCGGGTTAAAATCTGGGACACTTCAAAAGCTTCTTGTATTAACTGTATGGGTGATCACCATGCTAATTAGCGAGGTTGCCCTGCCTATCGAAATTTTCAGAAGCCAGATCAAAACCAATTAACGAGGCAAAAGGAAGAAAAGAGAAATCGAAAGCTCTCTCAAAAAGATTAGGTCAGAGCTCTAAAGTCTGGCCAATCATCAATTACGCTAGTCATTTACAAACACACCAAAACAATTCAGCCACCTTGTTACCTTCACCTATACAGCCTCGGAACCAACACCAGCACCAAAATTTCGTAGGGCAGATCCTGGGACTAGCCAACGAACTTTTTGGAGTTGGGGTGGAGGAATTTTTTCACAAAATCGAAAATTTCCTAAAAAAACATCAATAATTCTCTCTCACGTCAAATACATAAAGAAACTCAACCTTTTAACTTTTAATACACAAGCATTAATAGATCACAGTAGAAGGATTAGTCTCGGTAAAATTCTCCACCAGAACAACTGTTCAGCCGCATTTATTCAGGAAACACATCTCACAAACAATCATAGAGTCCACCTTGATGACTACAAATTTATGCCTAACAATATAAACCAAGGGGGAGCAATAGCTTTAAAGTCCAATATTGAATATTGGGATATGGAAATCCCAAACCCGAAATTCCCCAATATCTTTGACAAGTTTACTACTAGTCAGGACACCAAATACTTGCTCCTAGGATCCTTACATTTCCCAACAAATTGCCAACCTCACCTTATGATTGAGGAACTAGAGAAAATTAACAGGCTTGCCGAAACATTAAATGGCGTTATATTGGGAAACAACCTTAATTCTAAACACTTACCATGGGGTGATCTTATTACCAACCACAATGGGAGATATTTAGCTAATTGACTTAAAACAGTGCCTCGTCTTCGGAACTTGACTGCCCTCAACTTTCCCACTTAGTTCCGCTTTTCTAGACCCGTTTATAATTTCCCCTAACTTACTATCGCAGGTGCTTAACAACACTAACTATACGATCCAAACTTTACCAACCTTTTCTGATCATTTTCCGGTCAAGCTCAATCTTGCAATAATCGATATTTGTATTTCTCTTTCGGATACTAGACACCCCATTTCATTTGTTAACACAAACTGGAATAATTTCAAATCGGACCTAGACTTTGCCCTCGCCCAGTTACAACCCTCTTCTTTCATATCCCTTAACAAGACAGAAATCGACAACTACATTATCTCCTTTAACACGGCTCTCTCTAACACAGTAGATAGTCATTCAAGCAGAGCACCAAGCGAATATAGGAAGTATATATAATCACCTCCCGGAAAACATAAAAGCCCTCTTTAGAATCACTATTTTAATAGAATTAATAACGACTACAAAGCCCTTTCTAACAATATATCCCTCCTTAAAAAAATGATCAAGGAAAAAGTCAAAATTTAGCTTACTGACCAATATAACCATATAAGACCAGGACCAAGAGCGTTTAAAGAAGTTGGCAAAATTTTAAATAACAAAAAAAAAAAAATCTTTTGCGATAAGGTAATTCTTGAAGTCCGTCAAGTTACAAATGATTTAGAAAAAGCCCAAGTCTTTAAAGAATATTATTCAAAAATTTACAGACATAGCAACTCATCTGACGATTCAATATTAATTAACGAAGTCCAAAGTTCAATCCAGAGATTACTGAGCTCCAGGCCTTATCGGAACTTCAATTTCGATTATATAGTAATAATTCAGCTCTTACTCCGTGCTACAATAAATTTTACACATCGATTTCTGAAGTTAAAGACATTATCAAAAATTTAAAGGCCAAAAAATCGTCAGGCTCTGACGGCTTCTCCAATTTTGTCTTACGAAAATGTCACCAAAAGCACTCAAGTTTCTAACAATAATTCTCAATAATTGTATCAATAATGGGTACTTCCCTGATGAATGGAAAGTCGCAAAAATTCTTCAGTTAATCAAAAAACCCAATAATTTTAACATTGACAACTTCCGACCAATCTCCCTCTTATCCAATGTAGACAAGATCCTTGAACGAATTATCCTGAGGAAAATGGATGATCATTCCGAGAACCACATTGAACTTATTTCGGACTACCAATTTGGCTTCCGCAAGGGTGTCTCAACAGTCCATCCCCTTCTCAAACTACATAACGACATCACAATTAAATTAAAGCGGAAAAAATGTACAGTTACTTGTTCCGTAGATATCGAAAATGCGTTTGATAGTGTTTGGAGAGATGGTTTAATATATCAACTCATCCAACTTGACTAACCACTTTACCTTGTTAATTTAATTCACAGCATCCTTTCAGAAAGAAAGTTTTTCATAAAAATCAATTCCACAAAATCAGATCATTCAGTTTCAGACAGAGGAGTCCCGCAGGGAACAATTCTGGGTCCCACAATGTATAATATATTTTTATATGATTTCCCACACGCCCAATTCAGTAATGGCAGATTTACCTCCCAAACCATCCTATTTGCAGATGACACCATGATCTATGCTAACGATACCTCCCCACGTCAAGCAACTCATCACCTTAAAACACATCTGGAATACATAAATAACTAAAGTAAACAATGGAAAATCGGAAGCGATATGTTTCAGGAATTCCAGCAAAAGGCCTGGGTGGAGTCGTCTGCGAAAGCAAGAACCTTTCACTAACACTAGACAATTCAAAAAAAATAAAATAAGATACTTAGGAGTAAACTTCAACAACCTCCTCAAATTTAACAACCACGCCAGAATGGTTAAAATCAAGGCCAGGAAATGTACCACCTACTAATGCCGCTCCTTAAGAACAATGCACTAAGTATAATAACTAAATTACTTTTTTACAAAACACTTATAAAACTCATCCTTACCTATGCATTCCCTGTTTGGTTCACCATCTCACCCACAATAGCTAAAGAATTGTAGAAATTCGAAAGAAGTATCCTACGCTTATCTTTATTCAAAGATACGAACAAAAGATTTTCAAACTTCACCATCTACAGAAGCTCAAACATTATTCCCCTTATCAAATTCGCCGAAAAAATCAGTTACTCGGAGAATGACCTAATGAAGGAAATGTACTACCAACACCATGATTGTGCTTGGTCTGGCTGTCCTTATCCATTCCCCTTTAGCATAATATCCAAAAATTTAGAACTCACCCCGGATGGACATATCGCATTTTACCACACCCCTTCAGCAGGAACTAATCGGGGCTGAACGTGAATCGCAGCCCAACTTTTACAAACTAACCCATTCAATCCCTACCTACCCTAACTCACCCCTTCCAATTTTAACATTAAAATCTTTACCTTAACAAGACATTTCAATCGCTTATTAAAAAAAAAATTGCAAAACATTTCAATCTTAAAAAAAAAATTGGTATGCCTTGACCTGGCTCGCCTTATATTCCAACCACTCACTTGATTAATTTCCCAGAATCAATGCTCGTGAGTCCTAGACTAACTATACCTAGGTATCAAACTTTCCAGATATTGGAAAATCAAAACCGGTTTTCTACTGATCGTCACTATCCGTGAGATTCTGTCTGTGAATACGTGCGAATTGTGATCAATGGCAATTTATCTCCTTTTTTATACAAACCACGCCCATTTGAACCAAAAAACGTCATCCACATTACACACACTCGTGCAAATCGCTCTCATTCTAGCAATTTTACTTGGAAATTGCTCTCATTCTAGCAAATTTTGGCAAAGTTATAGAGATGCAAAAGTGTTGGAATTCACTTACAGTTTGACATCTAGTTTAGTTTAACTATGTGCCGAGTCCTCCCCCACAGTTAACCAATTTTAAAATCTTATTAAAAAAAATAAATAAATATACATATGTATATATTATATATAATATACGTAAATATAATAATACATGTATATATACAGGGTGTCCCAAAAATCAACGTCAAGTCGGAAACAGGAGATAGGTCAAGTCATGCACTTTTAAAATTATTGGCACTCAAAAAAAAATCGAGAAATCTGACACCCTGTGACGATCTTTCAAGTGCAAATCTTCTTTTCTTCGATCAACACTAGTCCAGAAGAAGTCCAGGTTCGACAGAAACGGTCAGATAGAAAATCAAAGTCGCAATGCAATAAAGTCCATTAAAGAAACCCAAAATTGTAAACCACGAAATCAACACGAATACAGAATAATGCGCTGTAAGCATTATTGTATAAAGCAACAAACAACAGTTGTATAAAGCGATCCTGAGAGTATCACCAAGAGAACGTAGTGTTCTGTGTGCTCTGTGATAGGAAAAAAATAAAATGAAAGACAAGGGTGGCATCTCTATCTGTTTCACTCACACTAGTCGAAATGGCGTGTTTATCCGTCTTAATCACGGCGTCACTGTCTATCTCGCTCAAACTTGGTACTCATTTTAACTTATTAAAAAAAATTAACTATGAATCGGGTTTCTTTGTGCCTGTTTACATTGGCGACGGGATGAAAGTCTTCACCATGAACGTCGTGTTCACATTTTCATGGGGTTGAAAGACTTTTTGACAAGTGGAACACTTGAATCGCAGCATTTTTATTTTTTAAATTTGAGCAGTTCGCCTGAAATACACCTTCTTTCCTATTCTTCACACTTCCTTTCTCATCAACGATCAAAACTAATATGAAAAAATATGTCAGAAATGAAACGATATGGAAAAAAACGATGTGTTGCACCCGAGAATCCACTTTAGAAATGGATTCTTGGTGGAAGTAACCCTTCTTCTTCCCACTTCAATGAAAAGCGTTCCCTCTCTTTCGGACAATCTTCCTGCCCGCGCCAATGTGAACATGCACTTTAACAAAATAATTTTTTTTTGTCCTCAATGAAGAGTTAGTCTAGCAAGTGTCATACAATTTTGGAATCCAGACTAAATACGCCATCTTGCTTACTTACTTGCCAAAATGATATAGTACACTTTTTTGTCAATACAGTCAGTTCAAGTTGGGTGATTAATGATTTTCAGGATGGATGGACAAAAAACCAATATTTTAGTTAAAACCGATATAGTTATGTCTCAATTCTAGACCGTAATTTACAGAAGAGTTACTCAGGGTTACGTGGCAAAAAAAATCGAAGAAGAGTGAAGATTTGCGGTCACAGCATTTGAATGATCGTCACAGGGCGTCAGATTTCACGATTTTTTTTTGAGTGCCAATAATTTTAAAAGTACACGTCTTAGATTTTTTTTTTATAATTTTGTGATAACCGACACCACCTGACCTATCACCCGTTTCCGGCTTGTCGTTGATTTTTGGGATACCCTGTATATATGTATAATTAAAACTACACAGTATACCATTATATTATATTAAAATTATCAAGGGTAAAACTTACAAAACTAATACTAGCTCACACTTAGACAATATAAATAATACGTATAAACTATATTACAAACAAAAAAAACCATACATATATAAAGGGTGCTTATTTCGTGAATGGTAACACCTAGCTCATGTCTGATTTGGCAGATAATTAGTTTTATCCTTTCGGTTAATAATGGAAAATAATTTCATTCAAATGGCTGCCTCGGCTGGCCATGCAGTAGCCTACACGATCGGTCCAATTTTAAGCACATTATCGATTGTGTGCAGCTGTATTTCACCAATGGCTTCACGAATATTGTCCTTTAAAGCGTCAATTGTCTCTGGCTTGTCGGCGTAACACTTATCTTTTACGGCACCCCACAAATAATAGTCCAACGGTGTCAAATCGCAGCTCCGAGGTGGCCAAACGACATCAGCTCTGCGGCTGATAATGCGATCTTCAAAAACAGGGCGCAAAACATCGATTGTAGCTTCGGCTGTGTGGCACGTAGCGCCGTCCTGTTGAAACCAAATGTTGCCAATATCGTCCTCTTCAATTTTTGTGAACAAAAATTCGTTCAACATGGCCCGATAACGATCGCCATTGATTGTAACGGCCACTCCTTGCTCATTTTCGAAGAAAAATGGCCCAATTATGCCTCTGGACCAAAATCCGCACTAAACAGTGACTCAATGTATGTGTGCGGGTTTTCTGTGCAACAAATGCGACAATTTTGCTTGTTTACATACCCGCCAAGATCAAAATGAGCTTCATCTGAAAAGATGATTTTTTTGGCAAAATCGGCATCTTCTCTAAGTCGATCGCAGGCCCACTTAGCGAAGCGAAAACGCATTGGATGGTCAGTTGGCTTCAACTCCTGAACCAATTGGACTTTGTATGGCGTCATACCAAGGTCTTTATGCAAAATTCGTCTCAATGATGTCTCCGAAATGTTCAATTGTTGAGAACGACGGTGAATTGATGTTGATGGCGCTTCACGCACACTTTCTGCCACATCAGCAGTATTATCGGGTGTACGCACTGTTTTTGGCTTTTCACGCTTTGGTTTATCGATGAGGATGCCAGTTTCTTTCACTTTTTTCACAAGATAACGAACATACGGAGCTGACGGTGCTTCTCTTCTTCCAAAATCCGTACGCAATTTTCGCACACATTCTGCAACATTACCATGATTTTCAAAGTAATGTCGCAATATTTCCCAGCGTTGTTCAAGCGTACACACAACCATATTCGTTCAGCGGAAGGATAAAACTAATTACTTGCAAATCAGACATGAGCTAAGTGTTACCATTCACGAAATAAGCACTAGTTGAAACAAAAAAAACGTTAGATGGCGGACCCTTTACAATACCTATAATAACTGTAATAATACACAACAAAAGCGAGATGAATCAAATGCTAACCATATTAATTACATATATATAAGTCTGTAAACCTAAGTCCAATCCCAAATGTAATAATGTATCTACTCGTATGTTTAAAACAATCAGTAACTTATATTTATTAAATTAAAACTATAACTAAAGCTATAACTAGAAATAGAACTGTAATAAGAAGGAAAATAATACGCAATTAGTAATAGTAAAATGAAATAAAATAAATGTTAACTAAACCGTCATGAAACTAAGTTAAAGTTACATATGTAATATCGCATTAATACAAACACTACAGTAAATCAAAAAACACGATTCATATCCGATTCACTAAACCATAATGTAAACGTAGATTATCAAATAAAGATATGTCGTAAACAGAAAAAAAACCTAAAAGTAAAGGGGAAAAGAGAAAAAGAGAAAATTGTCAGAAACAGTATTTTATTTTCTTTTCTTTTTATTTCGTCTCATATTATAAATTACTCTGACATATGTTGTACATAGTATTTTTAATTTTAGTTAGGTTAAGAAGAGACAATAAGTCAAAGAAACATTGTACACGGCTTCCGGAGCAAGAGCTACATACATATCTTTTATTCAAAAGACACTCCATGCTGGCATTTTATATTGACTAAGATAAGCAATCGAATAGGACGGCCATACGTTACAGCCTCCATATGTATGTATACTGCAACTTCGTTGTTGAAAAAAGAAAAAATTATTTATATTTCACATGTAATCCAAGAAGAAGAAAAAGACTCAAAAAATATTCATACATTCATTCATACATTCCAAAAGGTTTGTTCCTTCCAGGGCTGCAAATTTGTACAAAATCCTGTATAAATTTGTAAAAGAGAAAATATTTAAGAGAGTAATTGATTTCCCCACCCTGTCGATTCTTACAAATTTATACACGAGACTTTTCTTTGGGCAGGAATTGTAAAGAATATCAAATCAATTAAATTTGAAAAAGTTTAAAATTCATAGATGTATAAATTTGTGTGAATTGCGACAATTTTATGCAAATTAACTCAAAAGATGACTTGGAAATGGACAAACAAGAGAAAAAAGAGCTTCACATCGAAGCGAATTGTTCGCCTAATACAATAGAACTCATTAAACGCATATTACATCAATAAAATAGTAATAATAACCAATCTAAAAATCTTCATCCTACTTTTGCAATTTCTTTTTTATTTTGTTTTTACGTGTTCTCGCGAAATGTTGGGTTTAAGAGAGAATTTATTCCTACTCCTCAAACTTAAGCAAAAAATTCTCTTTCGAAAATTGTTACAAAAATCTCGCAGGAACAGACCCAATAAAAGTCTGACTGAAGGGCTGACCAGAATGTGAATCTGAAGCTTGAATTTGTATCTGATATCGAACTGTCAGAAGTTGAATACATGTATAGCCGTAAGCGCCAACACAATGCGTATCTGTGTGAATCTGTATCTCGAAGTTGAAGAGCACCCAACTTCGAGATACAGATTCACGATTGACGTGTATCTGCGTTTAACAGCGATTCAAGATTCCGATTCACATTCTGGTCAGCCCTTGAAAAAATCGGCAAAAAGATTTCCAATTACCTGGCGATCGTTAGAGGATTCGTCCAAAAAGTTTAGTTATCAGACTTTCGTTTGGTGTTAATGAATTTAAAAAAATCATTTGAGAAAGCCAGGCATTTGGTTCTATTATTTAAGGTAGAGAGATTGACAAAGTTCAGAAAATTCCGCGCCAATGTGAACAAGCACCATGAAATAGAGTCAAAAATCTCGGCATAGAGAAAAGTAAATTTGGCATTAAAAGGGGGTAATACTATAGTTGGTTCTATGATAATTGAAACTGTAAGAGTGTTAGTAAGTAACAGTAAGTAAGCTTTGAAATAGGGACTCGCGCACAGACAAATTCAAAGTATGATGTGGAAGATTTTTTAAAGAGTTCGGAATCAAGGCGAGAAGGAATAGCCAGAAAAACTTCAGGGCCATATAAGTTCTCTTCATTGTCATGACCATCGGCGCAGTGAAGATCAAAGCCTTCAGTAAATAATTCGATATCTTTAATCTTATGTACCACATTGGTTTCAGAAAAAGCATAAACGTCGTAAGGGAGAAGCTGGGAGTTTTAGGGAGTAGTGGTTTTGTTCGAAACCCTCTTAAGTTTTGATAATAAACTGAAGGGCATTTGGGAACGAAAGTGGTGTGCAGATAATTTTGAGCACGGTTAGGAACAATAATAGCTTTTTAAATTGGAGCGTGTTCTTTGAAGATGCCATAGATGTTTAGAGCTTTCATCAAGGATGAGAGGTCGTTTGCCACATCATCGGAAGTGATATTGAAGTAAAATAAAATGCGGAAATCACAGCTTCCATTAACCCATGTCGCACTTTATTATCAACAAATAACTCATTACTCGCTAATTTATTTCAGAATTTATCATCTCAGACTCAATTATTCGGACGCATCTACTAGACTTTTCGGTGCTCAAAGTGAGTTACTTTAATAAAAAGGAGCCAGCTAATTAACACTTGTTTAAATGATTTGCGAGTAGAATTATCCGTTCAGTTTAGTGGATGATACAGAATTCATTTTTTTTTTTATAATTTACGCGCGTCTAAGGGGTTAGATACCCTTTTACTGTTGGTGGAAAGGTAGAAGGAGGAGAAAGGAAAATTGTTTTGGTAATGGTTTGAAACCCTGGTGTATTTGGTTTCGATATTCGCTCTCCAGGGGGTGGGAGTCCGAATAGGACGGAGAGTTTTTTCTTCACTCAGAGTGATTCGAAGGTTATAATTCGCACTAGTTTTTTGTGCTTGAAACTCTACAACAGCCAAATCTACGTGTCAGTGTTATGCCTTCACACGAAGAATTTTTCTGTCTGAGTTCCAATGACACAACTGAAAGACTTGAAAGATTTGTCATGGGCAGGATTCGAACCTTGGCCCCTCCGACGTTGTTTTCTCATTAGAAATTACAACATTGGATGACTTGGACCATAGGATTGACGAGGCAGCTGCGAAAGTCCGAGAAGAATTGGAAAGAATGGACATTCCTAGAGCATTTTAATGATATGATGAACAAAATAAAAAAAAAAACAAAAAAGTGCAATCAATATTTGTTGTGGCTCTTGTCAGAGTTTACATTTGGTTGACAAATTAATAAATAGCAGCAACAATATTTGTATTTTTTACTAACAATTTTTAATTTAATGTTTTACCTATTTAAATAAGTTGGAGATGAAATGTCCTGAATTTTTCTATTTGTAAATGCTAGATACACGTTTCAAAGTTGCAAAAAATAAGGGTTAGTTACAGATCCGGTTCGATGAATTTTGGCGCCCGGCGCAGAATGATAATAGCGCCCCTTAAAAATGAAGATCTAAACAATATGAGTAAATTTTAAAACGATCGCAAATCGAAAATATTTAATTATGTATTTTTACATTTCCACATCACCCAAGGAGGTAGAAAACCAATGCCTTTTTTTGTGTTTTCCCTATTTCTATTCTCCTATACATATAAATACAAATCAAAAAAGGTCAGATAAGGTTTACTTGTTAAACATTTCATACATTAAAAATCAACAATGAAAAATTGTTTTATGGACCAAATAAATATAAATTAAATAAATTAAATACGTTCACGCAACTATTGAATAAATAATAAACCATGCACACATATTATTGCACTTGCGTGTTTTTTTTTGGTAAAAAATTATTGCCCAGTAAAAGAAAAGAGATGAAAAAGTTGACAGCTAAAATTAAATTACGTTCATTTTACAAGAATAAAAATAAAGAAGTCACAAAAAAATATAAACTAAAGAACTAAATTTCCATAGGCAAGAAAGTTTAAAATTAAAAAGAATTTTTTCTTATGGTGGCTTGAAAATGATCTTACGGGCCTTTATTTTGGTAAAACCTTCCACTAGAAAATTCTTTTTCAATTGATATGGTTACCAGATATACCAATCGTTCCTGGAATATTGAAGAACGTAAGAAATTTTTTATAATCTTAAGTTTGGAAAATGAGCGTTATCCTGATGCTAGAGTAACTGGTGAAGTTAAAACCATTCTTAGGGCTATAACACTATTTGGAAAAAGAGTCTTCATATTTCTGTTTTGAATAAAATTAAAAATGTCTATCGCGTAATCATTTTTATTAATCAAAGTTGATAACATGATGACTTCTCGATAAAATTCTGCTCCACTTAAATCGGAACTGCCATTATAAGTTAAATTTTTTCTAATTTGTCTTGAGCTGTAAGTAAACTTGGATTTGATTTGAGCTTTCCAATATTATATACACATTGATATAATTCATTGTGCTCTTTTATCTGCTCAAATCGTTCAGAAATTGATGAAATGGCTTGATCTAAAACTTTAAAATAAAATTCTACCTTAAATCTTTCTTGTGGTTCTATAATGGGCTCATCTCTTCCTTCATAGGAAACTGACTTGCCCTTTTTTGGGACCGCAAGACTGCGATAGCTGGAAAAGTGCAGGCAACTTCTAGATCAATAGCTATGATCCTAGCTACCTAAAATTGATCAATGATAAAATTGTTTTGTTGAACACAAAATCTCAACTGCAAACGTGAGGCACATATTCCGTTGTTGAAGTAACCTGCTAGCAATAATAATCCCATCTAAGATTATGTGCCTAATTACAACGCAGCAAATAAATCTAAAATCAGTCACCTTGCCGCCAAGATATAGGGTCGTCAGTTTGTGATAGTTCAACATGGGCTTCATAAACTTCTCATACTTAGTATACGTAAAATGGCTTGATCGCATCTATTCTGCTCTCCCATCTGGGCTTTAGCGTCAAACTTATAAGGAGTTTTTTCAGAACCGAACATCTGTTTACAGAGATAGAGAAGAAAACATATAAACTCACGCAGCATCACGGATGACTAGATTAAGCGAATGCGAGGTGCATGGGATGAACAAAGCTCTTGGTTCCAGAGATTTAATTCTAGATTGCATACCACAATTTTTGCCTTTCATGTTTGCACCATTGTCATATCCTTGTCCCCGGAAATTTGATAAAGCAAGGTTTAAATTTGAAAGCTTACTTAATACTAGCACAGTTAATCCATATACGGCTGTCTCTTCTGCAATTAAAAATCCTATGAAGTAAGAACTATTCTAACTACCAAAGTGAGTTGTTCCTTCCTAGTAATATCAGGCGTACAGTCTACAATTAGGGAAAAATATTTAGCTCGCTTTATTTAGTCAAAAATAGCTTTTCTAACTCCGCCTGTCAAAAGTTCTATGAGCTCATTTTGAATGCTCTTACTTGGGTATGTGTGCTTCGTCTCTTGATGATGAATACTGCGTAAGTGTTTTGCTAGAACCATGTCGAATTGACGTACAGCTCGCACAAGTTGCAGAAAATTGCAGTGGTCTTGTTCGAATAAAATATCGGAGCTTCCTCTAAATGCTAAAGACTATGTAGCAAGGAATTGCACGAGAATTATAAGCCGTTTCAGGACATTTCTCCAATGCTCAGTTTCGTGGCCATCTGGTTTTGCATTCCAGAGTCTATTGTTTTGCCTTTTTGCAAACCTAAATCTAAATCTCTCCAAGCCCGGAAAGCTTTCATATGTAAGGTACTTATCTCATGCTCTTGAATAGCTTTTGACAAGTGACTCCAGTCACTATAGCCTGTGCTGGACAAAGCGACACTCCTTTTCGCTCGCGAAACAAAAGACAGAGTCCAAAGATTTCGAGTAAACTAACCATGCCATTGATGTTTTCTCACCATTTTTTAAATCTCTTTGGTAAAAACGGGTACTAAACTTCCCGCTTTTAATTACAGAGAAATGAAAATTTTCTACTTGAACAGGACCTTGCTCCACTAATAAATGAATAACAGGAGAACTTAAATTTGGCCATAATTTAGGATCTTCAAATGGTGGTAAAACATTAATTGCACTACTTTCTTCAACATCATCTAACACATGTAAGGTTGATTTAGCCTGAACTGGCTCTGTAATATTTTCTGTAGGCAATTAATTATTACAACTTAGACTTACCGATGTTAAAGGACACACAATAAGGTATTTCCTGAACTGCAGTGCCTGTTTTGTATTGTCTGATTCAATCACCTTCCGTTTGTTCCTACACTCACTGTCTGATAGTTTTTTCTTTCCTGAATACTTGACCCAGTTGTATATAGGAATTTTTTTTTACACTTTAGAAATAAACAATTACAAAAAAGAGACAATCTATTATATTTACATATTATTTTAACACTGACTGGGTTTTCTAAATTCTCAAAATCAAAGCACAATTCTAAAATTATCCAAAAACAAATCTGTGCAAAAAAAAACAAAAAACATTCAGAGCATGTTAACATACATGCATAATGGAATCTTAACATAACAAGCGCGTACCTACTGTGAAATATGCATACTACATATAATATATGTACAACTCAATGCGATCGAAGCTAAAGGTACGA
This sequence comes from Volucella bombylans, assembly GCA_949129095.1. NCBI lineage: Eukaryota > Metazoa > Arthropoda > Insecta > Diptera > Syrphidae > Volucella > Volucella bombylans. The sequence continues at coordinate 170,852,177 of OX422141.1, forward strand.
TCAGACGGTCATCCAAACTTGTCCACTTTTAATCCCCATTTACAATGCTCCGTGATCCGATTCGAATTCGAATGCGAGAGCTCTCGCATTTGGACATCGGACGTCTGCTAACAATGATACGTCAAAACGCAACGAACAATTGTCAAGTAAGGTGGGAAAAATAGCCCGAAAAATTATAATTTGTGTATTCACAAATCTTCACAAATAATTAATTGAAACACCACTCACAAATGACGAGCTCAAAATAAAAACAAAAATATTTATCTGTCACGCATTGCGAGAGTTTTCCAGATTTTCGAAATTGACTGCGATGCTTGCTGCGAGACTCGCATTATTGTAAACAAACTCATTGAAGTACATGTTACAGAAATATTTTTGACAGTTCATGCGCTCTCTTTTTCGAACAACGTATCGGATCTCGGAACATTGTAAATGGGGCTGTAATCTTCAATAACTTTTGACATGGCAATATTTACTTTAAAATAATTAAAGTACTTACATACGGGTTTAACGATACCCTACTTGTCACCATACATGTATAAATCTGAAAGATGTTAGCGTAAGGCCTCTGTATCTCAGAGGGCATGCATTTCCGACTCTCCCCCACCACGCACCCATACGACTTTTTTTTTCAAAATATGTCAAGGAATCTGTCATTAAAGTTTTCAACTTCTTATCCACTATATCCTCGAACTTATCAAATAATTCTTAAGAGTTTATGTACATCGGTAACATCTGTTCCTTGCGAAGATCCAGGGGGTAAATTCCCGTACACGTGATCGAACTACACATTTGGTATTCCCGAATACGTTATCGAGCTTCGAGTGTCGTAATTTGACATTTCCTCATCAATGATCGAGTGCTATTCACTTACGAAAGCTATCAAGCTCACGTACGAAGGGATTTTGGGTCTTACGAAGAAAAAAACGATCAATACGAAAATGTAGCCATGTACTTTTACAAATTTTATGCATTGCTAGGGATTTACTGTTTTTTTTTAGCAAAATTAAATAAAATAAACAGATTTCAAAACAACCTTTGCCTCTGGAAGTCATTTCAGTGCAGAAGGGCCTTTGTCCTACCCTCGTATTACTATACCATACCACACCGTTTAAATTTACGTCGATGGAAAGCATTTTAAGCTTTGATATTCCATTTAAAAGCTCATTAAAGTCGTGCCAAAATACAGTATTTATTTTTCTGATTATTATCTGATTATATCCAACAACTAGCCGCAGAAAGTGAAATGGCAGAGATGAATAAAATTCGGATATTAGGCAGAACGAACCATTCAACCTAAAAAGACTGCCGGACGAAACGGCCTACCTACGTATTTAAGATTAAAGATTTGATTGCAGAAACGTGTGATTGATGAATATAACCTCAGCGTTATTTGCTCCATTTACTAGAAAGGAAAACCCAAACTGCCCGTACTATAGAAACATCGTTCTCCTTAATATTGCGTACTAGATCATTGTCTGGTGGTAGATAGGGCTGGAACAATGGAAAGAATGCTGGCGAGGCTCAGTGTCTCACGATTAAACTATATCAGAATAATGAATAGGTTGTATGATGGATCAGAGTGCAGTTGTTGACGCATTGTATAGAGGAAATGGACAGAAAGGAGCACACTCTAAACGACTACCGTCTTAGGGACAGTTAAAGAGGCGAAGACGCGCAATTAAAATGCACGGCTCATAGAGGAGGCAAGTGTAAAAGAGATTTCTGCAGGACATGGCGTTTATCACCAAGGAGGCTCTTTTGGGTCTATATGACTAAAATAAGACCTGGGGTATATTACTGATGGAGCTACTCGTCACTAAGTCATATAGACTTATGGGGAATATTGTAATTCCACATTATTTTAACCGTGATAGATTGGTATTGATGTATGAAAACTTAGTGCAAAAGTGGACTGGGCAAAATTAACAATTGTCACTTGGTATATGAGTGATGACGACACCCTGGATCACTATCTCTGCGAATGTCCGCTCTATACTCGCATCAAGCGGCAGCTCCTAGGAGCTGATGTGGTTGCTGGTGGTACTGTATGCACTTTCATATCATAGAATCGTTTCATCTTTTTACTAAAGACTGAGAGGTTCCGATAGAAGCAAACAAGGGACAAAAACAATAAACTAGATCTTTGACTGAGTGCTCTGAAGAAACAACGCAGTAGAGAAAATCCCGCGGTGGATATGCGTACAAATGAAACTAGACCTCAACCATCATCGAAAGGCATAATGCGCATACTTGAGGGGTTAAACTGTTAAAGCTCAACTTCACCTCAGATTGTAGCGAGAGCTAAAGAAATAAGTAAGTAGTTTTACCTATTTACCTTTGCAGTCGCTTCATGGAAGGACGTAGCTCAAGTGGTAGTGAACAGGCTTCCAAGTCGGAAGTTCAGTATTCGAATTTCAACCGTACCCGAAAGAAACTCATTTCTTCAGTTAACTAAAATGAAGTAAGATGAGTAGTTAACAAGAAAACAACATCAAGTCAACTTTCAATAATAATTTTGTCTCCCCATTAAATGTTGGATACGAAATCACTACTGAGCCCAAAAATCTTTCTTTCTCTGTATATTCCATTTTCCAAAAAACTTAACATATGCTGAGGCATTACATATAGCATTATGTCTCATAATGCTATTATTATTTTAATCAAAACTTACGTCTATAATAATCAAATGTTGTTTAGTGATTCGATTGAATTCATTTTTAAATTTAATAGTTCCAATCTAAAATTAATGAGTGATCAGTTTGCGTCAGTGAACTGGGGTGATGAACTTCGGTATATCTCAGTGGCTGAAAACTTTAACGCTTTTTCGAAGATTTTTTTCAATGTTTTAAATAATACTGTGCCTAAAGTGCGAAAACGAGTAAACTCTCATCCTCCATGGTATAACCAACGGTTACTCAATCTTAAATATGCCAAAAACAGAGTTCATAAGAATTTTAAAAGGAGTAAATCTATCAGATTATGAATTATTTGCTCGGTTGAGAAAGGAATTTATTTTTCTTTCTAGGTTCCTCTCGAACAATTACATCCAACGCTTGGAAAGGAATCTGAAGTCCAACCCAAGGTGCTTTTGGGCATACATAAATTCCAAACGGGCTAGTATTGGTTTTCCGTCAACTATGAATTTTCTAGGAAAATCATCCAGTAATCCCAAAGATATTCTGAACATGTTCGCGTCGTTTTTTCAAGGTATTTATGATTCCTCCAGCCTTTCTTCTTTTAATGAGGATTATTTCGATTCCTTGCAAGCTTTTACTGCCTCAAGCTCTCTGGTACTCATTAGATCCGAATTATTGTTCGCATTACAAGATTTGGAGGACAGTAAAAATCCGGATTTCCTGGGTTTTTACCCGATTGTTTTAAAATCTTGTGCTGATTCTCTTAGCTACTCTCTGCTCTATATTTTCAATCAGTCATTGGCTAGTGGGACATTTATTGTTGATTGGAAATATTCGCTTATAAAACCAATTTTTAAGAGTGGTAAAAAGATCAAATTTCGAATTATAGACTAGTTTCTAAACTGTCTATTATACCTAAACTTTTGGATCGCCTAGTGAAGGAACGGATGGTATTCATCTTAAGCAGCTTTATTAGTGATTCTCAGCATGGATTTTGGAAAGGACGTTCGACTTGCTCTAACCTAGTTCAGTTCACCAATCATTGCTTAATTTCCATCGAGAAGCACATGCAAGTGCACGTAGTCTATACTGATTTCGTGAAAGCCTTTAGTAGAATTAACTTGGGTATCCTTCTAAAAAAGCTTGAGTGTTACGGATTTTTTGGCCCATTCATGGTTTAAGTCTTATCTGTTTGGGAGAAAACAATTCGTTTCAATCGGACATTTATATTCGGTTGAAATTAATGTTGTGTCTGGTGTCCCGGAAGGAAGCCATCTTGGGCCAATCCTTTTCCTCATTTTTATAAATGATTTGCCGAGTATTCTAAAATTTTGTCATTGTCTTTTGTATGCGGATGATATAAAATTTTACATGACTATTTCTAATGTCAGTGACTGTCTTCTACTCCAGAGAGATTTAGATTATTTTTTTGATTGGTGTAAAATGAACGATCTGCATCTCAACATCGAAAAATGTGCCACCATGTCATATTATAGAACACAATATAATCTAATCCCTGATTATCGTCTTGGAAACCAATCAATTAATGTTGTAGTTGAGTTTAAAGACCTTGGTGTTGTTTTTGATAGTAAACTTACTTTTGATCTCCATATTAACAAATTAATGTCAAAAGTTAACTCTGCTTTAGGTTTTCTGAAAAGAAATTCATCGGACTTCAAGGATCCCTATACTCTCAAGGCCATTTATGTAAGCATTGTTCGTCTATGTCTGGAATATTGTATTGTTGTTTGGAACCCGTTTTCATTGAAAAACATTAATAGAATAGAAAAAGTTCAAAAAAACTTCTTGCGCTTTGCATTACGCCGTTTCTTTCTGAATGACAATGTCCACTATTCTTACCGCTCTAAATGTTTGCTTTTGGGTCTTGATTCCCTCGAAGTTCGTCGTAAAATGCTTTGTGTTATGTTCGTTAGAGATTTACTATGTTTTTCCATTGAGTGAGTGAGAACAGTGAGAACTTACTTTCTTTAATTGGTATTTATGCGCCACTAAGGGTCCTTAGGTCAAGACCATTGTTATTTGAAGTTCATCAATCCACTTCTTACGGAGCCAATGAGCCTGTTACGTTTTGCTGTAGATTATTTAATGTTGTATATGATCATCTCAATATTGTAATACCTAGAACTAGATTTAAGGAATTCACATTGTTAGCTTTAAGAAAATTTTTAATTATTGTACCATATATACCATATATATATATATATATTTTTTTTTTTATCTGTTGATGTATCTATATCGTAGATCTAAATAAATAAATACTAAATACTATTGACCTATTTGAGTGCATGGATCTGAAAAAAAAAAATATTATAAAACTGCAAACTATGTTTAATATTTCATTTATTTATGATAATTGAATTTTTCTTAGAACATAGTAGCCAAGCCATATATGTAGTGTATATGATTCTCATACAATATATATATATATATATATATGTTTTTATATAAGGGTTGTAATTAATAACGGTTGACCATTTGACTGGTCAATTGCGTAATTTATGTAAAATCATTTATTCCGACCGTTTATATTGTTCTTTTGATTTTATTTATTTCTCAGTTTAACTTTATTGAACTTTAAAAGTTGTAAATATATAAAGTTTTTATTATTGAGTAGTATTTCCTCTTTTTAATTGTTTAATTTTTTTTCTCTAAATTTGATTAATGTTCGTCGTCGCATTGCATTTATATATCACGTTTCATATAAGACATTTACTAAGAACAAACCTCAAATGTTCAAGTTCAATTAAATTTAATAAAAAATGAAAACAGTGAAAGTAAAAGTTTATAGGCATCATTCTAAAATGTATTTACACAATATAACCAACCTCATTATTTGTATCATTAAAAGCTAATAAGCAACAAATGGTTGCAAGGTTTTAAATATGTTGTTGCAAACTTAATAGTTTATAGTTTACATTTGAAAACAATTTTACTAAAACATCAGAGATTTTCATATTCTATAATAGCGAACTTTTTAGGAGTTTCAGTTTATTTTCATTATAATTTCGCATTAGTTAACAAACGAAAATTAAAAAGCAAAAAAAAAAGAACAAAAAACTGATTTTACAATTCAAATAATTAATGTTGTGTTTTTCATGTTCTCATAGAGCGTGTGTTTCAAAGAATTTTTTTTTATTTTGTTTTATAAATAAATATCACTTTGCGCTAGCAAAATAATTATTTCGCTGGCTTTAGTTAATTTTTTTGTTTAATTATTTAATTATTTAATTATTCATAAATCGATGTCACTCGTGTGTAAAGGTTTTCTTTGTTCTTTATTTTCATTAGTATCTAACCGGTGACCAACAGCCAGTAGTTTCATCGCGTCGATAATAACGCGGACGATTATCCCGGAACACAGTTATGGCGGGAAATTGATTCTCTTGTATGAACTTAATCGTTGATCGCATCTAGAAATGGAAGAAAAGAATGCCCAAGGAATTGATTGATTAATTGTAAAGAACGTTTAAACATAGAGTAAGTGGGTACTTACCTGCATGGCAAAGTGGGCAGGTTCAACATCAGGACTCGATGATAAATGCTGCAGGAGAAATTCATCGGTTTGCGCCAGCCATAGATCGACACCGCGCAATGGGTCATAGTTGAATGGGCCAATACGCAACATGCCAATTGATGAATCATAAATATCAAGAACCTGTTCCTCGCGAACACCAAACCAAACCAAAGACACAGATATGGAATAAGGAAGAGAAATATGGAATCTGGTTATTATTTTGATTTCATTAATTATGCTGCAATGTATTGCGCGTCGAACTTTGGGTTAAAACAACTCACGACACGATATAGTGAAGTAGAGAATATAATGCATTACCGTTTGAGCACCCAAGAATGTTCTGGCCTCCCTAAGTTGTAGATCTGGTCCTCGTTCGGGGAATGTAGCTGGAAAAATTTCACCGGTTTTAATATTGACGCCAATGCCATAAATAATTGGGAAATTGATGTCGCCACGTAGAATTGTATTCAGCTCACCCACACAAGCTTGAGTCAAATCGATTTCAAGATGATGCTTATGGAATGATTCTGTAAAAAAAAAAGAGAAAATTGTAAGTAGTATGGGAAGTCAAGTCATGGAAATGCCGATTTCATTACAAAGTACTCATACATATAGCAGCCACTAATTTTCTTTTTATATTCCTTTGGTTAGTAAGCTAATAAGACAGATAACTGAAATTCGTTCACCTAATTGCATTTATATCTGCGCGTTTAAGCAAAGCTCAAAGCGGGAAAAGGCGAGTGTAATCCGTAACGCAAGTTCGAAAATTCAATGTTGTCGATCTGAGGCTATTCACGCCAGACTAATGGAGAGGAGTGCTATTCGTATTGGTTATCTGACACAGATATGGTCTCAGGGCTTAACATTGCAGTAGTACTAATCATAGTAGCACACAAAATTGGCTAACAAGGCGTAGTTGTTTTTTTTAACATATATTATACGAGTATTGTAGTTGGATAACATGACCATTTGAGCGGCTGCATCCTCGCGGTAGCCACCGGGTACATGTCTTTTTCAACCAGACTTGATATGCTATAATACTTATAGCAGCATTGATTTTTTGTTAGAGAGTCTTTAAATTTAACGAAAATGAACAATTAGGATGATGAAAGCAGAATTTGTATGTGCGCTGGTTTCACGGATTTGAGTCTGTGCTTTCCGCCCAAAGAGAGTTTAGGAGCGTGTTTAGCGGCACTCTTTTAAGCAGATGGAATATAATGAGGCTGGTAAACACATTTGCCGAGCCTCAGACAATCACAAGAAGGCGTTAAAATTGAGCTTTTAAAGTTCGGATGCAGGAAATGATTGCTGCTGTAGTTGCTGGAGTAAAGTAAATCCTCCCGTTTCGAAAAGATATTCATCTGCTCAAATGTGTATAAACATACAGTTCTCCACAAAGATTTATATTTACCTTCACACAAAGTTCAAATAACAAGCAAACTGAACTCAGCAGACTTGTCGATTGTTTTAAAATTTGCCAGGAAGTCTTTCAAATGGTGGAAGAAAACGAAATTATGTTAAACTATATTTTTATGTATTATATTATGGGCACATTTTGACCTGACCGGCCAACAAATACAATTGTCCAATATGGAGTGACAGAAACCCAGAGATACTTAATAAGACTCGTGTGGTTTAAGTAAGATAGCTAGTCCGTTATGAAAGTATTGCAGCGAATATAGGTCATTAAGTGTGAATTGAAACACTTATTTTCAAAAACGATTAAAAATAAATAATGAATGTGTACAAGCTTCAATGCATTTGGATTTGAGGTCAATAAGAATTCTTCAAGACTAGTCAGGCTGCCGAAAAAGGGATGAAGGCGAATGAACAAGGATGATGAATGGGTTAAAAACAGCACCCGTATTCTTGGAGTGGATTACCGGCTTTGTCTGTCAATTTAATGTATAACGACAAAAGTTCGGGGTTGTCTATTATTTCCAAGCCTTATATCGAAACAAATGGAAACGAAACCATATCAAATGTGTATCCTATACAATTTTTGGTAAGACAAAGCAGGTTTCGGCTTTATAAATTCTAATTGTAAAGAATACCCTTTCAACTGCACAATTTTCCATTGTTCTTCTTGTTAATTTTCAATTCACAGAGAGATCCCAAGTTCATGCATTAAAAACTCCAACTTCACTACTTTACAAAGCCTTAAGAACATATATACGAAATGTTAAGAAACCCTAAAGGATGCTTCGCAAACGTTAATTAAATGAATATACATACGCATTATGCCAAAGAAAACATCTTCTCCATATCCTTGTGGATCTCTGTATGCACCAATTAATTGAAGTTCGATTCGTCCTTCCGGATAGCCCAAAGCCAGTTCCTGCACACGAGCAACCATTGCGGTGACTGCCTCATCAACACCCGTTCCATCAAAATGTGCTAAAGCTACTGCACCAGAACCTAAAATACGAAAAAGAAGTTCCATCATAACGTCATTAAAAGAGATATTTCAAGATGTAGAGATAAGACTTAAGGATTACTCCTTTTAACGAAACTTACCCGAATGTCGTACAACAACAATTATGCAAGTAGTTGCATCATCAGCTCCAATTATGTTAACATTTTTGTCATGGGGTGCCACTGCAGCCATTTCCCTTTGACCTACGTACAATAAACCACATGGACCGATGGGTTTTGTCGGTATTGATAATAACTGAGAAGCATAATCTCGGTACACCGGATGCTGAAGGAATAGTGTATTTGTATCCATAGGACAATCGTCCTGTAGAACTCCGTTTAGTACTAGAACCATTTTGTGTTGATTTTATTATATTTTTTATCTGAAAAGGGAGAGAAAAAAACGACTCTTGGATGAATAAAACGTTGGTAATGTGAGTGAGTGTTGGCGAAAATGACACAATTTAAAAACTCAATTTTGCTGTCAATACAGCATATGGGTAGAGATATTATACAATAATAGTCAAATAAGAAATTGATTAAGAAAAGTGAACTGTTGTTGAAAAATCAAAGCTGTCAAATAATCTTATGTTAGCTTCGCAGTTTAAAATTTCAGAAGGATTATATTCCTATACAAGTCAATGGTTGTACCACATGAAATGTCCGAGTTTCGCTCAGGCGGAAATAAGAAGTTCTCGAATGAACATCTGTGCCAGAACGTTAATTTTTTTCTTTTTTTTTTTAATAAAGAGGTACGTGTGAGAATTTTATGGTTTGTTACAAGTACCGTTATTTTTTTTTCAGGAATTATTTACATTTGAGCGGTAAACGAACGCACTATACGACGTTGTTTGGAAAGTTCCGTTCGGGAGATTTCAGCCTCGAAAATGAACTACATGGGAAATAATTCGGGCACTGCTAGCACGATTTGATCAAGAGAGTCTTGATCTTCCCACAACTGGACCGCGCGCTGGCCCAATTGAAGTGAATTTTAAACAAATTTTTGCAAGTTTTGTAGAGATTACAGAGACATGGACAAGAAGGTGCTTTAGTCAACTCATTGTGTCCCAAAGGTCGTTGCAAAGAGTTTTAAGAAACGAATTGAAGATATTCCATACAAAACAAAATTAGGGTAAGTGTTAAAGCCAAGAGAAGATCATTCTTTTTTGAACAATACCACTTTGATCCCGGAATAACCACCGTGTGGCGGTGGTGACATTTTCAAAAGTTACGTAGCCAAGAGTACATCTAAATCTGTGTGTATTGGCGATTTTTTACAATTTTAGAAATGGATTTAAATTTGCAACAACGAACTTGTATTAAATTTTGCGTAAAAAACGGGTTTAATGGTGCGCCAACGTTGGAGAAGTGTTTCGGCAACGATTCTCTAAAGAAAACGCTCGTTTACCAGTGCCACGAGCGGTTTAAAAGTGGTCGTGAGTCATTCGAAGATGATGAACGCAGTGGCAGACCATCGACATCGAAAACCGACGAAAACATTGATGGAGTAAAAGAAATGTTGGTCAATAACCGCAAACTAGCCATCAGAGAGATATCGGAAGACTTGAACCTTGCCTATGAATCCGTCCAAGACATTTTGGTTAATGATTTGGGTTGCCGTCGTGTAGCAGCAAAGTTAGTGCCAAAAGACCTCAATTTCATGCAAAAAAGAGACCGTGTCGACGTCGGGAAAGAGATGATTTGCGAGGCTGAATCCGATCCCACATTCATCAAACGGATCATTACTGGAGACGAGACGTGGGTTTATGAGTACGACATTCACCAAATGAGCCGAGACCAAAAAAAACACGTCATTTTCAGTCAAAAAAGAAGGCAATGTGGCAACGGTGTAGTGCATCGCCATTTGCCAGAAGGCCAGGCAGTAAACAAAGAATATTATTTGGGCGTTATGAGACGTTTGCGTGAAGCAATTCGTCGAAAGAGACCAGAATTGTGGGCAGAAAACTCGTAGATTTTGCACCATGCTAACGCAACCTGCCATCATTATTCGTAATTTTTTGACGAAAAATGCAACAAATACCATCCAACAGCCACCGAATTCACCTGATTTGGCTCCCTGTAACTTCTTTCTGTTCAATCGAGTTAAAAAACCACTACGGGCAACGCGTTTCAGTAGCCGAGAGGAAGTAATGGAAAAATCGCAAGAAGCACTGATGGGCATACCGAAAACCGAATATAAAAAATGTTTCGAGGATTGGATCAAGTGCTGGCATAAGTGTGCTGTAGTCGATGGGGATTACTTTGAAGGGGACAATATAGATTTAGATGAATAAACTTGTATTTTTAATTTTCTGAATAAACGGGAACTTTTTGATCAAGGTCAATACTGTAACCGTATCAACGCTCGTTCCAAAATGGTGTTATTAAGGGACATATTTCGTGGCTAGATTGACTTTGTTGTGTGGGAAAGATAAAAAACTGCCATTTTGCAGCTTAAGGAGAATATTCGTGGTGATTTACGAGCGCCCAGATATTTTAAGAAATACAGTGTAACCTTAATATAACAAACCTCATTATAACGATTTAATCAATTTAACGAATTCTTCGAAATCCCCTAGCATTGCCCGTAAGAGCTAAAGGTTAGTACTCTGTTCATTCACGTGAAAATCCACTGGCAACATACATTTTTCAGTCGTGGAATATGACGTTTCAAAAATAAATGTTGCTGGGAAAAGTCAGCGGAGTAGATAGTTACATCTGGCATCTGATATATGAATATTGTTTTTCTTTTTGGTATTTCTGGATACGGCAATTCTGTCTTTTCGGAAAGTTAAAAATATAACAACTAAAAAAATACAAAGAATAAAGAGAATACACAAACAAATCAAGGAATTCTGTGACTTCAGCTCGGATACTGTCAGTTTTACTCTTATCTGTCACTTTTCACGTACATTTAAATGGCACAGGCATTTAAATTGGCGTGAAAAAATGTTGCAGGCGACTGCTTAGATTCATGTTGATAATATTTCATGAGAGGGAACAGAGTACTACTTTGGCGGAAATATTTGGAAATTTTGACAATTATTTCACGAGCAGTTTTTATTATATGGAGTTTTTCGAGAAATTTCACGTGGAATCGAACACAGTACTGGACTTAAGGCAAAATATATGTACCTTTACATTACGAATACATTTGTCAAAAACCTTTTTATAACGAAATTATACACACTCAATTTCATAATTATTCATGTCTCGACATGTTCAGACATAACCAATATGTTGTAAGACAATCATTGTTGTTTGATGTTAAGGCCGGTCTAGACGCTACATTTTGCACAAACTTTTGTCTGCGCAGTTCAACACGCTGCAGATAAAACGTTGAGGTAGATAGGAAAAGTGCGCAGTTTTGAATCCGGCGCGAAGACGGTACAGTTGCAGCGATAACTGAGCTAGAGAGCATAGTTATCCGTGCGGATATTGTGTTGATATTGCTATTCTCATACAAGTATTTTCTTTGATGATATGCGGTGTTACTAATTCCAATAAATAAGTATACGTGTCCATTCTCAAGTAGTTCCGCCAATCATTAGGTTCATCACATAATTCACGCAGTAATCTAATATGGGAAAAATGCTGCCTGTTTAGAAGTCACTTCCGCGACCACTTTGAACGCCGGCTACTTCTCAGATGTTCCAATCTTTTTTTTTTTTACAAGAAAGCTTGTCAAAATTGACCACAGTAGTACCTCCTCTATGACGATATCACACAAAACTGAGTGAAATATACAGATATCTCTGCACCATGTAGATGCTCTAAAAATTGCAACGTTTTCATTCCGTCTTAAGACTGCGCAGAAAAAAGGTTGTGCAAAACATAGCGTCTGGACCGGACTTTAAGTAATGCATTTTGTCCCTGCTCTTAGTTTTAAAGTTTGCAATGGTGCAATGGTTTGCATTAGGGCATTTGTATTAGTGAAAATCGTTCGTTATAACTGGGTAAGCAGATTAGTACCTACATATATATTAGGAAAAACTCTTTAGAAACAGGCCAACTTTGTGAAGCAGAAGCTGCTGCTTATTTGAGAGATGTTCTTGCTTCGGACATAGATAAACTAAACTAGATGTCAAACTCTGCTAATACTTTTGCAAGCCCTTAACTTTCGCACAGACACACTGTAAGTGAATTCCAACACTTTTGCATCTCTATAACTTTGTCAAAATTTGCTAGAATGAGAGCAATTTGCATGTAAAATTGCTAGAATGAGAGCGATTTGCACGAGTGTGTGTAATGTGGATGACGTTTTTTGGTTCAAATGGGCGTGGTTTGTATAAAAAAGGAGATAAATTGCCATTGATCACAATTCACACGTATTCACAGACAGAGTCTCACGGATAGTGACGATCAGTAGAAAACCGGTTTTGATTTTCCAATATCTGGAAAGTTTGATAACTAGGTATAGTTAGTCTATGGCTTCGGCAGAACATATACTAAAATTGGAACGATACAGAGAAGATTAGCATGGCCCCTGCGCAAGGATGACACGCAAAATCGTGAAGCGTTCCACATTTTTGAGACGTCGCACATGGCAGTGCGGTTTCCGGTCTCCGGTTCAGTAGGGCGGTAGGGAGTCGCGACATGAGGGATGTCGCTCGGCAGCACCAACAATTTTGGGAGGGGAAGTTTCGTCGTCCAATTCCTCCAGTACTAGGTAGCTCCATAGGAAGCAAAGTCGGTCGTTTGACTATTTTATTAGCCTTGGCCGGCTTACATAGTTTTAGATAGGATTAAGTTAGTTTTAAGAAAAAAAAATATATAAAAACACAAAAATAAAACAAATAAAAATTAAAAAAAAAAAAAAATATATATATATATATATATGCATATACTTATATATTAGGTATATAGGTATTATGGATATACGTGTATATGTTTGTATATGTATGTGAATGTGTTAGATGTAAGTAAGTTAGGTAGATTAAGATTTATTTTTAGGTAGTCTATAAGTTTTTAGTTTTAAGTTTTTATAATATAAAAAAAAGACAGTCCATTTACTAAGTTTTTACTTAAAATTTATTTTCTTAGTTCTAGTATTAAGTAATGTAATGTAAAATATAAAATTAGACTGTAAGATGCGTCGAAAGACATAGTTTAAGTGTTTGGTTTAGCTTAGAGCGCCCGCATGGGGCCAGTAAGTTAGAATAAGTTTATTTGTAAGTTATTTAAGCTAATTTTTAAGCATTTTTTGTCTAGCATGTAAGAGTAAATTAATTAGTTAAATAAAAATGCATTTAAACTAACTAAAAAAAACTTATTTGAGAGACATAATCTTTCATAGCTTAAAAAATGTTCATTAACCATATTTTAATAGTTAAAAAAATAAATAAAATAAAAGTTAATAACTTTATTATCATTTAACATTAGTCAGTGACTAAAATTCCGACTTTTCCCAGAACAAAGACCAATAATCCCATCAGATATCTTAACTAAAAACAGTAGACTATCTATGATATTAACTAAAAACGGGATGAAGTGAAGAGGTTTGAATTGACCTTACAGAGCATGCGGGAGACTGGTTCGTTGGAACCATAAGAAGTGCGATGAGTTGGTATATAGACGAGACGAGGACATCGTAAATTACGGGTGATAGTGTTGAAGGAAATAGAATTGTCGATGAATGAAGAGAATATCAGCTACGTCTCTGCGTTTTTAGAGGGTATTCAGATTAAGAAGTTTGAGGCGGTTACGATAGGGAAGTAAAATAAAAAGGTCATCGAGGACTACGAAGGCCAAATCGAAGGAAACAACTTTGGATCTTCTCGATTCGGGATAGGTATATAATCTCGCTGAAAGGGGGACCACACTTGGGTAGCATATTCGAGAAGGGGCCGGACAAGGGTAATGTAATAGTGATTTTGTTACATAGGAGTTACAAAATTCTTTAGACCATCGTTTGATAAAACCAACTGCGAACGGAAGTCAACATTCTATCGTATAATATTCAAAGACCGCGAAGGGATAGGTTGGTCACGCAGAAAATAAAGTTGAGGAAGAGATTGATTGGACTTACGTACAATACGTCATAGATTCACACTTGGAGACATTAAGCTCTAAGCAATTTTTTAGATACCAAGTGGAAAACCTATCAAGGTCTTCTTGAAGGAGATTAGAGTTAAGAATAGGGGTGAACTTATAGTTTTAGAGAACTTAGTGTCGTCGGCATAAATTGTTAAAATGAAAAGAAGGGTACCTAGATGGCTGCCTTGTGGGACACCAGAAGTGGCTAAAAACGGGTTTGAGAAGACTGACAGAGAAGGGTTTATGTCAACGCTCTCCAGTCAATTATAGCATCCAATGTGGTAAAATGTGATGAATAATTTTATCCAAGGTTTGTTTATTCAATGTGTGTGGGGGATTTTTGTCCACATAATTTCCACTGCTTCATCGCTTCAAATACGTTAAATGAGCTTAATTTTAGTTGCAGAAACTATTTTGGTAAAGGTTCTTCCGTCTCCTTAAATGAATGCTTTCTCTATTACAAATACCAAAAGTTTTCTGAGCAGTAAGATTTCCACCGGTTTCTTTCAGAATCTAGAGTAGTACTATTAGACTCTAACCAGTACAGTTTGTTGTATCTAAACGGGATCGAAATCGAATGCGAATGCCTATTGTTATGAGGCAGTCAAGGTCTTTTTTGTCTGATTTTTGATAACGTCCATGCTTATTTGCCATAAAGCAGGAATGTGATCTTAATGGTCTTATGTATATAAAGAACTCAGTTTTAATTGGCTTATTTTTCCGAGTTTAAAGTGAAACTCAGGTGGACGAAATAAATTGCATATTCTTTGTTCTGCCACCGTTGATCGCTAGACCATTTTTGTCACACGTTGTGAGCATATTTGAAATATTGAGCGTCTGATTCTGGCCTGTCGACATACGTCTGACTGTTATAAACGTCTGGCAGAAGAGTTTGGTAGGGATGGTAAAACTGGATATGGCTCTATATGATTTGTTTCTATAAATTGCGATAAATACCATGATCAGGGAGTGGGTATCGACTTTAACATCTGGTGAACATGGTTAACTATTCGGACATAATCCTGTACATTACATCCAAACTTGTTTTCCACAAGATAGAACGAAGTCGAAGGAAGACGCTTTACTATCTTATTACTCAATATTATCCTGCATCATCGATTGTATGAAGAAATGCGATGTCGGCCCGGTTAATTTCTCTGAAGAATTGAAGTTTTCTCAGTCTTATCGTCTCTAAGTTTTTAACTAATCAGAGTAAATTCGAAAATTCACACAAGATCACGTGAATATCAAAACGGATGTACATACATATTAGAATACTATATTCGTATATGACGATAAGTCTTATCAAGTGTTAGTTCTGTGGAAGCTTCACTCCCTTTCACAGTTAAGATCGAATTATTATCAGACCGATATAACAAACAAGTACAATAGTATCTCATATCAAATAACCTGTCCTATTTATCGTACAGTGTCACGCTTCCGCAGATTATTCATAACTCACCACGCAGCTACTTCTCAATCAGGCATAATAAATTCTACAACAATCACGTGCAATAAATCCAATTAAATTTTGTTACTCGTACCACTGCTTTACTGCTGCTGAAGCTAAAAACTCGCGGCTCTTCAATCCGGCAATTACATATCTCATAAATTCACACTGAATTTGCAAAGCCCTAAAATATATCCGACAAATTAAATATGAAGACATTACAAATTTACGATGTTGTACAGCAACTTCTTCTCGCCAGCTACTTCTACTTGTACTCGTACACCACAACTCAGGCTACAAATCCAATTCCAATCACACGACGACGACAATATGAGTACACCCGGTTTCTTGCCGCTTGTATTGCCCCAGAAGAGACTCAGGAAAAGGCCGCATCGCCGCAACTACGCACTGTGACGTACGAGTAAATTGAAATTTTCAAATTATCAATATTGGTTTCTGGCGCGAAACCAAAATCAAAATCTCAGCTTCAGCTTTGTTGGGAGTGCTTCTTTATGTCCCTTTGGTTGCACGTATCTACAGAGTCCACACCACACTTCTTTAGGAGTACGTACTTGTACAAATCATCTGCATGCGATTATTTATTACCACTACGGTAAATGACATAACACCATGCTTGGTCCAGTCCCTGGTTGTGTGTGCCAAATGGAGAAGGCGTTGATCATAATGCACAGGCAGGGATTCGATTTCGAGTTCTGATTTTTTTTTGCGTTGCGTCGTCCTAATAAAATGCCATCCGGATAAAGGTTTGACCCAAAGAAACATTTATCTATCGCCCACTGTGCTCGTTGGACGACGGATATATTCTACATCTTGTTAAAACACAAATTAATTATGTTGGACCGGTGTTCAGTCACTGAGTGCAAGTATAGTACCCGGTCGTTTCAAGGGTCGAATTTTGTCGAATCTGACAAATTACCACATGGTACAGATGCATAGGAAGAAATTTAAAAAGTTTAGCCAGGTTGGTTGATATTATGGTGAACAAGAAACAAGTCACAAAAACGCTTTTTTGCTCTGACAATCCTCAATCCCTATGTACGCTATGGACAAAGTGAACAAATGTTCAGACCAATGTTGAATGGGAGGCTATAAAACTTAAGCTATAAATAAAAGATACATTTTTCCAATTTTAGCAGTTAGTTTGTTTTTTGATAAATACAAAATTAAACAAACGAAAAATAATAACGCTCGTAAAATTTATTTAAAATAATGAAACTGCTGACTTTTGCACTTAACTACAATAACTGATTTTTTTACGATAACGAGTATTTTAAGCGAAAGAGATGCCTGGCAAATTGAGCGGTCTTTAATGTCTGGTCAAGCACCAAAACAAGGAACACCAAAGGAAGGAAAAAGAAAAATTGCCACGCAAGCTAGTGGCATTGAAAAAGTAGAATGTTTTGCTTCCAGAAACCATAAAAGCTAAAACTCACCAAAAGGCAGAAGAAAAATTGTTAAAGGTTCACCAAAAAACACCAGCACTGGATCTTAGATGATTGGAAACGAGTATTGTGGCCCGATGAATGCAAAATTAATAAATAGATTCAATTCAGATGGGATTCAATGTTTTTGGTCCAATAAATTGAAACCAACGCAGAAGCACCAAGTTAGAGGAGGATCTCTGATGAAATGGGGCTGTTTCTCTTATTTTGGAGCAGGACCATTAATTTTTTAACTGGGGAATAAACTTTTGTTCGAGTTGTTTCACAAGGGGTACGTTTTTCTTCATAGAGATAAATACCTCAAGTAACAAAAGAAAATCAATTCTAATTTATTTATTTAAAAAAAAAAATATCTTTAATGTACAAAAAATTTATTTAACAATTTTAAATAATTATTTCTTGGTATGGTATTGTTTGCAGCAATGCGGCATATACAAAAAGACACTACAGTCAAGACACCAGATTTTCGATACTTTCCTAAAACCTTTCGAATAACATAATTTGTATCTCCTGGTTACGTTTGCTCTTGACGAGTGCGATGGTATACATAGAATTCGCAAAATGTCTCTCAATAAGTCTCGTTGGTTTTGGTCGTCCTGTACTAGTGAATGACGACTGTCCAGAGAAAATGGAGTTTATCAAGGTAACCGCCATCCTTCTTATATAAAAGATATGCATTCAAACACACCATGTCCAGTGAATGAAGGAAAATCTTGTAGTAATATTTTCTTACTCAGTTTCTAGCAATTTCATACATTTTCATTTGTCCGTCAGCAAGATCAACACCTCCCATGTTTTTTTTATAGTCAACGATAACTTCTGGTTTCGATATCGTTTTTCGTCGTTTTTCTATTATACGAGGGCTATTCCAAAATCAACCTCCGATGTGTTGCAATTCATTACATACGTGCACTTCGGTGACGTGTTTCTGCATGTCGCAACCAGTACATTATTCTCTAATAATATGCCAAGTTTCGACCGTTTTCGTTCAGTATTTTTCTAATAGTGGCCGTTTTAACATGGAGAATACAATTTTATCTCCCGCCGACTATGTGGTACGAAGTGTAATTTGTTTTTTGCAAGCCGAAGGAAATCAAATTCAAATTCATCGTCGGTGAAAGTGAAGAATTTTTACAGCAAATTGTGACTGGAGATGCGACTTGGGTTCCAGTATGTAAACTTAGAAAGCATAGAACAGTCAACGCAATGGATGCACACTCATTCCTCAAACAAGCCAAAAAAATTCAAACAAACTTTTTCCTATCGAAAAATGATGAAAAAAATGATTTTTTGGGACAATAAAGGTATATTTTTGACCGAGTTTATGGAACCTGGAAATACAATAAATGCAACGGTTTACTGTGAAACTCTACGTAAGTTGAGAAGAGCAATCCAGAACAAAGGACGAGGAATGCTTTTTTTTTTTTATAATGGACGCGCGCTCAAAGGGTTTGTATACCCTTAAGGTGATTGTTCACAGCGCGACCAAGGAAATACCAGGAAATACAGAGATCGGCAGGGCATTTCATAAGCGAGTTGTACGGCTTAGGAACGAATAACGATATTTTAGAGTACGTCCGAAAATGGGCTTGAGAGTATACTGATGAGCATTCACAGCGAGACGGGTGTTACGGTTGAAAGTTTGAATGGGCGGAATGATACTGGCGATTTCAGTGGAGCACTGGTGGTGGAAATAGCGATAAAACAATGTGAGACAGGAGACATTACGTCGGTGTTCGAGGGTATCAATTGACTGACTGATATTAGTATCATCAATGAGCTTTATCGCACGATTTTGAATCCTATCTAGCAGGTGCAGAGATGTTTTAGGAGCACCTGACCAGATGTGGGCATTGTACTTCAATTTTGGGCAGATAAATGCCTTATATATTGAGGCCAGATCAGAGGGGGTAAAATATTTCTTACATCGCTTGAGGAAACCTAGACATTTCGCAGCATTTTTGGCGATATCAAATATGTGGTCATTCCAACGTAAGTTGTCATTGACACACATACCGAGAATGGAAAGTTTTTCGGTTTCGACGATGCAAGTTTCATTCATGGATAATGGCTGGGTGTTTAAATTTCGCTTTAACGACAGCAGACAGCATTGTGTTTTGGAAGCATTAAATTCCACTCTGTTGATAGCTCCCCAATTGGTTATGCTGTTTATATCGGAATTTAATGAGCTTAGCATACGCTGCCGTTCTCGTACTACAGCCGAAGAGCAGGGCCGTGAGTCCGGGAACGAATATGAAAAGCAGAGAGTACTGTCATCAGCAAAATAATATATTGGATTAGAAGTAGCAGTCAAGAGATCGTTAATGAAAATTAAAAAGAGTGTCGGTGACAGAACAGAGCCCTGGGGCACACCAGCATTTATTTTGTGAATATCAGACTTGAAACCGTCCAAGACAACTTGAATTGAACGTTCCGAAAGGTAATTTCTAATCCATTGAAGAAGAGAGTCGTCGATCCCAAATGCACGCATTTTCGACAAAAGAGCCTGATGCCAAACTCTGTCAAATGCCTTAGAAATATCAAGTGCAACTATCTTGCTTTCGCCAGATTGATGTACGCTTTCGTTCCACTTTTCGGTGAGACATGCCATCAAATCACCAGTGGACCTGTTGCTACGAAAACCGTACTGCCGGTCATTGAGAAGTTTTCGTGTTTCGAGATATTTCATGAGCTGACGATTTATCAGTGTTTCCATGACCTTGGAAAGAAGGGACGTAAGTGCAATGGGTCTGTAGGAGGAGAGAGAAGATGATTCGCCTTTTTTAGGGACGGGCTGGACAAATGCTGTTTTCCATCTGCTGGGGAAGAGTCCTAAAGAGTAGGATTGATGAAAAAGCTTACGCAGTGGTATTGCCAGCGAGGAGGAGCACCTCTTCAGAAGAAGGGGAGATATACCATCTGGACCAGCGGATTTATGTATGTTGAGATCTTTAAGTACTCTTGCTACTACACGAGTGCGAAAGTAGATTCGTCCCATTGAAGATTCGACGCACTCAAGTGAAGGCGGAGACAAAGCACAATCTGGGAGTGTTGAGCTGGCCGCAAAATGTGCAGCAAGCAGATTGACCTTATCCAAAGAGCTGACAGCTGGAATGTCATTGTAAATGAGCGTTGGGATGGAGGATGAGGCGGAATTTCTAATGTTTTTGACGAACGACCAAAAATTTCTACTGCCTTTGGGACATTGCAGTATTTTTTGCCTCATTTTTTGGTCGTATTGGAATTTCACACGCTTAAGAAGGGCGTTGCGGTCATTTCTGGCTCGTTTGAACTTTTTTCGGTTTTCCTCTGTCGGGTTGGTCTTGTAGGACCGAAAAAACATTTCTCTAACCCTGACGGCCTCTTTACAGCTCAGTCGTACCATGCCTTTTCTTTTGGTTTGATACTCTTCATCCGATGAGGAATAAAGGATCTCATTCCAGAGAGAATGGTGTCTGTAATCATATCAGCAGCGGCATCCACGTCGTTATCGAGGAAGCATAACGACCAGTTAAAATTTTTGATCACCCTCGCTACAGTCCTGATTTGGCACCAGGTGATTACCACCTCTTCGCAAAATTGAAATCATCCATTGCATCTCAACATTTTGGAAGTGAGGAACTCATGAACGGTGTGAATCAATGCCTCAACGCACTGGCGGTGCCATTTTTTAAAAAGGTTATACAAAAGCTCGTCCCACGTTACCAAAAATGTATAGATTTACGAGTAAACAAAGACTATGTAGAAAAATAACTTAGATGTTAGTAAAACTATTTTGTGCAAAAAACTAATGTTTTTGGTTTTTTTAAAAAACATTTTTCACTTCGGAGGTTGATTTTGGAATAGCCCTCGTATATCCACAAATTTATTGTCGTCGGTAGTACTCAATATAATTACATCCCTTTTGACTTTTCACTTCATAATCATTATTTTGTCTCTGAATCTAGCAGTATATGGTATTCATCTTTTTTCAAAGGACGCGATTTTAAAAGTTCTAGAGACGATGTTTTTATACTCCAATATGAACCTGACCACATATGTATATTAGTTAGAGGAACGAAATACTGCAACGCCTTTCTAAAATGTATGATCAAAAACTGAGGCGACAAAATACTACAGTGTACCTGAGGTTGTAAAAATTGTTTGCCGTTCGTTGAAAACATTAGAAATTCTGCCTCAAACTCCATGTCAAGGCTCATTTGTAATGAAATTCCAGCTGCCAGCTTTTGGTCAAGACGAATATTTCTAGATGGTGTCATGTCTCTACCTACACTAAAGCGAACATTCTATGGGACTAATCAACTTTCGCACATAAGCAAGAGCACACAAACATCTCATTCTTCTTTATCTTCCGCGGTAAAATCCTACTCTATAGGACATTGGAATAACCACATATTCAATGCTGCGAAATTTCTAAGTTTCTTGTCTAATCTGACTCAATATACGAGTCTTATACTCGCATTCATCCGCCCAAAATACCCCGTATTGGATTGATCGTAAACTCCACTCCTTAACACTCTACCTCCAGCTTACTCTGAAACGCTATCGAGATTTAGTAAGATCGTAAATCCAAGTTAATCAAATGACAGCACGGGCAAGTTAGTTGACGGTAGGGCCCAACGAGCGCATTAGGTTAAGTTAATCAAATGAAGTAAACGAATTATTATAGATTGCATTGTGATATTAGTTTTTTATTTCATATGATGATAACGAACAAATCAAACTTTTTGCACTTGCTATATAGGATTCCTTATTCTATAGCTATTATCACCATCAGTGCTTCCAGTAGCATTCCACCTATTCAAACCTTCAACCTAAAACATCGTGAAATATCATAACCTCCAAACATTTAAATGTACTTTAGTTTCTCTTTTTCTTTGTTCTCGATGTGCAAACATTTATAGTCCCTAAGCACGTAGTAATTCCATATAAAAAAACAAAAAACTCTCAACAAGTAAAGATGAAGAGACATACGAGTAGCTCGAGGTCGAAAAGTGCACGAGAATGGGCCAGATTGTAGAAACACCCCGGCTTACCAACAAAATGTAGTCTAAGTAAGAAAACAAGGTACGCGAGAGGAAAGATGTCCACAGAGGCGGCTAACTTCAAAAATATCTAATTTGAAATGTCCTAATGACCAAATGAGAACGATAGGAAAAAAAATTTAAATAAAACAACAACGGTCTGAGATATAATGAGATATAATTGATATTTTGAAGTTACTCGTACGTTCATGCCATAAACCGCATTAAACAGTCAATTTTGTGGATGCATTGATACTTGGCGGAACACTTGTGGATTGTGTTCGCTCCAATAACGGCAATTTTGGTTGTTGACATAGCCGTATTCCAAAAAATGGGCCTCGTCCGAGAAGATGATTTTTTGGCCAAAATCCGGATCTCCGGCCAACATTTCCAGCGCCCAACTAACGAACTCACGGCGTTGTCTATGGTCATCCGGCTTCAATTCTTGCGTCAGCACAATCTTATACGGATGTAGGCACAAATCCAACTGCAAAATGTGCCGAGTTGACTGTCTAGCAGTGCCCAATTCAACTGATCGGCGCTACGAATTGCCTGCATGCACACTGAAGCCATGATGACGACCGACTTCACGACGAAATTCACGTTTCGTATTTACAACTAAGCCAGAATTCGATAAAATTATTTAATAATTTCCGCACGTTCGGCAAGCGTAAAACGATGGATGATGAAATGGCAAACCTTGCTGAATATTTTGACAGCTGGATGTCATTGGTAACATATAACAATTGGAAAAACTATCATTGCTATCTAGTCACCCTTTATTTTCTCATTAGCATTAGTCAAATTATACTGAACTTACTGAATTATCAAAACCTTATTGAATTAACTTGTAATAATAAAGATCAAGAAAGACACGACATATGTTAAATACCCCATCTCATAGTAAATCGCACCTTTTGGGTGCGACTGCCAAACCAGGTTCAGCAACTTCGGGCCAAGTGTAAAGAGTTAGAACTTAAATTGGTTCCAGGCCCGTTGAGCAGCTTTGATTTGCGAGTATTGAATCGAAAGATGAATCGGTAAGCGAGTCACTGTCGATGAATAAAAAAGTTACCTCGGGACAAAAAGGAAAGCCTGATCTTTTCAGTTCAGTTTCAGTTTTAATGCATTTTATTTTCTTAACACTAACTCTTACATTCTAACAAAAAATACTTAAATGCTAGCTTACAATTACTTAACAATCTTATGCTAACTTACTGGCCCCACACAGGCGCTCTAATCTACTCTAAATTCTTATAACTATGTCTTTCGACTTTATTTACATTTTACTTAGAACTAATTATCTTGAATACTTAAGGCTAAGAAAAAATATTTGTTAAGAAAAACTTAGCATATGGACATAATTTTTTTATTTTTTATAAAAACTTAATATCTAACTTAAAATAAACCTTAACCTACCTAACCTAAATGCACAATACACACATACACACACATAGATATTATACACAATTATATTAGTATATACAAAGGTATATACTAATATACGAGTATGTATATATTTCTTAAATGCTAACCTAAACCTATGCAAGCTGGCCACCGCTATTTAGAGAGCAAATAAATTGGTCAGCTCTGCCTCATTAGTGAGGCTGGTCCGTAATTGACGGAAACGACGACGAAACATCTTCCCCATCATTCAACCACCAGAAATGCTGGTGCTGCCGAACGACATCCCTCTTATCGCGATTCCCCACCGCCCTACTGAACCTGAGGCGATCCACACTGCCGTGTGCGACGTCTCTGTTGTAGTTGAGTCGCCTGTACCCAGCTGTCCGAGCGACATGGAAGATTAACGGCACCGCTGAACTATCCTGGATCAACCCTATCTGATCTAGGTAGAGGAATGCTTCCGGTGGAACGAAGCCGTCAGAGCGCACACTCTCGTGGTAAAGGTAATTGTGGTAGTAAGCCCCAGATATCAGGTTATTCGTCGAGGTCATTGCTCTTACAATGTGCCTTCGAGTCAGCTTAATTACGAAGTTGTCCACTCGTATTAGGTTAGCCCTGTTGTAAAGGACCTCATTAGGATAAAATTTCTTGTACTCCGACTCTGGTGTTCTGTACAAGCGAAGACAAGCCCTCTCAAACACCCGAATCTTTTCCATTAAGCTTGCTCGTACATTGAACCACAAGGGACAACCAAATACCAGCATGGGCCTAATAAGGGCCATGCAGCAGATTACCTTTACCCTCGCATCGAGTTGGCTGCTATAAAACAGTCTCTTTGTAAGGGCAAAAGCACCTTTAGCTCTGGCCAGAGCAGCATCTACATTTTTGCTAAAATACAGAAACTGATCTAGCCAGATCCCAAGGTATCTGACTACATTTCGACAGGCATGAGGCTGTCCGTACTGTCCAATAATTGAGAACTGTCGCCAATTTTTTCTGGTATCCCTAGAGGCTCCAGACAACGGCGTCCTAAAGAGAATGGTTTCCGACTTCTGAAAGTTGATTTTCAACTTCCAGTCATCGCAAAATCGTCTTATCTTATCGAAGTCACGCTGTAAGAGAGTATTAATAACCTCGGTTTTTGGACCTGTTCTGTTATCGCTATCAAATCGTCTGCATACGCAATAGTATGGGGAAGTGAACCTATCAAGTCGCTTGTAAAAATGTTGAAAAGGATCGGCGAATTGACCGCACCTTGCTGAAGACCATTTTTAATTTGAAATATTCCAACAGAAGTCACATCGCCATTTTTCACGATGAACTGTCTGTTGGTTAGCATATTATAAAGAATGTACAAGAGTGGTTTACTGATCCCCAGCCTCTTCAGCTTATGGAAAAGCCCCTCTAACCATACGGTGTCGAAGGCATTATCCAGGTCAACAAGGCAGGCACCAGTGCACTGTTTCTTGCCTTTGTTCCATTGGATATCAGAAACCAGTTTAGACGCGGCATGTGAGATATCATGTCCCGCCTTAAAACCGAATTGATTATCCGGAACTATATTTTTGTCCTCAACCCACCTAGACAGAGCTCTATTGATCACCTTCTCGAAAACCTTACTGATATTCGGAAGGAGATTCGCCGGATTGGATATATCCTTTCCCTTTTTGGAGATAGGTTGAACCACCGCCGTTTTCCAATGCGCTGGATAAGTGCATTATTCATTGCATTATTAAACAGGGTGGTGTAAATGTCCACCGGTTCTAGAGGAAGATGTCGAAGCACGATGTTCGGAATACCATCGGCCCCCACTGATTTCTTAGCCCTGATTGTGTCAAAGATCTCACGGAGTTCTTCCCTCGAAATGAATGGGGGTAGGTCACCCTCTCTGGTAATGACATTATTTGCCATATTTTCGTCGCTGAACCGGGTGAAACCAGAACCCTCGGATCGCCAGTTCCCCATTTCATTTCGAATGCAGAAGTCGTGCACCAAGACGCGACTGTCCAGGTCGTAATTAGGGCCAATGGTATCAGTGGCCCTCGGAAAGTCGCCCCTATGGTCTCAACCTTCTCCTGCGGATCCTCGATCACAAAAAAATTGTCATCGTCAGCGGCTTCATTTGGATCAATACCTGCTATTGTCAGTAACCGTTCGTTGTCTGTTGTCCGGGCTATTTTAAGGCACTGAAGGTCGTTTTTCTCCGAAATAGTTTATTTATCCTTGGTTTCATTTACCTCTAGTTTATAGATGTTGATAGGAGGCACCTTCTTCTTCTTTTTGTTCTGCTGCTGCAGTTGTTGTTGTTGTTGTTGCTGCTGCTGTTGTTGTTGTTGTTGCTGCTGCTGCTGTTTTTTCAGCTGCTGTGTTTTCATTTGTAGTTGTTTCTGCGGCTGTTGTTGTTTCTGCTGCAGTGGTTGTTTCGGCTGCTGCTGGTTTTGTTGTTGCTGCAGTTGTAGTTCCTGCTCGTGTTGCTTTTTTTGTTGGGCGTTTTCTGCCTCTAATTTCTCCCTCTGCCTGCGTGCAGTTTGTTTTTTCTTAACAGCAAGCATTTTTTCTTGCAGCTTTGCTATGCTGCTGCTAATGTCCTTTAACATTTCATCCTCATCTTCCGATTCGGATGCCGCTAGAGAAGCAAAGTTGTTATTGCCCCCCGAATAATGTTCATCATCCTCTGACAGAATGGCATTTATTCTTTTTTTTGTTACACTAGGAGGGGATTTCAAACTCCTCCTCCTTTTAATGGCTTTCGCCACGGCACCCTTTTGCATCTCCCGTTATGGGAAGAGCGGAACGCTCTCCACCATCCATCGCGTGCTTTCCTGAACGGTTTTGTTTTGATAACACTATTTATTTACACAATTTGTGACAAATAAAAAAAAAAGTTTCAAGTTTGGCTTGGGATCGAACTCGCGTCCCACGATTTAATCACCGACGCCGCTACCCGCTTGGCTGTCGATCAATTGTTTATATGAAAAACTGACTTGCTATCTTTTTCACTACGAAAAGCCGAGACACGTCTTTTCTCTATGGAGATCTGCGAACGACTGAAAGCCTGATCTTTTGGATAATGCGATGTACCACATTAAATACCAAAATTTGCGCTTACTTCGGAAACTTGATTAAGTGAAATGTGCTTTTTGGGTAGAATGTAGGCTTAGATTTCTCTTTCACGCGTGAGAGAGTAGTTAGGATTTAAAACAAGTTTAACTCTTAAATTTAGCAAAGAACATTCAATGCATTTTGTTTGTAGTAATACACCAGTATGTACGTACGTATCTAAGCAAACCTCATGAGCAGACCTCGTGGTCTGATATCAAAATCGTATTCAAGTGTAATCGAAGCAGGCAATGGGTCTCGGAAATTTCGCAAAAAGAAATTAAAGCATCACTGGACATCGTGATCCCTGCCGCTACGTAAATATTATTCAAAAAATATTCCACTATCCTATACGAGTATAATGAGTGCATTTCGACTCATTTCAAAGCAAATATCAAGTATCAGCCTAAATAAGTGTTTTTTTCCAAGCACACATCTGTTATTAAATTATTTTGCTCTTACTTGGAAGCACCTTATCAAGGTTACTTAAGTCAACTTACTCGTAGTTACCCAGAAATAAAATGAAATTGTTTAGGTTTTTCTCTACTTCACAGCACTGTTCTGTATCTGTGCATTGCCTTCATCGGCTCCCTTTAACCTGTAGTCATTTCAATTAATAACGAAAGTTACAACGACACGAATATAGACAGCTTTTATGTATACTAGCGTTGAATGATAGCAGATTTACACTAAAATTCCAGCGAACTGAAGTCCCAACTTGGTGTCGAATTCTTATTCAGAACACGTTACACATTTGGGATTTCCCCAGAGCCAATCGCACGAGTTCTATAAATTGACTTATCTCTATAGACAAACGCTCAGTTGTTGTTCGAAATGATTGCAATTTGCATCGTGTTTTGTGTGGCGTTCGGTTTGGCCACATCTGCCGGGGTGGAAGTACCAACCAGTTTGGGTAATATTAGAGGTGTTACACTAAAATCGCGTTTAGGGCAGGACTTCCAAGCTTTTCGTGGTATTCGATATGCTAATCCACCACTGGGACAACTACGTTTCAAAAGCCCTGTTCCTGTAAGTCCATGGAAGCCGAAAGTATTTGACGCAACTGATGACGGACCTATGTGTGTGCAATATCCGTTTAATATCACTGACTATTCTGAGGATTGCTTGCGATTGAATGTGTACTCAAAAAATCTAGACTCAAAGGCTTTGAAGCCCGTTGTCATATTTATACACCCTGGAGGATTCTATGCATTTTCTGGACAGAGTAAAAACTTTGCAGGACCACAAAACTTAATGGATCGAGATATTGTTTTGGTAACCATAAACTATCGCTTGGGAACGTTAGGTTTCCTTGCCACCGGAACTGCACATGCACCTGGAAATGCTGGCTTAAAGGACCAAGTACTCGCATTTAAATGGGTTAAAGAACACATTCGTAACTTTGGCGGTAATCCAGATTCTGTAACACTCCTGGGATACAGTGCTGGAAGTTTCAGTATCGGATTGCATATGGCCTCGCCCATGTCAAAGGGATTATTCCACAAGGCGATTGCCATGAGCGCATCACCAGTTTCTCAAACACAGTATCCCACAGATCAACTGGAGTTGGGTAAGAAGCAAGCAAGACTTGTGAATTGCCCCACAAATACCGTTGATGCAATGGTTAAGTGTCTAAGAGATGTAAGTTTGTCGTTGACTAATATACAAATATTATGCGAACATCTACACAATAATATCACTTTGCTTTCAGACTCCCCCAGAAGAATTTGTAAGAACTTCTCCAGCCATGTTTGAATTCGGTTTTAATCCTGTTCTTAATTGGATGCCAGTTATTGAGAAGGAGTTAGGGCAAGAGCGATTCATCGTTGAAGACCCAACTGCATCTTTCCAAGCAGGCAGGATTCAAAGGATTCCACTTATTGTCGGAATGACTGAGTTTGAGTTTATCGGAATTGCATATGGTAAATTTTTTAGATGAACAAAATCTAGCTGCAAAACTAGAACCAAAAAACTAGTAACAGAGACTTCACTCTTTAGGTATTCTTCAAAATGCAACTCAAACAAAACAGTTAAACGATAACTGGGAAACATTGGCGCCTATTTGCTTCCAATATGAAAGAAACACTCCAAAATCAAAGGAAGTCAGCAAAGTTCTAAGGAAGGAATATCTGAACAACCGGCAATTGGTACCTATGGGACCTTTTGAAGATTTAGGAAAGGTAAACCCAATCATAACAATAAATCAAAACCCTTTCAAGGCCTGTTTAAATAAGCGATTTAATAGGTTTTCAGTGATGGAATCATCGGTTTCCAAGTTCATAGGTTCGCTCATCTCGCAGCGAGATATATGCCGGTACATTATTATCACTTCTCATATAAGGGCCGTTATAGTTACTTTAGTCTTCCTGGCAATAAGACATTTGGTTTGTAGCTACGAAGGCCAGGTCCCCAAAACTGATTGCATTAATACATACTTTCTTCTAGGTGCTGTTCATCATGATGATCTAATGTATCTTCTCTACAATTCGTACATGTCTCCACTTTTGACTCAGAATGATCCTGAACACACAACCATTGAGCGACTAACGAGGATGTGGACTAACTTTGCTAAAACTAGGTAAGTTAACAAACGTTGACTGTCTACTAGATTTTAAATGTGTTTCCGTTTTAGTAATCCAAATAACCCAAGCGATGATTACCTCAAAAATCTGAAGTGGACACAGTTTAGCTTGAAAGAGGAGAACTATTTAGATATTGGCAATGAGTTAGCCATGAAGAATGGCCTTTATTTAGAACGCTTTGCCATTTGGAAGAAACTTTTCCCCTTGGAGTGGACTAATCAGCCCTGCAAACACGATGACGAGAATGAAGACTATCCAGAACCGATAGAGTCTTCGAAACACTAACTCCGATATACATATTTCCATAAAATATGGGAACTCTTAAAGGTTTCGATAGTCGAGTGTGATTAAAGATATTTGGGAGGCAATAAATTCTACAAATTGTAATCGAATCACCTTGAGGATCTTTATTTTTAAAGGAGAAGACGTTTATACAATACTTAGTGTTTAAAATGGTCGCCTTGCTTTTCAGACCAAGGATTTCCACAACAGGCTCCGCTAACTACCTTGGTTTAGAGAATTCCATGTTAAATCAGTTTCATTAATTTCTTTTGTGCCACTTTCACTAATATACATAACCACGACTTTAATTCCCAGAGCAATGGGTAAATTGAGAAAGAAGTTAGCGTACGATATCAGTATCCATCCACAATACCAGTAGCCTGATGGAAAACACTTTACGGTTTTTAGTATGAGTGCGTCGAATCTTCAGTAATAGCAAGAGTACTTTAAGATCTAAATATACAGAAACCCGCTGGCCAAGATGGTATATCTTCTGAAGAGGTGTTCTTCCACACTGGCAAAACCACTGCGTAAATTTTTCCATCAACCCTACTTTCTAGGACTCATTCCGAGCAGAAGGAAAACAGCATTTGTCCATCCGTCCCTAAAAAAAGCGAATCTTCGTCTGAGACCCATTGGACCCACTCGTACCTCCCTACTTTCCAAGGCCACGAAAACAGTGATAAACCGTCAGTTCGTGAAATATCTCGAAACAGGAATTCTTCTCAATGACCAGCAATGCGGTTTTCGTAGCAACAAGATTTGATGGCTTGTCTCACCGCAAAATGAAACCAAAGCGTATAGTTGATATTTCTAAGGCATCTGACAGAGTTTAGAATCAGGCTCTTTCTCGAAAATGGATTAGAGTTATCAACAGAGTGGAATTTAATACTTTCAAAATACAATGCTGTCTGCTGTCGTTAAAATGGCACTTGCATGGTCGAAACCGATCGGTATGTGTGTCAATGGCAACCTACGTTGGAATGACCACATATTTGATGTCGCCAAAAATGCTGTGAAATGTCTAGGTTTCTTCAAGCGATGTTAGAAATATTTCACCTTCTTTGATCTGGCCTCAATGTACATATAAGGCGTTCATCCCCCCAAAATTGGAGTAAAATGTCCACATTTGTGCTCTCTTATAACATCTCTGCACCTACTAGATAGGATTCAAAACTATCCGATAAATCTTATAGGTGATGCTAATATTACTCAGTAAATTTACACTATTAAACACCAGCGTAATGTCTCCTATCTCACCTTGTTCTATCATTCAGCATTCCGGCCCTTCAAACTTTCAACCGTAACACCCGTCTCGCTATGAATGCTCATCGGTAACCCTCAAGCACACTTTCGGACATACTCTGAAATATCATGACTCGTTCCGTATAACTTGCTTATGGGATACTATGTGTGGCGCTTTATTTCCTAGTCGTTATAACTTGCAAACATTTAAGACTAACGTGCAATGGTATCACTGTTTCTTTTCTCCCTAACTTCCCTTTGGTGGCGCTGTGTGCAAACTTTTTAAGGGTATGCAAAATCTCTTGAGTGCGCGCCGATTATGCAATACATAAAAAAAAGAAGAAAGACGTTTAACTTTGCATTGAAAGTCTTCACAATTTTAAGATCTATGCTGTGAAGAAAATATTTCTGTATTTATTATTAGATCACGCCAAGCATGTGTAATGTGTAAAAGCACAGGGATCTCTATATACGAGTATAATTTACGATTGACGTACTACATACTTGCAGTAAAGAACTTATTTTTTTCTGTCGGAACGGCGGACTCACATATTGAATTCCTTTTATGATGCTTTTGCTGAAATTTCTCACCTTTTCCTCGAAAGATGAGTAAATGCTACATTACGAGTACCATCACCCACCACATCAACGTCAAAAGCCTGTAGCTTGATGCAAGCATAGGCCAGACACTAACAGATAAAGTGCTCCGCATCGCTGTCATCACTCTCACAGCAAGCGTCGCAGGATATTGTATCATATGCTCAATGTATGGCCCCCTAACCGAGGATGCAAACATTTCTGACGGTCGTTTGGATTTAGAACTATAACTCAAACAAGACTTAGTGAATTCGGCCTTCCGGCGGCATTCAAAGAGCCCCTGCATTCCCAAACTAACTTCGAAATGGTGAGAGCGTTCAGTAAGGCCTTAATTGCGCCTCGCTGATATAGTACTTCGCCCTTTCCAC
This sequence comes from Volucella bombylans, assembly GCA_949129095.1. Classification (NCBI taxonomy): domain Eukaryota; kingdom Metazoa; phylum Arthropoda; class Insecta; order Diptera; family Syrphidae; genus Volucella; species Volucella bombylans. The sequence continues at coordinate 170,884,319 of OX422141.1, forward strand.
CGCTTGTTTACAGTACATTTAAATGCCATTAGGATTGCGTATATCGCTGCTTGAGACAGAACTTTAGAGCAAACGTGATCTGACAGAAAATCCACCTACATCATCTGCATATGTCTGAGCGTAATGTTAGAGGTGTTGAGCAGCATGTATCATATCAGTGGAGGCAGATCCCTACCCCACCTGCAACAGCTTTTTGTTGACCAACATTGCATTAATCCACAAAACTAGTCTATGCCGCGTTTTCTGGAAGAGCTACAGATGTCGCCAAAAGTTGCGTTGTCGGAAGCCACCTCAATCTCGAAGAAAATGCCCAGCACTTACTCTTTCTTCTCGAGTATGCCTTTAGTTATACACACCAAATATTGAAGGACAGTTCCACAGGATCTGCCAAGTTGGTAACGGAAGCATTTGCAAAGAATTTTACGCAGGTGTGCTTAACCATTCTCTCCATGTTTTTCAACAAAGGTGCTCGTCAGCAATTCGGTATTTATGCCAGTGCCAGGCTGGCAGTGAAGATTCTCTTCAGAGTTGTCTGCAACTGGTCTTTACCTTTTTTGTAGAATAAATGGATGGTCTTCAAGTCACGAAAACACGTAACATCGTATTTTATTCTTCATTCGTTAACACAGTTGTTGCTCAGTTGCAATTCTGGTCATAGGAGGTAGTTTTGAGTCAGTTCTGATCACATTACCTGGGAAGTGAGTTCCGAATCTCTACTTCCGTCTCAGTGTATCTTTTCAAGTGCTGCCAGTCTGGCTGATTTGTTCGATGGAGGATTTTGACCAGTCTACTTGTTTCATCAAGTGCTTCGATCTTTTCTCAAATCTTCGAAGGTGCATTAGTCGCACTACTTTCTTAACAAATGTTGACTGTGACTTGTGATGTTTGTCGTTCGTTTCGTAGCTTATGTTTGCAACAACTAAACCAAGTGGACTTCCCCAAGTTCTCGGACTTTTCGAGCTCTCTTAATATAGTGATTGCTGATTGACTAATTGATTGATTGATTGATTCTTAAACCTACTTCGCAATAGTATGGAAACCTGTCTAGTACCAAACGTCGTCAGTAGCCGTTTGGTGAAGGCATACCAAAGTTGTTTGGTTATCTACTGGTAGCTTTTGATCTACATGGACGAGAAAACTGTCTTCCTCCCAGGAGGAAGCACGCTTTCTTTATGAGTAATACTCATATAATGGGCTTGTACTCACCGTGACATTTCAGTTAAAAAGAAATGGGCGTTGGCAAAACACGCAGTGCATTTTAGTTAACATTGAATGAAGATTGTCTTTTAACTCTGGCCTTATAGGCGAGCTTCAATTCCCGATAGAATATGAAAATGGCTTTCCCTGTTCTGGTTAAGCCAGGAAGCAAAAAAGGAAGAATACAAAGTGGAATATTTTCGAAATCAAAGCTGTTGTGCTGGCGTTTTTTATGAACCGAAACAACCTTAAATTAAAGCAACAATACTCGTACAACTACAAACTCGAACACCTGTGTCAATATGTTGGCTTTGATTTCAGATAAAAAGAAAACGGAATATTGAACTTCGTATTTCATATCCAAACTCTTATCCAATTGTAATCGAGACCACTGCTTTTCCTACAAAACCTAAGAAAAAAAAAATGATTTAAATTCTAAAATAAAACCAGGTATCTGATACAGTTTGTATTTCCCCGAGCCTCCAGCTGTTAATTATTTCTCCCACCACCACAAACAAGGTTGCTCAAGTCATCTTTGTTAGTCAGAAATAAAATAAAATTGCTTGAATTTTTTTATTTTTTATTTCACAGCGCTGCTGCTTCAATGATGACTTTATCAGTTCTCTTTAACCTGTAGTCACTTAATGCAAAGAATTGACAGTTTTCACACATGCAAGAGTCGGGACTGCTATCTTCACAAAATTTCAGCGAACTGAAGTCCCCACTTGATGTCGCGCTCTTATTCTGAACACGTTACACATCTGGGATTTTCCATAGATGATCGAACCGGCTCTATAAATTGTTTAATTTCCTCAGCCGAACATTCAGTTGTTGTTCGAAATGATTGCAATTTGGGTCGCGTTTTGTGCTGCGGTCGCGTTTGCTTCATCCGACGCGTTGGAAGTCACCACCGGGCTTGGTAATATTCGTGGTGTTACATTAAAGACACGCTTGGGAGAGGATTTCCATGCTTTTCGCGGTATTCGGTATGCTAACCCACCGGTGGGGCCTCTACGTTTTATCAGCCCTCAGCCTGTAAATCCATGGAAACCGAAAGTGTTTGATGCAACAGATGACGGACCAATGTGTCCCCAGGTTCCATTCAATATCACCGACTATTCTGAGGATTGTTTACGATTGAATGTGTATACGAAAAATTTTAATTCGAAAGCTCTGAAGCCGGTTTTCATATTCTTACACCCTGGAGGATACTATGCCTTCTCTGGACAGAGTAAGAACTTTGCTGGACCTGAGAATCTAATGGATCGGGATGTTGTTTTGGTTACCATCAACTATCGCCTGGGGACGTTAGGATTTCTTTCTACTGGTACCGCTCATGCTCCTGGGAATGCTGGCCTAAAAGATCAAGTGCTTGCTATGAAATGGGTTAGGGATCACATAAGTAACTTTGGAGGCAATCCAAACTCAATAACACTACTGGGATACAGCTCTGGAAGTGTCAGCATATCACTGCATTTAGCATCGCCTATGGCAAAGGGACTCTTCCACAGAGCTATTGCGGTAAGCGGGTCAGCAGTTTCTCAAAACGAGTATCCAGCAGACCAACAGGAGTTGGGAAGACGGCAGGCAAGGCTTGTGAATTGCCCTACAAATACTGTAGATGCGATGATTAAGTGTTTAAGACAGGTAAGCTAACTCGTTCATACCTGAAATCTGTCGTTTCTCATTGATTAAATTAATTTCAGACTCCAGTTGAAGAATTTGTCAAAACTACGGCAGCTATGTTCGACTACGAATATGAACCCCCCATGAAGCCAGTTATAGAAGAGGATTTAGGGCAGGAAAGATTCTTGGTTGAAAGCCCAACCCTGTCTTTCCAAGCAGGCAGAATCCAAAAGATTCCGCTCGTCATCGGAATGACCCAATTCGAGTTTGTCCAACTTGGTTATGGTGAACGTCTTTTTCTCATAGACCAAATGTCGCCCATTTTAAAGCAGTCTTTATTTTTTAGATATTATTCAAAATGCAAGCAAAACCAAAGAGCTAAACGACAACTGGGAAAGGCTGGCACCCATTTATTTCCAATATGAGAGGGACACTCCTAAATCGAAAGAAGTCAGCAGAGTTCTAAGAAAGGAATATTTGGAAAATAAGCCACTGGTAGCCATGGGACAATTTGAAAAACTCGGAGAGGTAGTCTTTAGAGAATAGCTTTTTCGAGATCCCCCTTTATTTAATTGAACAATTTAATAGCTTTTCAGTGATGGATTCATCAGTTTTGGAGTTCATAGATTTGCTCATTTGGCAGCGAGATATATGCCGGTTTATTATCACTGTTTCACGTACAAGGGACGTTACAGTTCCTTTACTCTTCCTGGGAATAAGACTTTTGGTTTGTTGCTCTGAAGACAAGAAGTTGCCGGAGAATTTTCACATCTCATCTCTTCTTCTAGGTGCCGTTCATATCGACGATAATATGTATGTTCTTCCAAACATTTTCATACATTCCGGACTGTTCACAGCGGATGATCCTGAAAATACAATTATTGAGCGTTTAACTAGGATGTGGACTCAATTTGCCAATACCGGGTAGGAGTACTTAGAAATGTTCGATTACCTTTCAGACTGACTCAAGTGAGTTTTCTTTTAGCAATCCAAATAATCCAAATGATGATTATCTTCGAAGTCTGAGATGGACACCGTTAAATTTGAAAGAAGAGAACTATTTAGATATTGGTAATGAGCTAGTCATAAAGAATGGACTATTTTTGAAACGTTTTGCTGTTTGGAGTTCCCTTTTCCCTTTGGAATGGCATAACCAGCCATGCAGGCATGATGATGAGAATGAAGACTATCCGGAACCTTTAGAGTCATGGAGACATTAAGTCAATCTTACAACAACAAGACAAAAATAAACAATCTTAAAATATATAAACGAATAATGTTTGCATAAAGCTTCTGTAACGTACATCAGTGACACTTCCAAAAGGTTCCATGTCCTACATGCTCGTTAGGCATTGGATAGTCTCTCAGAAACGTCTCTCACTCTCAAATACATTCGTTTATATTTCGAAGCGTCCACAATAAACAAAAAAACCTGGCAAGTCTTTTTTTAACTTATTTCGCGAAAAATATCCCTCAAACAAATGGCTTAGGTGCGCACAAATCAAGCGGGAGGTATATCCAATAAATGCAGTAGCATCAGAAGGAGGAATTAGTTTGTCGTGAATATAATAATTAGCAGTGGAGACATGAGGAGAAACTCTGCAATACTTCCAACAAAGGTGATGGCATCAGGGAATTGAATTCGGCCATTGCGCACAAATCCTTTGATCTGAGTTCATTCTTAACCTCAACTAGAATTGAATTAAATTCATGGCTAGACGAATGACAACTGCGGCAATAATGTCAGAAATAAAGGAACGTCTAGCTTCTAAGAGTGTGTCTCATGCTTGGCAATGCAAATTAAAAAAAGCTGACAATGACAGCAGCATGAGTGATGTAAGGGACAAACACTGCGAATCTTATCTGACTGACTGAAGAACGGCATCTGGTCTGGTTAAATGAAATGGCGGCACAGATTTCCTCCATCAAGAATCTGTAATTTTAGGGGCTTAATAAAAAACAATCGTTGACGCACCCAATATGTCTGATTTAAGGGAAACTGCGGCCGAAATTACGCGTCTCTGCCCGCAGGACTCGATCTAAAAGCATGGGCTGTCTATATTTACAAGATGAGTGTAAGAGTACGTTTTTCGTATAAGGTTGTACTCTGGTTTTAAGTATGGCCAGCCCTGCCGTCAATGTCTCAACTCATATCTCGGTAGGATTCGCTTACAATTTTATGCTAGAAAATAGTGTAACTCTCTGCCTGTATACATGATATTTACACAGGTTGTTGTGAATCACCCACAAAAAGTATTGCACTTATTTACTTAAGGTGGCGGTACAGATCGGGGTGGACCTGGGCCTCAATCGGCAAGCGTCTCCAGCCAGTTCGATCTTTAGCTAGCTGACTTCAGTTTCGCTAATTTGGATGTGGTCCCATCGCACTTGCGTGCGTCACCCAAGTGACAATGTCCTTAGAACCTCAAACTTATATCTGTCGAGGGTGACGTTCTGTCCGAGACGTCAATGTTGGGTGTTCTTTTTGGTTGACAGCATATACTTGGCTTACCCTCGTTGATCATTAAACCCATCTTCGCTGCTTCAGTCTCAATACTCGTAAAAGAGTCACTGATACCACGCTGCTTTCTTCCGATTATGTCAATATCAATCATTCTTTCAGAAATGAAAAATACTCTTCCTGGGAGTCTTCGCATGACAGAGCGTCACCTTGTCTACCGTGCTTGATGGAGCAGCATGCATTTCCTCTCGTCATCCTGTACAAACGGACGAGTTTGGCAGGGATAGCCCGAATATAACTCGTCTCTATAGATGCTGTCATACGCGACCTTAAAATCGATTATTAGGTGGTGTGTATCAATTTGGAGCTCATGGGTTTTTTCTAGGTTCTGACGTAATGTGAATATTTGGTGGATGATGGACTTTCCTGGCCTAAAGCCATACTGATATGAACCAACCAGGTTGGTGACGAACGGCTTCAGGCAGAATTCAGAGATTCTTCTTTCTTGAGGATCGTGCAAACAGTCCTAAGGTTCCATTCATTGGGCATACTTACGGCCAACCATATTCTATAGGTGAGTTGGTGTATGCTCCTTACCAAGTAATCGCTTACCGCTTTGAAGACCTCAGCGGTTAGGCCGTCCGCTCCAGCAGCTTTGTTGGACTTAAATTTAGATATGGCTATCTTCACTTCACTTCATCCAGGTGGGGTGGACGGAATTGTTGGTCTATATCGTCCAGGTTGAAATGTTCATTTTGCCTGAAAGCGGCATTTGGTTCGTCATCGCCGTAATACAGTCTACAGAAATGCTCTTTCGAAATCCTAAGTATCAACTGCGTCTTTACTACTATGTATGTTCCTTTGTTCGTTTCTACAGGCTTCAGTTCGGGGTTTGTGTCCTTTCAGTAAACCTTCCGAATCTCATTCTTGGAGTAGCATCTCGTGAGCAGCTCTAGTCCTTACCGTTATTTTAGTCACTTGACATCGAACTGTGAGGACCTGGTTCACACTTGCTTTTATTCCAATCATAAGGCTAATGCGGTATTCATACCAACAAAAATCACAAAATTCATATTGTCAGAAGGATTATTGTGTACGCCTTCGTCAAGGCATGTACAATTCTACAATATCAGATAAGTCGGGGTAGGTGAAATATTGAACTGTGAGGGTCTTGGCGAATTGTGGCCAATCTGTTATGACAGGATTAGATATTGGCGGCCCACAAGACGGTGTTCCGTCTCTGACTATTCAACTAACCATTTTAAAATTTCTGGTATTTACGCTATCGGCTCACATCTACGGTGTTTTTACTCTAGAGCCGCAGGACATTATATAATACTTCTATGGTCGAAAACCTTATTATCAGAAATGACCAATGCGCTTCAAAATATCGTCAAAAGAATCCGATGGATTTATGCATCAATGATAAGAGCTCTACTCTCATATGCAACGTTTGTTGGTTCTTTAGCTCAAACCCAACGAATTGTTTGCCTGTGTTTCTTTTTGAGCATTTCACAGCACACCAGGATCTAATTTATTTTCTTTTGATATCACAGTATGGCTTGGTTTCACACTAAAGCAACTCAAAAACTCTAATACAATAAAAAGCTTCCTTTCGTAGTACATGTTGGAATCGGAACTTCGATTTAACAGATACGCTCTATTGCAATCGAAATATATCAAATGAATCACGAATCATTGAATCAAATGACGCACTTAGTCACTTAGCTAATACGAATTACTAAATTTTTCGACAAAGAAAGGGCGTTAGGTCCAGAATATCATTTTGCTCGGAATGGTGCGTACAGACATTTTGCCCAATAACTTACTTTGTATTGCAGATTTTTCAATGCTTTTTGTTTTATTCGAACAGAAATAGTTATACTATATAGCCTAGTCCGGTCTTCCCGGATGGCTCCAAGACCAACATACAATAGGATGTGTCGCTGTTGTCTTTTTGGAGGACGACAACGTTAGATTTCACTCCTCGTTAGGAAAACTTGCGTCTGTCTTCCAAGCGGAGATATACGCATTCCTGATGGTAGCGAATTATATTGTGAAGAACCGGTGTGAAGTATTTGCATCTGCAGCGACAGCCAAGTTGCGCTTAGAGTGTTCTATCTAGGACAGCGCAAATCCAGAGAGAGAAATCCAACAACAGCGATAATAGAAAATACCATCGTCCGAATAGCAATGATTGTTACCGAGAAACAGAGAAGCACACACACGATCCCTTCGTTAGTAGTAGCAGCGACAACCGAAAATACCATCATCCGAAAATCAGTGGTTGCGACCGAGAAACAGAGCAGAATACGAGTATCAACGATCCTTTCAACGAAAGCAACAGCGACTATCGTCTATATAATCGCGATGACATCGAACAAGATGTACCGGCTATTAAGCAAATCTAGAGCGAAGCATTACTTGTGATTTTATGCAGTCCATTTCAAAATAAATAGCCAATTCAAAATTGTGTTATATGTATTGGTTTATTAAAGCTCTATGACTACTCATGTTGCCGGCACACCAAATGAATCCTTCCCGACGTCTTCCAGCTATCCTTTAGCAGGAAAGACTGCAAGTTGCTTACTAGAGTCGTGACGGGGCACTGCACATTTGCTAAATAAAGTGATGAGGACACCGTGGAGCACTACCTCAGCGTAGACGTGGTGGTTTCTGAGTACCAGTAGGTACCATATCACTGAAACCCTAACTCATCTTTCTTCGAAAGACTAAAAGATTCCAACAAAAGGAACTTACAAGCAGTATAATGGACTAGTTCTCTGTCTGAGGGCTCTGTTCCGACAGAAAAAAGAAAAAAAAAAAAATGACAAAGGAACCAATGGGAAAATAAAATACAAAACTGCTAGTGACGAATATAAAATACTATTAGAGATGTCGACGACTGGTGGTCCTTGGCCAGATATGGTGTATAAGGATACGAAGTTTAAAGTCCTCACAAGCTTAACAGCGGAAAACGACAAAGCATATTACTCCTGAACACAACTTTACTGTCGCCACCTGTTCAGCATGCAGAACCATGGAAATACAACGCAGATCTAGATGCAGAAATTACGGTAGAAAAGAGCAGTTCTTCAACAGGTGAAGTCAAATGAAGCGCCAAGTGCAGATCGAATCCATAATGAAATGTTAATAAACGCTCCAGAAAAATTCGTAGTAAAGCATGATAGAGAAGGGAAAAATCAAGAATAAATTCTTTCGGACGATTATATTTCCTACTCGTATCTACAAGAAAAATGCGTGGAATCTCCTTCATGAATTGTATTATAAAAATATCGACTGGAATGATATAACAACGACTAAGTGAGTAGGAAAGAAAGCACAAAGTTCTCAAAGATTTTTAAGCCAGATTTCAAAAAAGAAACTCGACTATAGGTAGGTAAGAGTAGCTGTGGGAAAGACCATGAAGCGTAGGAGATGTTTACGTCTATATTCTTTAGATCGTTTAGGTCATTGTAGAAGAAAGCTCCTAAGTTAATTTTTCTCTTCTGGGAAAAAGCTGGACATGTACAGAGTAGGTGGAGGATTGTCTCCTCGTCCATGCAGCTTCTACAGAAATCGTTTGTAAAAGCGCCAAGCCTTCTTGCATGTTTGCCTATGAGGCAGTGTCCAGTGATGACACTGCTACTCTTTTCCGGTAGAATAGGTAGAGTGGTTCCAATTTTGGCGAGTTCATCGGCTCTACAATTCTCTGAAATGTCTCTGTGAGCCGGCACCCAGCAAAGGTGAAGGGTGAACTGCTCTGCCATCTCCATAAGAGATGATCGGCATTCAAGGGCGGTTTAGAATTTAATGAGACTGAGTCCAGGGACTATCCGAAAAGATGCGGATATCCTTTGCAGATGTCACGTTTTTCTTCAGCCAGGACAGAGCTTCTTTAATCGTGATTTAGAAGACGCAAAGAGAGGCTTAGATTTGGCTTATCTGAGAAAACACCGCCACCAACCCCGCTATCGGTTTGATTGTCCTCCATCAAAGCAGCTTCCTTCCAGAAGGACCTAGAGGGGAAGCTTACATGGAAGTCTTTGTCAAACCAAAGTTCAGGTATGGTGTAAGCGTGGCCAAATGAATTATTTGTCCACTGTGTAGTCGCTTTAAGGCGAATAGCTGCAGTCGCACCTACTTTCCAGCTGAAGATATCGAGGCGTGTCAAGTGACACGGGGGCTCCGCTTATACATAGACATGCTGTTCTTTGGACTCTGCTTAGTTTGCTGCAGTTGACTGCATTGTCTAAGGCCGTCCACTAGACAACAATCCCGTAGGTGAGAATCGGTCTTATGACACATATTTTAGCAGAAGCCCACCCATTTTGAAGTTGATTATCCTGCTATTTAGCATAAGACTGGTCAACTCCCCAAGTGAACCTGCAGATTCTAACTGTTGAGTTGAAAGCGCAGTCGTGATGTATTGACGTTGTTAAAGACACCCTCTATATCCAAGTAAGCGACCATTGTGTACTCTCTATCTTGTAGGCATCGTTCGATGTGGCTAGTCAGTGAATGCAGAGCCGTTTCCACCAACTTTCCTTTATAGTAGGCATGTTGAGCCGTTGACAAAAGTCTAGGATCAATTTTAACTCGTATATGGATATCAATCAGTCGTTCTAGAGTTTTCAGAAGAAAAGATGATAGACTTATAGGTCTGAGGTCCTTTGGGACAATATGACAACATTTTCCGGCTTTGAGAATGAAAATTACATTGACTTCTCTCCATGACAGTGGAATGTGGATAAGTTCTATACAGCTCCTCATAATATTTTGTAGCGTTAGCAGAATAATATCTGAGGACCTCTGTAGCTCGGCAGGTATTGTATTATACCTTCCGGACCAGCACACTTGTATGGTTTGAAGCTATGCAGTGCCCAGAGCAGTTTGTCTCTTGTATTGAATTTTGGTCACGGTTGCAGTAGTCCTGTTTGGGTGTCCAGTAGCAGGTTGACTGATTCATCGCTTGAGGTTGTCGGTTTTTTTCAAACAGCTAGGTATCATAGGATTTGTAGAGGATAGATGTATAGATAACTTAACTATATAGCCTAATGAATATAATCAAAACAGAAAGTATATGGTTTCTTTTTGTAGATTTCAAGGTTGCATTTGACTGCACCGACAGGAAATCGCTGTTTCTTTTACTGCGAAGTACGAGTATGTACACCAAAACCAAAACGGCAGTGTGGTACGGGAATGAAATCTCACGAGTATTTTGATACAAGTATGGGTGTAATACAAGGGTGCCTAATCCGTCCATTGTGTTTCCAACTTCGTTGGAGCTAGCCTGCTTATCGATGAAACACTAATACGAGTCTTAATGTATGCAAACGAGATCATCACACTGGCAGACGAAATACAAGCACTTCAATCAATGAAAAGTGCAAAATAATGATACTCGTATTTAGAAATTCTGGAAAGAGATTAAGTGCAGAGAAATGGCGACTTTGCGTTGGAGACATGGAAGGGTAAATGAATAAAAATACCTAGGAATAATAATGACCCCTGGATTATCGCTAAAACACCACCTGAAAGAGAGAGAACAAATTCCTAACTCCAGTCTGAACAGCACATGGAAGTATTTTATTGCTAAAAAGAATATTAACCTTCCAGCAAAGTTCAAAATATTCAGAGCAGTGACACAGCCTATTTGCTGCTATGCGGCCCAGGTATGGTATCAGTAGCTTTGATGAGGGTGATAAAATCCAGAGATACTTCATAAAAAAAAACTTTTGAAATTGCCTGATTTCACCCCAGATTTGAGCTGAGTCCCTAAATTACGTATGTCAACACTAAAGCTTCACATGGAGTACATCCAAAAAACAATTTTCAAATAACTCGCCTACATCGAAAAAAGTCATAGAAAGGAAGTTATATTGGTTAAAAGAATGGCATAGACTGAGGCCATTCTGACTTCAACTCAGGAGATCCGGATAATTTTATTCCTGCTAATCCATTAGTTATACCACTTCATATTCAACCAGAAAGAAAAATATTAAATATATAATATTAAATAAATTAGGAGGAGTTATTGCACTAGTAATATCAATTGCAATTTTAATAATTACAAATGGAACAGAGACATAATGGTAATATTAGAATCCTTCAGAACTGAACAAATTAGGAAAAATCTAGGCGATACATAAAATAGCACACATGGCCTCTATTCAAAATTAAACCACCATACAAGGTATACAATTATACATATTTCAATAACACAAGCCTACAAAAATAAAAAAATTGGCACAGCTTTGTTTGTTTCTGTGGTAGTTAAGGAAAGTAATATATATATATGTAGTAATATCCTGTCACCTCTAGTTTACTATCTATCAGCATACGAGTATATAACATAAAGACCGCCTTACGCGCCCTTTTCCAATGAAACCATTAAAATTGAAAATAAAAATGACACCATGGATTCGAATTAAACCAAATGAATTAAAACAGCTAACTAAGTTTGAAGCTGCAGTATGCATTTACTATACTTCACACTTCGTGGGTCCGTTATCCGTTATCCCCTTGCATATCAGTGCTCTGTAAGCGCACTGTTATAGAGACGTTATGTGTTTGTTTCCTAAGCTCTCCTCGTCTTTATCGAATTGCCATATTCCTCGCGGTTTGTGTTAAGCCTAATTCGATTTCACAATTACACTGATAAAATAAATCTAAATATTTCATAATGGCTAGTAAGTTAAGACGTTGTGTTAACGAACCTGATAAGTTTTGTTACATTTGTGGAGAATATATAGGGTCCGCCATCTAACGTTTTTTTTTTTTTCAACTAGTGCTTATTTCTGATTTGACAGATAATTAGTTTTATCCTTCCGCTGAACGAATATGGTTGTGTATACGCTTGAGCAACACTGGGAACGTGGGCCTGCGATCGACTTAGAGAAGATGCCGATTTTGCCAAAAAAATCATCTTTTCAGATGAAGCTCATTTTAATCTTGGCGGGTGCGTAAACAAGCAAAATTGTTGCATTTGGGGCACAGAAAACCCGCACGCATATATTGAAAAGCCGATACACCCAAAACGAGTCACTGTTTGGTGCGGATGGGCCATTTTTCTTTTTTTTTTTGGCCGTTACAGTCAATGGCGATCGTTATCGGGCCATGTTGAACGAATTTTTGTTCACAAAAATTGAAGAGGAGGATATTGGCAACATTTGGTTTCAACAGGACGGCGTAACGTGCCACACAGCCGAAGCTACACTCGATGTTTTGCGTCCTGTTTTTGAAGATCGCATTATCAGCCGCAGAGCTGATGTCATTTGGCCACCTCGGAGCTCCGATTTGACACCGTTGGACTATTATTTGTGGGGTGCCGTAAAAGATAAGTGGTACGCCAACAAGCCAGAGACAATTGACGCTTTAAAGGACAATATTCGTGAAGCCATTGGTGAAATACAGCTGCACACAATCGATAATGTGCTTCAAAATTGGACCGATCGTGTAGGCTACTGCATGGCCAGCCGAGGCAGCCATTTGAATGAATTTATCTTCCATTATTAACCGGAAGAATTGTACTTTCAAATAAAAAAAGAAATTTGAGAAAATATTCAGTAGTTTTTTTTTATAGCATTTTCAAAGGAAAAAAATTTTTTTGGCGGACCCTATATTTTCAAAAGTCAGCGAAAATTAATAAAAAACACTGTGATCCGCTTGTATTTTGCTTACTTCAATATTGAAATCTGCAATCAAGGTAAAGCGTAGGCGCCTCATAGTGTATGTAAAATGTGCACTGAACATTTGCGACAATGGGAGAAAGGTGCACGTAAATCTTTGAAATTGGGAGTACCAATGATGTGGCGATAACAAAAAAAATCATCATAATGACTGTTACTTCTGTATGACAAGTATAGTGGATATCAACAAAAACAATCGCCACAAATGGAAATATCCTAATATTTCTTCAGCAATAAGACCAATTCCTCATTCAGAAGACGTTCCAATACCAGTTTTTCATCAGCTACCACAATGTCAGGAGGAATAAATTGAAGGATCTAGTGCTTCTTAAGTAAGCGATGACTTTGAATGCTCTGTAGATACATGGAAACCTAAAACATTTTCACAAAACGAGCTTAATGATCTCATCGGAGACTTAGATCTTTCAAAGAAACGTGCTGAGCATCAAAAATTGCCTAGCTTCTGATGTGCGAATTACTTTCTATCGCACGAGAGAACAAAACTTATTGCAATTTTTTTCTTCTGGTGAAAATTTTTTATATTCTATATATACTTTCATGGGCTTTGAGACCTATTAGACAAGTGACTGGCGTCTCTTTATTGACAGCAGTAAAATAAGTCTCAAGGCTGTCCTATGCTGTCCAATGCTACTATTCCAATTGCCCACTCTACTTGTATGAAAGAAGAATATGAAGTAATTTCAGTTCTATTGCAGAAAATAAAATATGTCGAACATAAATGGGTGATCTGTGTCGATTTGAAGATGGTTAATTTTTTGTTAGGTCAACAAAGTTGCTATACAAAATATCCATGTTTTATTTGCCTCTGGGACAGTAGAGTAAAATCAAGACACTGGATACAAAAAATTGGCCCCGAGAAAGAGTCATTCTTCCGCCATTACACATAAAATTGGGGCTAATGAAGCAACTTGTGAAAGCTCTGGACAAAAATGGACAATATTTTCAGTATACCATATTTCTCAGTACATTCTCATCCTGGATTAAGTGATGAAAAGTAAAAAGCAGGCATTTTTAATTGACCCCAAATACGTTTATAATTAAACGCTCTACTAATTTTGAGGCATCTATGACTGAATTAGAACGACTTTGTAGCGGTTGTACAAAATTTGTAAACGATGCCTTTTGATATAGGAAACTACTGCACTGCAATAACTTTTAGGCTAATATCTAAATCAAAATAATAAAATGTTTGTATGAGATTGTAAATTAAATTAAGAACAACCCTCACCAACAAATGACAGGCATGTCAAAGTTCATATTAAAAAAAAATATTATTATTATCTCAATCCTTGGCCAATGTAGGATATAAGGAAAAAAAGTGAAATCCTTTTCCTAGCGTCCCCACAATTTCGGCATAGGCCAGTTACCTGTGCTAATGGCCACTAGCCTGGCAACGTCAGTACATGTTCTATCAGGTTGGCAACTAAGTAATTGTCAATTTGTTCATATACTCGTAAGTAAAACACATTTTTTAAATATAATGAATAAACTTTAATCAATGTTATATTTTCCATTTTGTTCGATGACCTTTTGTCATCTTTCTGGCATGTTCATAATTCCACGTTCGTAGAACTTTTGATCGTTGTCAGCAAAGTCAGGGCTATATGGTGGATGTAACATCAGTTCCCAACCAAGCTCCAATAATTGCGGCGAGTAACCAAAGATGTATGTGGCCCAATTCTGGCCGTTTTTCGTTGGTCCCTGTATTTAATCTGTCCAGTTGTTGACAGTACACATGGGAATTGATCGTTTGATTCATTGGAAGCAGCCCAGAATACACCACACTTTCCAATCCCACCAAAATGAGAGCATAATCTTCTTTTGGTGGATAACAGCTTTCGAAGTGGATTGTGCTGGCTCACCAAGCCTGGACTATGATCGCTTTTGAGTTTTGCTATTTCTCGTACAGTTACTAGGTGGGGTGAAAAGTAACCTCCTTGGGAATGAAAAAAAAATTTTCGTGGTAGTCCACGAAGAGTATGCCATGACAATCCCAGAAAACCGACGCCATAACCTTTCCGTCGAACCTCCCTCGGCCGCTTCGGAGCACTCGTGCCGGCTTCAGTCCATTGCCGTGCACTGCTTCTGTTCTCTGGTGTGTAATAGTGGATCCAAGTTTCATCAACAGTTATTAATCGACGCCAAAAGTCCGCCCGATTCCGCATCAGCAAATCCAAACACTCTTTCGAAGTGCTCTCGCGTTCGTGTTTTTGGTCAGGAGTGAGCATGCGCGGCAACCAGCGGCAGGATAACTTTTTCATATGCCCAAAATATGCGTGTGCGCTCAGTATTAATCTTTGTGATACTCGTATCTACTAGCTCGCCCACCTTCACTTTCCGGTCAGCCAACACCATTTCATGTATATTTTGGACATTGTCCTCTGTAACCGCATCGGAGGGCCTGTCGCTGCGGACTTGATCGGTAGTGGAGTTGCGGCCACCACGAAACTCGTTTTTGTCCATACTCAACATGATGCCAAACACGTCAACAACAATCAGCTGTCAAAACAAAATTAAAGACAAATTTGGCTGGTCTGCCTAAATATGAACGGACTTCAAGGCACCATAACCTTTTTTGAAGTAGTAGCGCATTCTGACGGTCAAGGAGGTTACTTTTCACCCCACCTAGTAATTACTAGGAAAGAGTTATGCAAAGATCGCAATAAATGGTAATCTGATGGAGCAAGGTCAGGGCTATATGGTGGATGTAACATCAATTCCCAATCAAGCTCCAATAATTGCGGCGAGTAACCAAAGATGTATGTGGCCTAATTCTGGCCGTTTTTCATTGGTCCCTGTATTTAATCTGTCCAGTTGTTGACAGTACACATGGGAATTGATCGTTTGATTCATTGGAAGCAGCCCAGAATACACCACACTTTCCAATCCCACCAAAATGAGAGCATAATCTTCTTTCGGTGGATAACAGCTTTCGAAGTGGATTGTGCTGGCTCACCAAGCCTGGACCAGGATCGCTTTTGAATTTTGCTATTTCTCGTAGAGTTACTTGACGATGCGACTCTATTATAGCTTTAATTTAATCATCATGAAGCTCATCTGGTCGACCTGATCGTTGTTCATCTTCCAGTGAAAAATATCCAGAACGAGATTTGTATAACCAATGCCGGCACTGTCTTTCTTTTAAGGTTTCTTCGCCATATACATCACGTAACTTTTTAGCAGCTGGCGCTGCGTTCTTTAGAGAAACGAGAAAAATATGACGAAAATGCTCGTTTTTGTACTCTATATTAAAACTGACACCAAATTAATACCTTTTCACAAAAATACGCGCAATTTGCTTCTAAAGCAAAGTTAGACTGACAGCGAACAAATGTCTAAAGGGAAAAAATATGTCATTGACAGAAGCCATTGAAAAAGATGGCCAAAGACATCTACTCGTATGTGTGGAATCGGCAATTATTTAGTTGGCAACCCAATACACTCGTATTAGGTTCTGTATTGTAGATTTGTTGTATGAAATCTTCCTTGGGATGATGCAATTTATCCGATTCGTTCACCAAGTCTTTGCTTTTATTGATTCTGAAACGAAAATTATCCTCTTGATCGCTCAACAATCGTAGGGGTAGGGCAGTCTTGATTGACTCGAGAGATTTAATTGCGGCCTGACTGTCAACGACGAAAGCTATGTTTTGTTTTGGTATTGATTTCCTCATGCTTACATATTGTCCTCCGATTGGAAAAAAGTTAATCTGTTGTAAAAATGCGCTGCGAATTTTTTCGTAATAGTGACTAGCTATGATACATGGAAACAAAAAAATCATTTTTCGAAATAAAGTTTGGGTGTAGTGCGGTCAGTCCTATACTGCTGGGTAGTGAATTTCGAATTTTGCTAGGGTCTTGCGGCAATTTTTTCAAGTCTTACTGAAAGTCAAGGAGTAGAACATTGAGCCCTTCGGACATTCCAGGGCTCCTGTGGTTCTAACTGTGTTTTCGATTCTGCTCATTTTTAAGACATCGTAAGCTATGATTACGGAAGACTGTGTGTGAAAATAGGACGTACTACCTGATCGTGTACAACAAGATAATAATTTTTTGTTGAAATGTGTTCTAGGTTAGGATCTAGAGTTTTATCTTAGTATTTGATACTTGAGCAGAAAGGTAGAGATCAGTTATGAAGTCTGACGGATGCTATTTTGGTTTTTACAATGAATACCATCAATTCAGTTTTCTTTGTCAGAAGTGCTTATCTACCCCAGAGTTCTCTCAATAATTTCATTTACCACGTCAGGTATCACCACGAATCTCAGTTCACCTCAATCTATAAGAGGTGAGGTCGCTTCTTCTTCAGGTGCACTTCTTTCTATTGTTTTAGTTAAAAGGTTGGTAACTAGTTTTCTTTGAATGACCCTTGTTCTGAACATAGATACAATCCAATCTGGTGACAAAGTCTTCTACAGTTAGCTCGATGACATACTCTTGGTAGATTCTTGTAGACGTTATTCAAGGCCAGAAATTTATTTCAAAGCAGTAAATAGATTGTTCTGACTCCCAGTAGTTAAGGCAAGGAAAAGTGGAATGTAGATTCGTAGACGAGTATAAAGCAATCGATTGCTATATCCCAATAAAATTTCGATGATACTAACTCTCCCGCTCATTAGTGTTTGAATTCCATCAAACTACTCGTACACTATCGTTGATAAATGTATTTTTGATCTACTATGCTCAATAGACTTATCTTGTCGCCTTTAACTCAAAATTTCACTCAACACTAACTACTGTGGTTGTTATCCACTTATCTATGATACCACGTTCCTATGGGCCCACCGCAATGAATAGCAAAATAAAAAAATATATATACTCGTATATATATTCAAAGGGCTATAAGTAAGAAGTATCTATTGGAGTCTTATTCACGACCAGATGCTCTTTATTTACGACAATAATTCCTAGTCGCGACCAAGCCCCAGCAGCGCATTAAACCGAACAACGACGACTAGAAGTAGGATGTCTACAACATCGACGCGACGATACCTTACGACATTGTTGTTAGTTGTTAGTTGCTGGTTGCCATTTGCCGGTTGCTGCTGCCATAGTTTCGGTATTGTTCACGTTTCATAATGTGTCCCACTGACTGCTGCCGCCATAGTTAAGGTTGATGTTGATCCTATATAGAAAAATGCATTACGAGCTCACTGCACTCAGTTCAAGTGTCTTGTCTATGCTCTGCCGGCACATGGAAGATAGAAACTATGATAGCTTATGATGCGCGATACCACCTTTCCTTCCATATGCTCGTTTCCTTGTTGTTGTTTTCAGATCCTGGGTTGTTGTCATCGTCGTTGTGGTCTTGGACCAAAACGCGACGTTGTGCTATCTTTAACTGTCATCATTTTCAAATTATTTTTGCTTGAATATCTAATCGAGATTCATGCATGATCGGAATTGCGGATCACTCGTGTGCAATACGTGCCTCAGTGAGAGAGAGAGAGAAAGAGCTGCACTTTTGCTCCCTGGTCCGATGGAGCGTTTTCAACAGAATTGCACTCCTTCTACTGAAATTATGTACGGAACAGATACTCGTACTTCTGCATCTTGTGGCATCTCATGATCGAGTTGTTCTCGGGAAAAACGAGACCAACTCTATGATAATGGATGCGGTGCTGAATCATAGTGTCTTGTTGGCAAAGAAGCACTTTTGCATTGTTTTCTAGTGCCGAAGTTGATGCTAATATCTTGTTGCTGTCTAGGAATGGACTGGGTACAAGGGATTGACTCCCCCGCCCCCCTCCCAACCGTCGAACCAGTGAATATTTATGAACTTTAACAGAACGTTTCAAGATCGACGATGCGCGGAGTAAATAATTCAATTGCACTTGTCATCTGAATGGCTTTGATTTTATTTATTGGATTTGATTGTAATTTAATTTAAAACGAATCAAATTTGATTGTTATTTCAGTGGAAGACAGAGTTGAGAGGAGTTGAGTGGATAGCAGTTCGGAGCACTTTGTTAAGTGATCGTGATTTGGTTGACGATGTTGTCGGTGGTTTCCGAGTATTCAATTAAGTGGACTACTGGCAGGAAGGTTAGCAAAATGACTGTAATTGTAGTTGGTGGTGGTCAGTTGATGAAGTGAATATTGATTTAATCAACGGTCAAGCTGTTGTAATAAATTCTGGCCAATTTTGATTGATAGCGGAGGCTTAAATTTGTATTTTCTTTTCGTGGCACGACCACTTTTCTTTTTACATAACATATGACTTAGCGTCGCACGGGAGTAGGGGCCATTTTCGATGTAGGCCGCTGACAAAGTATAGATATGCAAAATGGAGAAAAGATCATCAGGCATCATTTTCACTGAAGTCAATGAATTCGTCTTTGTAAGTATGAGTACTTTCGAAAATGTTACTGTACTTGTGGATTTTGTAGTAGTGACAGCGCGGTCGAGGGCGAAACAAGCAATTCTCAGCGAACGAAAAAAATTCCCGCAAAACATTCTATCTCCAAAAATAAAGCAGACAAGCGCTCATCTATAGTCTCATTTACTTACGGAAATAAACGATATTTATAACCGCTGAAATTAACAGTTTGATAACTAACTAACCCAAGAGGAAGAATGGAACAAAAGCGATAATCAAATGCCTAATTAGTATAGATAGAAGTCTAAGAGATTCACTGTACAAAGGCATAACGTCACGAAAAACTGTAACAACTATCAATGGAAGTTATGGTACTTTACAATCAAAATTTGCAAGTGAGTTTTTGATAGTTGATAACCCAATATAAATACATTACATAATTACATGGTAGTTAATGCAGCTCTTTGTGCGAGCCAGGTTGGATTACGACATGGTGCATTTTTACGGATACAAATGGAGAAACATCGCGACTTTGTTCAAGATTTGCACATCATCTTAGTCAATTCGGATAAAACTTTGACAGATGAGACCAAACATAGACGGCGCATAACATTTCAAAAGACACCAACGGCATATGTACTCGTATGTATGAATGAAGGTTAAATTGCACGAAAGCTTCTCCGTCTTTCAGTCTTTTTGGATCGAGAATTGGAAATGAGTTTTAAAGGTTTGCTTTTCACAATAGACGAGCGCATGGCTGTAACACATGTAGGAGAAAAATTACATTGACAGCAGATGGACGAAACATGGTTCGGTAAAAATACGCATGTATTGATCGTGATTGATATTTTTTGAAAATTCCGACTGAAACACTATCGAAGCTCAATTTCAAGCCGAGATTGGAAAAAACTTGTAGGAAAACTAATTAAAGTTTTCACATACTGAAATATTTCCGAATACATTGAAGATGTTACCAAAAATAGAGCATACTAGGTGGTTGAAGCAGATTTACCCCAAAGCATAGTATATGAACTAAATGACCTGATCTGCTTATGATCTGATGGACTCATAATAGATGCCATGCTAACTCTTCAACCCAATTTGCATTTTCTAAGGACCTATAGCTGTCCGATCAAGTGATGCTCCACCTGTTTTTACAAGATGCTCAGTGGAGTACACTTTTACGGTTACACTCAGCAAATCATCAGGCACAGGCATTGCAAAAGCAATAATTCGAGATTTTATACACCAAACACATCCAGAAGTTTTTCTAAAGGTCCCAGGTTGAAAATGTAATAGAAAAAATTATTGGAAAAGCAATAGTCTCACCCGGAAAGCGTTGGCTTTCGATTTTCCAATTTGTTTTACCAAATGTCTCGGCAAATCGACTATGGGTCAGGTTTTTAAAATAATGCAGAACTGGCTATTTTTCGCCGATTTCACCAAGCCTTGAGCTCAGGTTTCTGAGCAAACGATATTCACCTCACTGCAGATCTTGGAAAATCCCGAGGAACTTTACTTACCACATTTTTTGAAAAAAAATCTATAAAGAACCATGCCAAGTTTTGGCAAGTCATAGCCATAAAGGCTAGCTATAAATTTGAGGTGCTAAAAGACTTTTTCTAACGAAACCACAGCAGAGGAATTAATTCTACTCTTGCCAATCGCTTTTTTTATGGACTAAGAATGCAATTGAGATATAAGTTCATCTCAAGAAAAACGAAGAAAACGAAAGACTCTTATCGTCCTAGTGTTACTGGATCGAATATACAACTGATTGTTTCGAAAATTATTTCTCCTTGTGAATTTCTGTATAAAAGGAATTTGAAGCAGAATATATATCAAAAAAGTGTGTGTTATGAGGGGACATTGACCTGGTCACAACAGCTAGGATTCATCGCCTCTGATAGCCAGGACATGTTGAGCGAATGGACATCACCGCTCCGCGCCTGTGTGTCTTCGAATCCATTTCAGAGGGAAGACACATAGGTGGTGCGCTCAAGTGAAAAGAAACCTCAGCCAAATTGTTGCGTGCTACTAGCTCTAAATGGACACAGCTATTGGTTAAGGTCCACGTGCACCTCAAACTGTAGAGCTGGACACCGGCAAAACTTACCCAGATCGGTCGCGTGATCCTGGAACCAAAAAGATTTTCAACATCTAACCTTTGATGAGTAGGAAGAAAATATTCGACAACCTGTTTATTAATAAGCTCAGCGGAATTAAATCTTAGATGATGTAACTAAAATGTATTTTCCAGTTAATCAAACATCTCCAGAAAATACGTTAATGATTCAAGGTGGTAATAAAGAATAAATGTTTCCGTTCTTCTCATATACCTTTTAAGGCTTTAATGAAACTCCCACATATAAAAGGGGAACTTTCCATAGACTTAGGCTTTTTTCATTATTGACCATTTTGATGCCTGCTTCTAATGCAACTAGGAAAGACTTTTCGCCATAACTTCATAATAACCATAAATTGCCATAAATTAAGAAGCTACTTATTCATCATTCCTCCTACTGAATGCAACACGAAAATACACGTTCTTTTCGTAGAATATGCATTGTGCCGCAGGCTGGGGACACACATGATTCTAAGCACCAACACCACAAGAATATAGTTCCAAGCATTGTCGGTGCACACAAAGAAAAGACCCACTCATTCAGTTTATCCTTTGTGAATTTGACATTAATAATATCGATGAGCAATAGCAATAGCAATAGCCCATAGGTTTGGTTTCTATGGCTAAATATGGTTTGCCTTTCATTCCCAAACGACCATAATAAAGGGGACGACAGCAATCCAATTCACCTTCCGAAGAATATGCAGAGGTAGGTACGAAGATGGGTACTCATACTTGGACTCGTATTCCATCTAGAGCCTCACAATGCTGTAGTGCATCATCTTAATCGACAGAAGAAAAGAATCTTTTCATCTTGATAGAATCTTAATCGGATGTGTGCATGATATCTCCTCCTCCTACATCCTGCCACCTACTCTGTAACCGAAGAAAATGTAAAAATTCGCCTTTTACCTGCTGCGTCATAGTTAATAGCCTCTAAAAGGACAGCGTTGATGGGAGGAAGATTGAGATAGATCTTCTTCATCGCCTTCCTAATGGGATGGCCCCATTTCAAGGGACCAGCATCAGGTACTCTCGTCCATCTCATGGCGGCGGAGAGCTCTAAGCCTTTATTGCAATAAATATTTCACGGCACGTTATTTGGCAGATCATAGCCAGGTGATAAACGTTCGACAGAAAAGTCATTTTAATGGGCTCTGGTGGTGGACTGGATGTGGTTACAGGGCTATGGGATCTGAATTCTAGACTCACTCATGATTGGATATTATTAAATCATGGTCTCACCAAAGCACCAGCTGATTTATCGCTTATGCTTCCTATTCGACAATCACAGCTTGGGTATCTACTCGTAGCTCTGACATAATTTCATTGACTCATTGAATGGCGAAGTTGATTAAATCGTTAGCCTCCTTATTTTTATTTTTTTCTTTATTCTGTTACCGCTGTTGGTTATCGGCAGGGGTAATGTGCTCGTGGATGCAATTGGTAGTGGAAGAAAAAGGTGAGAATGCATCGTGAGATTGGTTCTTACAGTCGCCGAGTTAATAAATCATCGATACAGCTCATGTGTTTGTGTATGAGTCCAAGTCAATTATTTCGACATAAAGAACAAGTTTACGAATACGAGTACGTACGAGTATATGTGGTCGTAGTTAAGCCTACCTAAGATACAACAAGACTTATGCTGCCGGGTAATTAATTGTGCTAAAACAATTTCTTGGGCCATTTATAAAACCGTTGGCCGAGACTAGTGCAACAAGTATATTTACATGAGTAGACAATTTTGTATACATACTGATAGTGGGACAGAAGTAGGAGGAGGAGGATGGCTTCAGATAAATTCATGGCACTCGGCAGAAAATCAATCACGACCATGTTAAAAGATCGCTGGAAGATCTTTACCAAAAGATCGACGGGCACATGGGAATATGCCTGATATCATACTCTCCATAAGTGGGTGGGAGTACTGTGCACGACATGCAGGGGCCTTAAACAAATACTAGGTATCCTATCTCCGAAGATGGTGATTATGTTGTTCAGTGAAATGTTTCTGTCCAAAGGTGATGTAGACGGTTGTCCTAACAAGTTAATTACTTTTGTTAAGTAGTAATCGTTTGGTGGCATGCCATTACTTATGCAAATGGAGATGTATTCCATGGATTTTGGTCACATATCTTTACGACGTTGAAAAGATGCCAATCAGTCGAAAATGAGATGCTGGCGAATGAATTGTTTTTGGGCTAACAAGTATAAGAACATACCTTAGTGTTAGCGATATAAACAAATGATCTTTAGATCTGCTCTTCGGAGGCCCTACACAGAAAATCACGACGACAACAAAGGCAGCTTCTTCCAGTTCCTGGTGAAAAACGCATGAGCAGTGCATTATGTATGATGTTGAATTGGTATTGGGCGATAAAGGATTCACGCTAATAGACTTTGCGGTGAGAAGAAATGTTGTAGCGGTTATTAAGCATACCCACATTATAAAATTTACAATAGGACTTGGAAGAAATTTAGACCAGTCGGAGCAGATGGAAGACACTCTTCACTGCCTTGCTGTAAGCAGAGTACTGTTGCGAGCATAGTGAAGATTTCAAAGTAGAGAATAGTGTGAAGAAATCTGTCGTGGGAGGTGGCAGGAGAACGCTGATCGAGTGTCCCTTCATCTCTGAGGAAGTCCTTTGTCGGGTCAAGTTCAGAATCATTATCAGTGAAAGTCCTGCCAAAAAGTCATGAGAGCTGAAGCCTCTGATGGCATATACTCGTACTTACATCAGAGTCGCACTGTGGAGTATTTATATGATAAAACCGCTCAAATTTCGGTTGGCACCGTTATTCTTCAAGCTTGATAACAGTCCCATCACGCCATTTGCAAAAAAAACTGCACCGCTATTTCCATTCGTCTCATTATCAGTCAGAACCCAGCCATTGTCGGAATTGCATTTATTGGTTATCTGCCACTTTTGTTCGTGATTCTTTTTTGATTTGGTTATTGTTTTTTTGTGTGGTGAAATAAAGACAGAAAATCATTTGATCATGGAAGTGGAAGGTAAAATCGATGTTTAGATATAAAATAAAATTTGTTTTTATGCATGAATTTGTTGTATGCGAATGGTGTTCGTGAAGTCCTAATTTAGTGTTTAATTTTAATAAAACTTTTTAGATAATGGTCGGGCTATAATATTGCTATTGACGTCAACCTTAGTCTTTTGACAATCATAAACCACCATAAGACTGTTCGCCTACGTTTGCCCTTTTGTTTTGTGCCACTTAAAAGATTATGATAGTTTATGTTAACTTAGACATAATTTCCTACTTGGTTTGCACATTCGTCGGATAGTGTCAGGAGTTTTACTCGAAGGGAATTATACACTCCACGAAATAATGAAAAGGACAAAGAAATCTTTGTTTGTTCCCTTAGGTTTTGATGAGATCTAATTCACTGAACGCAGCAGCATTATCGCTTCGTCTTATCGCATCATAGCGATAACCTTTTTTTTTTTTGCTAACACATCTGTTTTACACTGATGAGTGATCTTCATTGTGGTACGAAATATTGATAAGGCCAGTTGTGCTTAAGTGAAAGAATAATTAAAAAAAATATAAGTTTAAGCTGAGTTTCGACAGAAAAGGGGTTTGTTAGTCTTAAATATTTATTTATTTGTTAGAAAAAATTGGAATGCTTTAGATTTTCGCAAATATCAATTACAATGCCTCATGGAAAGCCATTGACCGAAGAGGAGCAAGGACGTGTGGCTGTTTAGAGAGAACATGGGGAAAACAACAAGGCAAATCGGAGCTATTCTAAAAAGAAGTAAAACTTTTATAGCAAATTATATAAATCTTGGCGAAAATTATGGAGTTAAGCGAAGTACAGGAAGAACCATCATTGTCGTCCGTTTTGAGAGACGAAAACGATAGATAAAGTCGCTGTTGTCCCATTTGTTGAATTCAACACGTGGAAGTATCTTGTATTGCCGTCTTTTAACAGACAAATTTTCTCCGTTTTCTTCATCTTCGCTGCTCGAAGAACATGATGGCCAATTCTCTCAGGAATAATTAGTGCGAACAATTTTTATTTATTAATCGTATTTTAATTTTAATATTTAATAATACAAATATTTTTGGCATCCGAAGTCAAGAGCGAACTGTCAATAACTATAAGCTTTGTTCAGTGAGGCTGTTCCGGACTATTCCGAACAGAAAAGTACAAGCTTTCCTGTTCAGTGAGAAAAATTTCTGTCCGAATCTGTTCTGCTCTGTGTTCAGTGAGGCTGTTCCAATCTGTTCCGAACAGAAAACCTTGCACCTACTTTCGAAGTAGAACACGATTGTGAAAAATGTCAAAATCAGCTGTGCTGTACTTTTCTGTTCTCATTTGATTTGACGTTTTTCACAATTCTGTGCTGTTCTGCTCTAGTTTTTCTTCACTGAACAATGCTATAGTGAATAAACAGAAATTAAACAAAATCTAAAGTTTGCTCGGATAACTTTACTATTTCGGGGAGTTGAGAAATCAAAAGTTGACCAACTTTGGATTTTCTCAACTTTTGAATATCGTAAGTTGAGAGAGCCAACTTTGAGTGAATAAAAGCAATTTCTCAAGTTGACGATAAGAATCCCCAAGTTGTGTTCAACTTCGAGTGAATAAAACGGCCCTAAGTCTTTTCAAAGGCGTTATATGATAATAAACGGGAGTAGATTATTAGCTGGTCATATCGAAAATGGACAGACTTCTGGCTGCTGTATAACGCATTTGAGCAGCAACATTTATGAAGGCTTTCTGTGGCCAGTCTTGAGAATTGTGGGGTCTTACTGGAAGCTGTAAAAATCGAACAACTAGTATTAACTCACTTTAGTCGCATATGTGATGAATGGCACACTTTAGGGTTAAGTGTGACTTTATCTAAAATCGTGATGGGGCACGACTTTTTTGCTACCTATCTAAGTGTGCTGGGCATAAGCGTCACAAGAGTGATCATACAGTTGCAGAGCACTATCTAGGTGATAGCCGGCCTTCGCTCGCATCAGAATGAAATTATACGGAGCTAATGTTGTGGGTGCAAAAATATTAACACCAAGAGATATTCGAGAAATAAGACGTCTTGCTGTAAATAAATTCATCAGTCCTTCTGAAATTGTAAGCATTCTGAAGCTAAATGTGTCAACAAGGCGGGTGCAACAAGTTTTAAAGTCAGATAATACCATTGAATATGTTAAACGCACGCCGAAACCGACGCTCACAGCACGACACAAAGCGAACAGGTTGACTTTTGCTGACAAATTTCAATTTTGGGACGAAGAGTGGTGTAAAGTGGTATTTTCTGACGAAAAAATATTTAACTTAGATGGGCCAGATGGTTGCCAAAAATATTGGCATGATAAAAGGGCCGAAAGGCAGCTCAGGCATGCTCGCAATTTCGGAGGAGGCACGTTTTATATCAACTCAAATGAATAGCCAAAACTACACTGACCTCTTAGATGATGTTTTAGTTGACCTTGGGGATCAACAGGACAACGCGGCTATTCATGCATCCAAGTTTACAAAGGAGTTTCTAAAAAACCCGAAATATTTCTCTATTGGAATGGCCCGCTTGCAGTCCTGACTTAAACCCCATTGAGAACGTGTGGGCGGTTTTGTCGCGCAATATTTTTAAAAATGAATGTCAGTTTGATAATTTGAAAAATCTCAAAAGGGCCATCAAGGAAGAATGGGAAAAAATCGACATACATCAGATACAATCACAATAGAAACAAAGGATCAAACACTAAGTACTAAGATTTGATTTGATTTCGAATCAAAAATATTTCAAATACAAATACTAAAGTAAAAACACATTGTCCTTATCATTATTTCGTTCGTATAGAATTTAAAAAAATAATTAGAAATATAAAATAAGAGTTCATTTTCATAACCAATTTATATTCGAGCTGTTTTGTTATGCAGTTACTAAAAATTAAATGTATTTCTTAAATTTCTAAGAATAAATGTTTAAAGAAAGTTATTTTGTTTTGTCCTTATCATTATTTCGTGGAGTGTACAATATGTTAAAAAATTTTAGAGATAAAAAAGTAGATGAAAAATTTTTGTTGTTGGAAAAAAAAGCTTTTATTCAAATTTTGAAATGAGCTACAAAGACGAACGATTTCTCAAAACCAATGAAAAGTGACTTGAATCAAGCATTACACTGCCTTTTTTTGAGTCCTTACACAAACCAGGACGACCATCCAAATGGTTCGAAGAGCTTAGTGACTGCAGTAAGCGGCGAAAAACTAAAGAGATTCGCGAGCAAGTTTCAGTCGAAGAGTTAACGTATGCAGGAAATTCTGATGCGTCAAAAATAATCTAAAAAGTTACCAGTACGCCAAGCAAAGCTAAAGAATTTTGTAAGCTGATCACCTCTTCTACGTAGTTACAGTTAAAAAGTTTAGACCTCAAGAGGTCCTAGCAACATTTGTTGAAGGCGACTTTACGAGAAAGCAGTGGGAAGTGATACAAAGTGCCAGCAAGAGTGTGTACCCCTGCTACTCATTGATAAAAAGGGCCAAAACTGAATGTAACCCTAATAAAGAATCCATCACAGTCACTGAAACCTGTGCAGAAATGCAACTGCAAGCATTGCTTGATCACACTGCATTACGTCTTTGTAAATATGTCGCAGCTGTAGTAGAAACGTGTTCAGAGGAAGAAAATAAAAATATGGTTTTGATTTCAAAATGAGGCTGTGATGGGTCGCAACAGACGCAGTTTTAAGCAAAAATTTAAAAACAGCACTGACTGTGATGGTAATATTTTTCAAAGATCACTTGTTCCTCTGCGACTTGCAGAGGTCGCTTCTTCTCCTAGATTTTGCAGGCCTATACGCATACGCTTCATTAGCGAATCTAAGGAATTATATTGAAAACGAAATTGCACACCTCAGAGAAACAGAAGTATTCAGGTCTAATAAAGCATACCATGTTGCCTACAATGGTTGACTGCCTCTACTATGAGATGCTATATTTGTGGACAGACTTCTAAGGATTTCAATAAATTTATTAAAACCGACCAAGTCAATGCAGAAGCACTAAATTTTGGATTCTGAATTCTTCATGCCCTGATTCGCTTCTTCATACCTTTAAAAAAGTGGCAGGCGCGATCTGCTGAAGAAAAAGCAATTGTAAAAGCTACAAAGGAGAAAATTCAAAGCGCCTTTAAAGAACAAATAGGACTTCTAGTAGATAAACCTAAAGCGGGACTCTCTAATACTAATGACGGCAACACGTTCTAAAGGTTTTTCGATGACCCGGAATGTACTTCTCGTATTACTGGGGCAAATCTTAATTTGATAATGCGCTTCAAAACCATATTGGAAGTTATTTCGAGGGAATATAGAATTGATGCCGACAAATTTGATGCTTTCGCTCACGATACCGCTAAATTGTATTGTACATAGATCAGTACGGCTGGCATCCCATGTCAGCAACTATACACAAAGTTTTGATACATGGCGCAGAAGTAATAAACCATGCAATTTTGCCTATTGGTCAGCTGTCGGAGGAGGCAGCTGATGCTCGAAATAAGCACTTCCGGCAATATAGACTGAAATTTAATCGAAAATGTTCTTGTTGCTTGTAGCAGAGACATCATACATAGATTGTTGTTGAGCTCAGATCCGTACCTTAGGAGCCTTAGAGCACGGCAACACAACAGAACCAAACCTTTTTCCCAGGAGGCACGAAATCTTTTGATCGTTTGCGGTCTTAGACATACACCTTATTATAATATAATTTGTTGGAATTAAATTTTCTTGAAGTCTAAATCGGCTCGTGTTATTTATTAACATTCTGAATTCGGGTGCTTAATTTAAAACTATTACCAACAGCCCGATGTGAGCATAAACTGGATTGTTGTGGAATGTTGTGATGTCGTACAAAGTGATGTTGCTTCTGCTCGCACATTAAAATGTTTTCAGAAATATCGAATTGTATTCGAGAAACTCAACTTTCCAGCGTTGACCAGCGACTTTTGCTTGTGTCTAGAAAAGTTTTGCATTCTCGAATGTGTTCAGAAGAGGTTAGAAGTTTAAGCAAGGTCTTAAGCACAAATTGGACGATGCGGCAGATGCAGATAGTTCGCAATTTTGCCTCCTTTTCAAACTGTTTTATAGTTCCATTAGAGCTGTCATTCGTGTAAATTAGACTGCATTCCTCTATGATTTTGGACCAAAGCCAGAACCAAAGCCAAAGCCAAACAGATAGTCTTGCTTGGGAAAGACTCAATGCAACCGATTCAAGTTGTCCACTGGAGTCTAGTTAAAGTAGCAGTGACATATGAACATGTGGAATGAATGGAGTCTTATAATGACCATAAAGATCCATCCGTGTCTCGCCTTCAACTATGTAGTTTGTATTGTCAGAAAACTATTTTACCTTGTCTGTGCATATTTTATCCGGGAGAAAAAAATCCTCGAAATATTAAACGTTGACGACTTTTAACACTAACTAAGTCAGACGAGTAAGATGTCTGCTTCTCATCGAGATAATGTCACATTTAAGAAGATTGGCTGAATTCAGTGAGGCGTAAATCGCCAATTGCGTGTAAGCTGTCATCAGTATTTTATATTTTTTATATATTCGTGTTGCATCTCAAAATAAGGATGCATTGGTAAAGGAAATTTTGAACTAATGAGGCAAATCATGCTTTTCAGTAGGATGAAAGTCGGAATGTCAGATCTGCATATTTTGGCGCAGCAGTAATAATCTTTATCGATTATTCGGACTAATCGCCTCTACAAAGTTAATAGCAGTTGAGCCTTACTAGCATAGCTGAGCTTTGGCCATTGACATCGGATGGCATGAGACAATTTGGTTTTATTTGCCACCACAACCAGGGAGTTGCATTATTTACCAGACTTGTGTCCAAAATTCACCCAAGAAGTAATTTTGATATACAACAGAGGTTTTTAATTAAATAAGATTTATTGATTCATAAAGTACACAGTATGGAATAGCGTATCTGGTAAATGACCTACATGGCATACAGACTATTTTGCACAAATGTGGCTGAATTTCGTTGATATAGCGCCCATTTTGTTCCTTCAAGGAGTGGGTGATCATGGGCTTGTTGGTATAAACCTTAGACTTCAAAAAACCGCAAAGAAAAATGTCCAATGACGTTAAATTGCATGATTTGGCCGGCCAATTCAGATGATCAAAACGGGAAATTACACGACCTGGAAATGACTCATACGGTAATGAAATTGTTTCTCGGGCTGTATGGCCTGTGGCATGGTCTTGTTACAACCACATGTCGTCCACATCCATATTTTGAAGTTTGGGCATAAGAAACTTCATTATCATGTCACGATAGCGAGCACTATTAAGTCGTATTGTCTGGTGATGCCTGCAGCCCAAAATCTGCACCAAACAGTGACACGTTGTGGACGCCTTTGTTTCTCAACAATCACGATTTTCTGAACTCCCAATTCGACAATTTTGACGATTAACAAAGCCATCAAGATGAAAATAAGCCTCAACGCTGGAAATGATTTTGTTTGAAAAATCAGCATCCACTTGTTATTGTTCCATAATCCATTCAACGAACTCTCTTCACTGTACGTGGTCGGTGGCGCAAATTTCAAATTTCGTGACTGTAACCAGTATGCTGGTGTAATGATTATTCCGTTAAAGTCGAGTTCCTTTAAGACATTTCCACAGATCTATATTCCACAATGAAACAGGCAAACAATGATGAGGCACCGTTTATATTCTTAAGAACTTCTGAAGAGGTGTTCTTCCTCGCTGGCAAAACCACTGCGTAAGCTTTTGCATCAATCCTACACTTTAGGACTCTTCCCGAGCAGATGGAAAACAGCATTTGTCCAGCCCGTCCCTAGAAAAGGCGAATCATCTTCTCTCTCCTCCTATAGACCCATTGCACTTACGTCCCTTCTTTCCAAGGTCATGGAAACACTGATAAATCGTCAGCTCATGAAATATCTCGAAACACGAAAACTTCTCAATGACCGGCACTACGGTTTTCGTAGCAACAGGTCCACTGGTGATTTGATGGCATGTCTCACCGAAAAGTGGAACGAAAGCGTACATCAATCTGGCGAAAGCAAGATAGTTGCACTTGATATTTCTAAGGCATTTGACAGAGTTTGGCATCAGGCTCTTTTGTCGAAAATGCGTGCATTTGGGATCGACGACTCTCTTCTTCAATGGATTAGAAATTACCTTTCGGAACGTTCAATTCAAGTTGTCTTGGACGGTTTCAAGTCTGATATTCACAAAATAAATGCTGGTGTGCCCCAGGGCTCTGTTCTGTCTCCGACACTCTTTTTAATTTTCATTAATGATCTCTTGTCTACTACTTCTAATCCAATATATTCCTTTGCTGATGACAGTACTCTCTGCTTTTCATATTCGTTTCCGGACTCACGGCCCTGCTCTTCGGCTGTAGAACGAGAACGGCAGCGTATGCTAAGCTCATTAAATTCCGATATCAACAGCATAACCCATTGGGGAACTATCAACAGAGTGGAATTTAATGCTTCCAAAACACAATGATGTCTGCTGTCGTTAAAGCGAAATTTAAACACCCAGCCATTATCCATGAATGGCACTTGCATTGTCGAAACCGAAAAACTTTCCATTCTCGGTATGTGTGTCCACGACAACTTACGTTGGAATAACCACATATTTGATGTCGCCAAAAATGCTGCGAAATGTCTAGGTTTCCTCAGGCGATGTAAGAAATATTTTACCCCCTCTGATCTGGCCTCAATATCATAAGGCATTCATCCGCCCAAAATTGGAGTACAACTCCCACATCTGGTCGGGTGCTCCTAAAACATCCCTGCACCTGCTAGATAGGATTCAAACCCGTGCGATAAAACTTATTGACGATACTAATATCAGTCCATCAATGGACACCCTCGAACACAGACGAAATGTCTCGTGTCTCACTTTGTTTTATCGCTATTTCCACCACCAGTGCTCGCATTCCGCCCATTCAAACTTTCAACCGTAACACCCGTCTCGCTATGAATGCTCATCAGTATACCCTCAAGCCCATTTTCGGACGTACTCTAAAATATCGTGATTCGTTCCTAAGCCGTACAACTCGCTTATGAAATGCCCTGCCGATATCTGTATTTCCTGGTCGTTATTACTTGCAAACATTTAAAAGCAATGTACATCGGTACCTCTCTTTTCTTCCTCCCTAAATTTCCTTTGCCCGCGCTGTGTACAATCACTTTAAGGGTACTCAAACCCCTTGAGCGCGCGCTCATTATAAACAAAAAAAAAAAAAAAAAACTTCCTCTACCTTCTGACTTGTTCCGAGTTAAGCAGAGTTTTTATGCGTAAAGCTTTTCTTTAAAGCGTATCTATACCCTGATCAACAAAAATCTGCAGTATAGGGAAAACAAGAATATTTGCCTCTCTGGTTACAATGAGAGGAATAAGCACTGACAGGAATTTCTAAAGATAATTACCTAAGGGTTGCCATCTACCTGTTCTGATGATATTATGTTTTTCAGAAAAAATTGGCATAAGTTATTTTTATTTATTGTACCAAATATAAAACATTACATAATAATATAATAAATGCAAACTAATCCGAAGAAAATTCACTGCTGCTCATGATGGGAACGAATGATATGCTGTTTCCGTGAAAAAATCTACCTTCCACATCTTAGACTCAATTTTTCGTACAACGCGTTTGACGTAATTATGCAATTTTTCACTGTCAAGTTTCTCAAGTGCTTCTGTTAATAGTAGCTTAACGTCTTTCATTTTGCAAGATTTGTTTTGGCTTGCTATCAACCCTCGCAATGATAAGACGAAAATCTCAGTACTTTGTGTCCTGCGATTTGATCTAGAAAACAATGTGAAACAAAGAAAACGGAGTGAAACAAAGGAAACGAAGAAAAACTACTTTATTTGATACAAGGGAAAGAAAAGTGTGTGCATCACTTCTATCGACTTTAGCACTTAGCCTGATATGGGCTTAGTGCTTTGATTAGTTATTGAGTAATTAAAGTCTAAAAGTGCTTGAAATGTTTCGCGTAATATAGTAGAATAGTCGTATAATTAATTACAAGATTCATGTTTGCTTATTAATATATAAGCTTTCTATACCTAGCATTTTGACATTCATATAAAACAATTTAACCAAATAACCGCATTTTTCGATTAAAAACAGCTTTTAAAAGCAACAAAAACCAAGACAATATAGCTTTGTTAAAATTAATACTGGTAACTCTGCTCCTGTTAAAAAGTCCAGAGGACATCGATGGCTGATACACATGCAATTGATCATTTTGAATCCGACTTCGGGGCAGAGACTGTTCGCATTTTGGATATATTTTTGGAGGATATAAGCCAGTGGCACTTCAGTATTTGAACTGAAACCTGAGCGATAGGCACCCGTGTTCGAAAAAAAGCTCTCCCATAAGGTTTGTACTGCAGATTTTTGTTGAACAGGGTATAGTTGGTTTTTCTTGGATTCCTACTCTTTTTCAGTAAAGTTGAGACTTCGTATCGGATTTGAAATTCTTGCATACTCGTATGTATGATTTGACATAAAAACTTCTGACAACACGTTTCAGCTGGTAACTTTCCTGGTATACTTTACATTACAGGGCTACATCGGTTACCTGTAATCTATTTTTCATAACAATGTCTACAGGCCAAACAGACATATTGATTTAGCACCTACTCGTACATATGCGTTTATTGAACAAAATTCAATCTGCTCACCCAATGTTATTGTCTGTGGCGATTTTAACAGCAATCTCCTGGTTGAAAGCCACCTTACGGACAACATGAGCTCATTTGATGTACACCCAGTAAACTTGGGTAAAGTTCCTACCCATTTCGGGAGCTCTTCAAGTACCTTGTTGGACTTGGTTTGTGTAAACAATACTGATAAAGTATTACTCTATGATCAAATATCTGCACCTGCTTTTTCAAAACATGACCTCATCTTTTCTACATTTGACATTGATATTATTGGTCCAACAAATTCACCTAATTATAGTTTCAGGAACTTTAAAAATGTAGATAGGTCTGCTCTTGAACACCATATACATTGTGTTCTATGGGATCTCGTTTACGATATGCCCTCACCGGATGACCAAGTTGAATTTATCCACTGAAACATAAACCATCTCTTTGATACACACGTCCTAATAACAACTGGAACGGTAAAGGAAAGAACAAGGGCATGGTTTACGAACGAAATCCGACTCTTAATGTTACAACGCGAATAAGTAAACATATTTATCGCTATAAAATTGCGTTAGTAGGATTTAAAGAGAAATGGAAAAAGAAAGAACAGTTCTCGACTTTGTTTGGGGTAAAGCAATAAAGAATTTTGTTGTTTTATTCGATATCAAATTGTTGTATTTTATTTAAATATACGTACGAGTATCTCTAAACTTTTTCTTTCCAGCGTATACTTTCAGCACAAAGAAGATGAACCTTACAAAATTATAAACTTACCTACTTAGATGGCGCTACAGTCCGGGGTAGACCTGGTCCTCAACAAATAGACTCATCCAGCTAGCGCATTCTCTCTCATCTAAGACAAGGTCTTCCTCTACTGTGTTGTCCCTCCGGGTTGGAATTAAAGACCCTTCAGAGAGTTCCATTTTAGGACCAAAAATCGCTCGAAGAATTTTGCATTCGAAACGGACAAGGAAATCTTCATCCATTTTGGCTAACATCCATGCTTCTTCCCCATAAAACAAGACTAAAATTATATACAGTTTCCTCATATGTAGTCTCCTTATATGTAATCTCCTTAGTGTTTCTTGACAAAGCCATATTACCCAGTTGCTTTTTTAAAGCGAAGGTAGTAAAAGCTTTTGGTCGTTTGTCAAAAACATTAGAAATTCTGTCTCATCCTCCATCCCAACGCTCATTTACAATGACATTCGAGCTGTCAGCTCTTTAGACAAGGCCAATCTTCTGTACACTTCCAGATTGTGCTTTGTCCCCGCCTACACTTGAGTGCGTCGAATCTTCAATGGGACGAATCCATTAACATTGACAAATCTGCTGATCCAGATGGTATATCTCCCCTTCTTCTGAAGAGTGGTTCTTCCACGATGGTAAAACCACTGCGTAAGCTTTTTCATCAATCCTACTCTTTAGGACTCTTCCCGAGCAGAAGGAAAATAGCATTTGTCCAGCCCGTCCTTAAAAAAAGGCGAATCATCTTCTCACTCCTCCTACACTGACGTCGCTACTCGTACTTTTCAACGTCATGGAAACACTGATAAATCGTCGGCTCATGAAATATCTCGAAACCCGAAAACTTCTCAATGACCGGCAATATGGTTTTCGTAGCAACAGGTCCACTGGGGTCAACGGCTCTTTTATTCAATGGATTAGAAACTACCTTTTGGAACATTCAATTCAAGTTGTCTAGAATGGTTTCAAGTCTGACATTCACAAAATAAATGCTGGTGAGCCCCAAGGCTCTGTTCTGTCTCCTACACTCTTCTTAATTTTTATCAATAATCTCTTGTCTGCCACTTCTAATCCTATCTATTCCTTTGCTGACGACAGTACTCTCTGCTTTTCATATTCGTTTCCGGACTCATGTCCCTGCTCTTCGGCTGTAGAACGGGAATGGCAGCGTATGTTAAGCTAATTAAATTCCGATATTAACATCATAACCAATTGAGGAACTATCAACAGAGTGGAATTTAATGCTTCCAAAACACAATCCTGTCTGCTCTCGTTAAGTCGAATTTTAAACACCCAGCCATTATCCATGAATGGCACTTGCATCGTTGAAACCGATAAACTTTCCATTCTAGGTATATGTGTTAGTGACAGTTTACGTTGGAATGACCACATATTCGATATCGCCAAAAATGCTGCGAAATGTCTAGGTTTTCTCAAACGATGTAAGAAATACTTTTCCCCTTCTGATCTGGCCTCAATATCTAAGGCGAATGCCTTAATTGGAGTACAATGCACACGTCTGGTCAAGTGCACCTAAAACATCTCTGCACCTGCTAGATAGGATTCTAAACTGGATAAAACTCGTAGATGATGCTAATATCCTCAGTCAATGGACACCCTCGAACACCGACGAAATGTCTCGTGTCTCACTTTGTTTTGTCGCTATTTCCACTGTAAGTGCTTCTATAGAAATCGCCAGTAGCATTCCGCCCCTTCAAGCCATCAACCGTAACACTCGCTTTTAATGCTCATCAGTATACCCTCAAGCCCACCTTCAGACGAACAACTCGCTTATGGAAAGCGCTGCCAAACTCTCTATTTCCATTATAACATTCAGACATTTAAAACCAACGTACATCGGTACCTACCTTTCTTCCTTTTAAGGGCACATTAACCCCTTGAACGCGCGCTACTTTAAAAAAAAAACAGCTATTGGCCGGAGTAACTGTTCGTTTGATTTCTGGTGAGATGTTATTATCAGATTTAACAGCGGAGGAGAGATATACAAAGTCCGAAACTACCTTAAAGTTATTTCTGTCTATTCTGTTGGTTTTGCTCTCCTTTACCGCTTAACTCAATTTGGCAGCTTCGGTTTCACTACTAACGAGTGAACTGGTGACAAACTTTTGAAAGATTGTGCATCCGGTGTTCGCTAGTAGGTTCCGCACAATTCTTTCCAGTATGTATGATGTTAACAAAATGACATGACAGCGCGTTACGTCAACTTGCCTTTCTTAATGCCAACGGTATCAGCTAAGTCGTTACCGATCTTGACGAACCAGCGAGGATTCTCAATCGTCACTCTGCAAAGACCTCTACAGGTTTTTTCACGGGTCTTGTTACCTCGACACGTTCTTCTTACCTGTTAGTTAAAACTTCCGTACGCTGCTCCTGGAGTACAAATTCTTAATATCTTCGATCGCATGCTGGAGAAGCTGATGTTCTTCCAGCCTCTTTTGTTCGTAGAGCTCACAAGCTGCTCTCATGTGCTTGACGACATTCATCAAACCAGAAATTTCTTGGTGGTACCTCTGGTCTTCGGTACTTGATGCGGAATAGCAGTTCTTAAGAGATTTCGGGATACGCGGCAAAGTTTTTAGCGGTTTATTACGACTGCAGATTTCTACATTCTATCTTCTCATAGTAGTTCTTATTTGTTGAGGGGCTTGGGGATCCGCTTGGGGATTCGCCTTGGCTGCAACAAGGTGGTGGATTCGAGTCAATGCTGACTGTCGGAGACCGCCATACCCCTTTTGTATATTGAAACGAGTGTGCTTCCTATAACGACTTTTCGGCTGCGCCGAATTATGGGAGAGTCAATTGTGATCACGAGAACTTCATTTACTATTGTTGACTATGTGGGTTTATTGGTTGCTGCTCCAGTTGCAGACATAAGCCTGCTCATATAAGTAAATTGATTGAAATTACTAGAGAATATATGATAGAGATAGAGATCAGAAAATACAATGTAGAGTCTTTCAATAGGGACGATCCAAATTTGCTAGATTATAGCGGCCATGTTGTTAAAGCAATATCTGTTAAATTTATTGTGAATTGTTTAGTAGTGTATGGCAAATCACCCGGGAAGGTGATATCGTTGAACAGTGTCTGCAAATTTTTTTTTTTCTAAATCAGAGCTCCATCCGAGAAATATTCCGCCCATTATGTGATTTTTATCCTCGCCACAATCGTCCTGCCGAGTCGAGTAAGTCAACAAATCCACACGAGATACACCAGCACAAAATGCATTCCGAGAAAGCCACTGTCTGGCGCAGGTCAATGCGAATGATGCGCAAACAATTGATGTACTCAAAGTCAACACGACAAACGCCATCCAGCAAATTCTGCCATATTTATCATCGAAAACTGCACCTCCCGAAAACGTGACACCTTAGGGTTAGAAATGAATCACGATATTTTAAAGTACGTCCGGAAGTGGGCTTGAGAGTATACTGATGGGCATTCATAGCGAGACGAGTGTTACGGTTAAAAGTTTGAAAGGGCGGAATGCTACTGGTGGTGGAAATAGCGATAAAACAGAGTGAAACACGAGAAATTACATCGGTGTTCGAGATTGTCCATTGAGTGAATGATATTAGTATCACCTATGAGTTTTATCGCACGGGTTTGAATCCTATCTAGCAGGTGCAGAGATGTTTGGGTGCACCCGACCAGATGTGGGCATTGCACTCCAATTTCCGGCGGATAAATGCCTTATAAAGGGTCCGCCATCTAACGTTTTTTTTTTCAACTAGTGCTTATTTCGTGAATGGTAACACTTAGCTCATGTCTAATTTGACAGATAATTAGTTTTATCTCCGCTGAACGAAACGCTTTCGGATAGACGAGCTCCACCAAGTCTACAAACACTTAAGAAATAGTGTTGTTCGTGAAATAAGAGTTGCCAAGCCACAGTTTTATGCAAATCGCCTGAATACGTTAGATGGCCGCAAATTATGGAGTAACCTTCGTGAGCTAGAGATTGGTAAACAAAAATTAAGCTGCCCCAGTGACATTGATAACAATGAACTAAATCGTATGTTCTTATCGATTCCACATCCTATAGCCTCAGCAGTAGATGAAAATAGGACTTATCGTGGCCCCGCTGTCTCAACAGATACACAGTTTTTCTTTATAAGAATAGAAAACACAGATACTCGTATAGTCGAAAGTTTTTTGTCTGTAAAATCAAATTCTGTAGGAGTGGATGGAGTGCATCCTGTTTTCATTAAGCGATATTGGCATTACTGCTGCCATATGGAAAATGGCTAAATAATACCAATCCCTAAGAACTCGACAGGTGATGAATTCAGACCCATATCAATCATACCTTTTCTTTCCAAAGTGTGTGAACGAATTATGCATAAGCAAATAAATGAGTATCTCACAAGTAATAATTTTATAGTTTCAGTTCAATCTGGATTTCGTGCAAAACATAGCTGTACCACTGCTCTAATGAGCGTGGTAGAAGATATAAGAGAGAAATTGGATAAGGATCATGTTACCTTCCTCATCCTTCTAGACTTCTCCAAAGCTTTAGATATGGTTGACCACCCCACTCTTATGTATAAATTACGTCATTATTTTAATATGTCTCACTTTGCTATAAAGTTACTTTCGTCGTATCTGAGAGAAAGAAATCAGGCGGTGTCTCTTGGGGGTGCTCTGTCAGAATTTCTTCCTTTAGTGCGAGGTGTTCCCCAGGGGGGATTGATTTTGGGACCTCTCTTATTTTCACTCTACATCAATGATATAGAAACTGTTATTTTGAATTCATCAAAGCACTTTTACGCCGACGATATTCAAATTTATAAAAGTTGTACTCTTGGACTTATCGAAAACTGTGCCGGTGATTTGAATGTAGATCTTCACAGGATCTCGAACTGGTCTTTGGAAAATAGACTGGCACTTAATCCAAACAAATGTAAATGCTTAGTTATTTCAAAAAAGAAGCTAGAGCTGTCCTATTTTCCAGCCATCATGCTGAACAATTCAGCGATAGAATTCGTCGAAAATTCAAAAAATCTTGGCATGGTATTCAATAGAACACTCACATGGAATAACCATATAAATGCGATTGTAGGTAAGGCATATGGTGTTCTTCGAACTTTGTGGACTGCTCAAAAGTTTACACCGCTGAGGACAAGGTTAGTTCTTGCTAAATCTCTGGTTATTCCTGTGTTAATTTATGGATGTGAAATATTCTATAACTGTGATGTTGAGAGCAAAAGGAAGCTTCAGGTAGCGTTCAACAGCAGTCTCCGTTATGTTTACAGCCCCAGAAGGTTTGACAACATCTCATACTTGGCAAAAAACTTGTTTCGTACTCTAGGTATTCTGTTTAGCATTATAAAAACAAGGCAACCGACATACCTTTATAATAAAATCCAGTTTTCGCCTTCAAACATATCTGCATGTTTGATTCTCCCGCATTTCTCTTGCCTAACATCCGTAAGACAATTTTTTGTTGCTGCTATTCGCCTTCAGAATTCACTACCTCGTAATCTGAGAGAACTGAATGATGCACTTCGATTTAAGGGCGAGTTACAGCTTTTCTTTTCAAGTCAAAGCAACTCCATTTTTAAATTCCCCACCTCCTTTTCAAGCAAATACAACTTACAAACTTCATATGTTTAATTAAATAAATAATATACGAGTATATACAGAAATTGTAAAATGTAAATATTAATATAATTACTAATCATCTGAATTTTAATTCTCTTCACTCTATTCAATTCAATTTTATCAAATGTATCTTTGTCTTAATTACTTAAAATGAATTTTCTAATTAATCAATACCAATTGTTTATCTCTCACAGACTTAAAAGTATATTTTTACTGTGTTAGAAGTACATAATAATAATGAATAAATAAATAAAATAAGTTTGTGTAAGGGTCAAGATTGTTAATTACCAAGTCAGATATTGGTATCACGTCCCGGATATGGCCGCCTTTTACTTCGCGTTGTGTCAAAAAGTATCACGAGAGCTACTGTAAGAAATCTCATCTTAACGAAATGACATTAGTTTTGATTTGCGGATCAACCCTGGACAGGTCTATTAAGGTTTATTGCAAGCATATTCTTAAAACTGAAGGGTGGGAGCGGTCAAAGGAAGTTAGGACGTGAGGCATAGGTGGAAATAAGAATGTTCTTGAGAGAGAGTTCGCTGAGGTGGTAGCCGAAGAGAGGCAGAATATCGTTAACTAGATACTGATGTCCGTAGTTCGTTCTGTGAAGATTGAGCCGGAAAAGTGGCTAAGTCCTAAAATTGTGTGGGTTGATGTTTAAAGAAATAAGTTGAAGTAAAGAAGGACAATCAATATTACCAACTAAAATTTGATGAATAAAGAGAATGTCGGCAACTTTTCGGCGTACAGAAAGGCGTTGTAAATTTATAAGTTTCAGCCGGTCAGTGTAAGGTGGTAAGTTTTGGCTATCATCCCAGGGAAGACCATATAATGCAAATCATAAAAAACATGAGTTAAACAGCTTCCATCCGGAGGATGTTAGTTTATATTCAAGAAGAGGCCTAAAAAAGGTTATGTAAAGGAATTTGGGAACCTAAGGATTGGAAAACCAGCATTTGATGAAGCCAAGGGCAGAGTTGGTTTCTTTTTATATTATATTATCAATGTTGGAACGGTAATTGAGTTCCTTATCACAGATAACACGTAAACCACGAAACTCATTCACTAAGGGAACAGGCAGATTAAAGATTAGATAGCAGCCTAAAACTTATTGGCGTTAAGCTCAAGGAAATTCTTCTGACACCAAGTAGATCTGTCTAGATCTTCAGGTAGGCTGTCTGAGGAAGATGATATATAGTATATCTAAAGATTTTCAAATCATCTGCGTAAACAGGTACGAGGGGCGTTCAATATATTCTCGGTATCGATATGAAGGAAAATGCGAATTCAATTTAAATTGTTTTTATTTTTCAATATAATCTCCCGTAACATCAATGCATTTGTTACATCTTGAGATAAGCTTTTTTAAACCCTCAAAAAAATAAATTTCCTCTTTCTCTCCAAAATACCCATTTATTGCCGCCTTGAGTTCTTCATCATCCGGAAACAGGAAATAATCACTAGGGGCAAGGTCTGGACTATAGGGTGGGTGTTGGATTTCTTCGAAACCACAATCTCGCGCAGCAGCCTTGGAAATTCGCGCCGTGTGAACAGGAGTGTTGTCATGAAGAAGCAACACCCCCTCTGCGAGTTTACCCCGTCTTTACTTTTTAATTTCCTCCCGCAAATTATGCAAAGTGGAAGCGTAGGATGTGGCGTTGATGGTTTCACCTTTTTTTTGTACTCAATGAGCAAGATTCCCTTTGAGTCCCAAAAAACTGTGACCATGAGCTTCCCGGCAGACGGAGTGACTTTGAACTTCTTCGGGGGGTCTGTTCCTTTTTTATGCCACTGCATGGACTCTTGTTTGCTTTCAGGGTCATAGTGGTGGACCCATGTTTCGTCCCCAGTAACAATTCGATCCATAACACCGTCCGCGTTCTCACTACACATTTCCAAAAGCTCTCTACAGCATGCGATTCTCACTTTTTTCTGAGGCGCTGTGAGCATTCGTGGCACCCACCTTGCACTGACCTTTGAAAGGTTAAGATGGTCATGAAGAATGGTGTGAATGGTACCAATTGAAAGCTTGGTGATCTCTGCCATCATTTTCACCGTTATTCGGGCATCCTCAAGAACAAGTTTTTCGACTTCTTTGATGCTTTCTCCCGTACAAGCAGTAGCCGGGGCGCCGGAGCGGGGGTCGTCTTCAATGCTCTCTCTGCCTCTCTTGAACTCACTTGACCACTTTTGCACAGTTGATAATGAAGGTGCGGAACCCTGGTAAACAGCCACCATCTCTTCATGAATAGTTTTTTGACTTTTTCCTTGCTTAGTGAGAAATTTAATTACAGCGCGATGCTCAATTTTCACCATCATCGTCTCAGTTGCCATTATGATTCTGTTTAACTAGAGATAAAACGCGAATTAATAATCACATTTATATGAAATTTTACATGAATGCACTAAAATAATAGTATTACTTGATAAATAAGTCAATTTATATATACAACCACAGCTTCACCCCGATACCGAGAATATGTTGAACGCCCCTCGTATGTGTGAATTTTTAATGATGCAATCAACATCATTAATGGTCAGAATAAATAATAAGGGACCAAGGTGGCTGCCTTGAGGGACACCAGAGGAGGCTTTAATTAACGAATTCAGTTAAGTTGGTGGTTGTAGAACTATCCAGAAACAATAGATTTACAATGGAAAAGCACTATGTCATAGTTAATGCCCTCGAAAAGCTTAGGTATGCAGGACAGCTTAGCAATTGGTCGATAATTGGAAATATCGTCTGTTCGACCTTTTTTATGTAGGGGAACTATAAAACACATTTTTCATGGGGTGCAATTTTTTAAGAATATATACATTTCTTTAAGAATATTTTGGGTTTTCTTTGAGGTTTATTAGTACAATAAATCGGTGTCGGAACGCGATTTAAAATAATTATACCAGAGATTATTCCTCTTGTTACAAAGAGGTCGTAGCTCTTCATTATACCAGGGTGGTGACGACGGGGGATCCTTTTTGGGTACAGATTGGGAGAGACATTTTAAAATTTCGGTATAAAAGGATGCGAGAGTATCGTTAACCGTAAGCTTAGGGTTATCATAGAGAAAGTTAAAATTGGCCATACTGAGGAGGTTTTTCAGTTTGGCGTAGTTAACCCTATGGAAATTAAAACTGTACTAATACTCATAGTAAACGCAATTAAGACCATTGTCATACGACAACGTAAGAGAAAGTGGAGAG
This sequence comes from Volucella bombylans, assembly GCA_949129095.1. NCBI lineage: Eukaryota > Metazoa > Arthropoda > Insecta > Diptera > Syrphidae > Volucella > Volucella bombylans. Next base: position 170,928,019 of record OX422141.1, read on the forward strand.
TGGTAACCATTCAAGAAGATGTCTACTTTCCAAAACGACGCAGTTATCTGTATTAGTGGCGAAGACTAGGTTGAGTTGTCTGCCAATTTTATTGGTGACACTACTTAATTGATACAGATCAGAGTCAGTTAGATAGTCGATGAAAAGATTTTCTTTATAAGAGGTGGGATTCGTTGCAGTAAAGAAGGACTGGTCAGTCTGAGCCCATAGAAGCTTAGGTAGATTAAAATCACCTAAAGAAACAACAACGTCGTTGGGATCAGCAGCATTAAAAATACATTCGATTGCATCAACAGTTAGCTGGTAATCTTGGATTTGTTGAGATGGACGAATATAGCAGCAACAAATATATAGGTTACGCTTACAAATAGGAAATCTAGCGCAAACGAATTCAAAATAATGCCGTGGACGATTTTTTAAGAGGGCTCGACCCCACGGCCATATAAATTTTCCTCTTTATCTAGACCATCGTCATGATGTAAATCGAAGTCTTGGGAAAATAATTCATTATTCTTAATATTAAGGGTGAGATTGGTTTCTGTGAGAGCAAAAATGTCGTAGGGCAGAATCTGCGAATTAAGATATGTAGCGGAAATCTTAGTTTCTAATCCTCTTCCGTTTTGATTATACAGGGACATACATTTGGGAGGCTTCAGCAAAGAATTGAGGGCTGGGTTAGGAGCGATGGTTGAGGTGTACTTCTTGCAAACGTTCAACTCTACTAATCTTATTGTCTCCGCAGGATGATTAGTGTTACTTTTACTTAAATGTTTTAACTAAATACCTTTAAGGGTTTAGTCGTTGTCACTGACAATAATATCAAGTCTTACCTAATGAGACGGACAGGCTTCATTATTCTCCCACATACAAAAAAATTTGCTTGCTTTTATTCATTTTGTTTATGTTCAAAATGTTGCCAATAAAAATGTCCACTCTAACAAGTACTTACCGCTCCTTAATTTCGGAAGAAATAGAAAAGCCCTTAAGCAGATTGTTTTGTCTGTGAGGGCCCGTTTTTAAGATGCAATAAACTTACGTTTGTGAGGCCAAATATAAAATAATAAACCTTGAAAATAGACTTATAAGTACAAAAAAAAAACGATTTTTTTTAAATGCACTTCCCTTCAAAAGTTGGCAAATCTCAAGCTATCAAATAGATAAAACCTGCACACGTGCATGTACGAGTAAGTATGTACGTCTCTTTACAACACCATCTGCAAGACTTAGACCGCTTAGAGCGAAATTTATTAACACATTAACCAACGAGACATTCCAGGTATCCGCAAAGACATAACCATAACATTTTTCGAAAAACATCTCAAATTTGTCTCTACAACAACACTAATTAACCTCTTAATGCAATCGATTTGAAAATTCATTGCTAACTAAAGAACGTGTAAGTACGTTGAGCAGATCCCACAAAAATAAGGGGGCCAGCACTCCTCTCACAGATACGAGTACAGTCACTGTGACTGTGACTGTCTCTGAGACTTTGTGTCCGTAGCATCACGATATTGTTGTTGGCTAAGATAACCACTTCGTCCCTTACCCTTGTCATGGATTTGACTTTCTACCAAACGACAGTGACTACAGCCACGAACAATGACTGAAACTCCAACGAACTGTTCTTCAGCTAAACGACAATATCGGTTGGTGGAAGCCAATTAAATTGTCCGTCTGTCACAGTTGCTAGCTGCATGCTTCTGTCGTGTACCCCATAAAGACCTGTGTCGTCTCCCCACTCTTGTTTCAGAAACAAATCGGAGGAAAGAAAAAAAATTACAACTACCTCAACAAGTTAAGCACAACTACGAGTATGAGCACATCACAGCTCCAATTGTGAAGTACCCAAACCCCAATCCCAATTTCCTAGACAAACCAACTTAACCTAACTCTCCAGATTAAGTTCCAAAGAGAGAAAAGAGAAAATCACGATCCCGGAAGAATCACATGGGCCCTAGCCAACACACATATGTATATGCAAGCTCGTACGAATACATATATACAAGTACCATTGTGGATCTTACTGCAAAGGGTATGCTGGGGTACTCGTAAGTTGGAGGAGACGATGAAACCGATTTGACGATTTGATTTCTCCAGAAACAAGTAGACGCGATCCAAAAAAAGAAAAAAGAAAAAAAAATTAAAACAAAAAAGACAGACGCGGCCAAGAAAAGAAAAGCGCGCACAACTCAACGACTACGTCTAGTTAGGGAAAAGTCCAAGTGCCCATAATTTTTCTCGGGGAAAAACCATGCGACTTAGTCGCATTAATTCATGTTTACGAGACTTTCCTTTGGTTAGGCTTCGAGCTACGTATCTAGATCTTGGCCTGACGTTGAAGGCAAATGCGGATGTGCCGTACCAGGTAACATTGGCCAAAGTTGACTCATGTTGTGCGATATTGGCTGTGCTTAACTGAAAGCAAACCATCACTTGGAATTGGAACTAGAATTGGAATTGGGATTGGGATTTGAGGTTTTATGGATTTTATAAAATACGAATCCCATCCGCAGCAGCCTAAGTGACGACAGATATTGGCTTCGAGGAGTAAATGTCGTGCATGGTGATTGTATTCGTTGTAGCGCTCGCGCCTTTTGCTATTTACGAGATGTGTTCACATTGAAACCGATTGACATTATCGATTTCTGTCAAATGCATTTCGCTACGGTGCAACGATTTGACGTGCAATTTTAGACACTTAAATGTGATTTAGTTGGTTAATCGGTGCAATTCATCTGCAGAGCGTGAGTGAGTGTTGGAATTCTGAGTTATGTGAAAGGAGAGGGAGTTTCTCTATGGCCGTTTTATTTATTTTTTATTTTTTTGTAATTGAATGTACTTAGTGTTGTTATGCGCTTTAACTAAAAAGTGAGCAATGCAAGTGGCTTGCTGGATGTGGTACATAAATATACGAACATGCAAAGGTTTTCGACTGTTTAAAAATACGTGGAACGTGAAATCCAAAAACATGTAAACTTAGTCCGGGCCCCAATTAATAGGCCTATTAAGCATACCCAATTATTGGTCAGATGTTTCAGTTACGCGTACCAAGTAGATTGAAGCTGTTTTGTCCTGATGTCGCTGTACACTCCACAATATTCGACGTTGAATTTGCGCTTTTAACTCACCGTTAACCCAGACGAGACAACAGATGACACAGAGGGATTTCCTCATCCAATCTTGATAAAGTTAATGCCTTTGCACCATAGAGTAACACTAGGTTAATGAGGGTCTTACATATGTAAGATGACGTTCGTTGTGCGAGAAAAGGGACAATTGCCTTCTTAACCCAAACAAACAACGATCGCCAGGAGTTATTCACAGTGTGACCCTTAAGCTGATGTCATTACTCGTATTTATGGACTTTCGTGGACTTTCCCGGCCTAAAGCCACATTAATATGGAACCTATCAAATTGTTAGCGAGACCATTTCTTGAAAATAAGTGAGTGCATGCACTTTTCTTACGCAATACCGACTGTTTTCAATAGTTCAACTTTAAAACCATGAGAGTCTGCAGCCTTATTTAGTTTAAGCTAGGTATCGCCAGCTTAACTTTTTAAGGTAAGGTGAACGGAAATCTTGTCCATATGTAGAAGTGATCTTTCCACATCCTCAACAGCGATTACTATTTATCACCTTTACAAGGTTATAGAGATTTTGCGCTCTATTCCTTTCCCACCCCCTTTCAAATCTTTTCCGGTTACCGATCTCTCAAAGTGAATTTCCACAGATATGGAAGTCTTCTTTCATAACACCGATTAAAGAGCGAAGTCACTAATTACCGCCCCCTAGCTAAAATTTCAGATACCCAAACTCCTCGAAAGCATTTTGTACGAAGCCTTAAGCTTCCAGTGCAAATATCTTATTTTCCCCTATTCAACGCGTCTTTCTGAAAGGTATATATGATCAACTACCACTAACCTCGTCGAATTCATGTCCTCTGTTCTCTCAGCCTTAGAAAGTGGTAAAGAAGTCGAAGCTATAACAACTGATTTCAGTAAGGCTTTTGACAGGATACTTCATAAACTAATCCTGTTCAAATTGTCCGTCCTGGGCTTTGAACCCATTTTGCTAAAATTGATATCTTCCTACCTGGATTTTATAGGGGTTTGATTCAGGACTGCCCTATCGGCCCCTTTTTTGGCCACTTCAGGTGTTCCTCAAGGTAGTCACCTAGGTCCACTTCTCTTCATTCTAACTATTAACGATCTTGAAAGGGTCATCCAACACACAGTACTTTCTCTCTATGCTGACGATACCAACTTTTTTAAACCCATTTCCTCACAACATGACTCCAGCCTCCTTCAAATACATCTAAATAGTTTTTCCGCCTGGTGCATCAAGAACTGCTTGGAAGGCAATGTCACCAATTGTCAATTAATTACCTTCTCACGTAAGTGCAACAAGTCTCCTCCCCGAATTTACCTTCTCCACGGCCAACCTACATATATCCCTTGTTGAGTATATCGGCGACCTTGGCATTTTATATGAAATTTGCGCTCGCTTATTGATGAGATAATTACTAAAGCAAACTCATCATTTGGCTTCGTTAAAACATGGTCCAAAGAATTTTGCAACCCGTACGTGACCAGATCTCTATACATCACGCGTCATTTTCTTGCATTTGCTCTTCGAGGTCTACCTTGGAACGATCCTCTTAGCTTACCTACCTATCGAGACCGTCTCAAACTCATTAACCTGAATACCTTTGAGAAACGAAGGGACGCAGCTGACATTATTTTCATTCATCGACTCCTCTCAGGCTCCGTCGATTGTACGTCTCTTTACAAATCCATTTTCTTTTAAACTAACCCTCGAAATCTACCAATTATCTACCAATCCAGCGCATCACATGTGGCTCTAACGAATCCGTATGCTGCGTAAGGTAAACTCCAAACTTTCCGTTTTCGATTTTATTCGCAGCACTCTCTCCCTCAAATTCGATCTCCTTCATCATCCCTAGCTTTAGTGATAAGTCCTAGATATTGCTAAACTATTAGTTTTTAAGTCCTCGTTTTTAACCTTGTATTAAGCCAAATAAATGGGGGACCTACCAAAATTTAATTTAAAATTTAAAATTTGACATTTTTTCTCTACTCATTGGTAAAATTTTCCAAGATTATTCCTGCAGTGGTATCTCCCTATTGTCTTAATCTAACGCACCAATACTCTACCTGCCTTTTTAGCTCATAGAGCCTATGAGTTGCTTTAATGCTCCTTTGCTATATCTCTCTCTATATGATTTTGATAAGCCTACATTCCTTATCAAACCAGGAGTTCCTCTGGTGTGGTCGGGTGAAAAAATATCACTATTTTCCTCGACACTAGATGGTGGCGGCAAAAGGCTTCTGAAGAGTTGAACAGAAACCCGTTTGGTAAAAACTGTGCAATGTCTTACGATTGTTGTCGAACTTTTTTACATAATTATAATAGTACAGGATATTCTTATCCGTACCTTAAATACAACAATGGCTAATAATCTGGGTAACAATTGAATGATCAGAAGATAGTCAAGTGGTTTTGTGGATGTTGAGATGCGATATTCGTGTCCAAATCCTTTATCGGAGATGTGGTCCTGCAGTATATAAGCTTCCAAAGATGTTCTCTTATCTAGCAACCCCATAGGAGGATCTTTACGTCATGATTGGGACTCTGGCCTTATGTTTAAAGAAATTCGTATAAAGTATCTTGGGAGATACTTATTAACTCCGCCAATTGTTCGATTGCGTGTTAAGAAATCTAACACGGCCGTTGTTTTTTTCTTGTTGTGAGTAGGCTGTCAAGATTAGATCCATCCTCATAAGAGGCTTTTGGTTGCTTTGCCACAGTAGATTCTTACAACTCACAATCTGGGTAGAAAATTACTTTAATTCAAAATGTTAGTCGGAGGCGGAATGGAGATTTTAGACAAAAGAGACTGATGATACTCTTTTCCAAATGTCCTTAAAACAAAAGAAGCGTCTCTAGCGGTTTAAAAGAGAATGAAAAGAAGCGAGTGGGAAGTTATAAAACGCAAGACTGTTGAGCAAGGAGAAATACGAGTACCTATACCGTTCGGAGCATTTATGTATACACAGATCTTAAAGCACTCATGCCACAATACGAATGTGAATGCTGATCTGTCTCACTGAAAGTAGGGAGAAACATGACACAATTTGGAATCGTTAGTGGCTGTTTTGTTCACAGAGCTATCGTTAGGAAGACGTATGATGAAGGACTGATCATCGTTTCTGGCTCGTTTAATATTTTTCAGCGATTCTATAGCATATATACAATATCATAGTTTGGCCTTTGATTTGAAGCCATTCTCTTGGCGAGGGATTGAACGGTGTATAGTTATCGTGATATTTTTGAGTTAAAGTGCACTCGTGATGGCGGTTAAAAATTTGAATGCACTAAAAGTTAGATCGACATACTGTAGAATGGCCTTGATCTCATAAATATTGAGCTATTCTTGGATGGCTGGTTCGTCTGCTTTCCTTTCACCGCTTCACAGTCACGTGCTATAGGACTCAGGTTAAATGAATTTCATGGGTTATAGCCAGTGTTTTCCGCTGTTTACCATCAGCGAAAATATACATTTTCTGCTGAAATATGGAGATGTTACTGTCCACGCAAGTTTTGACAATTAGTCTTCTGCTTTAACGGATACTTCTTTTTACATTCTTAGATTCAGCCATGTTTTAAATATGGTAAAACCTTGAAATTATATCTTTTCAGGCAATTGTAGATGTGATTCCTTGTAAAGGGTGATTTCTTTGCTGTTCAGTTTTTCAGTCTTCCATTTTCAACAGTGATTCGCGAGATGTGTTAAAATGTTTTTCGAGCATTTCGACCATTTTACGGTCGTCATAATAAACCTACTGAGCCATAGTGTCCAAATTTCATAATAATTCCACGCTATTTTACATCAAGCCACCTAACCGTATGAGTACAGTGCGTACAGGGGAAAATATTGCTGCCGTATCCTCCAGTGTTAATGAACTGAAGCCGAACGACCTGCCACAGCGTGGAGTTTTCGGTGAGAGATCCTTAGAAAAGCTGGAGGAAGATCCGATTTTTTATCGAAAAATTGTCTTCGGCGACGAAGCTCATTTCTGGTTGAATGGGTATGTTAATAAACAAAACTCCCATATTTGGTCCGATGAACAACCTCAGGCAATACAAGAGCTGCCAAAGCACCCGGAAAAATGCACTATTTGGTGCGGTTTATGGTCCGGCGGAATCATTCGCCCGTATTTTTTCAAAGATGACCGTGAGAACAACGTTACCGTCAATGGCGTCCGCTACCGTTCAATGCACGAACTGAACCTGGTTGATATGTGGTTCCGACAAGGTGCTGCAAACCACACAGCACACGAATCAATGGATCAATTGAGAAATGAGTTCGATGAGCAATTTCTCAATATCTGGTTTTGGACCAGATTTGACGCGTTTAAACTATTTTTTATGGGGATACGTCGAATCACTCGTCTATGCCGATAAACCAGTGTCAATTGCAGCCTTGGAAGACCACATTACACGTTTTATTAGCGACATGCCAACCAATATGCTCGAAAAAGTGATTCAAAATTGGACTTACCTTATGGACCACTTAAAACGTAGTTATGCTCAACATTTACATGAAATAATCTTTAAAAAGTAAATGCCAAGCATTGATTTATTAACTCAAATAAAAATTGTATACACTTTTGCAATTTTCCTGTGTTTGTTCTGACAATTAAAAAGGAAATTTTCAACGTGAAAGGACAGCCAACGTTCACGGCTCGAGCAGTATACCCAACGGGTGCTATAGATTTGAGATAGAAAAAGTACCCCTACCAATGTTTTATTTGCGTTATTCTGCCAAAAACTGTCTCTTAAAAATTAAAAGAAAAGTAAAAAATAAAGGACCCTGGTTAATTAACATCCCGTTTTAGGTGCGTGCATAGTTAGAAAAGAACCTAAACAACTTAGTGTGTAAAATACATAGATCAAGCACGTTGAAAAGCTTATTACTTAAACTTCGGGTCTATCTAGGTGCTATTTGGCAGTCCCATGAAAGAAACCCTCACAGAATTGTGTTGTCATGTTTATTCTCATAATAAGCATCGCAATGTCGACTTGAACAATACAATTTCCACCATACAATAGTATGGTTGATGTTGTTTGCGTTACTGAAACTTGGTTTGATCATGAGATGAAGTCTAACCTAGTAAAAGTCGGCAATATGAATCTTATTCGAGGTAACAGGTGGTGGGGGTGTTGGAATTTATATAAAAAAGTGGCATAAGTTCCACGTTGTTAAAGAATCATCACCATCCGAGTTTATAGAGTACGTTTTCATTGAAATTAGAAGTGTTAATGAAACTTTTCTACTTGGGTGTGTATACATGGCCCCTGATATTGCTAACCATATACTGATAAGGGATGCGCTTGAAGAACTCTCCCCCCTATATTCAAAAATTGTAGTGTGCGGTGATTTTAACCTTAACATCTTAGGTAATGAAAATAGGACACTCAAAGAAATGATTCAATCCCTCGATTTACACTTTTGTAATTGCACCCAACCTACGCATTTTGCACCCAACAAAACACCGTCGTTAATCGATATTGCGTTAGTATCTGAACCAAGTTTTTTATTACATTACGATCAGCTTCTTGCCCCGGCTTTCTCGCATCACGATATGCTTTTCCTTACTATAAACGCACATCCAACACCTAAAAACGACGAGTTTTTTGAATTATTTGAATATTCTAAAATCAATTTGGAAGCGCTTTTTAATGATTGCAAAAATATAAATTGGCTGCCAATATATACAACAAACGATACGGGCCTTCAAATTGAGTTTTTCAATAAAAGCATTTCGTCTCTTTTCAAAAAACATGTGTCAGTGATGAAAAAAAGAATTAAGAGTTGTGGTTTACCTTGGTTGACGCATGAGGTTTTTCATTTAATGAAAGTCCGGAATGACTTATACTCCAGATGGAGACGTTACAAATGTCTTCCAATTCACAAAGAGTTTAAAGCTGCTCGTAATGCAGTAACTTCTCTAATTAGAAGAAACAAGAAAGAATTCTACTTTAACAAATTTAGTTCAACTAGTTCAAGTTCTGATTTTTGGAAAAAAGTTCGCTCACTCGGATTGTCTGCAGCAAAGCCGGCACTTCCAAACAATATTGATCTGAATGAACTTAATGCTAAATTTGTATCTGCCTGCGACTCACAAAACTCAGCTCGTCATAGGGTGCCTGCAATTCGATCCAGGAACGAGGGTATATTTTCATTATCTTGCGTCGATGAAGTTGATGTTGGTAGAACAATTTTAAGCATAAAATCAAATGCAGTAGGCTCAGACAACATTGAGCCAAAGTTCGTAAAAATTTTGCTACCTGTCATCCTTTTCCAAACAACCTATATTTTCAATACAATTTTAACTACTTCCAGCTTCCCCGACTGTTGGAAAACTGCTAAGGTGTTACCGATGCCAAAGCCTTCGTCGTCTCAAGATAAAACTGAATACCGTCCTATTGCCATTCTCCCGTTTCTGAGTAAAGCCTTCGAGACAATTGCAAGCAATCAAATAAAAAAATATTTAAGCGATAGAAACATTATCACTAAATTTCAATCGGGATTTCGTGCAAAGCATAATTGCACAACAGCTCTGCTCAAAGTTTGCGAAGATTTACGTGGGGGCTTGGACCGTAAAATGCTGGCTCTAATAGTTTTTTTGGATTTTTCAAAAGCGTTTGATTGCATAGATCATCAAATATTAGTTGAAAAACTAAGAACGCAGTTTCTGTTTGATAGCTCTTTGTGTAACTTAGTAACGTCACATTTATGTCATCGTTCACAGTACGTGTCGCATGAAGACAAATGTTCATCTTGTTTTCTTGTTCCATCTGGTGTGCCCCAAGGATCCGTACTAGGACCCCTTCTTTTTACTTGCTATATAAATGACTTAGCTGACCGACTTGTAAACTGCGAACGCCACATATATGCAGATGATGTCCAGATTTATTCATTTTTCCCGAAATCCCAAATAAAGCATGCAGTACAGAACTTAAGCGCGCAACTAACTGAAATTTGTAAATGGGCAATCGATAATAAACTCAGCCTTAACCCTAAAAAGACTAAAGCCATGGTTGTTAATATCGGCCGAGCTAGACAAATTGTTCCACCACTCTACATAAATCAAACTCCAATTGAGTATGTAGATAATTTTAAAAACCTTGGGGTTCATCTGAGCCACAACTTAAGCTGGAATACTCACATAAATAGAATTGCATCAAAAATTTACGGAGCTCTGAGAGGGCTAGCCCAACTTCCAACTAACGTAAAGCTGAAGCTTGTTAAGTCCTATATATTACCCATTTTGTTGTATGGGTGCGAAATTTTCTCAGATATGGACTATGAGGCAAAAAGAAAGCTGAATGTTGCTTTTAATAGCTGTGCGAGGTATATTTTTGGCGTTGGGCGATATGACCACATCTCCTCCTATACAAATAAGATTGTAGGGTGCTCATTAGATACTTTTATGAAATATCGTACTGTGCTGTCATTACACAAAATTATAACGACAAAACAGCCGGAATATCTATACGAAAAAGTTCAATTTGCGCGGAATCAAAGAACTCATCAATTAATTGTTCCACGATGCAAATATGTCAATACCTCTCGTCAGTTTTTTGTTAATGCGATTCGTCATTGGAATCTATTACCCATTGAAATTAAGCGCACGATCAACAGAAGCACCTTCAGTAAAAAATTGTTTCAATATTATAGAAATAATTCCTAATAGATTTGTCTTTCCGTCTGTCTATTTTCTGTTTTTTTCTTTCTTTCCTCTTTCCTCTTTCCTATTTCTTCTTTCTTTTTGCACAAAAATTTAAAAATTTTCAAATGTATGAATTAATGTTTTCATCATCTTATTTTATTTTATTTTATTTTGTTATTTAAATTCATTTTTTGTTTTTTAAATGAATATAATAGATATAAGCTTGTTCTTTTATAAAAGATGTGTATTGTACACTGATCTTACATGAACAATGAATTCAAATAAAAGAAATTACAAATTACAAATTACAAGTACTCGTAGTTCGTAGTTTTTCACAAACAGAATTCCACTGAGCCTTTGGAGTTGTGTTTTGTCTAAATAATCACGCAATCTGCATTGAACTCATGGAAATGTAATCGCCAATATAAGCCTTCACTGAATACTTTCCTTCTAATCCTTGTCTAGGATAAAATCTTAAGAAACGATAGGTTTGGGACTAAGATTTAAACAATATGTTTATTTTACTGGATAGCACCCATTAAAAATGTTAGAATAAAGATCTTTTTGTATATAAGACACATACATGCAAAAACCGATAAACTGAAAACACTAATAAGAAGTAAATTTGAGGAAATAATCTCCGATTGGCTCCAGAGAGCTCTTAATCTCGTAGCTAGCTAGTGCAAGAAGTTTGCCAGCGAAAGTCTACTTGGGAAAAACTATGGCATTGGTCCCCAAATTATTGAATGATATGGATGTGATTGACAATTGACAGACCTGTAGTTACCTATGTCGCGCCCGTGTGGTGTCATTAAACAAAACAAAAGTCTGTTCAGGCTTTGCTCAATGAACTGCCCGAGTATGCACAACGTATGCAATGAGAACCACACCTACTGCAGCATTAGAGGTTCTACTGAACCTCTCTCAAACAATTTCAAACTAGTTACTCTGCATCTTAGATAGAAATTTGGAAGAAAGGAACTAATGGGTAATTGTTTCAGCATTTTCTTTGACCATATCTAAATATAAGTGTTTCATATGCGGCCTTCTCGAAATTAGAATTACTATGCCTGAGGCCACATTAATAAGGTCCTAATCAGATAATCCAGATCCTATTATGCATGCGATCTGGAGGAAACTGATGTATACATTGGGTAACTTAGGTCTCCTCGTTCTGCCATTTTGTGCACTAATAGAAGCAACTGAGGACATCGAAATCTATGGTAGGACGACAATTTTACTTACATGTAGGCCAATTTAAAAAAAATAAAAACACATTTTCTGGTGTTCGTTGTTGTATCAAATTAGTCGGCGAAATTACACATGGCCTTATACTCCTTGTCTTAGATATCGCTAGCTAAACCTATTCTTGATAGCGGAGAGGGAATTGCTTTTGAACGTATTTCTCGCTGAATGTTTCATTTATTCTTATTAATTGCAATTAACTCTAGCAAAAGTCCACTAAGCGGCCGAAAGAAAAATCAAATTGAATGCCCTTGTGAGGCTTTGACTTTTCGAAGACAGTTTATTTCTTGCCGATAGCATTTCTCTAAATGTAACATATCGCTTAGAGAACTAAATATTTTTTTTTATTTTTTTTTCTCATTGCACTGCATTAAATGTTTGGCTGTCAAGAATTTTATAAATAACATAACATATTCATTCCTCTAGACTCCTGCTCCATTTTCTAAACGGTTCTCTGTGCTTCCCATGACCTCAGTAAGCCCTCAACGAAGTGGAATCTAAATCGACTGTCGAAGTCACTATTGTACTCGTACTCCTCGTACTCTCTCATGTTAAAGGAAATCAACTCACATACTGTTCCAGCTCATGAATACGCGATAGCATACTGATTAATGATTATTATGCGATTTATTCAAATGATTATGGCACACACAAGTTCAAATACCTCGAAATGAGGCGCGCGCACACGGATAAACAGAGATAATAAATTCGACTTACGATGTGATGTGGCCATTAATTGAACATAAGGGGGAGACTCCATTTGAAGTCACAGTCCAACAAAGGGAACATGGACAGAAGCGACAATACCAGCGATTTACATTCGGGCATCAGTAATTAACCATTCAGCAGGCCAAGTAACCAACCAACTAACCCGCCATCTAACCAGGCGACCAGGCAGCAAACCATAGAAATTATTGACTCCAACCAACGATGGCAAGAGATAGCAGAGAGAGCACGATACCAACTTATGATCTGTGGATCTACGGATCACTAACATTCGAAATGCTCCAAGCCTATGAAGTCTATTATCTCACAATTGGAATTTACTAAAAGGAGCCAACTACGAGTATTCGAGTATTTGACTACAACTGCAACAGCAAACCATCATCTCATTTGCATTTCGGCAAGCTCTTCACCTCTGCATGGGTAATGGCAACGGCAACGGCAACGGGATGATCCCGCGAAACACACCGCCACATGATACAGCCAAAAGGTATGAACGTGCCTAAGACTGCGCGCTAAGAAAAGGATGTCATCAACCGCCAATTATAAATTGTTGCATGATTGTGCAATATGCACTGACGTTGTACATATGGATGTATCCGAACTAACTAAGGCATACGGCGAACGAAGGAACTCTGAATGAAGGCGCTCCAATGCAATTCGAAATATTTTTTATGGATGGCTTCAGGCACAGACATAGTCTTAGTTAAGTAACATAGACCACAGCACAGAGTCATACGGAGAAAATCCGAAGAGCGGATGTTAAAAGATGATCTTATCGCTGGATATGAGCACCAATATGGAGGGTAGTCTACATCGGGATATATGAAATATTTTTTTTGAAAGAATTCTGATGACCCAAGACTGGTTTTGGAAAAACGTAGCACTTTTCAATTGACGGGTTTCTCCAGGGAATAGATACGAACACAACGCATTGTTGATAATCGGAAAAATGAAATGATGTCAACGATGAAATGGTTGAATTCTTAAAAGACCAAATTCTGACGAAGAAATAGCAGAAGCGTCTGATTTTTAAGAAGCCGATATACCTACCATATAAGAAGCGCAAATGGCGGATTCTACAGGCACGGAGTTGACAATGATAGCGATTGATATACTCGTACAAAACAAGGCAGCCATATAAAAATATGAAAGCAAGCAATCACACAGATCATGTTATCTTGGGAAATATGGCTGTGAAATATATGAGACCCTTTCGAAAGATAAATACCAATCCCGACCACTTCCTAAAGGGTCCGCCATCTAAGGTTTTTTTTTTCAACTAGTGCTTATTTCGTGAATGGTAACACTTACGAGTAGCTCATGTCTGATTTGACAGATAATTAGTTTTATCCTTCCGCTGAACGAATATGGTTGTGTATACGCTTGAACAACGCTGGGAAATATTGCCTGCGATCGACTTAGAGAAGATGCCGATTTTGCCAAAAAAATCATCTTTTTAGATGAAGCTCGTTTTGATCTTGGCGGGTATGTAAACAAGCAAAATTGTCGCATTTGGGGCACAGAAAACCCGCATGCATACATTGAAAAGCCGATACACCCAAAACGAGTCACTGTTTGGTGCGGATTTTGGTCCAGAGGCATAATTGGGCCATTTTTCTTTTTTTTTGGCCGTTACAGTCAATGGCGATCGTTATCGGGCCATGTTGAACGAATTTTTGTTCACAAAAATTGAAGAGGAGGATATTGGCAACATTTGGTTTCAACAGGACGGTGCTACGTGCCACACAGCCGAAGCTACACTCGATGTTTTGCGCCCTGTTTTTGAAGATCGCATTATCAGCCGCAGAGCTGATGTCGTTTGGCCACCTCGGAGCTGCGATTTGACACCGTTGGACTATTATTTGTGGGGTGCCGTAAAAGATAAGTGTTACGCCGACAAGCCAGAGACAATTGACGCTTTAAAGGACAATATTCGTGAAGCCATTGGTGAAATACAGCTGCACACAATCGATAATGTGCTTAAAATTGGACCGATCGTGTAGGCTACTGCATGACCAGCCGAGGCAGCCATTTGAATGAAATTATTTTCCATTATTAACCGGAAGGATAAAACTAATTATCTGTCAAATCAGACATGAGCTAAGTGTTACCATTCACGAAATAATATATACTCGTACATATGTGGCTGTAAGATACTCCGTGTTGCTAATATTTATTTTCCTGGGCGTGTTGTAAAGAGCTGGGCATCTATCTCTCGAACGCCTGTTTAGTGTTTTTTTTTTGTGAAAATACTTACATATCTGGACTAGATGTCCGTATAAGATCGTAGACCCAAGAGCTAAAGCTAAGCTACAATTATTCAGTGATTGGGCTCTATGGAGCCGGTGCCTCTTTTGTTGGTGAGTCAGTTAAATTCAAGGAAGTTAGGATAAATTTGAACTGGAAGGCTTGCCACACACCGCGTTTCACAATAGACTTAATGAAAACGAAGTTCGGTAATGGTTTTAACATCGAAACCGTATCAACTGTGTCCGTCCCGCACATGCGACGATTTCACAGGTTTAGACACTTTTTTTAGGACTACATTAAATTGGTCTATGCCAAAAGCTGCATCTACTCAAAAAAGCCTTTCCGTAGAAAAATCATACGTCATCACTTATGATATCAATGGTTTTTCAACCCAAAATAATAACTTTATTGACATCTTAAATTCATGTCGTTGTACCTAAAAAAAATGATTTACGGTGCATCTAATGAAAAACTCTGCAGGTAAATCACGCGTAGAAGCAGAAAAAACATTGTCTCGAAAGAAAAATCTCATCGTATTCGAGAAATACTCTAATAAATAAAAGGCGTCACAAAAAAATGTAACACCTACGAGTAGTATAATGTAAATTGCTTGCGATATTATTCAACACAACGACAAGCGGGTATTAAAGTCTTAACCGAAGAGAAAATGTTTTCTTGTTCCACTGAATAAAAGCAAAGACAACATGACCATTGGAAATTTATTTTCAAATCATTTCCACTTTATTATACTGAAATTTGTAGAGTGTAAGCCCCCACTTCCACGTTATAGAGGCAAAAGCTGCACGAGAAACTAGTGTAACAATTATTGATCATTGAAACAGTATCTACCTCGGCTTCGCTATCAACTCCGACAAAGACACCAGCGCTGGAATAATGTGAAGAATTTGGGCATAGAGGGCAATTGAGTAGTAAAGCCCTACTGATGATGATGCGTTAGGGCGTTTCGAGAGAAAAGTTCTTCGGGCACTTTGCTGTCCCGTTGGCATGAATGGAAAAGGGAGTAGACGTTTCAACAGCGAACTGTACGGCTATGCCGATCTCGTTAGAAAAGCTCGGATAACTCGGTTAACTAGGTCACCCAACTTAAGAGAATGGACACTAGCGTCCCAGCCCGGAAGGTTATCGACTCCAATCCAGAGATGCAACACAGTATATACCTGATCTTAGGTGGCGCACACAAGAGGTCCCCAGCCAACTTCGTGTGCGCAACTGGACGCAGCTGGCAAAAGTTCGCAGAAGGTTGAGAGTCATGTTAACGGAGGCCCCGGTCCACCCGGATTGTAACGCCATCTAGGTAGGTAAACAGCGTCGTACACAAATAAAATTTATGAGTAAGCTATAGATAGTCGTTAATGAAATATACTTGAACTTTTTGGGCTTTGTGGTAACTAAGTGGTATTATCGCACGATGTATTTCGGCCACTGTTAATATTGTTTATTGAAGCAACCTCTGGCTGAATGCATGGCTGTGGAAACCGCCGAAAAATATAACACTTTCCACAAAACAATATAGGTTTCAGCCGAGGTTCAAAAGGAATCCCGATAGCATCAGCAATCTCTCTGACACTTCCCACAAACGATGTGATCCCAAATATCATAGAACTGCCCTTAGAATGATATTACGATCCTCAAGTATAGGAAATTTCAGACAGACAAGACATATCCAACAAATGCCTAGATTTGTGATAACAAATTGAGAAGGAATCAGGAGTAGAGTATAATAGATAGAGTATCCAGACAACAAAGGGTCACGAGTGCAAGCCACCGACTCGTATACTGAGCCGAAAATTAGCAGATCAGATGTTTCTTATTTCAGTAGATTGCATCAGAGAAAACCTCGTTTTAGAACCTGGAAGTCGCGCAGGTCATCCAAACAGTGCTACTTCTACCAATAGTTTCATGAATGTTCAATATGAATTCAACTGAAAACAGTCTCATGTTAGTCTGATGACCATGGTATTGTAGTTATCCAGTTTAGCGAAAGTTGAGAAAAATGTAAAAGTCTTACAAGGATTAACTTATACCGATGGGCTCTACTAGCAAATCCCAGTGGATTTACTGGACTTCATCATAAAGAAACAATGCAATTAAGTGGCTTTGAAAGAGGTTATAGATCGTAAAAGCTATTTTTCGGCAGAAGATTCGATTCTTTTTATTATTTAAAATGTGCACCACAAAATCCCTCAAAGACTATGCTCCACCTATCCATTGCAATGTCTAACATGCTGACACCCAATTCAAATTGAAAATGTGGATGATCCTCATAAAATATAAACTCGTGGATAGAACTAGATCTCCATTCGATAGATAGGCGTTCCTTCATTCGGATGATATATTTCAATGGATGCTGCATTCAGGTCTATGATGGCCAGATGATGCCCCCGCTTCGTCATTGGAAACGTAATAGACCCTATCCCAATGCACATAATAGTGAGATGATTACTCGTATATCCGTACAGCACTTGTACTCGTATCCGTATATGTGTTCTGCGGCGATAAGTATTCGCGCGCATTTGAAATTGGAAAATTGAAGAGGTGTGCCATATTGCCGTATAGGTGTTTCCGGAAATAATCGTTCATTTTATATTCAACTGAGAAGAGAATACATAGTACCCATATCTCTGGTGAACTAGAATTCTCTTTTGCCTATAGCTACGTCCGAGTATGCATATACTTTGATTGGCACAATTGCTTGTTTAGCCTCAATAAAAAGGATCACATGTGGTACGGATTTACGAGTAGTAATGTAGACGAGTACTTAATGGCCATTTAGAAAATGTAAATTTAGAGCTAATTGTATATTTACAAAAAAAATACAGACATGTCAAAGTGGTGAAAAAGAAACGGAATATGACTTTAAAATGCTTGGTATAGTTTCGAAAACACGCGCCAAGTGTCCCGAACTGTACAAAAACTATCATAGGAATAAATTATATATATTTCAACTGTTTATAATTCTTTCTTGTATTATATTTTGCTATTGTAACGTAAGTGTTGTTACGGCAATAGAAATTATGCATCCACTATACCATACCAATGAAAGATAAGGCAATGGACGTCTTTAGTCTGAAGAAAGCCGATCCAACTTATGGAAATGCTAATATGTTAATGCATATCAGTATTGAAGCTGAGGTTGTAAATATGAACTCGATGTGAGACGACTAGAGGAATACGATGAAGCTACATTAAAACCCTTCATTAAAATCAAAAGTTTTATGTTAGCACAACAAAAGAGTACAGTAGGCCTTTGAATACTACAATTGCTAAGGTTGGTTGGTTTTATATCAGGCTTCGACACTTTACAATTTGAAGATAGGAATGTATCCAATGACTTAGACATCTTACCTTTGGCATTATTAAAGCCGTGTAGATCCAAAGTACACTTCCCCATGGCTTGCTGAAAGTTTCTTAACACTGCGAGAAAGGGAAAGCGCTTTGGAAAATTTCGAAGTGATTAGTTACGTCCAAAGAAGTCTGTTAATCAGAATGACACCCGCTCGAGAAACGGATGGTGATGCCTTTAAGTACCAGACGAGCTAAATAAGTCAACTTCATCCTTCTCGTAAAGGTAACAAATTCAATTTTGAGGGATTAACTGAAAGACCATTTACAGTGGACCAATCGTCGATCAAGCCAGAGGATGGATGGCAATTACTTGCGGTGTGTAGGCATTAAAAATATTCCACGTTTCGTGTCCAATTTATTAATTAAAGGGTTTTCCAATAGGGACATGACAATTTTGAATTTAATTTGTGAACGCACTCTTTCACTAATCATAAAACTGTCACTGTCAATTTATTCAGTAAACTCAACATTTTCATCATGGTAAAGTACACTAACGAGCAACATCTGTAAATTATAAAAATTTTCTACCGAAATTCGGAGTCGGTGACTGCAACTTTAAGAGCGTTAACTCCAATTTTCGGTCGTAATTCTCGCCCTAGTAGACAGGCAAGTGCAAATAAGTTTAGTGCAAAAATTTGAATCTACATATTCGTTGTGTGATGTTGCCGTGTCAGTGAGACAACGGGTTGGTCGAAGTGTCGAAAATATCGCTGCCGTTCAGGCGTCCGTAGCAAACGATCCAAATCAGTCAATTCCACGGCGTTCTCAAGAATTGGGCATCGCTCAGACCACATTATGGCGTATTTTGCATAAGGATCTTGGTTTACACCCATACAAGGTCAAGCTGACTCAAGAATTGCAGTCGATGGACCATTTGAAGCGACGTTGGGTTCTGGAGAAGTTGCGTCAAGATGATGAATTTCGTCACAAAATCATCTTCAGTGACGAAGCTCATTTTTGGCTCAATGGGTTCGTCAATAAGCAAAATATGCGTTATTGGTCGGGTGAGAATCCACATGTGCTTCATGAATCACCACTTCATCCACAAAAAATAACTTTTTGGTGCGGTTTGCATGCCGGCGGCGTTATTGGGCCATATTTTTTGGTCAACGATAACGATCGTCACGTTACTGTGAATGGTCAGCGTTATCGCGCCATGATCACCGATTATTTTTGGCCCGAATTGGAAGATATGGACTTGGACGACATGTGGTTTCAACAGGATGATGCCACAAGCCACACAGCACACGCTACAATCGATTTACTATATTGAAGAGTAAGTATGGTGAGCGTGTTATCTCCAGAATTGGCCGCTTCGTTCGTGCGATTTAACGCCGCTTGACTGTTTTCTGTGGGGCTACGTTAAGTCATTGGTTTATGCCAACACGCCGAAGACGTTGGAAGAGCTCAGAGCCAACATTGAACGCGAAATAGCGGCCGTTTCGGCCGAAATGTGTGGCCGAGTCGTTGAAAATTGGGTCCAAAGAATCGACCGCTGCAAACGTGCCCGCGGTGGTCATATGAACGAAGTCGAGTTCCATTCATAAATGTTTTTATTGAAATTCAAGTCGATAATAAAGTTTTTTAAATATCTCGAATGGTGTGCGTTTTATTTAAAAAAAAAAAAGTTGTCAAGTCCTTATTGGAAAACCCTATATTTTTGATATTTTCACGATTTTTTCAAGGAGTTCAGCTGTGAAGAAGACGGCAATTTCGTTCCCTTCACAAAATATGAAAGATTTTATGTTGCCGTAATATGTTTTCTAATTCGAAACTTTTGAACTTCATTGTGCTGTCGTTCCAGCTTATGATACGAAATTTATGTCTTGAAAGCAACATGATGATCGTCCACGGAAACCGTCGAGTTTTGCCACGAAAATTTGTATGCGTGAACATGTATGAATGTGCATCAGACTATTCGTTTGCCCCCCGGTAGGTAGTCTCCAGCCATGGAAACCCGGTCGCGAATATAAACTTCGGGTAGTTTCCAGACGTGGCACACAGACTTCGGATAGTTTCATTAGACTTTAATACGTGTCAAGCTTCTATTAGGTATTTAAGTGCTTGAAAGTGATTTTTCTCTATTTAGTCCCCAGACAAGTACGGTAATATTCAAAACCAGCAACTCAAGTTCGAGGCGAAATTATGAACTAAGGAAGCTTGTGCCCTCTACTGGAATTACAAAATCAATAGTGCACGTTATTTAAACAAAAAAAAGAAATTAAATGTTCATCCTTAAGAGTTGAAAATAGTGCAAGCATTACGAAAGTGACTTCTTTTTTTTTTTTGCGAAAATCCTACACAAAAACAATGTTGAAGGGTTTTCAAACAGGCAAGAACGCTGGGAAACATACGGTTTTGCTTATAAATCTGGAACGAAATAAAAGCTGGAATAACAAGCTCCCGAGCTTGGAGAAAAATGCTAAACGTTTTGGGAATAAGTTCAAAATAAACAGATTCCACCTTTTCAAAATGGAATATACAGTGATCAGGATGGAGCGAATGAGCTCACCTCAAACTTTGGCAATCATCATACAGAGTCCGGACACCAAAGTGACCCGGTCACAACAACGGTTGTTAATGATAAATTGAATGAGTTCGGTGTATCCTATGTCGAAAGCCTGATAAATACTTTTCTTACCGAAGATGACATTAAATTTTACCCAAACAGCTTAAAGGTAAGAAAATCAGCTGGACTTGAGGAATTAAAAATGGAATAAGATATATTAAATTTCATATAAATGCATGCTTGAAAATAAGCTTTTTTCCCAATGAATGGAAAATAGTTAAAGTTATTCCAACTCCTAGGCCTGGAAAGCCTCCCAAGAGAGAAGAGAGATATCGGCCAATAATCCTCCTTAAGCTTCTAAAGTAAGAAAGATCTTTGAAAAAGCTCTTAAATACAAACTATTTCTAAGGATTTAGGCGCCCTCATTAATTTTAACAATTATGTAAAACATCACGGAAATGAGTTTATTTGATGTAGAAAAAGCCTTTGATTCTGTATGGCATAACGGTCTTATGTATCTTCAAAATGATTGGGTTAAATTTATGTACCACCGTTTTATCCCAGCTTTTGTTTAATGTGTTCATGAATATTAGTCGTTCTGATTGAAAATATATTAGTTCTGGAGTACCACAAGCTTCTCTTCTTGATACTACGTTGTTTAACCAGTTTACATCAGATCGACTCAAAACTTCGTATGGCGAAAAAGCAATATATGCTGATGACACTGCTATATCGCACGAGCTCACTCTTAATATTGAAACGAATCTAGTCAATGCGATTAACATCTTAAATAATTACACAGCGTGACAAAGTTTTGGTAAGATGAGTGATGATATGATATATTGTGCTATATGTTTCTCTACAGTTATTGTACTCAAAATCGAAGGTTTACAATTCGCTTCGAACTATTCAGACGCTGTAGAAAGATATCAGCCGTAAATATTAGCGAATGTAAGGGTCCTGCTGCAAGAATGCCTTGAAAAAAACCCGTCGTCATTTAAACGATGTTACCTTTAAAAATGGAACTGTATATTGGTGCGCAACTAAGTTATCACTGTTTTTTTTTATATGAAAATGCAACTTTATTGTGAAAAAATGGTTACAGCTGAACCATTCAAAGTATTGCCCATCGCTAGCTCCAACTTTTTCTCATATTTCTGGCAGAGCTCGAATACCATTACGGTAAAAGTGTTCATCTTTTGAGGCTATCCACGAGTCAAGCCATTTTTTGATGTCTTCATATGAGCGGAACTTCTGATCTGCCAGACCATGTGCCATCGAACGGAACAAGTAATAATCGGACGGCGCAATATCTGGAGAATATGGTGGGTGGGGTAGGATTTCCAATTTGAGCGTTTCCAGGTAGGTTTTAACGGGTTTGGCAACGTGAGGCCGAGCGTTGTCATGCTTCAGAATCACTTTGTCGTGCCTCTGCTCGTATTGTGGCCGTATCTCCTCAATCGAATCAATTGAAGTCGATGCCGTACCCCAGTTATGGATTCGTTGGGTTTCAATAGTCCATAATAAATAACACCGATCTGGTCCCACCAAAAACACAGCATAACCTTCGTCGCGTGAATATTCGGTCGAGCCTACGACGTATACGCATGACCGGGCAGTCCCCATGATTTTCTTTTTTTTGAGTTGATGTAATGAATTAATTTTTCATCACGCGTCACGATGCAATTCAGTAAACCCTACCTTTTTTACCGCTGGAGCAGTTGTTCATAGGCGAAAAAACGACGCTCAACGTCGCTTGGAAATAGCTTGGCGGGTAACTCCTAATGCTGAAGCAAACTCTTCTTGCGTTTGGCACGGATCCTCATCGAGCAATGACTCCAATTCAGCGTCTTTGAAGGTACGGAACCAATCACGGCATATTGTTTCACTTAGAACAGCATCTCTGTAAATTTTTTGGAGCTCTCGATGCTCTTCAGCCGCCGTTTTCTTCGAATGGAACAAGAAAATCAACTCTTCCCGCAAACAAAATTAGAAATTTTCACACAACCAAAAGTATATGACGCCAAAACAAAATCACTAACGCGTCAAAACGGTTTGTTTACCATATGTCTAAGCTTGGGTCATGACGTTTTGGATATGTCAAAATCGACTAGCACTCACTGCTGGAGCCATCTATTGACAAACAGCGCTCTTGGAAGGACTTTATGGCGAAAGATGCCGTTAAATCCAGATAACTCGAGAACCGGCGATTGCATTGACAACAATGGACGCTTGTTTAAAATGTGACAGTTTAAGTCTGAATTTGTCGGCATACGCGTCTTTTATTTTTACTGGTAGTAAAGTTATTCACATTTGAAAATGAAGAAAATTAATGAGAAATTCCGCTACATTTTGAAGTACTAATACGACAAGTGGAAGAACGTTCACGGGTAAGAAACTTTGTCAAAAAGCTCAGCTCAATTTCGTTCGGGCAATTCTGATATCAAAGTTACGAGTAAGCCATTCTCTGGTCATCCAATTATCCAAAAACTGATGAGATTCTGGAAAATCAGCAATGACTAGAAAACCGTCTTGAACCATTCCTCATAAATTGGGTTAAAAAAAAACATGATAGACAGAGTTAACATGTGCGAAACATTGTTGAAACGCAATGAATCCGAGCCATTTCTGAAACGAGTCTAGCCGGTGATGAAATAAGTAAGCCGTCACAAGCGTTTTGAGAAGCCGGATTGACAGAGGTTATGCTGCATGTGCGGTGGGTCTGGAAGGAAAACTTCCACCAACAGGTACTTCCAAATGGTCAAAGGGTTAATTATTAACTATACTCTAAACAACTTGAGAGATTACACCAGGAAATTGAAAGAAAATCACCTAAAATGGCCATAACAAGTACACTTGTTGGTGATCCGTTATAGATTGCGAGAACTTGGTTGGGAAATTTTGATGCACCCATCGTTAGTCCTAACATAGCACCCTATCACTGACTATCACTTGTTCTGGTCTCTGCAGAACCCTCTCAATGGGATTAAGTCTATGAAAGCCACTTGATTCAGTTTTTGTATGAAAAACCACAGAAATTCGTCACTGATGGCATCATGAATTCACAAAATGGCGAATCATTCTCAATAATAGTGGAGCATGTTTTCTTAAAATAAATTAATTTGTACACGCTAAGAAAAACAATCGAATTTTACTAAGAAAACGCAACAACTGTTTTCCTTGACCCAATATTAACTCAGACTTGATGATTGATTCCAAACATATGGCATCCGTTTAAAAGCATCAATATACCAAAATCCCTGCATGCTATTCAAACAAATATATTAATAAAATTGTAATAACCGACTTAAGTCCACGTACTCGTATATAGGAAAATATTTAAAAAGCACTCACCTCTTGTATTACGAATTAAAATGAATATTAGAGTGCTGTCACTTCATGCATAGTTTATTCTTTATCTGAAATGAGGGAAAAGCATATTTACTTATGTTATAAAAACTTGTATATCAAAAATGCCTCAGTAAAATATTTTAGATGATTTTAATTAAAATTTGTAGAAACTACCCGGCAAACAGGAAATTAAAAATCCCTAAAGCTTCTTTTTAGATGAACGAAACATCTCCACGAGCACATCCGATACTTTCCCTTATCTCGTCTCCAAATTTCCATTATCGGCTTAAAATAGTGGTTGGATAATATTTTTCAAAACAAAAAAAAAAAAACACAACTTTTCAAAAATCATTTTTACCCTAGAAGTACACAGTTTACATAGGTTAGGGATACACTCGTAAGACCCTAAGTCAAAGGTAAAAGGTCATCATACATTGGGGATACCATCCTTGGTTATTGTATCCACAAATAGACTTGTTTTCGAAAATATTTTTCGTCTTACGGATATTTAAGCATTTAAACCTCAAAATTAACTCCTTAAAGCGTAAGAGAGGAGAACAGCGGGGTGACGAATGATGCAATGACAAAGCCAATCTCTTCAAAGTGTTTTGCATAAATTTAAAGTTCGACTTGTGCTCACAGTAAATTTTCGCAATTTGAGTTATTCGGAGGTCGAAATGAACAAAAAAAATAAAAAAATAAAATAAAATGAAAAATCAAGCACGACAACAACGACTTCGGACCGACTGGAACTGATCAATGTGTACACAGCTTAAGTGTCTGCATGCATGTTTTGCTAGGAACACATGTTAGGCGGCTCGAAAGTGGAACTTGAAGCTATGTGCAGACGTCAACTTGGGTTAAATTATGGAAATTTTATTGCAATGACTCGAGGGGAGGGAGCTTCGAATGAGTTCTCGTATGAATGTTAGCTAGCACAAGCAGCACGTCGACTCTCGCGGACTGCGTTTACGTTCCCGTGTACGTCTTGGTCTCGCGGTTTCAACTTTGTCGTCGTTGACGTTGTCGTTTTGGGTCGTATAATAATTTAATTTGCAATTTAAGTGGCTGCCATTGGTTAGATCTGCCATCCAATCGAGTCGTTGTCGTCGCAGCCAACTTCATAGACACGCTGCTCCCTATTAAGACCGTAATTGCTGATCGGCATTCGTGCTTGGCGTTTAGGTCTGTTTCGAAGTTTGGTTGGTAGATTGGTATGTGTTTGTGAGCTATTTGGAGCATCATTAAGCGATTCTGGTTTATGAAGAGCACTTGACTTCGACTTTGATGGCTACCCTAGTTAAGTGAGTACAAAATGTCTTTTGAAGGTTTAAGGCAAAGGTTCAATCATTTAAATCGAAGAAAGCTGCATAGTCGGACTTTGGGCATTGACTTGTAGTCGAATTGAGGTCAAATTAAAATAAGATACAGTGTTACGGCTGGACCACTTCTAGATACTTTCTGATACTCTGCAAGATCCAGACGAATAATTAATGAGTCAACCTATTTCCAGACTAATCTAAAGCATCTTATAATTAACAGATGTAAAGCTTACATCAGCTCATGTACGAGGACGTAATGTTCGAATGAAAACATTCCTACTAAGCAGCTAATCTATCACTTGTGTCATAAGACAGTGCTTACTACAGAAATACAGAAATGAACAAGTTCAAAGAAACCACGAATATAGCTTGTCTCTAATGACTTAAAACTGATGAAGAGTTTACCTGCGAATATTTGGTCGACCCGGTTCCTGATAGGGTCGTTAACGGATGATTTAAAAAAATGTGATGTTGCTCAGACCGACACTTTCATAGTTGTCGCATTTAAGAGGGTGTCTTCTTTCTTCATAATGCTGGTATTCCATTCGTGTTTGCCTAGGCGCGGTCGATAAAATTTCTCAAAGACTGGCAAGTGTATGCTTTTAAGAAAGTCGTTTCAAGCTGCTTTGAACAGCATTTGCCTTCGATATTTATTACGTAGTATTCGCTTTCATTCAAATTCAATCCAACAAGATACGGGGTCCGAATCGAAACTGATAGAGGGGAAAATTGAGCTACCTGGAAACAGGTATTTCGGACCTTTTTGCCAGCAGTACAACGTCATTGTCCTGTTTATGGGCTGGAGACATATTTAGCAAACTTGTTTGGAAGTACAGCCTCCACGAAATGAATACAGATATGGTCACTCAGGGAGCGGCTCAAGAACTATATCTTGGAGCTTTTTCGAGCATTTATTGACTTCTGAAGCTGGAATAGTTTTTGGCCTATCCGCATAGACCGATGACTTCAAATACTCCCACAGAAAATAGTCCAGCGGCGTAAAATCACACGATTTTGGAGGCCAGGCTACAGGTCGACTTTTGGGGATAATGTTATCTTCGAACATTTCCGTCAATAACTCGACGGTTTCGCCGGCAATATTACATGTGGCATCATCCTGTTGAAACAAATGTTCTGAAGACCATGTTCACACACTCTTGAAAACAAAAAAAAACGTTGATCATGGCTCTGTAACGGTGACATTTTGATTTTCTTTAGCTTTGAAAAAGTACGGCCCGATGATGCCGACAGCTCATAAACCGCACGAAACAGTGCGAAACAGATCTTCCTCGATCCAAATTCGATTTGACAAGAGTCAGCCTCGCTATTGAACAAAATTTGACGGTAAAGAAGTGGTTTAACTTCCAACTTCGCTCAATCATCGAAGTCCCGACGCAGATGATGATCGCCTCGCATCAATTCTTGCAGCATTTTAACCTTGTAAGCGTGTAAACCAAGATCCTCGCGCAAAATCTGTCACAAAGACGATGGAAACAGGCCAATTTCTGGGCCATGGTGATGAATAGGAAAATTTGGATCTTCTTCAACACTGCCCTCAATGGCGCCGATATTATCTTTCTTGCAAGCTCTGAACATTCTTGTAAATGGAAAATGTAGTGCAATTCTCTTTTGAAGAGCCGACTCACTTGTTCTTTCTTTTATGTTGACAGTAAAACTTATTTTGGAAATAAATTTCCAAATTTCGTTATTCGGGCGTAAGACATGAACAAATAAAAGGCTTAACGTATACATACGAGTATATGTAAAGCCTGCGTGTGCAATGAACGCCTAACCATATAACTCTCTACTTCACGGCCGCCCTTCACAAACGCCAACGAAAAGTACATTCAGTATCGCACAATCCTCAAAGATGTAGCCCAGACGAATTAAGCCTACCAACCAGTCAGTTGTACGATGAAGAATGCGGGTAAAAGCGGCAAAAGGGCGCTAAAAAGGAAAAGAGTCCATGTAGCGTTCTGCTTGATGGACATGAGGTACAAAATTGATAGAATAGAAAGAAGAAGCGAAGATCCTTCTAGGTAAGAGGGAGTTGGCGGAGCAATTAAAATACTGAACAACAACCCTGACGAGTAATTACAAGTTGGACGAGATGAGCTTGCATCAATCATCATATGGGAGAGTAAGGCCATGTTTGATGATTATCAGGATTATCCAAAGCGTTCGATCGTGGCATTGGAGAGGTACTCGTACTACTGCAGAACATCGGATGTTACATAAAAAGTCAGAAGAAAGTGCGAATGACACAAATCCCTAACAGAGGCATACAGAGTACAGGATGGGAACGTAGTAGTTGAGCCACAGTTGGTGTGGTGGAATATCTGGAAAATTATTAGACGACCAACACTTCGAAGTCAGGCGGAATGAACCGTTCAACTTCGATGAGAACTGACAACAAATCTGTCCACCTAACCGAAAAGAGGTTTGGATAGCGATATCTAAACTAAAAACTTATAAGTCTGCTGGGGCATATCTAAGGTTGCGGGAGATGACTTTGTAGAGAAAGGAACCTCAGCATCATCTGAACGATGCTTAAAAAACGAGAACTGCGCCAATTACAGAGAAATCAGTCTTCTTAACACCGTCTTCTAACAAACGTCTAAAAACCTATATTAACAATGTAATAGGTCAATGTGCGGTTTTAGGCCAGCTAAGTCCATCATCGACCAAATATTCACCTAACGGAAGATGTTGAAAAAAACCCAGGAATTCCAAATCCACACACATGATGGATGTTCATCGATTTCTAGGCCGCATAAGACGGTATTAATAGATTGGGATCCTTGCCAAACTCACTTGTTTGTCCAGAACCACAATCTAGAAAGCTCGCTGCACCATAAATGTAGGTAATGACATCACCGGAGCATTTGATCTCAAAAATGGATTTTTCAAAACTCACAAGCCAATACCATAGGCATAATATTTTAAAAGTCAATGGTGACGATATTAATAGAAATCAGCGAGCTGTCACGGACGCGTTTACGGCAATTATAGGATTAGTAGTAAATTATATGCTGTCGGCAAGAAAGAACAATCAAGTTAGAGCGCGTAACTGGAGGTAATTAGCGAGGATTGTGTTAAATGTAAAGAGCTTGTTAGTCGAAGCACACATCCACCCCGGACTATAGATTAACATGACCACTAATATATGAAATCCGTTTTTGACATCAAAGTTCTGGGTGATCTCACAGCGACTTTTATAGCATAGCGATTAAATTCATTCTCGTCATTCGACGTCAAACGAGTTTTGCAACTCTCTATAGTTTGAATGTTCTTTTAAATGTTGTTCGAGTAAAATACCCTAATAACCACGTAAAGCTTAGATAAAAAACACATCAGTCCAATAAACTTACGACAGCCCTTTACTAGGTGGGGTGAAAAGTAACCTCCTTGACCGCCAGAATGCGCTGCTACTGCAAGAAAGGTTATGGTGCCTTGAAGTCCGTTCATATTTAGGCAAACATGCCAAATTTCAGTGCGATACTGTCTTTAGTTTTGTTTTGACAGCTGATTGTTGTTGACGTGTTTGGCATCATGTTGAGTATGGACAAAAACGATTTTCGTTCTCTCATAAAACTTTATTTTTTGAGAGGCAACACGGCGAAGGAAACAGAAGAAAAGTTGGATAAATATTATGGGGCTAATGCTCCGTCAGATTACACCGTCAAATATTGTTTTCATGAGTTTCGTGGTGGCCGCAACTCAAGTCCGTAACTGCAGGCCCTCCGATGCGGTTACAGAGGACAATGTCAAAAAAATACATGAAATGGTGTTTGCTGACCGGAAAGTGAAGGTGGGCGAGCTAGTAGATACCACAAAGATTAATACTGAGCACACACGCCATATTTTGGGCAATATTCTGCATATGAAAAAGTTATCCTGCCGCTGGTTGCCGCGCATGCTCACTCCTGACCAAAAACACGAATGCGAGAGCACTTCGAAAGAGTGTTTGGACTTGCTGATGCGGAATCGGGCGAACTTTTGGCGTCGATTGGTAACTGTTGATGAAACTTGGATCCACTATTACACACCAGAGAACAGAATGAGTGCCCGGCAATGGAATGAAGCCGGCACGAGTGCACCGAAGCGGCCGAGGGAGTTTCGATGGGTTGGAAAGGTTATGGCGTCGGTTTTCTGGGATTGTCATGGCATACTCTTCGTGGATTATTATATAAAAGAAAAAACCATCAACAGCGAGAATTACTGTGCACTATTGGAGCGATTTAAGGCCGAAATCGCTGCAAAACGGCCTCACATGAAGCGAAAAAAAATTTTGTTTTTGCAAGACAATGCGCCGGCGCACAAGAGCATCGGAACCACGGCTAAAATCAATGACTTACGGCCCCAATTGCTGTCGCATCCACCGTATTCGCCCGATTTGGCTCCCTCGGACTATTATCTCTTCCCAAACCTCAAAAGATGGCTCATCAAAAACAAAATTCAGCTCACGCGAGGAAATCATCGACGCCACGGAGGAGTATTTTGCAGACCTTCCGGAAAATTACTCATTTTCAAGAAGTTGGAAAACTGCTGGAATAAGTGTATCAAGCTATAAGGGGACTACGAGTATATTGAATAAAATAAAAAAACATTAAAAAAAAAATTTTTTTTTCATTCCCAAGGAGGTTACTTTTCATCCCACCTAGTATGTCATGTAAGAATATCTTCAAAAGGAATTGGCGAATAATGAGTTTAAATTGTCCCGGAACACAGATTGACATTCAGTTGTCTTCTCAGTCTAAAGAAGCAGCATTTGATAGCAGTTTTAACCTGGCGTTGATATCCCGGCAGCCATAATTTGTAAGTCAATTTCAGATTCTTCAGGAAGACGTGGTCTTCTTAAAGTTGTAGTTATCAATGGAATGCATAGGATTGCCTTGACACGGTCAATTTTGCTAGAGACAGTCTGGCAACGATTTCATAAAAAATGCAAACAATTTTCGTTGTCACAATCTATCGACGAAAACGCTGCAAAATCCATACAAAGGCATAACCCTTGCAATATATTAGTAATACTTGATGACGACGTTGTATCTGATTGATCTCTTAAATGACTAAATCTCTTTATGTGCTTTATCATGCCAATTATTCGAGTTGCACTTACGACATATTTATTCTTGATAATGAGTTCATCTCAACTCCATCAGTCGACAACAAGAGATTCCTTCAAAAGAGAATCATTTCCAGCATTTTTCCCTCCACACGGAAATTGTAATTTAAAAGGTGAAAAGCGAAGAGATACTCTTTTGCATATTTTTTGCAATAAATTAGCTTAACAGCTTAATTAAGGTAAAATGTACATCGCGCGGCAGTGGTAATGTTCGCGCTAGCAAGTGAGTAGTTTGAAATTGAAACCTGTGTTCGAAATAGCAACGGTTGAGATGAAAAGCTACGAATAGGATGTGGCTATGCGTTGATGGCAATGCCAGAGGTGTAAAAATTTCATCTTTGCTCATTTATTTTTACTGAGAAAAATGAATTATGAAACGAAAGGGGGAAGAGATGTAATAGCGGATCGTGTTAATTGCTAACCTGCGTACCAGTGATACATTTGTATCTGCGACGCAATCAACAATTTTTTAAATGGCTTGTACAGACGAATTACGAGTATAATATACAAAAAGGTTGTTATATGGACACAGTACGATTAGTAGTAGTACGAGTATAGTGTGTAATTGCGGTTACCATTTTAAATGAGTTAAAATACTTTCATTGTCAGCTATCACTAGATTTTATAAAATAAAATAAAAATTGCTGGTAAAAAGTTGGAATCAGCAATATGTTGTTTAGTACAGATTCCGTTAGAACTTTATAACTTATAATAATAATTCGAAAACCGACAAATTTTTAACGAATCCAGAATGGCCCCGGTTTAAGAATTCCTCAGACATCAATATCTAGATTTGACGAATGAATCAACCGTGTGTTTCTAATTAATACCTGAAACTAGTACTATAGTAAATGCCGAGCATAGACACAGTCAGACCATGTCGACCAACGCCATTGGCATTGAGATTTTGTTCGATAAACATTAAGCAGATTACCCACATAATCCATCCCCGAAAGTATATATACATATACATTCAAATGATGTTTGCTCTGAATGACCAACTACAATACAATAAACGTTTCACTAAACAATATTCGTAGTTGAGAAGCCATTAGGCTCGTCTTTTTTGGTATGAGTATAATAAAAGCAATCTGTTGACAGACTTAATGACAAACCCGTTTCCTCTCCTAATCATGAACCTACCTCATCGTCTACTAGAGTAAGGAGCCCAGAGAGTAAGTGTCCTCAGTAATTGCCCAAATTATTTCAGGAAGTCCACTGCAGGAGTAGGAAAAACTTCTACTCTGCTTAATCATCAGAATGAGAACGGGACTGGGAAACCCCCTAAATACTCGTAGTACAAGTAAATACTCGAGGCTAGAGGAATCCGCGAATACTGAGCTTACTGGGCACTCAGACGACACCTGGATACATTCTGAGGAGGAATCGCTGGATATGCTTAATCCTACATCCTTCCATATATAGGTTAATCCTGACATGATCTAAGAAGAAAGTTAAAATGGCCAGTTCGCAGCTTCAAATCATGTTTCAAATTTAAATTTTCAGACAGAGATTGGTGCGAAATAAAGAAAGCATAGCCGTCGTAACGGCCAGAATCGAAGAAAACACAAAAATATCGATTCGGCTGTAAATTCGGCGGAATTGGGCATCACCAGAGAGTAAACACGGCTTATTTTGCGTTTGCATTTTAGCCTACACCCGTATAAGATTGTGCTGCACAAGAATTGAAGCCGGAGAACCATAGATAATGCCGTGTGTTCGCTAATTTGACACCACTCGATTATTTTCCCTGGGGCTACATCAAGTCCTCAGTCTACGCTAACAAGCCAACCACTTTAGACGAGCGGAATAATGCCTCACATATTTGACCGAGTCATCAAAAATTACACCGAGCGCTTGCGATAATACATCGTAGTTCTCGATTTCCGTAAGTGTTGTACGTTTCCGGAACATCTAGCATCCCTTGGGCTCGTCTTCTTGTGTTTAGCGTGTGACGTATAGGCCGCGGAAAACGCTGATCATCCACATTTTTTTAAAATAAGTTTTCGCTGCGATTTTTCGATACGGCCAGAATCCCGTATCTTATGTGCGACTCTGCAAGCGAGTAGTACACCTGGTTTTGTATTTCTAAATTTGAGAATCGCTTTAGATACACCATAGCAAAAATAGTGCTCTTTAGCTGAAAACGCAGGGGCAGGAAGTGCTCGTCGATGATTACTCCGAGATATTTGATGTATTTGACTACCTCGATTGCTTTATTGCTAGCTGATACTTGACAGCAATCATTTCGGGGATATATTTGGACAGTTTCTTCTCGCTTGGATGCGCGTACGTGCATCACCTTTGTTTTGGCTGCATTTACGTCCAGTCCGTTATCGTGGCACCAGTTAGACAAAGCGTAGAATTCGTCTTGCAATATTTTCAGGGCATTTGTGTTTCACAAAGATTGCTATGTCATCGCCATAGGCATAGGCAGTGGATTTTTTTTAATAATCTCAAAAGCTCGCTGGTATAAAGAACGAATCAAATAGGACCCAATTTTAAGCCCTGTGGCATACCATATCCGCTTGTGTTTTCTTTGCTCAGTGTATCAGACACCTTGACTTTTAGTGTTCTAGCACACAGACAGCTCTTTAGCCGGTACATTGAAATATCTCTCTCATTGAAATATCACTTTCTCTCAAAGTGCTCCTTTATACTTATGTTATGTAAATTCCTCCGAAAACTAGACAAAAATGGCTGTAACGTTAGTGATAACACGATTTGTTGAGGCAGCGAATTAAAGATAATTTTATGGCATAATCATAATGTAAGAATTAACAATTCCTTAGATCTAAAAACTATGAGAGTAGAAGGAAATATGGTCGTGTCTACGCAAACCATGAATCTAGTATACCGCACAATTGAATGCAATCTGAAGTTTACTTTGCGATATACAGGGTGGCCCAAAAATCAACGTCAAGCCGGAAATGGGTTATAGGTCAAGTGGTGTCGGTTATCACAAAATTATAAAAAAATAATCTAAGTCATGTACTTTCATAATTATTGGCACTCAAAAAAAAATCGTGAAATCTGACACCCGATCTTTCAAGTGCTGTGACCGCAAATCTTTACTTTTCTTCGATTTTTTTTGTCACGTAACCTTGAGTAACTCTTCTGTAAATTACGGCCCAAAATTGAAACATAACTTTATCAGTTATAACTAAAATATTGCTTTTTTGTCCATGTCCATGTATCTGAAAATCATTAATCACCCAACTTGAACTGACTGTACTGACAAAAAAATGTACTATGCCATTTTGGGACGTAACTTTAAAAGATGGCGTATTTATTGGAGAACCACTTACCAAATTTATTGGAAGTAATACTTAATATTTATGCATGCAAGTGGTATCAACTTGCTGGTTCCTCGATCGGGAATACTCCAACAGGTGGATAGGTTGGTCTGGTACAATTTCCTGGCCTGATTTAAATCCACTCGATTTTTTTACTGGGGAGCAGTAAAAGAAAAAGTTTATTCTAAGCCGAGAGAAAATTTAAACGAGCTGCGCCAAGAAATTGCAGAAGCCGTTGAAAGCATCAACTCCAGAAGATATGCCCGGCTTCTTACCAGATCATTTGCATTGCCGCTAAAGGCAAACAGTTTGAACATTTGTTGTAAGATATTAGATCGGTAGATGGCGTTTAGTCGCGGAACAAACAACAGTTGTGTAAAGCGATCCTGAGAGTATACATCAAGAGAACGTAGTTTACTGTGTGCTCTGTGATGGGAAAAATTGAAGTTTTTTGCCACAAGGGTGGCATCTCTATCTGTTTCTGTGTGAGTACACTAGTCGAAATGGGCGTCTCAATCACGGCGTCCCTGTCTGTCTCGCTCACACTTGGTACTCATTTTAACTTACTAAAAAGAATTAACTATGAATCGGGTTTCTTTATAAAAATATTATTTTTGTCCTCAATTAAGCTTTAGTCTAGCAAGTGTTATACCATTTTGGAATTCATATTAAATAAGCCATCTTTTAAAGTTACTTGCCACAATGGCATAGTACATTTTTTTGTCAGTACAGTCAGTTCAAGTTTCCATCAAGTTTATGATATGCTCTTGAAAAATCCAGAAAACAGAGAAACGTTGCATTCAAAATCAACAGAATCAAAATCAGTTCTGATTTCTTCGAGCAGGTTTACTATAGTCCATGAGCAGCTCTGAAACAGACTGATATGTAGTTTGCTAACTCTGATTTGCTAAGAGTTTTTTCAAGAACATTTGTCAGGAATGGAAGGATGCTAATAGGTCTATAATCGGCTGGAGAAATCGGATCTCCCTTTTTCGCAATAGGAATACGACGAACTTCAGCAAGTTTCCGCAATTGTGGAAAATATTTTATGGAAGTCAGCTCGAAGGAAGTCTGCATTCAAGTCGCCAAGGAATTATAAAAAATGGAATAAACGAGCAGGATCCGTTCTTGGCGTACACACATGTGCCTAGACATTTAGTACAGTTGCCTCGTACTTCAAGTATGTGTGTGCCCGATGGATAGAATCTTTGCATCCTGGCAAAAGATCTACCAAAAAGCAGACCTGCTCAACTGTACCAACATCGCATATAAGAGCTTATCTGCGTGTGAACGTCTGAAATCCTTCGTTAACAACCTATCAGTGCGGTGTCAGGCCAAGAAAATCCACAATAGACTAAATATTCACCCTCTGGCAGATCGTGGAAAAGAAAAATCGATTCCCACCAGCTTTTCAATGCATATGACATCATTTGTAGAGATGAGCTCAATCCTTCCTACAATATTTGGTCCCGTTTGCATAGATGGGCCTTGGAGGAGAAGATACAATGACGAACTATACGAGCAAATAAACACCAAGATCTCCTCACCTTAGGTGACGCGCATAAGTAGAAGGGTACCACAACCGACTGGGAGTGCCCAACTGGAGGCAGTTAACTAAAGACCGGATTAACTGTAGATGCTTGTTAGTTGAGGTCCAGGTTCACCCCGAACTGTAGCGCTACCTAATTATGTAAGTAAGTAAGAAAGGTCCGTTAATAACACCACATACACGAATACCTCAAGGACGTGTATTCTCCCCTCTCTTATGGAACTTAGTCCGCAACAAACTGCTTACCGAATAAGAAAACGCGGTTTGTGGTGTGATAGCTTATAAAAGACGTGAGTCTCTATGTTTTGGGCAAACTTCCACATAC
The DNA here is from genome assembly GCA_949129095.1 of Volucella bombylans. Classification (NCBI taxonomy): domain Eukaryota; kingdom Metazoa; phylum Arthropoda; class Insecta; order Diptera; family Syrphidae; genus Volucella; species Volucella bombylans. Next base: position 170,963,847 of record OX422141.1, read on the forward strand.
ACTCTATAATGCATCATTTCATCGAAAAGATTTTAGTGTCTTCCAAGCTGAAGTCACACATATTCATCAGGCTCCTTGATAGCACAGAATCACACTCTGCTGGGTCAGGGAAACTCGCACGACCCAAAGAAGTGCGGAGTTGAGGACCTTCGATTAATCCGCATTAAGTAATAAAAATCATATTAACTAAGAAACTGCTCACTAATTGACCTGACTAAAGGTTCTAACCTATTTCAGCCGGCCTTAAAAAATCCAGTGAACAGAAAAACGCTACGTTTCCTAAATAATAATCAGTTCTGGTTTCTTCGAGCAGGTTTACTATAGCCACGGAACAGCTCGTATCATCAGCTCTAAAACCAGACTATTGCAGATAAAGCATTTGATGTGAAGTTACTCGTACATAGTTTGTTAATTGTTTTGTTTAAGTTTTTCAAAATACTTCGGTAGGCATGGAAGGGTGCTATCAGGTCTAAAATTGGAGTTTTCATACTGTTGGAGAAAAGTTGGTTAAACGATTACAAATTAATGATAAAATAAATTAATTAATTGAGAGAGGATTTCATCCTCACCTACAGACTTGGAATTGATTTCAATTCTGAGACAACTTTGAAATCTGGATTAACTATAATTTCGAGACGAGAGGATTTGCTTGGACACAGCACGGGCGAAGGAAAATCGGGGAAGAAAGAAAAAGAGGTACCGATGAACATTGGTCTTAAATGTTTGAAGGTTATAAAGACTAGGAAATAAAGAGCTCGGCAGTGCATTCCATAAGCGAGTTGTACGGCTTAGTAAATAAACACGATATTTTAGAGTCCATCCGAAAGTGGGATTGACGGTGTACTGATGTGCATTCATAGCGAGACGGGTTTTACGGTTGAGAGGGTTTGAAGGGGCGGTATGCTGGGGATTTCAATGGAGCACTGGTGGTGGAAATAGCGATAAAACAGACAGAGACACGGACAGAGACGTCGGTGTTCGAGAGTGTCCGTTGTCTAAGTGATATTAGTATCACCTATGAGTTTTAGCGTACCTGACCAGGCGGATAAATGCCTTATCTACATTGAGGTCAGATAAGAGGGGGTGAAGTATTTCTTACATAGCTTGAGGAAACCTAGACATTTCGCAGCATTTTCGACGATATCGAATATGTAGTCATTCCAACGTAAGTTGTCATTGACACACATACCGAGAACGGAAACTTTTTCGGTTTTGATGACGCAAGTGCCTTACATGGACAAAGGCTGGGTGTTTAAATTTCGCTTTAATGACAGCAGACAGTGTTTTAAAAGCTTTAAATTCCACCGCTGCCGTTTAGGTTCTACACCCGAAGTCTGTGAGTCCGGGAACGAATATGAAAAGCAGAGATTACCGTCGCCAGCAAAGGAATATATTGGATTAGAAGTATAGTGTCGGAGACAGAACGGAGGTGGGGCACACCAGAATTTATTTTGTGAATATCAGACTTGAAACCATCCAAGGCAGCTTGAATTTTTTAATCCATTGGAAAAGAGAGCCATCGATCCACAAAAGAGCCTGATGCCAAACTCTATCAAATTCCTTAGAAATGTCAAATGCAACTACCTTGCTTTCGCCAGATTGACTAACATGCCATCAGATCACCAGTGGACTTGTTGCTACGACAACCGTATTGCCGGTCATTGAGAAATTTTCGTGTTTCGAGATATTTTATGAGTTGACGGTTTATCAGCGTTTTCATAACGTTGGAAAGAAGGGACGTAAGTGAAATGGGTCTATAGGAGGAGAGAAAGATTCGCCTTTTTTAGGGACTGTGACTTAGGGACAAAGAGTCCTAAAGAGTAGGAATGATGAAAAAGCTTATGCCTGCGTGTGTTCTTCCACGCTTCAGAAGAAGGGGAGATATACCATCTGGACCAGCGGATTTGTGAATGATAAGATCTTTAAGTTTAACTGTGATGTGCTCGGCAAATTCTCTCAAGATATACGAGTACATACATACATATGTACACAACTCAGCATTTATAAAAATCAAAATTTGTTTGCTCAACGAAAGTGTAGCGAGATGGATTTTTACTTTGTATTCGATTTGGGCCTTTGACATACATAATCCACTTAGAAGCTGCTCCTTTGAAATACATCGACAGAATCGACAGACGAGTAAGAAAAGGCTGTATGCTATGTGGCATCAAAACCATCATTCAAGCGAACCAATCGAGGATTCTTCTTCCAGGTACAAATATCTTCCAAACATGAGAAAAATATGCGACTCAACGGCAACGTCTATTAAATCAAAGTGATGTGTAGTGGAAGTTCTTCCAGAAGAGCTCTCATAACTAGCACTTGCTAGAGTTTTGGCTCGACTAAAAATCGAACGCGAAACTTTCACCACACTAACTTTTAACAAATGGAACTGGATCGCTATACCTGTCTTTCAAAATAGACCACAAAACTGAAGTCCTTAGGACTTGGAGAAGAACCGTTACCAAATGTGACAAATATCTGTAAGTTATGATTCTTGTGTTAAAGGCTTTTTTTATTTTTATTGGTAGATCTTCGTGCTGGATTTTATGATCGATCTTTGACATTTATCATCATGAAAGGACTTACACCAGCTCGCTATTTTTCCTGTTGTATTTCATGTCGCATATACTCCCCATGACGCACATGCGTACAGGTGAAGCTACATTCGATTCCAAACGGCCAGTTCGAACTTTATCCGGGAAAATGTGTGAAAAATGTAGAGAAAAGATTTCGGCATATAACCGTTTATGATCCAACTAGTACAGGGCCTAAGCTATCACACTACAGCTTGCGAAGGAAGTTCGCGGATTAGCTCTTACTGGTAGGCTGCTCTTTGTTTTTAACGAAACATCGGGTTTAGTCACAAGACTCACTTTTGTCGCTGAACTTTTCTGAAGTGAGAGTTATCCAGAAAAGGTTCATGAGACTCAAACACATACATATGTATGTATACCTAAGAGCAAAAGTGCATTGTGTGTGATTTCACGTTGGTGGCATCACCGGTTTTTATTTTTTTCAAAAAATTAGGTCGGAGCTCATGTTAGATACAGTGTCCAACGGTACCGGATCATGATCGGTGACGTTGATGTATGCTCATAAATAGCTTTGGACGCCAATATTCAGCGCGGTATTTGTGAGATAAACCACAAATGTTTGAAAGAGGTGCCCAACACTGAATCGACAGGGTGTGCTTCGTCAAGAATAGCCGAGCAAGTCATATGGTATGCCTGAAGATTTTTTATAATGAATAAAGATTTTTGATTCAGTTCTATATGTAGTTCTCTTAGGATAATTTTCTTAAGCAATTCTCGATCCGTATAAAGGCCTACTGAATTTTGCCGGTAGTTGTCTCCCACAGCTCTAATAATGTCTCACCAATTCGTCAATCTTCAATCATGTTACTGATAACAAATGCGTTCTAAAAGACAATTTTGAGAAAAAATATTTTTTTCCTACGATCACATGAAAGATAGGAGAAGATAACAAAAAGTTGACCCTCAAAAAGCAGAGAGGAAAAAAAATGTTTTCTTTCAAGAAAGATACACGAACAATCTCTTTTATGCCACTACATACAAACAGTTCGCCTCCGCAGTAATTTATTATCTGTCAACTGGCGATCAACGATCACCGATCAGTACGCAGTCAATATCTATTCCATTGCACATTTGTTTTTTCGTTTTTTTTTGTTCGCCCCCTATCTCTCTACTTCATCAACATCTTTTATTTTCTGTATAACCGTAATGAAAGGAAAAATTATAATTTCAAAAATAAAAAAGACCAAACCTCCACATCATTCCACCATTGATCATTACTCACTTTGTTATGGTCACCATCAACAACAAGATGCTGTGAAAGATGAAGCATTGACTGAGAGAGGATGAGTGACTGACATACTAATACTACCACCATCAGCAGTCAATACCAATGCAACGATGGAAAAGGAAACAAGAGAGACTCGTTAATTTAATTTGAGAATGCGTAATTTAAAACTTAATTAATTGTAGTTTTATCAGACAGAATTGACTGACCACTAGCTAATTGGAGCTGAGAATTACCAAAAATTTTGTTGAAAAACATCTCCAATGCGATACAAGTACGAGTAGTATCTCAATTGATGGATATTGATTGACTACGACTAAGTTCCTATTGACTTTAACCACATCTAACGATTTTTTATCTAATGGATCCAAATCGAATTTCATACGCACCAACCGGAAATTGGAGCTCAATGCGATAAAGTTGTCTGTATTCTCAAAAGAAATGAATGACGGTCTAGGACATTAAAGTCCAACTCCAGTGTCCATTGGCCCTAATCAAATCAATCTGGATAAATGTACTCGTAGATGTATGATAGTAGGTACATGGCATTTGATTATGTTTGCTTAACCCTTAACAGGTTGAGGGATGTTGCTGAGAAATTTTCAATACAAAGGAAGCTTAAGTTTGTCGTAGCGTAGCAGTGTAGTCGTATCGTTTTCTTCCCATGCCCACTCCAGCAGTAATTTCACTATCCGAAAGGACAATGTACTTCGGTGACGTATTACATATATTGGCGTCAACCTCCCTTGCTAGTCCTACAAATGGAAGACAAATTTGTCCTTTCAAACTGAAACTGGCGATAGAAGGTTTTAATTAATTGAGGTAGAGATAGTTGTTTGATGGTTTGACCATTCTGTTACGTTGCTTGAAATTAGTTTAAGGTGTACACTAGTCGTAGATGTCCGAATCGTAAATGCCAGATGCTTTTGAGAACAAGACGAGGTGACCAATTCATTTAAATTACCTTCAACTCAAATGGAAACTTTCAAAGTGCATTTGGTCCGATTGAATTTTAGTTGGTGAAACATTTTCACTTGTTGTAGTGTAGAGTTATCCGTATTTAGTTAGTTAGGAAGTTGTATTTTAATGTTTAGTTTAGTCAATCGAAGAGATGAAAATGAAAATGTTGTTCCTGGTTGGAGGTCGGAAACATGACCGTACAGACTACAACATTTTAACTCAATCAAAGAATATCGAGTGAAATCGGAAGCAATTTTACAAAACCATTTCACCTTTGTATACGAGTGTAACCATTGGAGAATCGCATTCAAACAATTTCGAGATTAACGGTTAGGAAAGTGGATATACGGGACGTCGGAATGTCGAACGACTCCAATCGTAAGAACTAAAATAGCATTGAGAATCTCTATTGCAAGCTACCAACTACACAGGATCTATGAAGGAAGGTTTCACCCGACCATTACAATGAAATGGCTGATTCGAGGACAAGGCGAAACGAGGCGACGTCGCATAGGAAACTGCTCTTGAAGTCTACGAACAAAGGACACGTGTATAACATAGATTTCTTCGAAAGAAAACGAAAGAGCTAAGGAAGCGCGCTATCGAGGACATTGTAAGGTACTCCTGTTGTACTAATGGTCCTAATGTCGGTCGAAAATTTGACACTAAGATAAAAAGAGCATGCCAGAGATACAAAGCTTGAATTGAAGTCTGCAAGGATGAGGATGGGAACCTTTTCGTTATGTAATAGTCGGTGATGCAATCGGATGCCACAGAAATCCATCCCACACCCTGCGTTATCGAATAAAGGTTAAAACATTTTAAATGGAGCCTAAATATGTGTCATTGAGCCGTTTATAAGGCATTGATCTAGAAATGTAAACTGTCGTAAGCTGGTCCGGATTTGAAATCCCTGTTTCAATCACCTACGTCAAATCGAACTGTCATCCGAGACTGTACGAGTATACGTTTAATTTAAGGTCTACCGCTTTACAATATTCCATCTGAGCGTACTAAAGGCAAAACTGTAAGAAAATTCGAAGAGACAGATGTCTTAAGGCCTTTCCATCAACGAAATGCATGCTTAATAAAAAATATGGCTGCCATTAGAGCAAGTGTGGTAGGAGATCCAAATTTATCGATTCTACGGCGAAGTCATTTGGGCTTGTCGTATGGCACACTATGTCGTTTATTGCATTTGGATTTACATCTACACCCTTATAAAGTTCAACTCACAGAAGAATTGAAGTCAGCTGACCACGGAATGCGTAGAACATACGCCGAAGTGAAAATCCACATGTAACTGTCGAAAGACCATAGCATCCACAAAAAGCCACTGTATGGTGTGCAATTTGGTCTGGTGGTGACATTGGTCCATAATTCTTCGAAAATGAGAAAGGTGTAAAGGTCACAGCGAAGAGAGTAGAAGGCTGTCGTAGCTTGTTGAGTAAAGTAATTACAATTCCCCGTACTCGCATTTATACATTTTTGTAGTCTACTGCCTATCTAAGACTTATAACTGACACCATAAGAAGAAACCTTTTTGGCTGACCCATCATGTTCCGATTGTTTACTTTCTTTTCGCAGTACCACTTCACATGTTTCCAAATACGTTTAATCAGAATTCAAACAGAAATTCTGAGAACTCTTCTTCTTTAGTTTTGTTTGTTCCTTTCACCACTGTTCATAGCGTACTCGAGCAACTGACAAGTTTGCAATCGCTTTGTCATCGTATGTCCACTTAGAAATGTCTGTGCCACAAAAGTTGATGTTTTAATTTGTTGGGAGAGAAAGAAAGATACTCTACACCACAGGACAGACGGTGGTATCCCCACTGCAGAGTATGCTTCTTGCCATGTACGTGTCATTAATATAATTAATGACTCTAGACGCCCAGCATTATTGTCTCTTCGTACAAAGATACGGATTCTTATACATATTCGTAGTTAGAGTGTACCAGCTTACGATCAAGAGACAGAAAACTCGCGTATTGCAGATCATCGGACGTACGATCACCATAACCCATCACCGATCGATGGATCGATCGGATTCATTAGCGAATCACGTCGGTACATGGGTTCATGTTCAAAGGACTTAATGTCCGATCAATTCACGTAGTGAATGCTGGTACATGAGTTGCTCCAGCCATCGCGCAGAATATATACGTAGATATAATCCTTTCGCCGATCACCAAGGCACAAGATGATTGAAATTTGCCGCGTGCACGGTATAGCATACCATGGAGGCACCTTGCCAGCCAGACGCAAGATGTGTCCAAGTCAAAGTTTACATCACAATCTGTGGTTGTTCGACAGTTGTTGTACACACCACGTTCAGATGATTCGCTATGGTTGCGACGGGTGGTAACGTACGTTTGAAACGGTGGCCACTGTTGCCCACAACTGAGGAAGAGTGACCAAGATCATGTCGGATTCGAGTAGATAGGTGCACGCTGATCTTTCTTGTTTTGGTATGTTTTTTCATTATTTTTTTGTTTCTTTCTTACGGCACGGCAAAACTTTGTGTTGATCGGCTTGGTCATCATGCCATCGATTGATTGCATGTCGCCTAACTTGAGCTTGGCACAAAATTGTCGTCTGCCCTCAAACACGAGCTACGACATATCAACCAAGTAGTTCCTCTTCTTCTTTATTTTTTTTTTTTTTTTGATATTTTAATTTAATCTATACTTCGTGTCGAGTACGCATCTGGGGTATAGTCTTGCGAAGAGATCTTGGCGAGCACAAGTGTATTGAATGTTCCGCACGTACGAGGTTCTTTCCCGTGGTCACACCGAGTTTAATTCTATTAATTATGTGATGTGGAACATGTGTTGTACATCTTTTGATGTATGTAGGTATTAATTTGAATAAATATTAAATGCATGAGATGTAAGATATGGGTTTGGCGTGCGTAGGGATGCATATATATATGTTTGTAGAAAGACCGAAAGGAGCGCCAAGTATTGATCTTAAGTAATAGCAGAAATATGGATCAATACCACAGGGCATATTTTTGTTGTCAAGTTTGACTTCGAAAGTGCGACGACTACGCAGGCATGGCTTGTTGAACTTCAGTGCTTATGTTTCGTCTAGGTGGAGCATTTTTGTTTTGGTATCTAGTCAGAATGACGAAATAGAGTTGTTGATGGAGGAGTTCTAAGTGAACGACCTGCTGTGCTTATGCCTCCTAAGTGAACTACTGGCACAATTCTGGACCGCTGAAGTCAGCGGTTTAAATGACATATATCCTCGACCATACATGCCTACTCCCCTTCTGCCTCTCACAGTTAAAATAACTCAACAAACTTTTGACACAACAGAATGTCTAGGCTTAGAGAAAAAAAATACGTACGAGAATATACGTCCCTTTCTAGTGTATCTGCATGACAAATCCGACTCAGTTTGTTATGAGGGAAAAACTAAAACAAGCGTGATGGTCTTCATACAGCAGGAGGTCTCACAACTGACTTTACAAGTCTGAGGAACTCATATATCAGGAGATTTTCAATATGTCTCCCCAAAAAGTTTCAGACGACCTAGCTATGTGTTCTCAAAAAGGATCTCACACCTTCAACGGTGCAGAGCTGACAACGACAAATTTGTTCGTCGCTAACGTGCTACCATTGCCAGTGTTTCAACCCAACCATCCACTCCCATGCGCTCTCGAAATAACCTTCCTCTTATCTTCTACTATCAAAACGTAAGAGGACTGCGATCTAAAACCCGTGCTGTCTTGCACCAGTCTCGCGCTCTCCCATTTGAGGTCTACGCTCTGACCGAAACTAATTTAATTCCCGACATAAAAAATCAGGAATTATTCCCCCCTAGTTTCAACGTTTTTCGAGACGACGATTTTACCCGTCCAATGATTCTCCGTGTCGAGGTGTCCTACTGGCCGTCTACAATGACCTAACCTCTTCTCCAATCGCTGTTTCTACATCTTCTAAGCTTGACTACGTTTCAATAAAGATAGCACTCCCCTGCAGGTCCCTGTAGGTTATGTGTTTTTACATCCTACGGGCACAACCTATCGAATGCTTCCAACTCGCTATCGATGCAATTGATCAACTAATTAACTTATCTGATACTCTCGTAGATACTCGTAGTGCAGGGCAAATACTTAAATATTTTAAGCGAGATTATGGAGGTTGCCCTGAAACCCAAAACTCAACGGAGTGGAATTGTCCCTCTCGGACAGCGCGAAGTATCTGGGTGTAATTCTGGACAAAAAACCGAATTGGAATCTTAACGTAGCGGAAATAGTCAAAAAGGTACATAATGCTCTTTTTATCTGCAAAAGAACGGTAAGAAAAATTTGGGGCTTAAAACATGCTATGGTGTACTGGTTGCCGCGCAGAGTTCAAGGCATTATGCAGTTAGAACCGGGTGAGACAATGCGGGGTGCCAGGACACGGCTGTATAAAGAGAAATGAACAAGCGGATGAGTTGGCAGAAAAGCAGTGCTGCTCGATAATAGTGAGGTTGCTAACATCAAAGCACCCCTTTGCATAGTAAGGGGCTATATCGAGGAAAAAATCATAAAGACTGCCAACCTAAGGTGGTCAAATCTTAAAGGACACAGGGTATCAAAGGCTCTCTGGCCTACGCATCCATGGGGTTAAACAAGGACACTGTTTGACAAACAATTGTCAGATGATCTGCAAGCTGACTGATACCGTGTAAATGCGAGGCAATATCGCGTAGTCGAAGAAATTTTTAGGGAAATACTTTTTCGAGAACCTAGAGGAGATAGACGACACGAACTTCAAAGGACTTCTCGGCTTTTGCAAAGAAATTGGATGTTTCATCAGGGAGGTTGTTTACGTTTTCATGCCATTTGAATATAAATTCAACTGGTTCCACCGCGTTCGCGATGGCGTTTGTGTGATGGCATATCCGTCATACCCCTGTTTTAACCTAACCAAACCTAATACTTATCGGGCATGTATATTGAAACTGAATCTTTTATGAAAGTTAATACCGGAATATTGCTTCTATTGATCTCTTTCTGAAGCAGGTTAGGCCACATTTAGTAGCATTAATTTTCAACTTCCACGTTTTGAAGTATACTATAAGAGTCAGTAGTTTGTCTTAAGTTTTTTGGTTTAGTTTTTGTCACTTACTAATATAAGACTATCATCTGCGTATGAGATAGCCCTAGGGTCATCTTGCGTTAAGTTATGGAAAGGATAGTCGTGTGTACAAATATTAAACCAGATCAGTCCTAGGATCGATCCTTGAGCGAAGCCTGAAAAGACCGGGAAATAGTCCGAGTAGTCAGAACCAATGATAACAGAGGTAAACCTATCTCCTAGAAAGCTAAAAATGATACAAATTAACCACCTAGGAAAATTTTAACAATTAAGCTTATAAAGTAAGCCCTTGTGTCATACAGAGTAAAAGGCTTTCCTAAATCTATATCAAAACCTGTCATAATAAAGGGTCCGCCATCTAACGTTTTTTTTTCAACTAGTGCTTATTTCGTGAATGGTAACACTTAGCTCATGTCTGATTTGACAGATAATTAGTTTTATCCTTCCGGTTAATAATGGAAAATAATTTCATTCAAATGGCTGCCTCGGCTGGTCATGCAGTAGCCTACACGATCGGTCCAATTTTTAAGCACATTATCGATTGTGTGCAGCTGTATTTCACCAATGGCTTCACGAATATTGTCATTTAAAGCGTCAATTGTCTCTGGCTTGTCTGCGTAACACTTATCTTTTACGGCACCCCACAAATAATAGTCCAACGGTGTCAAATCGCAGCTCCGAGGTGGCCAAACGACATCAGCTCTGCGGCTGATAATGCGATCTTCAAAAACAGGGCGCAAAACATCGAGTGTATCTTCGGCTGTGTAGCACGTAGCGCCGTCCTGTTGAAACCAAATGTTGCCAATATCCTCCGCTTCAATTTTCGTGAACAAAAATTCGTTCAACATGGCCCGATAACGATCGCCATTGACTGTAACGGCCACTCCTTGCTCATTTTCGAAGAAAAATGGCCCAATTATGCCTCTGGACCAAAATCCGCACCAAACAGTGACTCGTTTTGGGTGTATCGGCTTTTCAATGTATGCGTGCGGGTTTTCTGTGCCCCAAATGCGACAATTTTGCTTGTTTACATACCCGCCAAGATCAAAATGAGCTTCATCTGAAAAGATGACTTTTTTGGCATAATCGGCATCTTCTCTAAGTCGATCGCAGGCCCACTTAGCGAAGCGTAGTTCAAGCATATACACAACCATATTCGTTCAGCGGAAGGATAAAACTAATTATCTGTCAAATCAGACATGAGCTACGTGTTACCATTCACGAAATAGTTGAAAAAAAAAAGTTAGATGGCGGACCGTTTATATACTGTTTCTTATTTGTAATGTCATTTTAATGTCATTTTCTGAAATGCTATTGAAACCTGAGACCGAAACAAGGTTCAATGGTTAGCTTACTTACTAAGTTAATCGAAGCCTTGCACTCTCAATCGAACTTGGAAATGACAAAGGGATTGAGCAATGGCTAAGGTGTAGACGGTTTGTTATTACAGAAGCAGATACTTCGCCGATACCACCGATTCTTCGTAATATATGATATTTCACTGCCATATAAATGTATATCTCCGCTAGAACAACAGACGCAAGTTCTCCATGCATACATCAGAGCCGAGTTCTACATCGGTTTGGAGCTATATGTAAATACCCCACCCCTTTACTGGCTCATATTCTCGTAGGAACCATTCCTTTGCCCGGTGAAAGTCGATGTCGTACTTTCGCAACAACAGGATTTCTAGTGCCACTGCATCAGTCTACGTTGTTTGGAATCTGGTAAAAGCAGAAGCGATTTATTTTCATGAAAGCTTGTTTCATCAATCGACGCATAGGATATAATTAATTTTATTATAGGCGTGTAAATTGAGGTGATGCTTTTTAACACAAGATGATTCAGACCAGCCAGCTTCCTCTTTCTCATGAAGGAGAGTCTATTTCTAGTGCACCAATCTTCAATCACATCAAGGGCTTTCTCATCAGGCTGCTGCTTTCATCAAGAGTATCCATCTTTTCGCAAATCTTCATATAGAGACACTCTTCAAAATCCAAAATGGCTTCTTAAGTATGTTCTTTTTGCTTCAGTTTGTTAAAATTCCAGTCTTCTTCGAAATTAATCGTAAACATAGTTTTTGTAGAAGTAACCGTTCCACCAAGGAATGGGCGTTCTGCAAGAATTGTTCCTTGGAAGACGGCGGTGCATTAACAAATTTTCCAAGATCTTGCTCAAAGCGTGCCCGTTTGCTAGATGTATCTATAGAAAATCTTGCAGGACATTAAAAACCAATCGACTGCCTTGGTGTACCAGAATTTTACCAGAACAAGTCATTGCTGTGCGTTTAGTTCAATATGTAAAAAGAAACGAATTTTCTAAAATTCGCAATGAATTGCAAATCAAACCCAATGGCGCAGTAGACATCATTTTCTGAAATGTTTTTTTTGCAATGTTCGCAATGTAATGCTCATCATTTAAAGTTCATTGACCTCCTGATCAATGTAACTTCAGATCAAAAAGTACCCGGAGTTCTTCAATAAAACGAATACGGTTCAATTATTCATCGATATTCATTTTATTCCTTTCAAAGTAATCTCCGTGGCAAGCAATACACATATTCCAACACTTGCTCCAATATCCAAAGCCGATTTTGGAACCACCTTCAGCTCCTTCTGCGAATTCTCCTGCAAGCTGCAAGGAGCCATGTCAGGTGAATGCGGAGCTTGCGGATCAGTATAAACGTTGTTTTTCATCAAATAATCGCGTAAAAGATGAGATGTGTGAGCAACAAATTTAGAACTCTCGGCACAAGCCGCGTTTCAACTTGTCTCATGCCCAAAACATCGTGCATAACGCTCTGCACACCAAGATCGGCTGCTATCTTCTTGATGCTCCGACAACGATCTGCGAGGACAATTTTCGGTTTACGCCAGGCATATTGGTCGATCGACGACCGGAACGAGGCAAGTCATCAACCACAGTGCGGCCCGCTTTAAACACTTGGCACCACTCGTACGCTTGTATTTTCGACATTGCCTAGTCCGGGTAGGCAACCGCACATGATAATCTATTAGAAACACACAAAATTGCAGGCAAGCTCTTTGCTCAACTAAATCTGACATTGCGAAATTCGCAGAACACAACAAATACTGATTTGTTTACAAAGCTATCATGCAAAAAACTCCCAACAAATTGCGCTCAAACAGATATTTGAGCGCCAGATGACAGGTGTACCGACCTAAAAAAACAGCTTTTCTCAACGCGGTCTGTTTGAATGGTGTTTTTTCACCTAGTTCGAGCATATCTATAGATGATATCAAGTGGATTTCGAGCAAATTTTTGGTGGGTCTTCTTCCAACTTTTAAGGTCACAAATTCTAAAGCCTGCCTTGTCAATGTGCCCGAACATTTTTTTCTATTGTACAATAAAAACAATGCGCAGTGTTTTTTTCGAAAAAGAAACCCGATACTCAAAACACAAAACACCAATAATTTTCATCTAATTGAAATAATTGAATATAAATTAAAAAAAAAAAAAAATAGTAATAAAAATATATATGTATATGCACGTAACATATGAATATACAATATCTATAATATATAAAAAAATAAATAAACATCATATACGCGTGCACATTTGTAGTCGTAATAGGCGCTATTCCGTAGCGACATAACAATAACATGTTCTGTCGTTTCGCCGTCAGTCCCCGGACTCACACCATGGGATTCTGGATGACTGACAGACGGATTCTGAACCCAAAACGAAGAAGAAAAACAAAAATAATTTATTGACTCTTTAGACATGTTTCGACATTTAATCAAATCGCTGTTATCAGTGAATTGGACTTCATTTTGCCTTAATTAAGAGCTGCTTCTTATCAGTAGCCGAGATATTTTTCGTTTGGTTGTCTAAAACATTTTTCTTTTGGTTTTTTTTTTTTTTTTTTGATTTTTCTGTTATTTATACTTTTTAATGACAGATTGAATAATATTAGTGTTTTTGAAAAATTAAGAAAATGAAAAAAATGAGAAAGAATGCTGGGGATTTTCGAAGAAATGAGAGTTCTTGTTGATAATCGGAGTACAGCTCAAGCGTTAGTAAGAAGTGATGTGAGTGGTGTTATTCTTATCACTTGTGATTGGAGTCGAGTTGTTTTCTGGTTTTTTTTTTGTCTTGTTGTTGGTAGGATTTATTTTTATAAATGTTTTATTGGATATTTATTATTGATCTTCTCTCTGATGAAAATTGTAAAATAGAAGCCACTCGTGCAGAATGATACCGAAAAAAGCGTGAATTAGTAGCAGGTCGGAAAGATATTCCCTTAAAGGAAATTAGGGAAACAGAATCCCTATTCAACTTCTGTACATCCATATATTGCAGGAACTCTGTTCAAGTATAGACGAGGTCGTGCGTTGAGTACTCGCTGGTCAATCGCCTAGATTGACTGAGGAAAAAAGAAACGATAGGAACAAAAGTCACAGGACAATCAGTGTATTCCATTAAAATAAGCAAAGCAGCAGCTTTATAAATATATGGGAAACATCGACCATACCAATCCTCCAGCAAAAGAGATATTCACTCTCTAATAAGTGAATGTGTGCCATTAAGCGATGGAGATTTATCGATCAAATCTCTCCTTCAAGGTGTCTTTTTCTGCATTTAGAATTCGAAGCTCTTCTTTCTTACTTAGATGGCTCTAAACTTCAGGGTAATCCTATGCCTCAACCAGTAAACATTTTTATTAGTGTGGCCTATGGACAACTGCGTCGAATTGTGCACTCCAGTATGAGCGTAACATAAGACAAGGTCTTTTTCTACTGCGTTGTTCCCCCGGGTTAAAATCGGGCCGGATCGTTTATGATCAATCACTCTGCATGTCCTAGCCCCATCTCAGACTGATTTTCCAGGCAGCTTGATACAGAGTTCGTTGTTATGTCTTCCTATCCGCCTTCGTTAACGTCCATGCTTCTGTGTCATAGAATAGGACCGAGAGGATATGGGTGTTACGTAAAGTTTTTTAAGTGTTGTTTTTGGTCAATCAATCGTAGCCCCACAGAAAATAGTCAAGCGGCGTTAAATCGCACGAACGAGGCGGACAATCGACTGGCCCATTTCTTGAGATAACCCGCTCACCATACTTACTCTTGAATAAATCGATTGTAGCGTGTGCTGTGTGGCTTGTGGCATCATCCTGTTGAAACCACATGTCGTCCAAGTCCATATCTTTCAATTCGGGCCAAAAATAATCGGTGATCATGACGCGATAACGCTAACCATTCACAGTAACATGACGATCGTTGTTATCGTCGACGAAAAAATATGGCCCAATAACGCCGCCGGCATGCAAACCGCACCAAACAGTTATTTTTTGTGGATGAATGAATCACATGTGGATTTTCACCCGACCAATAACGCATATTTTGCTTATTGACGAACCCATTGAGCCAAAAATGAGCTTCGTCACTGAAGATGATTTTGCGATGAAATTCATTATCTTCTCCAGAACCCAATCGGAGAACGTTAGTCGCTTCAAATGGTCCATCGGCTTCAATTCTTGATTCAGCTTAATCTTGTATGGGTGTAAACCAAGATCCTTACGCAAAATACGCCATAATGTGGTCTGAGCGATGCCCAATTCTTGAGAACGCCGTGGGGTTGACTGATTTGGATCGTTTGCTACGGACGCCTGAACGGTAGCGATATTTTCAACATTTCGACTAACCCGTTGTCTCACTGACACGGCAAAATCACACAACGAATATGTAGACTCAAATTTTTACACTAAACTTGTTATTGCCTGTCTACTAGGGCGAGAATTACGACCGAAAATTGGAGTTACGAGTAATGCTCTTAAAGTTGCAGTCATCGACTTCGAATTTCGGTAGAAAATTTTTTATATAGACGTTGCTCGTTCGTGTACTTTACAATGATGAAAATGCTGAGTTTACTGAATAATTTGACAATGACAGTTTGATGATTAGTGAAAGAGTGCGTTGACAAATTAAATTCAAAGTTGTCAAGTCCCTATTGGAAAACCCTTTAATAGGGGGACCGAGGTGGAAAAAATCAAATCGTTGATTTGCTCAAAGTGGTTCCCTCTATGCACTGTGTTTGGTGTTGCACTTATTTACTTTTAAACGTCTTTTCTAATAATTCCAGATGCACATAAATAAATAGCTGTGTTCTCCCATTGATGTCAATATCATCAGGGTGTGCAAGTATTGTAGTTGCATAGATATTTGGAAAGTGTACCTCTGGTGCTTGCGAGTTTTACTCAAATCACACGAGAGCCCATAACGTTGTCTAAACACTTCTTTAACATGTCTCTGTAAGAGTGATTCGGACATCTGCAGACTAGCAAGTGCTCCCAATTGCTATTTTACACTATCTGACTACAACAGTCACACAGAAATACCTAAATTAGACAAATCTCTTATGGTTCGTCTCTATAAATGCTGCCATATGCGCCGATAAAGAGATGGGAAATATTGATATGGACTTCTTCAGTTTTCTATAGGTCGATTGTGGACTTAGAGGGTCTAAAAACACACTGATGAGGACCCATCAGATCGTTGACAAAATGTTTCGGGCGTCCACACAATACGGCAGACAAGATCTTGTAGGCATGGTTAAGGCGACTGTATAGTTAATATAGTTCCATCCAATCAAGATGATGATGCATTCTGCCTGATAGTGGAGTTTGAGTCATCCCTGCCGTTTAACAGCTCGCAGAACTGGTATTCATTACCGACTCTACTAATCTTGCTCATCTCTACAGCTCCCTATTCAGGGACACGTTTTGTTTTTTTTTTTACCTTCCGATGAAGCTTCCCACCGGTACCGACGGAAATAAAATAAACGGCTCTGCTTTATCTTCCTCTTCACTGCGAAGTTTTCTAATTAGCTGGGAGTTAAGAGTTTCTTGATGAACTCTGAACTTAAAGTTTATACTGAAGCATGCTAATCTTGCCAACATATCAGGTTGCCCAGAAAGTTATTGCATCTTAGCTTAGAGTTCACTGATTTAGTTAAAATAAAAAACTTTATAAATATATTGCCTACGAGAAGTATGTTCCTGTGGCATACCACTTAGATTTTCTAAAAGCGACAAACTCTTCGAATGTGATCTGAATATCGTCTTGTTTGTTGAAAATTTTCTTTTAGAGGAAATCATCCAGACGTTTGAATAAATGGTAGTCGGTAGTTGGTTGGCGAAAGATCCAATAAATATAGTGGGCTTGCCAGCGTTTCGAATACCAATTGGTTTAACTTTTGCAGAGTATGTTCTGCACCTTATATGGTCGAGTACTGTCATGTAGGAGGATTCGACCTTTTCTTTCGCCGACGTCGCCACCGACTGATAGGAAACGGTTTTACATGGATCTGCTTTAACTAACATATTAAAGCGGTAGTCGTCCAAGAACTTAGGTCGCCGTTTGCGCTTATAATTTTCGATAGAAATGAAGCCGCATAAACTTTTAGGACAACCTAAAAGTTAACAGTTGCAGCTTTTGCAGTGCACAGATTGTATTATGATGGACAAAATGTTGGGTCTATAGCCAAAGAAAGAATCGCCATCACCGTCTTCTCGGAAGAACTGATCATTTACTCCCAAATGTTTGCAGCGTCTTTTAGGTCGAAGTTACAGATATTCGACAAGCCACTGATGCTACATTCAAGCATCTATCGAATCCCTGTTGCGTATATGTTGCGAGGTAGAATGTGTGTAATATCGTTGATCAGGATACCAGATATCGTTATGGCCAAAGAAAAGACGGAGATGCCAAACTGCTAGGTCGTAAATTGCTAGGTGTCAGGGCTGCAGGTGTAAAGAACAAAGAGCTCTTGCACTTCCTTTGCATACAGAACCAACATCAGAAAGTCTACACTCAGTCCACAATGTCTACACTTTTCGATCCAAATAATTTTATTGTCAGTGTTTAAGTTCGTCAAATCCCAAGTGAGAGGGTATGAGTTCAAATTACTCACAACAATAAGTTAAATCGCCTTCCTATTAAAAATTCTTATACTACCCTGCCGTTCGGAGTTGAAAAAAATTATTTTCCTTTTAAATGATCTGACCGATGCTCGTCCCGTTAAATCAAATCAAAAGAGCAATTACATGTTTCATCTGTCCGTTTTATAAATCAACTAACATAGATGGCAAACTTTCCAGATATTGGAAAGCCAAATCCCGCTTTCCACTGATTACCTCAACTCGTGTGACGCTGCCTGTGAATACGTGTGAATTGTCAACAATGTCAATTCCCTTCACATTTTACACATAAACGTCATCGACATTACACACACATAGTGAATTTTACTTGTAAATTGCTCGCATTCTAACAAATTCAGACTTACACAATGTGCTGGCAATGCACTTACAGTGTGCCTGTGCAAAGTTTAAGGGTTTCCCATCTATTTTAGTTCATCTATGGTCCGTTCCTATTGGAAGTGCAACAAGAACCTATTTTTGTTTAGGTTTAAACGCTGCAACTTACCAACGACGAGTATGATATATGTGGAGCATATCACAGTTCGAAGGCAGCTTTAAGAATTGGACTCATAGCAACTTTTGTCTTGTATGCAAATGGCGGGAGAGAAGGCCTTTTCAAAGCCACTGATTACTCTTTCGTCTCAAAATATGTGACAGATGATAGATGCATTGATTTTGTATTTCGTCATTGGTCACAAACTATAAAGAAAAACTTCAAGGTGCATACTTAAGCATGACTTAGCACGAAATTAACTGGCAATGTCAAGACACCTTGAAGGGTTGTATATTTCCAGTTTGACTTAGCTAAATCATGATTGGATAAGCGCCATCTAGGACGAGGACTTTCTTTGGTACTTACGTTCATCATTTGAGTGAAATTTAACATTCTTCGGGCTAGAGAATTGATGTTCAGTGGGAAGTTCTCTGAATTTCTTTCTTTAGGGCACGTCAACCGTTGTCACACAATGTTAACACAACTCTTCCTTTTTTTCAAAGAATTCAATGAAATCCTTATCTCTCTTAAACAGAAAAGTGAAAACCGTAAGATCAATATTAATTTTGTTCATTAGTAGAGTTATTAAGGGTGTTTTTTTTAGAGCATTGGTTTTTAAACTGGCAACACTGTTTCTACAAAATTTGACAGTTGATTTGTGGTTAGTACGTTTTGCAATTTTACGATGAATAGATTAATATCAGATGCAAATTGTGGAAACTTATTTTGAAAACCATGGTTCCGTTCGCCAAACTTATCGTTCGCTACGTCCATTTTTGGGTCGACATAATCGTCCATCTGAGTAAGTTATTCGGAACTGAATAGTTTTCGCACCACGTACACTCTAGTGGATAATACGCCCATCCACTTTGTGGAAGATTTTACGGAATAATCTTGAGTTAAAAGCTTCTAAGATCCAGCTTGTGAAAGAGTTGAAATCGCGCGACCATTAGGTTCGCAATTACCATGGGCAGGCAATTAGACCTTATTTTCACAACAGATCCAATTAACTCCTCAGTCTCACTTTGTCCCCTATCTCTCTCAACAATCGATAACTACCATCCCCCCCTTATACTTTCATTTTTTCATAACTCTTCATTCCAGTCCACTCCCCCCACAACTCTCTCATCCCACGACTTTCATAGAGCAAACTTTCACAAAATCAGCGAATATCTCAGCAGATCCCTCTTTAACTTTCACAACCTAAGTATAAATGATGCCTTATCCATTTTTTATAAAGAAATATTTAATCCTTTTTCCCTTTACGTTCCGTTTTCCCGCCTTAAAACATCATCTACTAGTCCTCCCTGGTATAATCGCAAGCTTCGTTCCTTACGAAATCAGAGAAATAAGTTATGGGCTGTTTTCCTGCGTACCAGATCCTTTACCGACTATTCCAACTATCTTGGTGCTTATCTTCATTTCACTGAACTTTACGATTCCCTTTACCAGGGCTACCTTAACAATGCGCAAGTCAACCTTATAAACCACCCTAAGTCCTTTTTCCAATTTGTTAACTACAAAAGAAAGTCCGATGGTTACCCTCCTTCTCTCTCTTTCTCTCTTTCAACAACAGGTCATCAACCGATCCACTCACCATTGCCAACCTATTTGCCACATCTTTTAAACAATCCTTCACCAACGACTCCTTTGTACCAGATCCATCCTATTTTAGTTACCTACTGAACTTCTCCAATGGCCCACTTCTTTCTCATATTTTGGACCCGTCTTATATCGAATATAAATTACACCAACTCAATGACGAATTCACACCCGGCCCAGATGGCCTCCCTGCCATATTTCTTAAAAAATGTTCTTACACTCTTTCCCTTGCCCTTTCTAATCTCTTCCGTCTATCCCTTTCACAAGGAGAATTTCCTGAGGCTTGGAAATCCTCCTTCATAACCCCGATCCACAAGAAAGGATTAAAGAATGAAATAACCAACTATCGTCCCATCGCTAAACTCTCCCATATACCCAAACTCTTCGAAAGTATTTTGTATGAAGCTCTAAGCTTCCAATGCAAATCACTTATTTCCCCTAGACTAAATAAGTGATTCCTAAAGGGTAGGTCAACCACCACAAATCTCGTTGAATTCGTATCCTTTGCCCTCTCTGCCCTAGAGAATGGCAATGGAGTCGATGTAGTTGCAACCGATTTTAGCAAAGCCTTCGATAAAATCTCTCATCGGTTAATCATCTTTAAATTGTCTGCCCTCGGCTTTGAACCCATACCGTTGAAATGGATATCCTCTCACCTCGAAAACCGTGTTTACAGTGTTCGTTTTAGATCAGGCCACTTCGCTCCATTTTTGGCCACCTCTGGAGTTCCACAAGGCAGCCATCTCGGTCACCTTCTTTTTATATTAACCATAAATGATCTCGATATGATCATCAAACACTCGTCTGTCTCCCTTTACGCCGACGATACCAAATTTTTCAAAACCATTTCCTCTCCCCATGATTTTTTTTTTTTTTTTTATAATTTACGCGCGCCTAAGGGGTTAGATACCCTTTTACTGTTGCCAGGGCGCGGTCGGAAAGATAGAAGGAGAAGAAAGGAAAATTGGTTTTGTAGTGGTTTGAAACTCAGGTGTGTTTGGTTTCTATGTTTGCTCTCCAGGGGTGGGAGTCCGAATAGGACGGAGAGTTTTTCTTCACTCAGAGTGATTCGAGGTATATCACAGTATTTTTTTCTTTTCTGTGCTTGAAACTCTACAACAGCCAAATCTACGTGTCAGTGTTATGCCTTCACACGCAGAATTTTTCTGTCTGAGTTCCAATTACACAATGAAAAACTGACTTGCCATGGGCAGGATTCGAACCTGGACCCTCCGAGTGAGAAGCGTTTGCTACTACCACTACACCACGGCCACCCTCCTTCAACAAGATCTTGATAGTTTCTCGATCTGGTGCCTCAAAAATTCTTTGGAACCTAACATCGCCAAATGCCAATCCATCACCTTCTCACATAAGCGGAACCAATCTCCTCCCCGACTCTATCTTCTCCATAACCAACCTATCTCCTCCGTACAGTCTCTTCGCGACCTCGGCATTTTGTGTGACAGCGAGCTCAACTTCCGTTTACATATGGATGAGATAATCCTCAAAGCCAACTCTGCACTAGGTTTTGTAAAACGGTGGTCCAAAGAATTCACCAACCCATACGTGACCAGGTCCCTCTATATTACCTTTGTTTGCCCCCTCCTAGAGTACGCCAGTCAAGTATGGTACCCATATCATCGTGTTCATATCTTGAGATGTTCATATGGGACGAAAACAGCATTCGGCTTGATCCTCATTTTCAACGCAAAATTTGTTCTCCGATGAGGCCCATTTTTGGTTAAATGGATATGTAAACAATCAAAATTGCCGAATTTGGAGTGGAGAAAACCTAGAAGCCTTTATTGAGACGCCCTTACAACCATTAAAACTCACTGTTTGGTGTGCTTTATGGGCTGGTGGAAAACGGCCCATACTTCATTAAGGACGATGCCGGCCAGAATATTACCGTCATGATTTCTGACTTTTTCGTTCCTCAGTTGAATGGCATTGACGTGACAGAGCTTTGGTTTCAACACATTTGCTGAGCGCATAATTTCGCGTAATGGACCTGTGAACTGGCCTCCACGATCCAGTGATCTCACACCTTTAGATTACTTTCTTTGGGGGTATGTGAAGTCACTAGTCTATACCGATAAACCAGACACGTTTGGAACTCAACATTCGCCGTGTTATCCCAGTTGCTCGATAAAGTTGTCGAAAATTGGACTTCACGATTGCGCTTCATTCAAGCTTGCCGTGGCACGCATATGCCCGATATCATATTCAAATACTAATGTCATAAAATTATCTATTAAATAAAGCCAATATCATAGACATTAACATTAGCTTCAAGTGTTTCATTTCATATTGAATCTGTATACCTCTAAAAAAAACACCCTTTACTTACATACTTATTCTCGACTTGTCAAGAAACTACGACTTAGACCCTCCAAAGTAGAAATTCTTGACATGCTGAAGACTTTGAAAACAAAAAGGAATAACTTTTGTGGCTTTTCAGAAAATGTGATGCAGACACTTTTGAATTTACTTACACACCAGACTTTCAGTAGTATTTAGTATTTACAACTACGCACTTACCCATTGGTCAGTGTCAAGTTACCAAATCAACAGATCTTTCATATGTGCGCACAGTATCAGATGAATCGGATCTTTTTTTTATTAAAGTCGAATTAAATGACGTGACGATTACCCAATTTTTTTGCGGAACTCATCAAATGTGACGTGATCAGCATTCAGGTGGTTCCTTGTCATTTCTCAAAATTAAGAAAGAGCATAAAAGTAAGTCTGCCTAAGTGAAACAGGCTAAGAAGTATCCACAGCCATTGATGAAACCGAAGGCAATCCAGCGATGGCATCTTATAACATACAACAGGACACCGCTTATGTCGTAAGACGTTCGCTTTGGCATTGTCATTGTCATTGTCATCATCATCATGATTCTCAACATAAAACTGTCATTGCTGCGTCGAAGAGTTTTTGTCCTACACGATAATATGTAAGTTGTTGAGGTCTTTTCAGACGACATGGTCATCGGACGCGGTCCTTTTTTCCCCCGTCCCATACCACTAGAGTACTTGTGGACATGTTGCGGTGTAAATCATCTTTTATGGTTACATTGCGCCGTCTTGTTGTTTTCTTAATTTTTATGACTGCAACTCACTCAGTTTTATTTTTACTCCGTACGTCGGTGAAGTGGAGAATGATTCTAAAGGATAGGTCGAGGGATTGTAAAATGAAAAGGAATATTGTCGTGTTAATTTGGAGCCGTTTTATCTCATCTTACGAGTACCTGGACGTGGAAGATATGTACTCGTAGATATTTATTATTTGTTCACTCATTACGGTAACATCATACTTTAGAGAAGTTATAAATGAACAAATCTTTTGCTTTTAAAAATAACGAAGGTCTGTAACTTACACTTATCTGGACCTGAGAAAGGGAACAATATTTAAGGAGAATACGTTTAGATTATAGTTTTGTCAGGGTTGCAATACGAGTAGAATACAAATAAATGTGTTTTACTCCAAATCG
This sequence comes from Volucella bombylans, assembly GCA_949129095.1. Classification (NCBI taxonomy): domain Eukaryota; kingdom Metazoa; phylum Arthropoda; class Insecta; order Diptera; family Syrphidae; genus Volucella; species Volucella bombylans. The sequence continues at coordinate 170,987,254 of OX422141.1, forward strand.
TGCCCATATTGAAAGAACTAGCTTCAAAGCACCCTTTACATTAGGTTTAAACAGCATCTAGTGAAAGAACTAGGTGATATTAAAGGAGTAGTGTTACAAAAAAATGGGAAATAAAGTCATAATTCGACTATACCTTCTCAGCGGCTACAGTAGAGTCATTTTTGTCAACCACACCACATCGAAGTTATCGAAGTTATTTCGAAGATATATACAGATAGAATCTTTGGTATGCAAACAAATCTAAGTCGGAGTTCCGCTGTAAAGCATTCATGGACCAATGCTACTGGTGTGACCAGACAGCAAAGATAATTTTTCCAATTGTTATGTTTCAGCAGCTGTCCAAATAATCAGTAAGGTTTGCCATTTCACCATGCATCGTTTTGCGCGGAAATTTTTAAAAAATATTATCGAAATTCCGGCTCAGTTGTAAATATTCGTACACAATGTGAATTTCGTCATGAGGTCGGTCGTCATCATCATGGCTTCAGTGTGCAGGCAATTCGTCGCACCGTGGAAAAGTTTGAGCGCGAGTATACTCTTCTTGTGGTTCCAACAAGACGGCGCTACATGCCGTGTAAGCGACGAAACGTTTGAAGTTGTGAAGTTGTGACACCACTCGATTATTTTTTATGGGGCTACGTCAAGTCCTTAGTCTACACTAACAAGTCAACCACTTTGGACGAGCTCGAAGCCAACGTTCGACCCGCTATTGCCGGAATAACGCCGCATATATTAAACTTTCGACACGTCAAGAAAATTCAAAACATCTATTCCGATTAGAAGTGTTGGAAAGCATACAAATACAAAAGTAGCAAGGGATTTTTTCGAGCAAAAGACAGGAGAACATTGACTTCTTCAAAGAAAAAATAAGGATCATAAGAGGCGCTACTACAAGATCAATGTTTAGAAGCTTTACCGAACGGTAAAGAGAACATCTCGAAGCAACAAGTCGTAGAGATGAACAAGGAAATTTAGTAGCAGACTGTGGCTGCTAAATAAATGAAAACACCACTTCAGTAGACTGTTTAACGGCGGAGAAGACTCATATTCCGCTCTCAAGCAGCGTGGACCGAGATGGAAATAGAAACCAAGATCTCATAAAGTACTCTTAAGGATAGCAATATTTGAACTGACGCAAGAAACGGGCTACCTATTGAGTTATTTAAGGCAGCGGAGAATGACTTACCAAAAAGACTCCACCATCTTAGTCCCAAGTTTGGTGAATAGCATCGTTTTCCCGACCCACATGGAAGACCTTATAAACTGCATCAATTATTGTCAGTCTCATCAACATCGTATTCTCTGTATTTAGGCTTGTGCCGTCCAAGAAATCCAGATTGATACTTACCACCTTTTTATCAAATGTCACAACTATTGAGACAAGCTTTACAGAGCCATGTCAAGCTTTGGCGTCGCTGCTAAGCTCGTTAGATTCTGCTGAAGAATGACAATAAACGGGCGCTGTTCGATAATGAACGAAAGTAATCTCAATGAGACGTTTGAAGTCACAGAAGGGCTTGTTGTTGTGAGATTTTTTTCACCATAATACTGTAAAGATTGTGCGAGTCGTAAGCCAAGACCAGAGACACAATTTCCGAAAAGTCAGACGGACCTGTTGCATACGTTGATGATATTAACATTATCAGAAGAACACAGGGAGCTTGCACTTGTGCGTTTGTAAATTTAGGGGTAGAAATGGCAAAAATAGGTTTAGTTAAGTGCACAATACTGTCAACTAGAAGGAATATATTGTACCATAGCAGTGTGTCGAACAAAACGTCGGAGTAGGTAAGGTTAGGTTAGGTAAGAGTGGCTGTTGGAAATACCAACCCACTTAGGCCTATTGGCCCATTGTGATGCCACGTGGATCTATGATCTTCTTACTACTGGAACCAGTTTGAGCTTATAATAAAGCGTAGGAGACTGTTAACGTCTAATTTTTCTAGATCGTTTAGGTCGTTGTAGAAGAAAGCTCCTAGATGAAGCTTCCTTCTCTGGGAGAGAGCTGGGCATGTGCAGAATAGGTGATGGATTGTCTCCTCCTCTTCCTCGTCCATGCAGCTTCTACAGAAATCGTTAGTAAAAGCGCCAAGCCTTCTTGCGTTCTTGCCTATGAGGCAGTGTCCGGTAATGACACCTATTATGAGAGAGATGTTATAATATAATGAGATGTTTCCTATCTAAAAGGATCAGACACTTAGAGCGACTCAGATCCAGCCTTGGCCAGATCTGTTTGGTCGCTAGACATGTTTTCCCAGCAGTCCACCTAAGGTCTGTTCTTTTATTGGCATCCAGCTTTAGTGTTAGTTTGCACGTAGCGATTGGTATACCTATACTACCTTTGTCCGGTAGGATAGGTAGTGTGGTTCCAATTTTGGCGAGTTCATCGGCTCTGCAGTTCCCTGGAATGTCTCTGTGGTGGAATGTTGAACTGCTCTGCCATCTCCATGAGAGATGATCGGCATTCAAGGGTGGTTTTAGAATATAATGAGACCGAGTCCAGGGAATTGATGGCGGCCTGACTATCCGAAAATATGCGGATATCCTTTGCAGATATCACGTTTTTCTTCAGCCAGGACAGAGCTTCTTTAATTGCCAAAATTTCCGCCTGGAACACGCTACAGTGATTTGAAAGCCGGAAAGAGAAGCTTAGATTTAGCTTCCAAGCATGAAAGCATCCTCCTCAAAGAATGATCTAGAGGGGAAGCTTACATGGAAGTTTTTGTCAAACCAAAGTTCAGGTATGGTGTAATCGATGTTCTCTGTGACGATTCCTAATGTATTAAGAATATTGGCGTGGCCAAATGAATTATTTGTCCACTGTTTAGTCGCTTTAAGGCGACTACAGTCGCAGCTACTTGCTTGCTAAAAATGTCGAGGGGTGTCAAGTGAAGCAGAATATCTAATGCCGCAGAGGGGGTAGACCGCAAGGCTCCGCTTGTGCATAGACATGCTGTTCTTTGGACTCTGCTTAGTTTAATGCGGATGACTGCGTCCACCAGACAACCACCCCGTAAGTAAGTATCGGTCTTATGACCGAGATGTATAGCCAGTGGGTTATGCGAGGTTGAAGGCCCCATTTGTTCCCAATGGCTTTCTTGCAAGAGAATAAAGCTATTGTAGCTTTATTGACTCTTTCTTGAATGTTAGGTTTCCAGTTTAGTTTCCTGTCAAAAATGAGACCCAGATATTTTGCTGTATCAGAGAAAACTAAACTGGTACCGTTTATTGAAGGAGGGTCTATGATTGGAATTTTATATCTCCTAGAAAAGAGGACAAGATCAGTTTTATGGGGGTTTATTCCCAATCCACAGCGATTTGCCCAGCGGGTTAATCTGTTGAGATTTACTTGGAGGAGTTCTTTAATGGTATTTAGATGTTTTCCTGAGACGGCTATCACTCTGCTACCACCCTCTTCCAGGTATATCAGTAGTTCGTTAACTAAGAAGTTCCAGAGAAGCGGAGATAGGACACCGCCTTGCGGCGTACCTCTACTGACATATCTTTTAGCAGAAGTCTCACCCAGTTTGGAGTTGATTATCCTGCTTTTTAGCATTAGACCGATCAACTCCCCAAGTGAGTCGTCTACCTGTACAGTTGACAGCGCAGTCGTGATTGTGGATGTGTTGACGTTGTTAAAGGCGCCCTCTATGTCTAGGAAAGCAACCATTGTGCACTCCTTATATTGTAGGGATCGTTCGATGTGGCTAATCAGAGAGTGCAAAGCCGTTTCCACCGACTTTCCTTTACAGTAGGCATGTTGAGCCGTAGACAGAAGTCTTGGATCAACTTTAGCTCGAATATGGATATCAGTCGTTCTAGAGTTTTCAGAAGAAAATATGATAGACTTATAGGTCTGAGGTCCTTTGGGACAACATGAGAACATTTTCCGGATTGGGGAATGAATACTACATTGACTTCTCTCCATAACAGTGGAATGTGGATAAGTTCTATACAGCTCCTCATAATATTTTCCAACACTGGTAGAATTATATCTGAGGACCTCTGTAGCTCGGCAGGTATTATACCATCCGGACCAGCAGACTTGTATGGTTTGAAGCCATGCAACGCCCAGAGCAGTTTGTCTCTCGTAATCAGACCATGAATTTTGGTCACGGTTGCAGTAGGCCTGTTTGGGCTGCTACTGGCCGCGAGTTGGGAGCTACCTGCAAAGTGGGTGTCCAGAAGCAGGTTGAGTGATTCATCCAAGAGCCATCGGTTTTTTTCAAACAGCTAGGCATCATAGGATTTGTGGAGAGGATATTTCTTAGCCGCGATGCTTCAGAGGTTTCTGTAATTTTGTCACAGAATGACCTCCAGGATTGTCGCTTTGCCTTCCTCAGTATAATTTGAGGTATTCTTTATATGAGTCCCAGTTGGTCACTTTTCTTGTGCTTTTTGCTGCGTTGAAAAGTTTTCTGCAGGCGTTTCTGAGCAGTCTCAGTGCCGATGTCCACCAATGTGGCTTTTTCTTGCCACGTCGCAGTATATAGGTTTTACTTCTATGCAGTTAGTGGCTTTGTTCTACCTCGGCACGGTTAAACTCTGATAAAGGGATAGTAGAATCCCAGTTGACATTGATGATGGTTTTTTTGTGAAAAAGAGAAAAGCCAAGCGAAATCAGTGACAGTGTACGAGATAAACAGGGATAACTTAGATAAGGAGATCAGCTACGGGCGTAAATTTACGACAGTGGTTTCGAAATTCCATAAACCAAGTGGAAGAACGGTTTCATGTTAAGAAATTAAACTGGTGGTGGAATAAAAAGAGAAATTTAAACAATAGATATGCCTTTAAGCGTGGATTTAAAACATTGAAATCGGCAAAACGCATCTTTAATTACATTAACGAATGTAAGTGAACAAAAAAAAATTAAAGGTGGCAGAGCATCTAAAGATCGGGAGGTGGCGTCAGGAATATGGAAACAATATTTTAAAAAGTTACTTGACGAAGAATTCCCACAAAGCAACATGCAGTTCCACTGCATAAACGCAAATAGATCACAAGAAACTGCAACACCTACAGATCGATGGAGCTAATGTCGCATCAAACGATCCACAGTTGCAAAACTCTAGCTTGACTGAAGGGCTTCAATTGTCATTTGTCATGTACGAGTACAAAGGAAGTCGTTGGAAAAGTGTCATCTACATATGTGGCATTCTCAGTAATGCTCTCAAAAACCCACCAAATTATTTTACTTTGAGAAGAAGAGACAAATTGTGGAGCACTTTAACAGATGGGTTTATCAGACTTGTGAGATCAAATGTATTTATTTGGCCAAAATCGTAATCATGCAACGTTGACAACAAGGTACAAGTGTACTTTGAATTAAAATTTTATTACAAAAAGAATTTTCTTTCATTCCAATTCCCGTTAAGTCCTCAAATACTGCATCTATAAAAATTAAAAGCATCATACAATAAAAGATAACAAAAATAATCGCCTGCACTTATAGAGGGCATAGTTTTTGTGTCACTTTTCCGCTGAAAAGATACCTTACAGAATTTGCCAAAAGACCTTTTGAGAACCGTCAGATGCGTGCTCATCTCACGCCGCCACCGACCGCATTTTAATCGCGTATTCTTGAATCTTAAGATAGTCCCGTGGACGAGTATGTTATTGTTCGTATTGCTGGCATTTTATTGTTATTATGGTTATCACGAAAATATGTCCGCAACGTATGAATGGGTAATGTTAAGCTACAGATACGTTGCTACGTTCTCTATAGCCAACTTGTAGGGAAGGTTCTTTTCGTCATTCTCTCTTTGCTATCGTATTCTCCAATTTTTATCATCTCTGGGATGATGTCTTTTGCCCCCCTTTACTCTGCTACCTACTCGTAGCTGCCGAAACATTTATTTGTTCTTTTGACTTGTTACCATGTTGCGCACTGGATGAGATGGGAATAAACGCGCATTGAATTTGTGAATTTCGTGAAGTTGTATGTGTGTGAGCGCGCGCTTGCGCGTCCAAGAATGCATTTCACCTCCTTCATCATGTCTGTTGGCCGCGTTGTCCGCGTGTAAGGCAGTAGTGTGGTCATGTTAGCGTTGGCTTAGTTTAGCTGAAGAAGAGTTTTATATTGGTGATGTTGTTGCGGTGGTTGTTGGTTTTGTTGTTGTTAGTCTGTGCGATGGATTATACGACATTTTTGTTGGTTGTTATTGTTGTTGTGGTATATTTTATTTTCTTCTTCCTCAACAGCTTGTAGTTTTTTGCTTTTCGCTCGCTTTGACTCATTCTTTTCATGATAAAAATCTCTGTCAGTTTGCGCGGCGGCAGCAGCCGGCATGTAAGCGGAAATCTTGAAAACCGCAACAACAACAGCGACAGTGTTGGCAAAGAAACAGACACGAAGAGTAGTCAAAGAGTCAAAGAAACAGACGAAAAGTGGAAGCAAAAGGGAAATCCTCGAAAGGAATGTAATGAAACGTTTGCCTAACACCAACAAGACAGCGGCAACGTTAACATTTCGGTGAAACATTGGTAGTTGGACGTTTCGTCGTGTATAGCGGAGCGAAGTTGGATCATCTTGTTTTTTAGATGAATGCGCGCGCAGTAAATAAGTTGACACACAACAACAAAGGCGACGACGACAACGAATACCACGAAGACGAGAACGACCGCGACGATAAGGACGACAATGTGACATTTGCAAAAGAGCTATTACGAGGGAGTAGCATAGTGCAGGGTTACGAAGTAAGCAATATGTCTACATACGTTGAAATACGCAAGACTTCTTTAACAGTGAAGAAATAACTCCCAACGGGAAATAATTGTGTGTACACCCGAACAGATATTTAAAGTCAGAAGACTATGTAGATAATATGGCAGGCTATTGGCTATGAGAATCTTACGAATTCACGGATTTCGTTAACAATGTTTGATGGTTTCATTATAATTGTGAGGAAATGCGATGCCAATTTTCCATATTTCTGCGACCAAACTGAACTGAACTCTTGATGAAGCAGTCAGATGAATAAGCATTAGCATATCGTATTACGGCCTTCCTTCAAAAGCGACCCATGCAGCAAAATTTCCTGACTCTAAACATATTAGAGGCACAAATGCGGATATAGTACTACAACACACTCACCACATAAGCTCCGAGTAGGTACCTACAGCGTTATTCGAGATTAGGTTGGGCACTCGCAGAAGAAGTGATACGCATTGTTGTCATCATTCGGAAAGCGTCGCAGGAATTTGTGTCACTTGTGCCTAGCACATTTAGGTGCTTAGCAAAGCGTAGTCTCTCGTTACGATAACAAGAATCAGTCTATAATTCTTCCTACTGAGGAAAAACAAGAAAGTTACTGACCATTAATTTTGGAAAGCATTCGTTTGGTCTGCTGGCATTCTAGAGCCTGCCATCTGGGGTTATGCTATCAAAGTCCTAATGCAGTTTCAGGTCCTGAGAAACTCTCTTTTGAGCCTTGCCTAGCAAATCCACCGGCGATTTCATTTCTGTCATTGTAAACTGGGATCCATGGATGACTCAGTGAATTAAGCTTTCTTACTGAGTTCAGGGATTCTCGATCTAACTTAGATGCAATAGCACGGCGCAGTACGACAGATACTTCGCCCTCTCCACAGATTTTCATAGTTCACAGTTCACAGAAAGACGCAGTCGTCTTTCAAAATGACCATCAGAATGAGGTCTGGATTGGTTTTGAAGGCATGCGTGAAGATCCGACTACATTTCTTTCGGGTCTCAAATTCTGGTCAAAATCATTCCTGCGCACAGAAATTCTGGTGACTTTGTATGAGGCATCCATAAACCCAGAGCCAAAAAACAGTCGCCGCGCAAAGCCATCAACACTTCAGTATGTGATGTATGCACCAAAGGCTGCTTCTTGTTAAACGGACGATGGCAAAATGTGCTAGAGAAAGCCCACATGTAGCTGAGACAGATCGCCCTTCGAGTCTGCTTTAAGCAGTAATGCATTCACCTGAAATTTGGTTCCACCAGACACGCATATAACATAATTGGAGTAACACAGTTGTGATCAACGGACACTAGTCGATGACCTTTCAGCACAAGATGTATTATATCAGTCAGCTTCCCCCTTCTCGTGAAGAGAACAACCTTAGTTTTGAGAGGATTAATTCAGAACACATTTTTAGTGCACCACCTATTAATCACGTCTAGGGCTGCCTGAACTAGGCATGAGATTGGTCTCAGCAAGTCGTAGCTTGTATGGCAATTTCAACTTAAAAAATTACCGTCATATGGGCAGATCAGAAGAGCTAGACAATGAGCTCATGAAATCCAACACAGTCGAAAGAAATCCCACTGTTGCATTAAGGCAACTCCCAAGAGAATTATCATCCGCTGAAACCTGAAATCAAATATTCAGGAAATGTTTACGACCCCAGCTATCGTGAAAATTTTTTTAGCAATGAATCGATGTTTGCACTACACGTCTATCATGTCACAATCAAAAGCCGTTTTTCATAGACCGGAGATGAGATGTGGGCTTTTAACAAAAATAAGAAGAAGTAAATGTCACCATTAATGGTTTTGTCTAGAAGACTAAATCGGGATGGGTATTAGGTCGAATGCAGAGAAAACGATCCACTTTCACCTGTTGCCCTATATCACCGCAGAAGTCTACTCGGACGTGCCAGGTCTGGTTAGTCCAGGGGATGTTCTATTCCATCAGTAATAAATCCAAGACCAAGGGTTGGAAAAAAAAAATTACATATCCGCCTTGTTTCCTAGATTAAGCATCTATAGTACTCCGAAATCTGTAAAATTTCTGAATTTTGGATCTCAGAAAGACTATTGGTGTATTATTTTCGTCAAAGCTACTACGACTTGGATACTTTTATCTGATTAACCTGTGGGGGTAACTACCCTAATTTCGACTGACACTCTCAGTAAGAATCACATGACTGCCCTGATTAGATTAGAGCACTAAAGACCAACAACGCACTACGACTTAACTGAATACCAGGCAATTTTTTACGAACCTTGACAAAAATATCAGAAGGTAGGGGTAAGACATATAAAAGAAATACACAACATCTTTAACAGATACTCGATAGCCACTTTGCATCGAATATTGAATACCGATTCAAGATATCGTTTTAGAAAGAGATAGAATGAATGTGCGTTTGAAATAGTTCTTTTTGAGCATACGAGTATGTGATACTCGTACTTCTTGTGGTCATTTAATTGAGGGAAACCGGCGAATTTGAAATGGATTTCTTCTTACCTGATAAAAAGTTATTGTAGTGTTCGATTTAGATTCGCCCTTTCTGTTCCATGCCTGGCCTCATCTGGAGTTCAACAAGCAACAAGCAGTCATCTTGGTCCTCTTCTCTTAATTCTTACTATTTACAGTCTTGAGAGGGTCATTAAACAATACTCCCTCTCCCTTTACGCTGACGGCACAAACAATTTTAAAATTATTTCTTCCCCCCATGAGTCTGCCCTTCTTCAAGAAGACCTTGATCGCTTTTCCATCTGCTGCCTCAACAAGTGCCTAGAACTTAAGATACGTAGCCAAATGTCAAACTACACTATAACCTGCTCACGTAAATCCAACCCGTCTACTCCCCGACTTTATTTTCACTATGGGCAACCTATTTCCCTGGTTTAGTCTTTTCAAGACCTTGGCATATTATTCGAATGTGAGCTTAATTTCCGTTCGCATATTGATAAGATGATCCTCAAAGCCAACTCATCATTTGGCTTTATTAAACGGTGGTCCAAAGAATTTTTCAAATCGGCTTGTAACCAGATCTTTCTATGTTACCTTTGTTCGCCCCCTGTTTGAGTATGCCAATCAAGCTTGGTCCCCTTTTCACCGAGTCCATGTTTCCCGAATCAAGTTCCATCGACTGTGTATCCGTTTTCAACTCTTTTTGATTTCGACCTGAGCTCTCATCGCCTCAAACAAGATCTCCTCCTTCATTCCCTTGATCCCTAGATCTTAAGTTTTTCTGTTAGTTTTTAGTCATAGTTTTAAGCTTGTATTTAGCTAATAAATAGGGGCCTCATTAAGATAACAAATCTATTTGCAACCGTTCTAGAGCCCAATTAGCGAAAAAGTGATGTAAATGGTCACCATTTATTTGTTATTTTCACATCAGCTGGATCTTATACATTAACCAAGATTTGTGCCCAAAGTTTTCTAGGTAGTGGACGGACAGAACCTGAATTGCTGTAGCCGACGATGAGTTGAAAGGTTTCTTTCTTGCTTTGATAAATTTGGACCTCACACTTCATTCCCACCGGCAATATTTTCTTCATACGTATAGTTCTTGTCTTGCAGCTGTAAGAGCCAAAAAGCGCGGAAAGTTGATTTGTGGTTGCCTTTTCGTAAATTTAGAACACAGTTTTCGTTAGAACCGAACGAATAAAAAGGCAATACCCAAGAATGGGTGTGACAGTGACCAAACTGACAAAATTGGCTTTTCCACTATATACAAGCTATGCAATGAAGCCTGTTAACCCTGAATGGACAAGTTGATGCAAAAAAATTTCAAGAAGCTAATGTGCTAACTCACACTGAGTTTTTCAATAGATCTGTTGAATTGGATATCAGTTAAATGAACAATTTAGTTGCGCTAATATAGGTACAAAAGTTCGTAAGAAGTGAATTCAACTCAAAACGAGACTTTTTTTTGCTGGCATATTGGTCAATTCGAAGATCTTCTGCTGGCAATCGGAGAGGCTTTGTATACGATACAGAACATTTAGGGCAGAGCAGTCTCAAAGGTGTGACAGCAAATAATATATTTTTGCCAGGTCGCATTAGGTATAGAACATTGCCTTATCCACCTAATCCAATGGACTCAGTTCCTTTCTTTCTTGTCGCCAGGTTCGTTGAATTCAAACAAACACATCTCGTTAAAGGCCGGAAAGGTTTTGAATATGCAGTGCATGAATAGGAAAAAGCAGATGGTATTATCCAGTCTTTATAGGTTTTGCCAATAAGGACTTGACAACTTTTTTTTTAAATAAAACGCAAACCATTTGAGATATTTCAAAGACTTTATTATCGGCTTGAAGTACAATCAAAACATTTATGAATGGAACTCGACTTCGTTCATATGACCACCGCGGGCACGTTTGCAGTGGTCGATTCGTTGGACCCAATTTTCAACGACTCGGCCACACATTTCGGTCGAAACGGCCGCTATTTCGCGTTCAATGTTGGCTCTGAGCTCTTCCAACATCGTCGGCGTGTTGGCATACACCAATGACTTAACGCAGCCCCACAGAAAATAGTCAAGCGGCGTTAAATCGCACGAACGAGGCGGCCAATCGACCGGCCTATTTCTTAAGATAACACGCTCACCATACTTACTCTTCAATAAATCGATTGTGGCGTGTGCTGTGTGGGTTGTGGCATCATCTTGTTGAAACCACATGTCGTCCAAGTCCATATATTCCAATTCGGGCCAAAAATAATCGGTGATCATGGCGCGATAAGGCTGACCATTCACAGTAACGTGACGATCGTTATCGTCAAGGAAAAAATATGGCCCAATAACGCCGCTGGCATGCAAACCGCACCAAACAGTTATTTTTTGTGGATGAAGTGGTGATTCATGAAGCACATGTGGATTTTCACCCGACCAATAACGCATATTTTGCTTATTGACGAACTCATTGAGCCAAAAATGAGCTTCGTCACTGAAAATGATTTTGCGACGAAATTCATCATCTTGGCGCAACTTCTCCAGAACCCAACGTCGCTTCAAATGATCCATCGGCTTCCATTCTTGAGTCAGCTTGGGTGTACGCAAAATACGCCATAATGTGGTCTGAGCGAAGCCCAATTCTTGAGATTGACATGGAATTGACTGATTTGGATCATTTGCTACGGACGCCTGAACGGCAGCGATATTTTCAATATTCCGACCAACCCGTTGTCTCACTGACACGGCAACATCACACAACGAATATGTAGACTCAAATTTTTGCACTAAACTTGTTGTTGCCTGTCTACTAGGGCGAGAATTACGACCGAAAATTGGAGTTAACGCTCTTAAAGTTGCAGTCACCGACTCCGAATTTCAGTAGAAAATTATTATAATTTGCAGACGTTCGTTGCTCGTTCGTGTACTTTGCCATGATGAAAATGTTGAGTTTACGGAATAAATTGACAGTGACAGTTTGATGATTAGTAAATTCAAAGTTGTCAAGTCCCTATTGGAAAACCCTTTATTTGGAATCGAGCCATTTAATTGAACGACTGGAGGAGAAGTCGGAGATTGGGTGCATCTCTTGTAAAGGTAGTTCTCCTTTATAAAGGCAAAATCGACACGAGTAAAGTAACGACTATAAAAAAAATGGCTAAAAAAAAATGTTGGATGCCCCATCAGTTACCGGAGACCTGTAAGGCAAAAACGATACGAAAAATCTTGATATATTGAGCTAATGCAGCATTGAATGGAATGAATCGAGACATTTAACAGCGCGCTAGAGTTAAAATTTATTCTACTCAATGTGACTTTGACTTTGGCCTGAAGATCGGTGCGTCTTCTTCCGCGATTTGGGGTAAACTTTGGTTGTAAATGATTTTATATACAATATATGGTGCCAAGAGCTCAAAAAACATTGGGATTGACGCGTTTTTTCCGAACGAAAAACATTAATTTATAAGACGTTGCCATCTCATTGGTACGTTTAATATTGCGATGTCAATATCGAACATCGAGTCAACATGGAATGCTTTAATTAAAGCGAAAAATCTGCAGTTTTATGTGGCCAAAAAAAGCAACATAAGCTCAATGGTTTGCTTTGAACGAGTGTCCGCTGTCCGGTTCTAATATATAGATTAAAGTTCCTGACGAAGCATGAAAGTCAAAAGGAGAAATGGCAGCAACGTTGGTGAAAATATTGCATATGTCAGCGGGTATATCAAATCATAACCTAATTGGAAATACGCATTTTACGAAGTCTTTTTGTTGAAAAACACACGGTGAATGTGTGTGGAAAAAGTAATTTTATGTTCGACAAAGATCGCTTGAAAATCTTGCACGAGGTTAATTGAAAGTATATATAGGATCACTCAAAAAACGTCAGCAAACTCCCGGCCTTAATGATGATGTGGTCCAAAATAAAGCCAATCCCACAAGCGGAACAGCAACAATTGAGTTACAAAAATTGTTCCTATAGAAAAACAAAGTGAGCATTGCTGTGTTCTGTATTGTTTTTTTAAGTAGATAAGTATGATGGCATAGTGCCTTTTTTTGGTATTTTACTGGCACGTACTTAATTAGCCTGTTAAGTAGTCAACTCTAAAAAATTGAAGTTTGATCTAAAATGAAATGAAAATGGCGCGCAAATCAAATTCTGTCCAACAGAATCCGGCTTCATTACTTTGATTAAGTTTTTGTAACTCCTAGATCATTTCCGTTTTTTGGTTTTTATGCGTCTCAAATGATCTCATACATTAAGTCACATACATAATTCTGTTCGGTCATACATTTTAAGGCTAGTGGGGATTTCAAAGCCATACTATAATGTAGGATAGGTTGAAAGATACAAATCCAGAAAGACAAGCCTACATAATTTATAGGCTCCACCGCAATAGGAGAAGTCCACTTTTTATCAATGTTTTGATTATGTTATGTCTTAGTTGTGTATTGCAAAATAGTCCAGTAAATTTGTACAGTTGGTTTTTTAAAGAAAAAAATCTAAAATAGTTTTTTTGCAGGCATACTATGCAACTTCCACCATAGTGGTGGAAAACTGCCTTCAGCTTATAAATAATTGTGGTAAATGATAGATTGCACCTACTTTGTTGCAAAAATATTGCATAAGTGACTGTGACACTGTAGCGAACTATTTACTTTATTCGTGCTTTCGAGCTAAGTTTTTCACGCAATCGAATATGTATTTGTCTTTATGGATGGAACATTTCTATTTGTATCTGGACTTGGCTTCGGCTTCGTGAGAAGTAGATCGAATCAATTTTCTTTTGCTAAATTGCAGATCATCTTGGCTGATTTTGATTCCCTTTCATTGAAAACTTAGTACGTGAAATCTAGTCATATTTGGAACTCTTGCGATTTCTTGTTCGTAAAAATGTCAACAATATGAGTATCTATCAAAAACTGATAAGACTATTAAACTCATATTTGTATATGTATATTTGTTACAGAATTTTTTAAAAAAAGCTTTAAAAAAAATTCGACAATTTTGGTCTTAAAAAAAAAACTTACACTAAAATTCAAAATATTCTGCCAATCACTTCAAATTGTTTTTACTCACACTTTGCTCTATAATTGTGTTTTCTATTTTTTTTAATATATATTTTTTTAAATTTATTTTATGTACTCGTATAAGTTTTAAAATGAAACTCCACTAGAAAACCGCTCACTATATATTTATTTTTTAAATCCCACTTCACTCAGAGGGCAACACTTTACCGACGGATAGGTGATTCAGATACAAAAGAAACAGATCTTGTAAATCTTCAAAAACTAAATTTAAAACAGCATGTTCTCGATGGAACTATCAAAACCGGACTGAGTGGCGCACGTCGTCTTAAGCTGGGAATTCCTTTAGATTAAGTTAAAGTGCCGGTACTGGAAACACACTCTACACTCTACCACACAAATGAAGTTTAAAAAACCAACCACCAACATCACCACATCGGGCAATACTCGTATACGAGAGTATGCCTTCGAATTGAACGAACCACACCATGAGCGGCAATTCACAATTTATTGAAGACAAAAAAAAAAGAAAAAGAAGGTTGGCTCACATACACAGGCAAATAGGCGCACCAATAACAAACGTCAGAGAGTGTAATAACAAATACACTAGCCCCACCGTATAGACAGGGAGGGCGACAAAAAACATCTGATACTAGTGTAAAGGTTGTTCCACGAGCAAACCATCTAATGGATTTCTCAGATACTACTACGAATTTTTCTAGTCATCGTCCTCGGTTTCTGAACGTACTCGCATTGAGTGACAATACACGGACATTCCACTCAATTCGAGTGGTCAATGGTCAGATGCGACTCAGAGTTGCATCAGCTCCAAAGATGATGTTTTGGTTTTGGTTTTGATTTTGATTTTAATTTTATACTCCTCCAGCTACGGAAAAGATGTGGTCTTCGGGATTGGCATCGGTGACGTACGAGTACTCGTACATACTTGTGCCTGTGTTTCTGCCTCTGGTGACTGGTTATGTTGTCGGTGGATGATGTTGGAGACAATGTAAATGGCCTCATAATGCCACGAGAAATTGTGGTATTACATTTTACCAGGTCTACTACACACCAACACCGGTTACCTGAAATGAAGGAATAAAAACACAAAATAAAAAAAATACCAAAAAGACAGTCTTAGAGTGAGGGAGATTCATGAGATTCATGATATTGGTGGAAACGATGTTTTGGCTAAAGTTGTTGCTCGTCTTCGTCCGTCACCTCCGAGAAATATCTTTTCGGTCTCTCGGTCGATCTCGGCCTTAGCTGGTTGGTTGTGGTTTCTTTGTTGTCCCTGTGCAATATGGGCACTCGGTATCGGTACACACATGTATGAAGGAAAGCTGGAGCTGGCAGATTATAAATTTGAACCAAACGGTGGGAGATGAAGTGAGGCAAACCTCAATGAATGAACACGCTTAATATGGAGACATACTCGTACAAGGTTTATGGGTTTGGAGATGAAGACGAAGGTGGTGCTGATGGTGATGCTGGCGATGTTGTTGGTTTGCCACTGGAGCTGGTACCTATTTCGCGGTTAGAGATTGTTATGTGGACGTAGACGACTACGAAGAATGGCTTCGTGATGACATTGTGTAATATAATGGACGACGACGACTAGAAGACTCTTGTACTGTGGATTTATATTTTCTTAATTTCTGTGTGCAGCACAAGTGCATAACTGCAGTTGCAGTTGCAGTTCAGTTGCAGTTGCAATCATATGAGTAGTTTGCATTTCATGATTTTTATTTTTTCCTACGACTATAATGGATAGAGTAGGAAATATATTTGCAGGTCTTATTACTATTAATTATCGTTAAATGGTTAATGGTGGTAGTAAATGATGTCTTGTTGGTAAATGCCTACTGGAATCGCACTGTATATGCAGACAGAAATTTAACTACATATTTATTTTAGTTTAACAGTTTTTTTGTTTATAAGGAAAAATAAAACATTGAAATGATTAATTAAGCTAAACAACTAAATATAATATTTGATCACTAAATTACGACTACAAAGTGATTTTTCTTATTTTATTAGTAACTGTTTTAATTTGATTAAAGCAGAAACGAAATTCCAATAGATTCATTTCAAAGAATGTTGTCATTAGGTAGCCCATTCTGCCTTTCCATAGGGATAAAGAATGGACAACGAACGAATCCGGAAGATGGCATCGCATTGTGAAACTTATGGATATATTAACAGCAAAAGCCAACTCGCAAATTATTGCATTGTCAATCTATGGGTCAGTCGTATAAAATGTAACAATTTTGGTCGGTAGCTATTTCCATTGACGGGAGTTCGTTACTCGAAAACACAGCAGGGTCTTGATTACAAAAGCGTTTGGTATTTAAAAATGCACGCTTATAGGTTCAAGTATAGAGGTGATAACCTCAATTCAAGGATAAAGTGGAATGTGATTTTGGCAGGTCGACGAAAGAATGGAAAACATAATCGTTTAGTCCTAGCCGGCAGAAGAGCGGCCGTTATCGACCAATTCTGCTGCCTATTCATTTAAACCTTCATCATGCAAATTGTCTAGCAAGTAATGCAATGGATGATTTGATTATGCTGATGGCATTGAGGAAGCTTGAGACGATGGATTACTTAAGTCGAGAAGGGATATATCAAATCATACGAAAATGCAGTTAATTAAATGTGCTTAGGAATTATACCTCTCCAAGCGAGTTTCAAATAGCTCCGCATGTACATACATATGTAGTCCAATTTGAACTACCTATATACGTCTATACGTCTACAGCTGGCAGCTAACATGCTTTCACTAAGCCTGCACTGTTTTTATTCATCTCATAGGTGAGTGCCACCTTTTGTTATTGCCGAAGGAAGGTTAA
Organism: Volucella bombylans; assembly: GCA_949129095.1. Taxonomy (NCBI): domain Eukaryota; kingdom Metazoa; phylum Arthropoda; class Insecta; order Diptera; family Syrphidae; genus Volucella; species Volucella bombylans. The sequence goes on from OX422141.1 coordinate 171,004,287, forward strand.
ACCAAAGAAAGACTACTGAAGAATTCGGCTGAAGAGGTTAAAACCACCTTCAAACACAACTACGGTATTGACTTTTTCCATTCATAAAGGCCGAGCAGAGCCAGTGCTGAAATCAGAAAAAGGCCGTGTCCAGGGGAATAAAAGTAAGAAAACCCCGGTATGGAGACAAAAAGCGGCTAATCTACTCCTCTTCGATGTTACGGACTGAAAAAAACTGGCATGGTAACAGTATGAACTACGCCTACGCATATTGCAAATACTGCGGAGAAGAACTCTGGAAGCTATTGAAAACAGAGACATAGAAAACCGATAGTTTTGTAGATAAAAGCCATATTAGCGAACAGAACTTTGGTTAAGGGTGGTCACTGCGGTGTGATGGCGAGATAAACATGGTTCATCGGCAGGAATCTACCTATATACTTGGCACTGTTAAATATTGTGGCTGTATCGTCTGTCAAATCATCCTAGAGACTATTTGATCTATAGCATGAACAATGGGCCGTAGGTGGTTCTCTTCATGAGAATGAAAAAGCTCTCTGACCTTCGCTAAGAAAGCATTATTTTTTGGAGTTATTTAACCTTGCGCACTAATTATTGTATGCTCATTTAACCGGGAGATTTGTATAAAGCTTTACTAAAAGCTTAAATCTTCCGTTAAATTAGTGAACGCAGTTATTAAGCGGATTAATGCAATTCATTCCGTACATCAAGATAGTTAGGACAAAACTGAAAAATAAACCAAATACAAGATTAATATATTATATTGTATATTTATAATATTGCCTTCTGACTATTTTTATAGAAGTATTCTTGTAACGGGTCACCAGATAGCAATAATAGTTTTTCCAATTGTTATGTTTCAGCAGCTGTCAAAGCTACCAATGACATCCAGCTGTCAAAATATTCAGAAATGTTTGACATTTCATCATGCATCGATTTACGCGTGCCGATCGTGCGGAAATTAGTAAAAAATATTATCTAAATTCCGGAAATGTTGGCCGGAGATCCGGATTTTGGTCAAAAAATCGTCTCGCCGGATGAGGCCGATTTTTGGGTCGGCGGCTAAGCTAACAAGTAAAATTGCTATTGGAGCGAACACAATCCACAAGTGTTCGGCCAAGCATCAATGCATCCACAAAGATTGACTGTTTGGTGCGGTTTATGGCATGGTGGCATCATCGGACGTTATTTTTTTCGAAATGAGGAACGAGACATCGTTACCGTTAATAGTCTCAGGTATAGAGCGATGTTAACTGTGGTCAGTGCTCGACAATATCGATATATCCGAGCCGTGGTTCCAACAAGACGGCGCTACACGCCATACAAGCGACGCAACGCTCGAAGTTGTGAAGGAGAAATTTGGCGACTTGGTCATCTCACGGTGAGCCTTCATCATGCGATTTGACATCGCTTGATTATTTCCTCTGGGGCTACATCAAGTCCTTAGTCTACGTTAACAAGCCAACCACTTTGGACGAGCTTGAGGCCAACATTCGACACACTATTGCCTGAATAACGCCGCACATGTTGGACCGAGCTATCAAAAATTGGACCGACCGCTTGGCACTGCCAGCGAAGCCACTTCGGCCATTTGAAGGATGTGCATAATGGTATGAACGTAGCTTCAAAAGAAAGACAGAATCAATTTTATATCTCATACCGTTGTTGTTTTTTTTATTTTTAATTTTTCTTCCTATCGTTATCTGCTCACCCTTTACTAGTTGAGGAGGGAACTTTCGAAAAAGCCTTATTTATCTCAATAGAAGCAAACACTTCCACCTATTCTGCATATTATAATTCATGACAATAAGAATATTGAATAGCTTATCTAAGAATACAGACGATATTTTCTGAACGAGCCATGACAACTTACATTGTCATTATCCTTAAAGACGGATAGCCTTAAGATTCGGATTTTTTTTAATTTTTTTTTTAACTTACGTATGAGAAAGCGAATGAGACATTTCAATCAACTCTCAGACGATTACTACGAATTCGTCGAAATATAAATGTTCAGTCGGGAAATCCTCTCGAAAAATCTACCGACATCGATGAGGTCTACTCGTATAATCGAGTCAGTGCATAACGTAAAATGCTACAACGACATATTCGGTGCTCAGGATCTGATTCTCCAGTTTAAGGATTATGCGTATAAATATAAGTCACCTACTACTAAAAACGACAAATATTATGAAACTTCAGATATGAATGATTTCAATAATTGCTGGTAAGTATTCGTGCCTCAACAAAGAAGGATGAAGGCACTAGAAAAGCTTATAGCAAAACATATGAGCAATGCACCCAGTATAACAAAAAGAGGACATTTTTTAACACCACTTCAAACCGCAATGAAAAGTGGTGTTGATTGACATTAGATAAAAAAATATCAGACGCATTTTCCACGAATTTTCAAAGCATTGTCCGCGCAGTTTCTATGCATTTAATTGTAAATGCAATCGAATTTAGTTTTCGCAATCTTTCGAATGCTGATTTTCTTCACTAAATTTGAGAACATCGTCAATGTCCATATTCCCATTTCGATAAATTCACACGGATTTTCAACGCATTTTCTGTGCAATTATGCCTCCAAAACGATTGGTCGATCTACACCTCAAGCACGAAAAAAGGCATTATGAGACTCAGAAGAAATTGGAAAAAATTCCAAACGAGCCAGAAATGACTGCAAAGTCTTTCTTAAGCGTGTAAAATTCTAATACGACCAAAACCTGAAGCAAAAAATACTACAATGACCCCCCAAAGGTAGATCGTCAAAAATATTAGAAATTCTGCCTCAGCCTCCATTCCAATGCTCATTTACATTGACATTCCAGCTGTCAGCTCTTAAGATAAGGCCAATCTGCTTGCTGCACACTTTGCGGCCAGATCAACACTTTCAGATTGTGCTCTGCCCCCGCCTACCCTTGAGTGCGTGGAATCTTTAATGGGACGAATTTACTTCGCACTCATGTAGTAGCAAGAGTACATAAAGATCTTAATACTCGTATACACAAAACCGCTGGTCCAGATGGTATGTCTCCCCTTCTTCTGAAGAGGTGTTCTTCTTCTGGCAAAACCACTGCGTACGATTTTTCATCAATCCTACTCTTTAGGACTCTTTCCGAGCAGATGTAAAACAGCATTTGTGCAACCAGTCCCTAAAAAAGCGAATCTTCGAATCTCACCGAAAAGTGGACGAAAGCGTACATCAATCTGGCGAAAGCAAGATAGTTGCACTTGATATTTCTAAGGTATTTGACAGAGTTTGGCATCAGGTTCTTTTGTTGAAAATGCGTGCTTTTGGGATCGATGACTCTCTTCTTCAATGGATTAGAAATTACCTTTCGGAACGTTCAATTCTGATATTCACAAAATAAATGCTGATGCACCCTAGGGGTCCGTTCTGTCTTGAAAACTCTTTCTAATTTTCATCAATGATCTCTTGTCTGCTACTTCTAATCTAATATATTCTTTTGCTAATGGCAGTCCTCTCTGTTTCTCATATTCGTTCTCGAACTCACTCAATTGGGGAACTATCAACAGCGTGGAATTTAATGCTTCCAAAACACAATGCGGTCGCTGCCGTTAAAGCACAATCCAAACACCCAGCCATTATCCATGAATGCCACATGAATGATCGCATATTTGGTGTTGTCGAAAATGCTGCGAAATGTCTAGGTTTCCTCAAACGATGTAAGAAATATTTTTCCCTCTCTGATCTGGCCTCAATATATAAGGCATTCATCCGCCCAACATTGGAGTACAATGCCCAAATCTAGTCAGGTGCGCTTAAACATATCTGCACCTGCTAGATTGGATTCAAAACCGTACGATAGAACTCATAGGGGATACTACTCGTAATATCACTCAGACAATGGATACCTTCGAACACCGTCGTAATGTCTCGTTCTCTTTCTGTTCTATCGCTATTTCCACCACCAGTGCTCCATAGAAATCGCCAGTAGCATTCCGCCCGTTCAAACTTTTAACCGTAACACCCGTCTTGCTATGAATGCTCATCAGCTCAAGTCCACTTTCGGACGTACTCCAAAAAACCTGACAATAAGTTATATGTAGACCAGGGCTTAGGCTCTGTTATAGTGCATAGAGCAGTCGTCAAAAATCTCTGGTTTCTGACGACTGCGAATAGCAGGAGAGCAACTCACAGCAACATAGGTAGACATTTTGACAGCCGAAAATGTGGTAATGTCAAAATTCTATTTCAGAAGTGAGTGCTGTGCGTTTTTTGCATTTATTATTTTTTATATATTTTTATTATGTACGACTCATTCCAATGAACATCGATTCGCCATCAAACTCAACATTTCACGCACCAGCCTCATGAGAATTTCGGATTATTCCCTTACAAAGTCTAATTGACTCAAAACGGATGGTCGCTTCGTTATCGTTTCTTAATTTTTTGGCATTACAGCAGCTCGAATTTGGCCGAAAAATCATTTTTTCTGACGAGGCGCATTTTCATCTCGACAGCTATGTTAACAAACAAAATTGCAGCATATATGGATTGAAAAACCCGCACGTGATAGTCGAGAAGCCAATGCATCCGCAGAGAGTGGTAGTTTGTCGCGGATTGTAGATAGGTGCTGGAAACGTCATTTCGGTAAACGGTGAGCGCTACAGAGCCATGATTGCCGAATTTTTGCCGGCCAAAAATGAAGAAATTGACTTGGACGATCTTTAGTTTCAGCACGATAGTGCGCCATGCCACAAAGCCCATCAAAAAATCGATCTTTTGCTCGCTAAGTTCGGTAATGGTGTTATCAGCCACCTTGGTGATGTCAATTGGCAGCCTCGGAGCTGCGATAATAAAGCCATAGCATAGCGAAAACTTCTATTTGGACTACCCTGTACATTTACGTAAACATCGAATATTTGTAAATATTGATATTGATGATGTAGGAAGAACACTTCCGCTATCGGAAGACGCCTACATCTACAAGAACGTGCAACAGTACGGACAGCAATGTTCAAACTCAGGCAAAACAAAGCTGCAGTAACTGACGGCTCAGCTCCCTAATTGTTTAAAGTAAGTGGTGATAAGTTGATGAGGAATAAGCGACAGCCCTTCTGTGAAATATGGTCAGCATACACAACACAGTGAATCTTAGCATTGTGTATCCGATACTGAATTGGTACCAGCTTCTTAAATAATGCGTACAATGTCATTACCCACGGTTAAGGCTTTTTTCGACAACAAATTGATTGGTATTTCAGATGTTTTTGAACTAGTGTACATACAAGACTTACAAGCCAACATATGATCAAAAGATCATGTAACTATACACATAGGCTGACGACATAGATTTAATTGGAAGAAGTCCGCAAGTAGTCTGCGGTGCGTTTGCGAGTTTAAAACGGTGAACGAGGGTGAAATACATTCAATCGCCATCGACGACAAATTGTCTCAATAGATGAAAACAACCTTGAGGTATTCGTTGTTAAAGATTTTGTCATTTCAAGCTGCAGTGGTTTACACAATGTGTCACAGCCTTTTTTCCGAAAAAATAAAATAACACTTCATAATATATTGACAATTCCAGTTCTGTTCTGTTTTCTGCCACAGGAAGAGTACTTCGATCGCGATTTTTATTTCCGTTTGTATCTACGACGAGTAGGGGAGAAGGTTCAATTATGGCATGTACTAGGTGTACACGTTGATCGGCCTAGTCAGAAGAATATAAAACGATTTAGACTGCTGCTCATGTGAAGCCTACGGACAAGAACGTTTCAGTTCGAATATTGATGGTTGGATACAGTTCGGAATATCATCCGTGCAGCACCGGATAAAGAATAGTGCTGCAGTGCTTCCCTGCTTGTCGTAAAAAGCGACTAAAAATGAGGAATCAGTCATATACAGGCAACTATAACACCAAAAATGAGCCTGTGACACTTTAACACCTTTAAAACTTTCCCACAAGTTCGTATGCAATCAGTGGGTTCCCACGTCTGGCGACTACCGGTGGGATAAAAGCAAAGTCAACTAACTTCAATTGAGCATACGTGTGTCAAATCAATCTCGTACGAAAGTACAAAAAAAAAACTTCATGGAAATGATCGCAAATTGTAGCACTACCCCGCTGGGCACCACGCTTGCCACGCATTCGGGTGATCCCAGGGCAAGCAGAAATGCTTGTGTCAGAGCCCGACGGATTCCGGGGGCGGGCAAAATGAAGTTTCTAAATTTTACCAAACTTCGGTTTGCAAGTTGGAACGTCGGATCGATGACCTCAAAAAGCTTGGAAATGGAAGCAATAATGCGTCGCAGAACTCTACATGTCATGTGCGTTCAGGAAACGAAATGGTGTAATACCGGAAATAAAGCGCGTTTTTTTGATTTAAAAACTAAGTCATTTAAGATGTTCTACCATGGAACGGTCAATAGACGAAACGGTGTCGGTGTTATTGTCGCGGCAAGTCTTCTTAATAATATCGTTGGTATTTCAAAAATAAGCGACCGCTTGATGAGTGTAAAACTCATTATAAACAATGAAATGTGGAACATTGTTAGCGCGTACGCCCCACAAAACGGTTGCGATCAATCGGAAAAGGATAAATTTTGGTCAGATTTCGGTAATTTACTCAGAAATATACCCATCGAGGAGATGCTTTTCGTAGGCGGAGATTTAAACGGCCACGTTGGAGAATCAAACGTAGATTATGAGGACTGACACGGCGGTAAAGGCTTTGGAACCAGAAATTCTGCTGGTGAAGACATTCTTGCAGCATGTAAAGCCCACGGTCTCACTGTTTTAAATACGACGTTTATAAAACATCAACGACATCTTATCACCTATAGCAGCGGAGGCCACGAAACACAAATAGACTATCACCTTTGCAAAAGATCGATGAGAAACAGTGTCAAGGACTGCAAGGTAATCCTTGGAGAATCGCTAGTTACCCAACACCGGCTGCTCATTACAGAATTCTTCACAGCGGAACCACCAAAAACAGGAGAGCCTGTTAGAAAGCCTAAAATCCGGTGGTATAACTTATCGAAAGAACGAGGCACAAGATTTATTGCACGCGCTAAAGAAGTACTTCTTAATATAAACGTTATCGCAGACTCACTTACCCCTCAAGAAATGTGGAACAGCATGCACGAGGCATGCATGACACACGCAAAGTCCCTTCTAGGAACGATATCAGGACATCATCACATCGAGAAAGAAACATGGTGGTGGAATGACGAAACCAAACGAGTTGTGAAAGACAAGAAGCAAGCATTTCAAGCGTGGACAAAATGTGATCGGAGTAACGATATCGAAAAGTCTCGACTTGCACTTGAATATGAGCGACTTAAAAACGTTACAAAGAGAGTCCTGGCCCAAACCCGAGCAGCAGCAGCGGAAAATCTTTTCCAGGACTTGGAACAAATATCCTCACGATCGGCAGATAGAAGACAAGCTATTCAAGAAGTTCAAACGTCGTACAATAGTAAAGTGCCAAATATTTTTAAACTCGCTGCGCAAAGGCGAAAAAATGCGATGCAAATAACGTCGCCAAAATACATTAAAGACTCCTACGGGCACTTACTAACAAACGAAAAGGACATCTGTGATAGGTGGCTTGAATATTGTAAGGACCTACTTAACAAACAGTTTCCACGTGATCGCGTCCCTGCAGCTGATCCATTCGAAGAAGAAGTTGCTGACTTTTCAACAGAAGAAATATACGTATAGCTATCGGAAAAATGAAACGCGGGAAAGCGGCTGGACCAGACAACATCCCATCAGAGTTTTGGTCGAAGATGGAATGTATCGGCAGTGAATGGCTGTCGAAACTCTTGAATAAAATAAAATGCGGACAAACTATGCCGAATCAATGGAGAAGTAGCTTTTTGGTTCCGTTATACAAAGGCCAAGGCAACACGCGAGAATGCAACAACTACCGCTCAATCAAGCTGATGTCACACACGATGAAATTCGCTGAAAGAGTTTTAAACGAACGTCTTCGCAAAATCATAAAGCTCGACGATAGCCAGTGTGGATTCGTGGAAGGAAGATCGACGGTGGACGCAATCCAAAGCTTGCGAATATTAATGGAAAAACATCGGGATTCGTCAAAAGATCTGCACATGGTATTTATTGATCTAGAAAAAGCATTCGATCGTGTGCTTAGAGATCTCATATGGACCGCGTTGAGGTCTCAAAAGGTACCGGAAACGTATATACGAATGATACAAGACATGTATGGAAACGTCAAAACTGCTGTTAAATGTACCGCCGGACTTACGAGAGAATTTCCGGTAAATGTCGGAGTGCATCAAGGAAGCGTTCTTAGCCCTTTCCTCTTTAACGTGGTACTAGACTATATTTTGAAAGATTGCATGCACGAAGCAAATGTACATCGATTCTCTTCGCCGACGACGCAGTTATTCTAAGCGATAATGTCGTAGATTTACAAAACGTCCTAAGTAAATGGAAAGACGCGCTAGAGAAAAACGGGTTTAAAATAAGTCGCTCAAAGACGGAACATTTGACCTGCCTATTTTCGGATCCACTGCGATCTATTCCAGATATAATGTTGGACGGAATAGTTCTTTCGAAAACCACTAGGTTCAAGTACTTAGGATCAATCGTTAACGTAGAAGCGAAATGTGACGACGACGTAAGGCACAGAGTAAGCGTGGGGTGGATGAAATGGCGAGAGAATTCGGGAATCTTCTGTGACCGAAAATTTCCACTTAAATTGAAGGGAAAACTTTACACCACGGTGGTTCGGCCAGCTCTAACGTATGGTTCGCAGTGCTGGACAATATACGAAGCGTTTAAAAATAAAATAACGGCAGCAGAGATGAAAATGTTAAGGATGTCGACTGGAGTTACGAAACGCGACTGCATTAGATCTACGCACATTAGAGGAAGTCTACACATAAAGAATTCGGTAATCGAACAACTTGAGTCGGATAGAATTAGCTGGTATTGCCACGTTCAAAGAAGATCTCCGGAAAATCCCGTTAAGAAGGCAATATCAACTACGGTCGCTCCTACTAAAAGAGAAGTAGGTAGGAAAAAGAATTCCTGGATTGCTCAGATGGCAAATGCACAACAACGCCTGGGGCTAACCGCCGAAGCGATACAGGACCGAGCAGTATGCAGACGCGTTCTGCGATCTGCGACATTAGCCAACCCCATAAGCGGAGCAGTAGCGATGCAGTAAAAATGGGAAACTCGTTATGCATAAGTTCGTGTAGCGAGAAAAGGGCTAGTAAAAGGAAAAGAAGAAGGATACAGTTCGGAATATAACGCAGTCTACAATAAACAAAAAGAACGTAGGAGTACTGGTGTTATTAAGCCAATAGACAAGAGATAGTTAATCCGTAAGGTCTTCATCTGTTTTAGTTTAAGATGCTCGATTATATAACTATAAATGTCAAGGGGAGGAAGATTCATCATTACATCTACTCAGTGATTCGATGACGATATACCTCGTTATTCAGATGTTGATGCAAGAGCTTTCAAAAGGATGAATTTGATTGGAATATGCTTGCCGCTTATTGGACACCCAATTGTCAAGTTTCAAGTACTTTCAACTTCTACTTTATTCGTACCGTTACAGCAATAGAAAATATGTTTATCGTTATCCAATGATAGTACTGCATACTACACTTCTTATCGTCTATAAAATACGAATGTGAATTTCGTACAAAGCCAGAAAATGCACAACTCGCTCTTGATATGGACAAGAGCCGATATTCAATTTGGTGAACTTCGTATTTTTTTGCCCACCACTCCGAAAATTCATTTTACACCTTCGTCTCTGTACCCGATACCCGACCGATAGAATAACCATAAAAAAAAACAAAAAGACGTAGAGGAGTAGTGTAGCAAAGCCACCTAACAACCTGGCCACCTCTGGCGATCTTTCTATTTATTTGAACAGCAGCGAGTATGTGATAAGTCGATCTATGATCCAGCGATTTGTTATACTCGCATCTGCACGCAAATCCTAAAAGGAAACAAAGGATTCCTGCTCTGCTCGCAGGGCGTCCGAAAAGCAATATTCTGCCGCGGTCGCTCACAACCAAACCATCAAAGAGAATATAATTTGCGTCTGGCCATAAAATCAATTAAAGCGTATTATGTGGCTAAAGTATCTACAACGGGACAGAATGCGCTTGGGCTTGGACTTGGTTTGGCCAGCGTATGGGTTAAGCCATTCCATGTCGATTCGATTCCACGGTAGTTACTCGTATAAGACCAAAGCGACTTTTTAAGATCACAACACCAGGCCAGACCACTTATGGAACGACTCCAAGGCAAAAATCCCGTAAAAGGGATCTATGGAATTTACGATCATCGATGATCGGCAGAGGTGAAGAGTAGTCGAAGCAGTAAATCGATTCGAAACCATGTGGTAGGACATGCATAGTGGTATCCAGAGAAAACGTTTCAGATGCCTTCTTGGTGTTAATGTTTGGTTTGGCCTGGGCGCTAGGTGGTGCAGGACTTAAATTTTATGAGTGAACCGTATAATAGCAATTATCGTTGCAATTAAGTGTTTGATTAAATGCGAAATGGGCTAAGTGGCGCGGGCGGCAGTTGTGATGGTATGGGACGCACTCAAGTCCAGATTTATGAATCACAAATTTTCAAAACCCTCACGCCGCCGCTGTATGCTTAAATTTATGCCAATGATTGAAGAGGAGTTTATTTAGACAATCGGACAACTGTATTTTAATGGCTGTATGAGTCCTGCTGCGTTGCCCACCGACTGAGTTTATTCAAATTTAATGCAGTGGATTGTGGTATAGTAAATCGAAACAGAGGTTCTGCGATTACTTAATTTGGGTTTTGATAACTATATTAGTTCGATTGAGATAAATCATTCCCAAAGGTCAGCAGACGTAAGTAGCAACTGTTTACATGATGTAGATACAAATGAATTCGTGTAACAGGTTATCGATGCCTGACAGATACAGGTACTTACGAATACACACGTTATTTGTCATTTCAGTAATTTGCCTCAGGCGTTTGAAATTAAAAATCTCTGATTGTTATTCTCAAGTCGGTAGTGTTGATCGATAGATTGTATACTGGGAAATCTGGATGTCTTCCTGAAACCTTTCATGACATTTAAGTAAAGAGAAAACATTTGAATTGTAATTTGAATAATTTGACTATTAATCACGAAAGTTTCTTATACATCCGTCACTCAGATATAATACGAGTAATATTGTATATAAAAGAAGAAAACAACATGTTTAAGACAATTGCATATAGAGGGTCTTTCATTAAGCGCTTCCTATCTTTAAATTTAAATAAAACAAATATCAACGAAATTTTTTATTCGTTTGAAAGGCCTTTCGATGCCATTCTGTGTGGAATATAACATCGTTCAAATGTCCGCCGCGGCTTCTCTGTCCAATTTTCCATGACTCTAGCGTATAAATCAGGTTGAATTTGACCGATGGCATGGTTTGTGGCTTATTCGCATGGACCTGCGACTTCAGACAACCCCAGAAGAAAACGTATAACGGGGTCAAATCGTACGATCTCGGTGGCCAGTTCACATCACCACTACGTGAGATGACCATGCTTTCGAATCGCTCGTCCAGAATTTCCAATGTGGTATGAGCTGTGTGGCACGTAGCGCCGTCCTGTTGAAACCGCATGTCGTTGGTGTCTATACCAGCCAATTCAGGCCAAAAGAAGTTGGTAAACATCGACCTATAGCGCTCGCCGTTGAGAATGATGGCCTGGCCAACGTCGTTCTTAAAGAAATATGTACCGATGACGCCGCCAACCCAAAATCCACACCAAACAGTGACTTTTTCGGGGTGCATTGGACGTTCTTGGATCTCATATGGATTGATATCGTCCCAAATTCGACAATTTTGTTTGTTGACATACCCATTCATCCAGAAATGGGCCTCATCACTGAAGATGATTTGGCGATGAAAATTAGGGTCAGTTTCCATTCAGCGAACACACGTTGTTGTTCGTTCACCTTCAGCTCCTGGGTCAGTTGAATTTTTTACCGGTGCAGGTCCAAGTCACGACGCAAAATTCGCCAGGTTGTGGTCTGCAAAAGGCCGAGTTCTTGTGAGCGACCCGAAATCGACTGGCTCGGATTCTCCTGCACACTCACGAACAGCGGCGACGTACAGGTGTTGGTTTATCGTTTACTGAATCAGTGGACTCAAATTTATCCACCACACTGCGAATGGTCCTCTCGGTAGAACCATTATGGCGACCGTAAAATGGGCGAAGCGCGCCCATTTTGATAAAACAATTTTATCATTTGCACATGTTATTGAACGCTATGTCCGTCCATGCTGCTTTGGCAAAACAGACTGAATAAATGACAGCCAATTTGACAGATGTAGCTTCAGCAATATGGCCGCCATCAGCTGTTAAAGTTCGGAAGTCCCTATTTAAAGATCCTGTATTAGTACTCGTATATTGGTATTACCTAGGTAGTTGCAAGCTTCCTATATTGCACTCTTACACAGCATCACCTTATCGTTTCAAAAGCAGTCTCGGTATTTACTATCCCCCGAACTTTAGGACAGGGGTTGGTAAGATTCCGGGGCAGTTCAATGCCAAATCTCATCGACTCGATAAGATGTTCGCCTTGTCATTTTGTCCACAATAAGGGGACCTACTTCGAACCGCGGGAGAGTGAACAACGTTTTCATATTCGGAGGTTTGATTTAACTAGTCGATAAGGTGGTTACAACAATGTTGATATTTAATATTATTTAAAGTTTACAAACGACGATAGAAAAACATCGCGATGCTTCGAAAGATCTCTATGTCGTCTTCATCGACAGGTACAAAGGTACAAAATTGAGAATCTAAAAAGCTTGGAATTGAGAGTATTGGCTGGCATTACTACGTAAATAGGTGGTCGGATCATCCAGTCCGGAAAGCAATTATAGCCGATATACAACCCAGAGTTTTAGGAAAAGGCAGAAGAAAAAATGGAATGGAAAGGATCGGTCGTAAAGTCTGATAAAGTCACGGCGAGCAAGGAACTCAATTTATGATAGGCAGTCCAGTAGGAGAAAACATTGCCGCACCGCATCGGCAGAAGAGACTAGCAGTAAGCAACATCAACCAGGAGCTCCGAAGGTCTCGAAGGACGGCTGTAGTAGAATGATCCCTGGAAACTAGAGAGACTTTACGTCACTGGGCCGATGTGTACGTAACTGGTCACTGAGTCAGCAAGGGGACCATCTCTTTAATATAAACAGCCTACGCTGGGAGCATCGGAGGATCAACTGTGAGTTAATGACAGTTAAATTAAACACACCCCACAGCTTTGGTGGATGAAGTTAGGACGACCGCTTCTTAATAAACACCTCAACGATGGAACACCTCACATGGAACACCTCAAGAGGCGTAATGGCGGAAGGAAGAAATAGAGCAAACTCTAATCAACAAAACACAACTATTGTATATAAACATAGACGAGAAGGGAGTACAAGCTCGCCAACAATAAAACAAAACGAGAACGGCCTCGCTAGCAAAGCAAATCCACAAAACTGGCTGGGGACAGAGGGCCAGCGATTTAAAAATGCAAAAAATAATAACAATAGTAAGAAGTCACTCGCTATGTGAAAATCAGCTAGGGAACCGCGGTACAAACATTAGAATACAAACACACAAAAAGTGGATTTAAAAGTAGTCAAGGGTTTTCTTTTTGGATTTGCGGACGGGAAACTAGGGAAGGAACAGAAAGAAGGATAGAGGAAGTAGACTGACAGGAAATCCAAGATATAGAATCTAATTTGTTCCAGAACGGGGCACAGTATCACGTGGCGTTCAACTTTCTTGGTTTTTAGCTTAACTTTAGCAGAGTATTGACTCGATTGTTATCCGTGAACCGGGACAACATGCGTTAATTGTCGGGAACCGAACTTTATCTAAACACAATCACAGGCAAGTCCATTATAGAGTAAAAAAAATCTTGGGTGTCAACGAGTCATATTTTTTCTCACAGACACCTATAGCCTGCAGAGTCCTGCCTTCGAGTGTAGCGATCACGTTAGGACGACGTAATTATAGTTGTAGACTAAAAAGTCTGGTTGAGAACTGAAATTTTTTCCTCTGAGCCTAGTCTAGAAGGTTCGTTAGAAATCTTAATTTGAGATTAATTTCTGAACCAGCGGAAAGTCAAGATTTTAGACCATTTTTAGGCCTATGGCCAAATATGTCGATACGCGACCTCATTTCATCATTAAAACTGAACGAGGTCTTATGAAAGACCTTACAATCATCAACTCATGAGTAGCTTGCGATATTATCTCCTATGAGAGTAGGTTTTTTTTTTTTTAAATTGTTCAAACTTAAGACACAACGTCAACGTCAAAGTGCCTGGCAATCAAAGCTTTTCTTTATAGTGATTTCGATTTGTGAAAAGTTGGTCAGAAACTAGGATCAGAGTACTCGTATACTTCACCAGGTACAACATTTTTGTATAGGGACATCATGTGTAAGAACTCTATCACGTTATAAATGTTTTACTTATAAAAGAGAGACTTCACCCTACTAATTCCTTTTTCTCTGATATTTTAAACGATAAGTGATTTTGTAACATTTTCGGCAACCCGTCTGCAACGCCACGGGTGAGAGGACATCCATCGTTTATGTCATTCCAACATTCCAGCAAATTATCACATCTTTCTCCCTATTCATACCATCATGAATAAGTAGATATTAAGCCAACCCATGTCCGTCTATATTCCCCGAACTAAAACATGTCATTTCGTCTTTTATATTTAAACCGATTACAACACAATTCCCTGTCGAGGTGCCAAAGACCCGTCGTCTGAAGACTGTGTTGGTATCAATCAATAACTTTAAAGGCTTATGGCTTACATACATAAGTACGACCAATGTTCAAAATAGATTTAGACACCATCTCTAGACTACCGTTAATCTTCTGAGGCCGAAACATGTGTAGCTTATCAGTATTTAATTAAGTACATGGATCACCTGCTTCTGCAACAGCTATTTGAATGACCAATGCACCCGCGCACATTACCACGGAATGTATCCGCATTTCTTTCTTCAAAGTCGCAACGTAAGTATGTTATCTGTCGGGCTTAAGCGAACGCTATGTCATATTACAAATGACCGCGCGCCTCATCTTCCCATCCGTTGCAAGTACTGGTGCGTCTGCGTTAGCATTAGCGCTTGTTCGAGAAAAATCTTAACAACAATTTAATCCACGTAACGAATAGCCCTGAGCAGTCGAGATAAATTCATTTACCTATCGACTATCAAATCTGTATGAATTCCTGTTCGCCATGGTTTGGAGTTTGAAGTTTGGGGTTGTACGAGTAGTTGGGAGGTGAAGTAAATGCCCCTTAATGACCACTGGTCACAGCAAGCCAATATGTTTTTATCTCCAGCAAGAAACTTGATGTCTCTACATGAGTCCGTATCTACGAATATACCTTCGTATACTCGTATACTGCAGTGAGTCCCGGTGTAGGTACTTATATGTATCTAATGCAAAAGTTGGTAGACGATATGTGCCAGGATGGGGTGCTTTGAAAAATGATATTACAAATTGATAGCATTTGTCAAAATATCTCAGGGATTACAAGAGATCCTGGTCACGCTGGTCAAATTGGTCAGCAGCAGTGTAAGGATAGGGGGATGACATATCTGTGAACATATTTCCCATCAAACAGGTGAAACGTTGCTAAAACATTGTCGTGTGAGTCTGTGACTGGGACCGAGAGTGAGAGTTGGAAAATTTTAAAAGGGTGGTGTCGTCAATCTGTCGTGAATGATAAATGTACCTTTTAAGCCATTCCATGTGTCGAATCAGAACAGGGAATTACCCCAGCTAAATGCATTAACAAATGATTTGGAATTTTCTTCAAATGCAAATTACTGATGATGGATGTGTGTACGAGTATCTGTGTCTAAAGTCGATATTGCTACTTGTCATTAAAGCGGTATTTGCTCAGTCATTCAGCATAAGCAAATTGCCGTCTCTTAAGCGTTAAATAATTGCTGTATGAATTAATTTAAATTAAGTAGCATACTTGGATAATGATCGCGTACCAGATTCAATTACAAGATCGTGCGAATAATCATGTATGTCGAATTGAATTAAAAGTTAGTATTGACATATGTGCACAGTATGCATCTGAAGGGATATTGTTTATTTTAAAAGAAGGCGCCTAAACTGCTTCATTCCGCCGCGTATGCCTATAGTAGATGTCAGCACGCACATATCCAACATTGTCACATTCAAATGTCAACACTGAGAATTTATGGATACACTAAATCATCATGATTCATATGTCAATCACTGACAAGGTTTTGTGTTTCTTTGTTGACTTTTAGTGGTACACCACTTGCAGTGGTTTATGTAAATTATGCCTAGTTGACATGAAAGTAGATGTTGGTGCATAGCATAAGCAGGGCCGCAGTATTCTCCTGTCCAGATTGGCATCGTGCGAATGTTTGAACTTGTAAGATGTCACTCTTGACACTGGCATTGAGGGACAATTGATTTGAGCTAACAATGTTGTATACATGGGTTGACAGTGAAGGTGAATTATCTTTTCAAACTAAAGAGTTTACAGCAGTGAGGTGGAAGGAAAAAAAGCTAGTTCCTTTGCTTATAAGCACACATGAACTTTAGATTGAAGTTCACTATTGAAATGTGATGTATTGCTTCAGCGTGATTGTCTATCTATTTTATTATAGTTCTCTGCACCGAATATAGCTGTAACAATAACAAATAGCTATTCTGTATTACATAAATCCATTTTATTTATGTTTAAGAAAAGTTAGCTCTTACATACATATGAGCTGTGCAATGATATACTACTCTGCTTGAGACACCGCAGCGTTCCATTATTTTCGATCCCGAACACGCTGCTGCCAGTTGATAAGAACAACCATCCTGGCATTGACGACAGCGTGAGCTTTAAAGCGGAGGTTCGATGATTAGAAGATTCTCTTAGATGGAGCATTGCTGTCCATCCGCTGGATTTGGCCAAGCCAATGCAGTCAACGTACGAGTATCTTGGCTTTTTGGATCACATCTTCATACAGCTCGTAGATTTCGCGGTTGTATCTTCCTCTCCATTCGCCGTGCTCGCAAATGGAACTACTGTAAATCCGAAAAAGGATTTTTCTTGTAAATGTATCCAGTATTAATTTTGCTTTCCTGCTTATCGTCCAGCACTCGGCACCCTATAACAAAATTGACAAAATCAGGAATTTTGACCCCAGCTGTTTTGATAAAACGAAGTAGCAACGGTTTGCTAAGGCCATGCTTCGTCAGATTTCTACCAAGGAGTCATTTATAGAGTTGATGCTCACTCCGAGGTAGGCGAACTCCTACCCTCGTTCACAATTAAACCAACTTCTCTAGGCTTTTCTTCGATTGCTGCAAATATCTGAACGATGAATCGATGGGATCGCAAGATGATTCCGATGTCGTCAGCGTATCCGAATAGCTGGACTGATTTGTGGAAGATAATGCCTGTAGTATTAATGCCAGCCGTACGCACTATCTGTTCAAGCACAAAGTTAAAAAGATCGCATGAATTTGCATCACCTTGTCGAAATCCGGCGCTTGTCTGTACCAGTTCTTATGAAGCGTTACCATACCGCACAGCACACCGCGTGTTTTCAAGTGTTAAGCGACATAACTAGGTTAGGTTAGGTTAGGTAAGAGTGGCTGTTGGAAATACCCACCCACTTAGGCCTATTGGCCCATTGTGATGCCACGTGGATCTATGATCTTCTTACTACTGGAACCAGTTTGAGCTTTTAATAAAGCGTAGGAGACTGTTAACGTCTAATTTTTCTAGATCGTTTAGGTCGTTGTAGAAGAAAGCTCCTAGATGAAGCTTCCTTCTCTGAGAGAGAGCTGGGCATGTGCAGAGTAGGTTGGGGATTGTCTCCTCCTCTTCCTCGTCCATGCAGCTTCTACAGAAATCGTTAGTAAAAGCGCCAAGCCTTCTTGCGTGCTTGCCTATGAGGCAGTGTCCGGTAATGACACCTATTATGACGCTGAGATGTTTCCTATCTATAAGGATCAGACACTTAGATCGACTCAGATCCAGCCTTGGCCAGATCTGTTTGGTCGCTAGACATGTTTGTCCAGCAGTCCACCTAAGGTCCGTTCTTTTATTGGCATCTAGCTTTAGTGTTAGTTTGGTATCCGAAAATATGCGGATATCCTTTGCAGATATCACGTTTTTCCTCAGCCAGGACAGAGCTTCTTTACTCGCCAAAATTTCCGCCTGGAACACGCTACAGTGATTTGGAAGACGGAAAGAGAGCCTTAGATTTAGCTTAAGCTTTAGCTTTAGTGGCATAACTAAATCACATAACTTTTTGGTGTGTATAGACCACCTGGATTAAGCCAGAAAGCATTTCTTGAAGAATTCGAAAAAAATATTATCGTATTAAAAAACAAAGAAGAAATAACTGTTCTGGGGGATATCAATATTAATATTTGTAATAATAATTGTAGTCATGTGAAAAACTACTTGGAAATGTTGGCGTCATTAGGCCTTGTAAATGCAATTGATAAATATACAAGGATAGATCCAAAAAGAGGAACAAAGTCTATAATAGATCATATCTTAGTTAGCACAGTAGACTATCGAATTAAGTCTTGTGTTATTGAAAGTGGTATAACGGATCATTACCCGATCCTTTACTATAAAGAAGCAATGAAACAAAATGTAGAACAAATCATGTCTGCACCATACATAAGTACAAAAAAAGTAGACAGATTAATATCTGAAGCAAACTGGAACGAAGTATTAAATGAAGGTGTGTCAGTTACTCTCTATGAGAAGATGGTCCTCAAATTGCAAGATATATATACAAAATCCACGTGTGTGAGAATAATAAAAAGTAAATGTAAAAATAATGCCTGGATGTGTCCTGAGCTAAGAGAAAAATGCAAAAGACGAGATGGTCTTTATAGAAAATGGAAAAACAATAGGTCAAATCTAAGCTACGAAACTGAATATAAACACTTTCGAAACAAATTAAGTAAGGAAATAAAAACACAGAAGTCAACATTCTATAAAAACAAGTTTGTCGAGGTTAGAGCAGATCCGCGCAAATTGCAGATCCGCAATTAATGAGATATTGGGAAGGCATAAGCTCACCGTTTAATGAAGTAATTGTGAAGAACTTTTCGTCAGAAAAATGTATAACCATCATATCAAACAAATTTGCACAAAACTTTTCCCAACAAGTATATAAAATACTACATCATTGTCAGCAGATAACATCGAATCACCACAACATAACCATCAGCAATACAATATTTCCAACTGAAACCAATATCAACGAGGTCTATAATACAATAAGACGCTTGAACGAACGAAAATCCGCAGGGGCCGATGGTATCCGAGCAGGAGATATTAAACAACACGCTGATATTTTTGCCCCCTTACTGTGCAAATTGATAAATTTAAGTCTGACAGAAGGAAAAATTCCCAAAACCTTTAAAACTGCAGTAGTAAGACCAATTTACAAAGGTGGTAGAAAATCTGAAATAAGTAACTATCGACCTATAACCATTTTGCCAGTGATGGACAAATGCATGGAAGAAATAATGGTTAATCGCCTTTATAGTTTTATTGATAAATATTCACTCATACACCAACGTCAATACGGCTTCCAGAAAAGCAAAAGCACGGGAACACTGCTAGGGGAATTCTCAAATTGTATCAATGAGAGCTTAAATAAAAGCCACCATATACTGGTACTGTTTATGGACTTTAGTAAGGCGTTTGATACCCTAAACCACACAAAACTCTTAGAAGCCCTCGAACGTATAGGCATTCGGGGTGTAATGGCTGATTGGATTAGGGACTATTTAAGCAACCGCCAGTTCTGCGTAAAAATCAAGAACGTGTATAGCTCTATGGAACAAGTGCATTACGGCGTCCCCCAAGGATCGAAATTAGGCCCTATTCTTTTCATTTTATATTCAAATGAACTTCTACGTACTTTTAAAAGAAGTATACCATTTGCTTATGCAGATGACACGGCGATAGTAGTTCGTCACAGGTCTCTTCAAACAGCGACTGAAATAATGCAGGAAGAGTTCAGTAATGCTGTAAGGTGGTGTCATGACAACGGCCTTGTAATCAACGCAGCAAAAACTAAAATGATGCATATTCGAAGCCCACATCATAACGTTACACAGCAGAAAATACGGTTCGACACCAAAACAGCTTATCGAAGTAGTAGAATCCTATAAATATCTTGGAGTAATTATTGACAGCCATCTTACCTGGAGTAAACACATTGACAAAACTCGAACAGATATAAAGAAAGCTTGTGCTTTCGCGAACTTGTGCATTTGCGATACCTAGCAACACAGAAAATTCAGAAGCAAATTTATTATGCCCTGGTTGAGTCCAAGATAAGGTATGGCATACTTGCTTGGGGAAGCTCATCTTACTCGCATATAATGAAACTTCAAAAGCTGCAAAATATGGCGCTGAGGATAATCAACCAAAATGCGATCTCCGAAGAAAGACACTTCAAAGCGATGACAGTTCAACATATATACAAGATGGCCGTTATTCTTGAGTATTATGACGACCTACGTTTTAGAAAACCAATCGACCATGAAATTAACACTAGAAGACGTGCTCAAGGTATGTTCCAAGTGCCTCGAAATTATAACAATTATGGTAAAAGGCAACTTATATATACCGTTCCTTCAATTTTAAATGAACTACCTGAAAGTCTAAGGAATATAACGAACCTATCCAGTAGAAATAAAGTGATTAAAAATTTCTTCCTAAATTTATAAATTTATAATATTTAATTTAAAATAAGTTTATTGAAATGTTTCCGATTTGTATTTTATATAGCAAAATGTAACCATGTTTAAATTGTAATTTTAACTCTAAAAACTTGAACACTTGTTTACCTGAAAGTAAACCTTTTTGATAAGCAATCTTCTGCAGAAAAGCCATTGAGGCTTCGCGGAAAAGTACAAAAATTGTTAAGCCTTAAGAAATAAAAATAAATAAATAAATAGAAATAGAAATAGAAAAAGAAAAAAAAAAATAGTTCTTTCGGGATGCTGAATTCAGGCATCGCTTTATATAGCTTCTCCAGGCGATGAATACTGTCATATGTGGCCTTAAAGTCGACAAAGAGGTGATGTGACTCGACTTGGAATTCGTTGGTTCTCCCCAGGATTTGCCTTAGTGTAAACATGGCAGTACTCTGGACAGGATCTTATAAGCGACATTAAGCAACGATATGCCTCGATAGCTGTTGCAAGACATAGGATCGCCTTTTTTATAGATGGGGCAAACAGAGCTCATACTCTAGTCGTGTCTACCCGCAATTTATCGATTATTTGGTAGGAAAATCGGTCTGCAGGAATATTCCATTTGACAAAACATGCGCATACATAAACGGAATGGTGATACTCAACAATTCTTGGCGAAAAAGAGTTTCAAGTTCTGGCTTATATGATAAAAATAGCAGTTACAGTCTGCGTTAAACTAATACTCGTATTAATGGATCTAATGCAGTTCGCTTATAACCTTTGTAGATAGATTCGAAAAGAAGGCTGCTGACAAGGAGGATAATTTATTGTAATTTATTGGTATTTGCTGACCACGTCGAATATCTCCGAATTTTCTTGGAGAACAAATTCAACCGGAAACCATAAAGTACGCAAAAGTTCTGCCACTGCTCTCTTTTCATGTAAGAAGGAACACTTTAGATACAAAAATGGGTCTTCATCTAAGATCAATCCACTGAATATGAACAACTATGACCAGATCCATTTCCAGGAAGAGCGATGTGACATGGCTAGAGAAAGATGCGCTCAAAAAATGACGGAAATGACAATACAGTGTCTAGAATATCACTAGACAAGGTATCTAATCCTGATATGGTCGACGACCTGATACATCATAGCTTCAAAGGGAATCGGGTAGCATTTCTTCTGGATCCGCAATAGAAATATACAACAAATGGAATGAAGATGGCTCATATTTTCATATTGGTATACTCGTAATTAGAGACCTAACTGGGTAGACAATGGGGACTTATACACTGGCGATCACTAGGATGAGGCCATACATTTTGCAATCGATTTTCACTCTTGCAGATTTTGTACCCGGAAACTTTTACTACCTGTGAACAGGTACATATTTTCTCAATAGGAAGTCATAAAATTAAAGGGTAAAAAAGAAACGACCCTTGGAATTTCCTAAGACCAAACAATGAACTACTCGAAAAGCGTATAAAAAGATGCGAATATTTCGTTGCAGGAGTTCGCATCAGCGATTTTTTTTTTTCAAAGTTTTGTTAAGAATATTTAAAAAAGCGTTGCAATGAACTGTTTTTATTTAGTTAAAAAAAAAATGGGTTCCGGAAAGTCTTTGACAGCGACAAAAAGAGGAAAAGTAAATGCTTTCAATGAGTTAGGACTTTCAGGCCGAGAAATTGCAAGGAGGCTTAATAGAAGTAAGACTATTTACGACAGTTATCTTGCGGATCCACAACACTATGGGAAAAATCAAAAAGGATGCACGTCAGAAGCAACAACATTGCGAGAAAAGCGGTTAATTCTACGGCGTGCCTCAAATTCTACTCTACCAGTGACTAAAATAAGGGCCAACATCGGAGTATCAGCCAGCGGTCCGAAGGATAATACAAAAAAATGGTACTTTACAGAGATGAAAACTTAAAAAGAAACATGTTTTGAGGTAAGTACACAAGGAGCATCGAATGAATTTTGCAGAAGAACATGTCGCTTAGAGCAGTAAATGGAAAAAAAGATTAACCTTGACGGCCCCAATGGTTACAACTTTTATTTACATGATCTAAGAAAGGAGGAGCTTATTTTGGCAAGACATCACAGCCGTACATCACGTGTAATGGTGTGGGGAGCTATTACCTACTATGGCACAATCGAGTTGGAGTTTTTGTCCACAACAATGAACGGAAACAACTACAAATGTTTGCTGGAACGGTCATTTCTAAAAGTGAAAAACATTTTCGGACCCCTGCCTTGGATATTCCAACAAGCCACTTCCAGGGTTTTTAGAATTCGGATGCAATCCAGAAGACGTGGAAATTTTGCCATGGCCGCACTATTCACTGGACTTAAACATAATCGAAAATGTTTGGGCAGGGTTATCTCGTACAGTGTATGAAGGCGGCAGACAATTTGAAGACAAGGACACTTTAATCGAATCTATTCGTGATGCCTGGGCCCAAAGTTCTCTTGATTATTTAGGAAAACTGTATGATTTTATTCCCAACCGTCTTATAGAGCTCACATCGAAAAAGGGCGAGCATGCTCATTATTAATGTAGAAAAACGTAATAAATAAATGTTTTAAATCCATAAAATGTGAACATTTTATTCATTTTTTCCTTTCTTTCGGAGATTTTGCATGTGGCCTCATCCTAGTAGTTCATTGTTTGATCTTGGGAAATTCCAACGGTTGTTTCTTATTTATTTACTATTTAATTTTATGACTTCCTGTTGAGAAAATATGTACCTGGTCACAGGTAGTAAAAGTTTCCGGGTACCAAATTTCCAACAGGTAGAAAGAGTGAAAATCGATTGCAAAATGTATGGCCTCATCCTAGTGATCGCCAGTGTATAAATGATTTTTGGAGAATTTTTTAGGTGGATGAAAAATGTAGGTTTACACTTGTATTGTACTTGAGGAGCGTTTGAATGTTTGGGTAATAAGTGCTGGTATAATGAAAATGCAATTTCAATTTGTTGCTTCACAAGAACACGAGATGTTTTAAATAAAAAAAATAATAAAATGGATATGAAGCAGCAAATTCTCATCGATCTGATAAAAAGAGTAAAGAGCAGCAATACTCTTGACTAGACAAGGAAACAGAAGGAAAACACTGATAGATATCAATGTAACTAAGATCACTGTGAAACTTATGCTTGGAAAAGCTTCAAAAGTCTGAAGATGTATTTAGGAGTGAAAATATACGCCACAGTGTATTTCAAGGAAAAAAGGCACGCCTCACGAGTCAGCACAGGAAAGGTGAATTCCAACGGAGTCAGAGCGACACATACATCCAATAAAAATGGCTGCATGAGCCCAAAATGAGATTGTAAATGCTTTAAAGACAGATGAGCGAATTTTACAAAACCATATGGTCGGCACCGAGATCGGATGAAAACTAACCGAGAAGATTTTTGCTGTGCAAGTATGAATTTGCGAAACGGGAGAACACGACTGCGGTGGTAAGGCACCTTTTTTAAACTCTCCTAAAACTCACTTCGGGCTGTTGTCCTGAACGAAGCAAGGCACTAGCAATATAGGTGTAAAGAAGAATTGTTTAGTATGAAATTCTACGCTGCTGCTCGTTAAAAAACCAGCACAACATTGCTCTGGTTCTAGGAAAGTCATAGCTAAATTTTCCTTAAGTCAAGAACAATGAATATATAGGAATATATATAAGCATCAGCAAAATTTTATACAACGGTAGGGAATAAAAAATATTTTCGGTACTGATCCCCATCGGTTTTCTAAATCAAGTTCTGCTTGACTAGAATTTCATTTCTATGTACAATAAATAGGCCATAAAATAAAAATTTATTTTTTTTTAAAAAATGTACTTATATTTATTTATATAGATAAAGAACTAACAAAACATTATTTCCATTTTCTTTTACATATACTTTCTTAAATATTCTATCAAAACAGGGGGGTTAAATTTTGAACCAGTGCACCGTAAGGGTCAACTTATTTTTTGTGGTAGTCTTGGACACATTACTTATTTTTCCCCAAGCGCAGAGGAACTTTACAAATGGAATAAATCCAATTTGTCCTTATTTCGTTCCTTACTGTGCTACAAACAGAACATCTTCGTCGGGTACTACGTTCTGGCTGATGTTGTTCGAATTTCCAAGGGAACGAAAGGCTTGCAATCTTTTTTGGCAATAAGTGGCGATGATCTCTCCAGCGGACGTTTCTTTTCCACTAAATGTTTCGCCAATAAACCATTTATGACTGATCGTCTGAATGTCTTCATGTCCATTGGCGGGAGGTTGAACATTTCGTATAGGGACTTGACAACTTTTATTTTAAATAAAACGCAAACCATTTGAGATATTTCAAAAACTTTATTATCGGCTTGAAGTATTTGTATCTTCAGACAAATACTCATCAAAACTATTATGGATTTTGAAAATATTATCCCAGTTTTTGCTATTATACATTTTGCCAAGGAAATGGGAGCACATTCCAAACGGAGATCACACGTGTTTTTTGATTCGGCTTTAGAAGTGCGAAAAATTATAAGTATGCTTGTACTCAGTACTTTTTTTCCAAGTGTTCGGTAGCCGAGGTGATAAAGACCCGGACAACAAATTTCGAGGTTTTGGGTTCGATTCCCAGCCTCTGTAAAAGTTTTTTTTTATTTTATTAATAGACTTAGTGAAAACACAAAGTGATAACAAAAAAAAAAAAAAAAAACAGTTCCATGAGTGGAAGTAAGAGGTCCGCTATCCCAATAGCGGGATCAGCAGATGGTATGATATCGTCTGATGATCAAACCGCTAAGCCAGTCCACTCAAAATCAACAACAATAACAATAACGGACATCGGCACAAAGAGGAGAAGGACGCTGAAGCCGACTTCGACTCCGAATCTGGATAAGAGCGCCATTTCAGCATCGTTGGAAATGCTGCATGGCAGAGTGAAGGAGAGGGCTGCGCTGATATCGGCAAGCGCAGCAATAAAGCGAATGAAGCAAGAGTCGGACAACGACTGTACGCATGTACCTGACGGAGGGAAAGGACAATACATGGGAGCAGACAACTGCTTTGCATCCCTAGCTGCATCGGAGTCAGATGACGAAGAGGAAGAGGTCGAAGTCCTGTACAGTAGCATCAAACAGCTACAACAAAAAGTGTTGGCCCTAAGAGCTAAGCAAGTGGCAAGGAGGGAGATGGAGAAGCAGCAACAACTCCAGAGACCTCAGCAGCAAGAAACTATAAACGCGGAGCTTCCACAAAAACAGAAACAACCGATGGAAAAACAAAAACTACAGACACCTGTACAAGAACTAGACAGAACAAGAGCACAAACTCAACAAAAACAGCAACAACAGGCACAGCAACAACAGCCACAACAACAACATCAGCAAAAGC
Organism: Volucella bombylans; assembly: GCA_949129095.1. NCBI lineage: Eukaryota > Metazoa > Arthropoda > Insecta > Diptera > Syrphidae > Volucella > Volucella bombylans. Next base: position 171,030,425 of record OX422141.1, read on the forward strand.
AACAGCAGCAGAGACAACAACAACAGCAAGAGCAGAAATCCACCAAAGAGAAAGTGCCACCAATCACTTTACAAATTGGAGTTAAAGGACACAATCGAACTATGTAAGTCGGCCATAGGTTTTAATTTTTTTATTAAAAGATTAAGTTAAGATAGGCACGCGATCCACTGCAATTCAGTGGAGCGCTACTATAAAATCAAAAATTTACTGAAGGATTCAACGACGGAGTTCTTCTCCTACACCCCGAAGCGGGACAAACTGCAAACAATGCAGCTGAGGGGATTAGAACCGTCGACTGAACCGGAGGAGCTCCTTGCACTGCTGAAAGAGAAAGAGTGTGAAGGGCTCAAATTCGTGGGGGTCAAGCCATTTGTCATGGCTAGAGCCAAAAGGGAGAAGCGGCAACTGCCGATTTTCCTGGTCCAGCTAAGTCCCACCAGCAATCTGGATGGTCTAAGGAGTATTAAAGTCCTAGACTACCAGGTTGTATATTGGGAGAAATTAAAGAGGAGCGAAAACATTTTACAATGTGTTCGCTGCCAAAGGTTCGGGCACGCCGCGTCGAAATGCAGCCTCGATACGTGAAGTGCGGAAAGAACCACAAGTCCGAGGAATGCGCTCTGGGTTGGGAGGGAGCGTCTGAAAAAAGTCAACTCTCTTGTGCTTTATGTAGGAACACGGGACACACCGCAAATTATCGGGGTTGTCCCAAATTCCAGTACATCAAAAGAATAAATCTGGCCTGGCAGCAGAAAGTGGAAGTGAAACGCCCACCCGTGCATTTGCAAACACCAGCCGTTACTCCCCATGTTACCTACGCCCAAATGGCGGCAGGTAGGGGAAATACGGTACAGCAAGCGAAGGTTGCTTCTCAGGCCCCAGCGCCCAGAGTACCTGAACCAGTACCTGACATGCTAGCTACTCGTATCTTGCTCTCTATACAGGGGCAGATGGCTCAGCTACAACGTCATTTAACTGAACAGACCGCGCGGGTGGATCAAGTATATGCACTGCTGCCTGGCCTAACGCACCTTTTGCCGTAATGGGTACGTACGTGGCGGAGCAAACTCTGAGGGTCCTTGCTGTGAATGTGAATTAACTGATTAGGCTCGAACGACGAGCCGCACTATTTAAGTTGCTTAAAGACCAAGCCCCTGATGTGCTTTTGGTTGGCGAAACTAAGATAACGATGTGTGAACACGTGGCAATCCAAGAATTTGACTAAGCTTTTCCGATATCAAATTTATTTCAGACCCTTGGTCAAGAAAATCTCTAACCACGTGACGTGTTCCATTGCACGATTTGATTTTAACTAAAGCTGTTGCTAGGAGTATTCCGCTTCTTGGAGATTTATAGATGTAAGTGGCATTTACCGATGCAGTAGATACAGATGGTCTAATCGATACTGATTCTATTGTAAAGCTGTTCTGTGCCAAGCTGGTTGTTGATTGTTGATTGGAAGCATTCCCACCTAGGTGAATAGAAGTGTGATGACGACCAAAACAGATGTTACACCTCTTCTTTGAATAGCATCTGCTGATTGAGTGCGGTCCAAGGCAATTAAAGCACAGTTTTTTTTGTGTGACAAACTGATGACGCTCTTCAAAACTTTTCGAGAGATAACTTGGGCACGTTGAGATAAAATGATTCCCGTTGCAAAGGGAACACGATTGGGAAGAGTTCCGTACAGCAACATGATGACATCTGGCTTTAGATAACTGATTTTTGACCATTGATGATGGTTTTCTGATATCTTGCTGTTTCGGATTCACCCGTTCGAAGGCCTGAAGTGAACGAATGCGTTTGAAGGAATTCTTTAAATTCTTTCGAAGTAGAAGTTTCTGTTTTGGAACCTAGATGTTTTCCCATTTTTTTATAGACGCAGAATCCAGTTTACGAGAAACTAAAAATACTAAAATCTCATCCCACTGATCGACTTCTAAAGAACCTACTGCCTGATTAATTGTGTTGAGCAAAGAATCAAGATGTTCTGCTGATTCTTGGGTGACGGATTTTGCAGAAAAGAGTAAATCCAATGCTGAGTCAGCTAGAAGCCGCTTGTTGTCATAATGCTCCAGAAGATCATCCCATGCTACCTTAAAGTTAGCTGCTGTTAGAGGCATTGTGTGCAAACGAGAAGCTGCTTTACCACCAGCGAGACATGCTTTCAGATATTGTAATTTCTCGACTCACGTCAGGGAAGTATGAGCTCCGATTTACGATGTAAAAGCGTCTTTGAATGGAGCCCAATCCGAAAACTCTCCACTAAAGATGGGAAGATCCATTACCGGCAAGCGAACATGTGTACTTGACGAAGATGATTCTCGAACAATAGAGTAATCGGACAATGCTTTGCCATCCATGGAAGATTTTGGTGTGATTTGTTCTAGCAAAATTGCCATCTGCTCCATAGCATCGAGATAATTTTCTTCACATTCCATGAAGGCTTTTCCCTTGAAATATGGATCCTCGTCGTACTCTACTTTCTGTTCACTCTTAACTGATGATCGTAGTATTCCCAATGAATTATGGTTATTCTTGTAGTCATTCCAATTATTAGAAAGAGCTTTAATACGGGATTCTATTCGATGACTGGTGATATTTGAGCTGGATTTAAGTTTAGCAAACGAGTTCGAGATTAACTCAGAAAGCTCGCCTTGCTGCTCTAGTAAATGTTGAATTTGATTAGCCTTAGATATGATAAATTTATATTCCAATATATCCGGCTCGAAGGACCAGAAATGTAAAGATGAAACGATTCTGAAAATGTGTAAAGGTTTTTACCAAGGAAATAACTTAGGAGACAACCTCACCCGATCACGTTTTCTTTAAGAAGAAAGATTTATTAGGCAAAATCATTTGACATTTGTTAGAAAATGACTATGTGCTTATATAATGACAGCACAGATGGAGTTGGTGTAAGATAAAAATAGTTCTACATAAAATTGTGAAATACAGACTTCAGTGAAACAAGTATATAATGATTGAATGATAAAAATATGGTGTGTAATGATTTCTAAACACACTCCTTAGTTTCAATCTTTCATTTTCTGTTTTATTTTTTGATATTAAGGGTCCTCTTATTTTTTTATGTTTTCATTCTTTCCGAGTTTGTGCTTGGTTTTGACGACTCCACAGCAAAATCGGATAAAATCAACACACTTATTTATGATTATTTTTAAGGTCCTACAAAATGCGTCACGTACCCGACAAAATGTTTATCAATGTGTTTATCCTGTTATTAAAACAATCACTTTAACCAAAACAATAGATTTAATAGTTCACCTTAAATGCTGTTTACACAATTACTTGTAAGAACCAATTAACTTTAATGTATATGAGGGGTATAGTTTCAAAACTCTTCTTTTCCTTTTTTGAGAACGTTGAGTAAAACGAAACATTTAGCAGCTGGTAAAATGATATTAGCTATTAGTTTGCTGTCTAAATTGTAATTTTTAATGATCTTTATCTATTTCTTGAACCTATAATGTTAACCAAAACCATTATAAAAAATCAATTTAATTTGGAAAAGAAGAGTTTTGAAATTTACGATTGGAATAGTTGACTTTTGATTCAACCTATTTAAGAATAGAGGAGTTTTGAAAGGAAAGAAAACCTTTTTTAACGATTTAATTCATTTTAGTTTATTTAAAAGGAAATTTAAAATATAAAAAAAATTTAACTTATAATAATAAACCTCAACAGTCTTCAAAACTAGATCACAAAAGTATGTTAATTATTACAAAAAAAATCTTCACATAACGTCATATCAATTTCTTTGAATTATTAAAAAAATTTCAAAAGTTTCTGTCTTCATGCCGAAGTACTCGTATTTAAGGAACACGCAAATTATAGGTTTAAAGTTGTACCATACATACGATCTTTGATTTCGTCTTGTTCTTCAAAAACTTGACTTGTTTCATGTTCTGCATCAGATAAGTCTCTTCATAAGTCTTTTGTAAAATAAAAGTCTATCGGATTTTTTCCATTCAGTGCCGAATTGTAGTGCCAGCAGCTTTGCGATATCCCTTTTCTTCTCATCTTTGATCAAAACATCTATAGGCAGAGCATTTACTTTCATATCGGAAATTCTTTCCCAGCTTTTAAAAAAGGTTTTGCAGCTCCCACATCCGACTTATAAAAAACTTCACCCTGCACCGTTATCAGATCCAATGGAATAAAAGAATGCCAGGCAATAAAGACAAGCCGCAACCATGGTGCTGTTGTTATTTTGTCCACCACACCCGTCACAAATCAGTCTGACAATAGTCTTACCGGTGAAGTCCAAATTTAGAAGTCGATGAAAAATTGCAGACGCAATTTCGCTGGATGCTTTCGGTCGATCATTTTCTGTCGAAGTATACAGAAATACGTTTCGCGTTGTCAATTTAGACTTCGAACTACCCACTATAACACCTAAGTTAAATAAATATAACTGTCTCGAATAATAAGCGGCTTGATCCGGAATTTTTGGCATTGGCATATTTTTTTGGCAATCAAAAGATATTTTCAAAAGTTCAGGCTTTTCTTCCTTCGCCATCCGGAAAAATGCTGCTCCACGCTATTTGTGGACCGAGGACTTAATTATAAGTTGGTTTTAGACATCTGCATTTTGCTCAGAGCAAACTGCTGGTAGAGCAGATGTTTTGTAGCGGGAACCTGAAACCCAATATTGAAAAAAGTGTTAGGCACGTTTCGGAAAAAAGACCGTTTGACTTTAAGAGACGTTATTGCCTCCCCTTAATAGAGTCTGTGCATTTTATTTATCGACAAATCTCCACTCAAATATTGCCTGGCTGATCTTCCTCGGCAATAATGAACTTCATGGATAGGGAATCGTTTAATGAATTCCTTAACTGAGTCGCAGTGTTCGGACAACTTTCCACCACGCTTCTCCTTCGGTGCCTCTTCTCTGCGCAAAAGAGATTCTTGCAGATCCGTTGTGGTCAAAATGTACTGATATAGAGGACACTATTCTTGAAACACATAGAATAGGTAAATGGTATTGGTGCTTAGATGAGGACCCTCCTAGGAAGCACTAACTCATACTGAACTCATTTTTGACAAAAAATGAAATAGAAGAGAATTTTGAAATCATACCCCTCAAATATGAGCAATAAAACAATGAAATTATCACGTGCCCGACTATTCAAAAACTTATTTCGAAAAACGGTTAATTTTAGTATTGCCTTGTCTCAGCTGAAAAAAATAGTTGTTGTAATGATAAAATAAAGAACAGGAGAAGATATCAACACAAAAATTATTTAAGGCAAGACCCCTAAACAGAATTTTGTTTTAATTAAAATTATACTCATTTATTAGAAAAATTCCCTTCATGCATAATAATTTTTTGTTGGATTTTACCTAACATTGTTAAAAATTACTATTCATTTAAATAACGTTAGGAATAGTATTTTATATTAGTGATATTCTTTCTTTAATTCAAAATAATTTTTGATAAAAAGCTAAAAATTTCAGGGAATGCGCCAGCAGAGCATGCTTTTCGAAATGTCCAATTCTTGACTACGAATTGACTCTTGGATTCTCAAAAACACTCACACGAACTGCTTCGGTGATTTTTTTGTTGAACGACTTGTTGAAGGACGGCCATAGTGTGTGATCTTAGACAATCCAGCCTCCTTGAATTTTTGAATTAATCTCTTTACAGTTGGTGAAGTTCGAAGAACGAAAATTACGAACTGTAGCTACCAAACCTTCATAATTTTTAAAATATTGTCCAACAATAAAAACACGTTGTTCGTTCGGGTAGCGTTCTATTTTAATAATCCTGAATTGCCAGCTGTTACGCTGTCTTTTTTTTCGTTGGTAAAACTTTGCCGCATAAATCGCGCAAAATTGGGTGAATTTTTGTACACACTTTATAACGAGGCTGAATAAGTGGACTTTTTGAATTTCCCGCGTTGTAACTTAAAAAGCAACACTGCTCCAGTCAAATACTCGTAGATCACTTCAAATTTTAGTAAAAAAAAACCTTTTTTTTGGGATGCGGTATAATCTGCATCGATTGTCTTTAAAAGGCAAAAACAATCAACCGCGGATATGATGCAAAACTAATGGACTGGTTCCACGACAATGTGAAAAAAAGAACGACATTTGGCCAAGAAGAAAGTGCGTAGTCGCCATAGCTAAATTTCATGAATTGAAATATAGGGTTTTCCAATAAGGACTTGACAACTTTTTTTTTTTAAATAAAACGCTAACCATTTCAGATATTTCAAAAACTTTATTATCGGATTGAAGTACAATCAAAACATTTATGAATGGAACTCGACTTCGTTCATATGACCATCGCAACGGTCGATTCGTTAGACCCAATTTTCAACGACTCGGTCACCGCTATTTCAATGTTGGCTCTGAGTTCTTCCAACGTCGTCGGCGTGTTGGCATAAACCAATGACTTAACATAGCCCCACAGAAAATAGTCAAGCGGCGTTAAATCGCACGAACGAGGCGGCTAATCGACCGGCCCATTTCTTGAGATAACACGCTCACCATACTTACTATTCAATAAATCGATTGTAGCGTGTGCTGTGTGGCTTGTGGCATCATCGTGTTGAAACCACATGTCGTCCAAGTCCATATCTTCCAATTCGGGCCAAAAATAATCGGTGATCATGGCGCGATAACACAGTAACGTGACGATCGTTATAGTCGACGAAAAAATATGGCTCAACAACGCCGCCGGCATGCAAACCGCACCAAACTGTTATTTTTTGTGGATGAAGTGGTGATTCGTGAAGCTCATGTGGATTTTCACCCGACCAATAACGCATATTTTGCTTATTGACGAACTCATTGAGCCAAAAATGAGCTTCGTCACTGAAGATGATTTTGCGATGAAATTCATTATCTTCTCCAGAACCCAATCGGAGAACGTTCGTCGCTTCAAATGGTCCATCGGCTTCAATTCTTGATTCAGCTTAATCTTGTATGGGTGTAAACCAAGATCCTTACGCAAAATACGCCATAATCTGGTCTGAGCGATGCCCAATTCTTGAGAACGCCGTGGAATTGAGTGATTTGGATCGTTTGCTACGGACGCCTGAACGGCAGCGATATTTTCGACACTTCGACCAACTCGTTGTCTCACTGACACGGCAACATCACACAACGAATATGTAGACTCAAATTTTTGCACTAAACTTGTTATTGCCTGTCTACAAGGGCGAGAATTACGACCGAAAATTGGAGTTAAACCTCTTAAAGTTGTAGTCACCGACTCCGAATTTCGGCAGAAAATTTTTATAATTTGCAGACGTTGCTCGTTCGTGTACTTTACCATGATGAAAATGTTGAGTTTACTGAATAAATTGACAGTGACAGTTTGGTGATTAGTGAAAGAGTGCGTTCACGAATTAAAATCAAAGTTGTCAAGTCCCTATTGGAAAACCCTTTACAAATTACTCTCTTATCTGCCGTATTCTCTGGATTTGTCCCCCTCCAGTTTCAAAACCTGAAAAAAATAGTTTGGTGGTGAGATTTGGCTTCAACGAAAAAATCATCGCTTGAACAAAATGAAGTTTTTTTTTAAAGAACTTAACACTCAAGTGGGTATGAATACACTTATAATGCCACTTATAAGTTTTTTGGAAAATGGGATAGAGAGAGAAAAAAAGATGTTTGGACTCAGTGATTTCAAAGGAGATTATGTTGAAAAATAAAATGGGTTTTTTTGCCACACTGTTATGTTCTATTTCATTATCATGGGACAAATCAATGGCAATATTTAGATAGATGCAGATGTTAGAAAAAAGACCTTCTACTTGAATAAGAATTACAGGTCAAGTCGGCCACCGAGCTAGGAAGAATATCGAAATATGGTATTCGTGTTGTACGGTAATTTCAAGTGGCTACCAAAATCGTCATGTGGCCACTTAAAGAGTATGCATACGAGTTTAATATTAAAAATGTGGAAGTCAAGCTTTTTCTATGCAGAAAGTGAGGATTGGTGTTTTGTGGACTTTAGTGTATGATGAATTGAAAATTACAATGAATTTTGAAAAGTTTGTTTTTGGATGTAATGTGGTTTTTAGAAGTTCTAGAGACACACAATTGCAGTCAAATCCAGAGTTTGATAGTAAAATTAAAAAAACACCTTTCTTTAGAATAATAAATGCAGTGCTGTGATGGTGACAGTGACCGATTGATCCAAATTTTCGGAACTATGCTTCGATAAGGTATTAATAAGATAGTGAAAATCTATCGAACACGATCAACAAAATAAAATTAAATAGCTTCCACAGAATTCTGAATACCTTTAAATGAAAAACGTTTTTGTGTCATACAATTTAGATATAATGGGGGCGAGTGGATGAAATGATGACCATTGGCTCAACACTGGCAAAACCCTCGTCTGGATTGGCAGAGTACTGTGTAGTGTTCATGATCAGCTCGGAAATGAAAGAAATCCTAAAGCTCCAGATTTAAAAGAAAATTGGAAAATGTATACTTGTATACATAAGGATGTACAGACACAGGCAATGCACGAATAGAAAACGCTGTTGGCCACGAGATCCAAGTTGGCCTTAATGTTGACAATGACATAAAATAAAATCGAAACAAAATAAATTGTTGGCGCTGCAGTCCGTGGTATGTCAAGGCCTAGTATCTCCCACTCAATGTTTTTTTATTTATTTATTTAATTCAAAAATTCTTGTACATTAAGATTAAATCTTTTTACATTGTGCAAGCTAGGTAATTATACATTAAAAAAAAAAAAAAAAAAACACAGTTAAATTGTAGCGATAAAACATTAGGAAACTTATAAATATGGTATATAAATATAAAAAGAAAATGGAAAAAAAAAAGAGGAGAAAAAATAGGGGATGTGGAAGACTAAAATAGTTTGGAAAAAAGATTTGGGGAAGGAGTATAAAGGTTGGGATATTCCATCAGTAAGTTTGAGCAAAGTATTTAAAAACCTCCTTTGTAAATATATTTGTGTTGCTTGATCGTTTGATATCTATTGGTAGACGATTCCAAAGATGAGTCGCATGGATAAAAAAAATGTCGGCTAGTTGTAAGATACTTATGTCTAGGTAAAATTATTTGCATAGATCTTTGATTACTTGCAAATTTTAGCATTTCAAATAAATAGTCTGGTTCTTTGGTAGTAATTATTTTATGAAGCAATAGTATGGTTCTGTAATTCAATAAGGCTATTAGGGAACAGCCGGTAATACTTTTAGTCAAGTGCGTAACTTGCTCTGACCGTCTGATATCATAAATATACCTTGCGCAACTATTATATGCCACAGTTAATTTTCTTTTCGACACATAGTCCAAGTCCCCGTATATTTCGCATCCGTAAAGCAATATCGGCAAGATAAAAGATTTATCCAATTTCAGTTTAACACCTATCGGAAGGTAGTTTTTCGTGGGACTTAGACCACGAAGAGCGCTATACACTTGCGATATTACTCTGTTTACGTGTAAGTTCCAAGTGAATGTACTACTAAAGTAGACTCCAAGATTTTTTATCTTATCCACATACTCTACAGGAGTGTGATTGAGAAATATTGGAGCGGAAAATTCTGTTTGTCTACCTCTATTAATGAACATAGCTTTTGATTTGACTGGATTAAGACTGAGCTCATTTATTGTTGACCAATCATGAATTCTTTTAAGATCTTCATTAATATTAATTAACGCCTGGTTTTTATGGTATTTTGGAAACAAAGAATATATTTGTACATCGTCGGCATATATATGGTACGCGGAGGTCGTGAAACATTCAGATATATCATTTATGAAACATAAAAAAAGAAGAGGGCCTAGGACGGAACCTTGAGGAACGCCCATTGAGACTTGAAGAAATGAGGAGCATTTGGTACCATTAGACACATATTGTATGCGACCAGATAAATATGAAGTTACTAATTTGCACGCGGAGCTTTCGAAGGAAAATTGCCTATGCAGTTTATTTATTAGTATGGAATGATTTACGCTGTCAAATGCCTTTGAGAAGTCAAAGAAAATTATGAGACCCCACATATCGCAATCCAAACCGGCACGAATATCTTCACACACCTTTAGCAACGCGGTAGTGCAGCTACGTATAGCACGAAAGCCCGACTGAAATTTGGTGACAAGATTTTTACTATTTAGATAAGACTTAATTTGGTTACTTATTACTGCTTCGAAGACTTTACTTAAAAACGGAAGGATAGCTATGGGTCGATATTCATTACTATTTGGTTTAGGCAATGGAAGAATTTTGGCAAATTTCCACTGGTTGGGAAAAACAGACGTTGTAATGATAGTATTGAATATATGCGTTATATGCGGAAGAAAAGCGGAAAGAAGAGTTTGTATAAAAGTCGGGTATATAACATCAGAGCCAACAGCTTTTGATTTTATCCTTAAGATTTTTTGACATACACATATTTCATCAATTCCAGAGAGCGAAAAAGTCCATTCTCGTTGGTTATCGAAGAAGATAGGGATATTTTTGTGGTTAAAAGTCTTATGATTGCTTTGAACAAACATCGTATTTAGTTCATTAAGGTCGATATTATTGGGAAGTGGATCTTTTGCAGGTTTAAGCCCGATATCGCGAATATTACTCCAGAATTTAGAACTCCAATCCCTCGGGTTGAATTTATTTTGATAAAAAGTCTTTTTATTTGATCGTATTAGAAGAGTTACCGCGTTTCGTACAATGGCATATTCTTTATAAATAGCTGTACATTTGTATCTCCTCCATCTGGAGTAAAGGAGATTGCGCTTTTTTATAAGGCTAAAAACTTCCGGAGTCAACCATGGAATGTTGACTCTATTTCTATGGTGTTTTAGAGGTACATGTTTATGAAATAAAGAAAGGCTAATATTTTGAAAATAGTCCACCTGAGTATTTACATTGCTTGTAGCATATATCGGCGACCAGTCCACAATTCGGATATCATAAAACAAAGCCTCTAAGTTAATTTTCGAAAAATTGTATGATTTTATTTCATTTTCTTCCACACAAGTAGGAAAGGCATTAATTGTTAAGAAAATCAAATCTTGATGTGAAAAACCCGGAGCGGGAATTTGATCGTAGTGCATTACTGAATCAATACTAGAGACTAAGAACACGTCTAAAAGCGAAGGCTTTCTGTTGGGCATGAAGTGAGTTGGTTGGGTAAAATTTGTAAAATAGAGGTTAAAAGACTCTACCGTACTAATTAATTGCTTGTTATTGCCCTCCAATATATTTAAGTTCCAATCTCCACAAAGAACAATTTTTGCATACAGCGCAGACAGCTCTTCTAACAGATCTCTAATGTGTATATAGTTGGCTATGTTAGGAGCCATATATATACACCCCATAAGTAGTTTTTCACAACCAAGTGTTATTTCTATAAAGATATATTCTAGTGCTTCGCACGGTTTCGATTTTTTTATAATGTTAAATCCGTAACGTTTTTTAACATATATTACCACACCCCCTCCAATCTTATTGTGCCTATCTGCACGCACAGGTTTGTGATAATCTTTTATTTTGAATAGGTCACCATTTATATTTGGATGTAACCAAGTTTCTGACAAACATATAACATCAACCATATTGTTATCAAATAATAAACGCAACTCATCTATTTTGTTATTTATACTTTGAATATTTAAATGGCACATACTAAAACCTTTTTTTTGTTTACAAAGAATATTTAACATAATTTTCGTCTTATCCATGTGCCCACCCTGAATGCATCGACTACTACTCATATATAAGCAACAAAAATTGAATGGACAAGCAACAAAAACAATTACAATATGTGTGGAAGACATGCCTTACTTTTGAAATGAAGAGAAAGAGGACCTACTTTTTCAAATGAGGAAGTTCTCCTTTTCGGTGCTTTGTCATAGCACGCCGCAAGAATTGCGAAGTCAGATATAAAATTTACATTTTCTGCTCTGCAGTATTAACAAAGATTTGAACCTTGACCCTTCTGTGTAGGAACCGAGGAGCTTAGTCATTACAACAGGCCACCGCCAGCCAAGGAGGCTGCTATTTTTTGCTAATAGATGTGTCGTTACAAGCTGATGTATCTGTGGTGCGAAGATATTTCAAATTAAATCCAGCTACCCGAGCGGACAGGAGATTAATATGCAGCAATACAAGCGACGTAAAACAGTTGAAGGTGAATCTGGCTTCCTCTTAATAAATTGAAAATAAACTGAAGCCTCTTATGCGGGCGTTCTATCAACGAGTAATACTTTCAATGATTTAGCCTAAATTGATGGTTGTCAGTTTGTTTTAAGCACTTGAAAGTGTCGGTTACAGATATCTATAAACATGGATGCGAATATTCACATGTTGAAAACTTCCCATTTGAATATTAGATTTGTAGAGGCAAAATATTTTAACAGAAATGTGCTCCACCATGTCATCCTACTTATAGCACCATTACCCATTTTCTTCAATCTAACACTTAGCAGAACCAAAAACAATCCCCTTAACCAAACCAATCATTATCTCCATTTGATTATTATATGCGCCAATGATCAGACCTTTTCCTTTTTTTCTCCAATTTCTTTATTTTTTATTTTATTTATTTTTTTGTTGCGGCAATGCACGATTCAATCAACACAAATAGGTGTAAATCAGAAAATCATACAGGCCAGAGTTGCGCAGAGTTTTATTGTTTCGTTTCGAAATGCAAGCAGACCTCTGGAGACGGGCTCTTTGCGCTTTCACCCGACGCATACACTAAGGGTTCAAGCGAGAGGTCCCCACTGTAGCAGCAACAAATTCTAGGGCCAAAGTGTCTACCAAATGATTGCACCAGCGCACAGCGCACAGCGCAACAATCGATTTGCATTCGAGACGATTACATTTAAGATTTAAGTCCCCCTACCGTCCAGCAACCGCAGCAATTCGATTTGATTCTGTGGTAGCCGAATGCAGTTTGAAAAACTCATGATCCTCGATGGTTGGGTAGTGGTAGCCCCGGTTGGGAAATCACAGGTAAAAAAAAAAAAAAACATCAATTTGCTGGATGATGATGTATGCACTCAAAGGGTATCGCTTCGAGTGTTGTCCTAGTTGATGTGAGTATAAGCTGGTGACTGGCGATGTAAAGTGATTTAATAGTCGCACTTAGACCGCAGTTATGCACTGCAGTGATCCTTTGCCTCGCTTAGTAGATGACTTCAAAACCAAAACCAATTGAAAAGTGAAGTTGATTGCGCATCCGTTCCAGTGGCGGCGTCCTAGGGTTCCGGTGAACTGAACAGCAGCGGTAGTGTAGTAACGGAGGTGATAATCATCACCATCACCATCACCATGGCGATTGCCAAGTTGTTTTCCACTCTTCACAAAGGCTACGACCACTACCACTATTTATCGATAACAATCGCAGGTGAAGTTAATCGGTTTGCGGCCACCATTATTATTGATCGATTTATTGCTTCCTTTTTTTTTTAATTTTTTTTCTCTTTATCTATTTAATTTCATTACACCTCGGCATAGTGTGTTATAAGTAAATTAATGGCGAATAAAGATCAATTAAAGCAAATAACGACTCGATCCATGACCACGAGGTAGTAGGAATCCCCTTTTCATGTCACCTATGTTAATAAACACCCGTGTTGTGTAAATTTGTAGGAAGTTCCAATAAATAAAAGTGGTCTAATGGTGTTTGGGACTGGCCTTTCGAGTGATTGGAAATCGCTTTGTACTCCTTGTACCTGGACACATTAATTCCTCTACTAAACAATTTATTGATTCACATAATAAAATTAATTGTCTGAAAATAACTCGACGTGCTTCTAAGTTTTTCTCAAGGAGTAAACGACAAGGGAATATTCCGGTCAAGACAATCCCACGGGAACAAATCTTGTAAGTATTTTATATTTTAATATTTTCCAATAAATAAAACGTAGAGCTAGATTAACTTAAGAACTTTGGTATTCTTTCAAGGTGCGGCTTTAAGAGGCCGGAAAAGATCAGGCTTTCAAACTTTCAGAATAATTTTTATTCTTCCTGCTAGGCTACGAACATTTTAATAGGATTGCAGATATGTACATAGATTAAGTCGATAAAGAAGGGTATCCAGCGGAAAATGTCGTCTAAATAACGGCCGTTTCTTTCAAGGCATTCTAGCATACTGGATGCAACTTCACGGCGGATATTTTTCTATAGGGTTTGTGTTGTTCGAGGATTGTTATTGCTAATCTTCCACTTGAGGTATCCTCACAAAAAAGTAACATGGTTTGAGGCGCAGCGAACAAGGAGGCCTTCGAATATCTCTGTACTTGCTTAGTATCAAGTATTTCATCCGGATACCTGGCGACCTCCGGATTAGCTAGCCTTATCTGTATACAGCGGATCTCTGTACAGATGGACACCCGTTTCTCCGCTACTCGTGGGACCATTAATGGAAAATAACCAAAAAACAAAAACCGAGGCCGGTACTCCTTCAATACCGGGCGGTGGAACGGTGACTACACCGACTACCGGCAAGGCTCCTACATTTCCGAGAGGAGGCAAAACTGTGGCAGGCCATGGTGCGCCATCTTCTAAAGGCAAACGGAACGAGCCAAAAAAATAAGAATTCAGGAAGTGTTAGGACTGTGGCAAGCCATGGTCCTATCACTTCCTCCGCCCCTAGCAGCAGCAAGTTTGTGGCAGGCCACGGACTTGTCGCTGCTACCAAAACTCCTTCAGGGAGTGTAAAGACTGTGGCAAGCCATGGTCCTATCACTTCCCCCGCCCCCGGCAGCAGCAAGTTTGTGGCAGGCCACGGACTTGTTGCTGCTACCAAAACTCCTCCCTCCAAGGAGGAATCTGGAGCTCAGCCGCATCGGCAAGCTCCATCTAAGGCGCTCTACATAAGACGCCGAAATGCTTCACGCATCATCGAAACCTTCGGATCCATTCCGGTGGTTGAGAGAAGTGCGGAAATAAAGAGCAAGGTTGAGTGGGCTAAAAACATCCTAAAAGACGGATTTCCCACTGCTTCCACTGCTCCCAAAACGTCAAAAGACTCCTCTAAGCGCCAGAGATCGTTGGAGGAAACCGTACCGGTTTCCAAGAGGCCCAAAACACACAGTTCTACAACCCCTGGGCCATCCAACAGCAGATCTCTGAGGTCTTACAATGAAGTCCTAAAGGACGCATTGGTGATCGCGGTGATCGACAGGAGCGTACCGACGGTTCCATTACACCGGAACGGTGGCAACTGGTCAAGCTGAAGCTCTCGAGCAACTTCTTGGCCATTATGCGGGAAAACCCAGGACCACCTCCTATCACAAGCGACGCTGGCTGGCACCAAGGCCATGTCAAGCTCATCGCTTGCTCCAACCAGAGATCTCTCGATCTCTTCACCAAGGCCATCGATGGTTTAGGAGAGATTTGGCCAGGTCCAAAACTCGAGGTCGTATCTAAGGAAGACATTCCTAGTAGACCTCGAACTAGTACCTGGATTCCAGCCGAACCCTCCTCTCCAGAAAGTATTCTGGAAATCATCCGGCTCAGCAACCCGACTCTTCCGACTCATGACTGGAAAGTCGCGAAACTGGAGGAACTAAGGGGTTCTTATAAATGCGCGTTAATTGTGATCAATAAGGAATCCCTTAATCCTCTGGCGCAGACGAAAGGCATGATTCGGTTTGGATTCGAGTCCATTCATTTAAGGGTATACAAAAAGGATGAGCTGGATGCTGATAAGCAACCTCCTCCTCCTTTAACACCTGACATCACAACCTTGGATCTTGGATCGTCGATATCCTTTCCAGAATTGGATAGCGACGACTCCAATCTGTCCGAGGTGACTACCAAGCCGTCGGTCTCGTCTTCTGACACACTGTCGGAAATGGAAACCGATGACGAAGCAATTAGAGGTTCTACACGATCAGAGATAGAAGATGAGCTCTTGGGCACATCTTCAGAATCGGAGGACCTCAACAACACCGTGGTGGAGGCGACTCTGGAAGTCTGTAGCAATGATACGGTTTCTCCAGATTAATCTCCACCACTCAAAAAAGGCTTCGGCCGCACTCATTCTGCGTCTTTCGAAAAACGCAGAAGACATAATCCTAATCCAGGAACCATGGATTGCAGAAGGCGCGGTTCGTGGACTTAGGAGACCCACATACGCTCCGCTCTATACAAGAGACAAAGGTAAGATTAGAACTTGTATATTAGTGAAACGTAGCCTTAATGTATTTCTACTTCCCAACCTCAGTGACCCCGACCTAACCTAGAGACTGCCAAAGGCTCTTACTGGCTGGCATCAGCTTACCTTGGCCACGACCGAGTGGGCCCTCTCCCTGGTGATAACCTAGAAAGGGTGATACTGGAAGCGGGAAGGCAAAAAACTGGCCTCATAATCGGATGCGACGCTAACGCACATCATACAGTATGGGGCAGTACCGACATCAATGATAAAGGTGAGTCACTTTTAGACTATATTTTAAGTACTAACCTCTTAATTTGCAATATTGGGAATGAGCCCACTTTTATAACAAAAAAACGACAAGAAGTGTTAGATATTACTCTTGTCTCCGACAGCATCACCCAAAGGCTAACAAACTGGATGGTATCGTCTGAACACTCCTTTTCAGACCATAGATACATCCAGTTCAGTCTGAGTGATGCTCCCACCCCGCCAACCAGCTTTCCGGAACTACCGGAAAACTGATTGGACAAAATACAGAGGAATACTGTCGAAAACGAGCAGTTTTTCAACGCAGCAAAAAGCAAATTATATGGGACCCATATAAAGAATCCCTCAAATTATACAAAAAAGAACTGAGGAAGGCAAAGCGACAAGCCTGGAGGTCATTCTGCGACAAAATTACAGAAACCTCTGAGGTATCGCGGCTAAGAAAAATCCTCTCCACAAATCCTATGATGCCCAGCTGTTTGAAAAAAACCGATGGCTCTTGGACAACCTCAAGTGATGAATCACTCAACCTGCTTCTGGACACCCACTTTCCAGGTAGCTCCCAACTCGCGGCCAGTAGCAGCCCAAATAGGCCTAGTGCAACCGTGACCAAAATTCATGGTCTGATTACGAGAGACAAACTGCTCTGGGCGCTGCATGGCTTTAAACCATACAAGTCTGCTGGTCCGGACGGTATAATACCTGCCGAGCTACAGAGGTCCTCAGATAATATTCTACCAGTGTTGGAAAATATTATGAGGAGCTGTGTATAACTTATCCACATTCCACTGTTATGGAGAGAAGTCAATGTAGTATTCAAAGCTGGAAAATGTTCTCATGTAGTCCCAAAGGACCTCAGACCTATCAGTCTATCGTCATTCCTTCTGAAAACTTTAGAACGACTGACTGATTGATATCCATATTCGAGCTAAAGTTTATCCAAGACTTCTGTCTGCGGCTCAACATGCCTACTGTAAAGGGAAGTCGGTGGAAACAGCTTTGCACTCTCTGACTAGCCACATCGAACGATCCCTACAATATAAGGAGTACACAATGGTTGCTTTCCTAGACATAGAGGGCGCCTTTAACAACGTCAACACATCCGCAATCACGACTGCGCTGTCAACTCTGCAGGTAGACGGCTCACTTGGGGAGCTAATTAATCTAATGCTAACAAGCATGATAATCAACTCCAAACTGGGTGAGACTTCTGCTAAAAGATATGTCAGTAGGGGTACGCCGCAAGGCGGTGTCCTCTCCCCCCTTCTCTGGAACTTAGTGGTTAACGAACTACTGATATACCTGGAAGCGGGTGGTAGCAGAGTGATTGCCTATGCGGATGACGTTGCCATAGCCGTCTCAGGAAAACATTTAAATACCATTAAAGAACTCCTCCAAGTAAATCTTAACAGATTAACCTGCTGGGCAGATCGCTGTGGATTGGGAATAAACCCCCATAAAACTAATCTTGTCCTCTTTTCTAGGAAATATAAAATTCCAATCATAGACCCTCCTTCAATAAACGGTACCAGTTTAGCTTTCTCCGATACAGCAAAATATCTGGGTCTCATTTTTGACAGGAAACTAAACTGGAAACCTAACATTCAAGAAAGAGACAATAAAGCTACAATAGCTCTTGCAAAAAAGCCATTGGGAACAAAAGAGGCCTTCAACCTCGCATAACCCACTGGCTATACATCTCGGTCATAAGACCGATACTTACTTACGGGGTGGTTGTCTGGTAGACGGCCTTGGAAAACGCAGTCAACCGCATTAAACTAAGCAGAGTCCAAAGAACAGCGTGTCTATGCACAAGCGGAGCCTTGCGGTCTACCCCCTCTGCGGCATTAGATATTCTGCTTCACTTGACACCCCTCGACATTTTTAGCAAGCAAGTAGCTGCGACTGCAGCTATTCGCCTTAAAGCGACTAAACAGTGGACAAATAATTCATTTGGCCACGCCAACATTCTTAATACATTAGGAATCCTCACAGAGAACACCGATTACACCATACCTGAACTTTGGTTTGACAAAAACTTCTTCCCTTCCTAGATCATTCTGGGAGGAGGATGCTTTCATGGAGGACAAGTCAATCCATCTCTACACAGATGGATCTAAAACCGACAGCGGAGTTGGTGGCGGTGTTTTCTCAGATAAGCTAAATCTAAGCCTCTCTTTCCGCCTTCCAAATCACTGTAGCGTGTTCCAGGCGGAAATTTTGTCGATTAAAGAAGCTCTGTCCTGGCTGAAGAAAAACGTGATATCTGCAAAGGATATCCGCATATTTTCGGATAGTCAGGCCGCCATCAAGTCCCTGGACTCGGTCTCATTATATTCTAAAACCGCCCTTGAATGCCGATCATCTCTCATGGAGATGGCAGAGCAGTTCAACATTCACCTTTGTTGGGTGCCGGGCCACAGAGACATTCCAGGGAACTGCAGAGCCGATGAACTCGCCAAAATTGGAACCACTCTACCTTACAAAGGTAGTATAGGTATACCAACCGCTACGTGCAAACTAACACTAAAGCTAGATGCCAATAAAAGAACAGACCTTAGGTGGACTGCTGGACAAACATGTCTAGCGACCAAACAGATCTGGCCAAGGCTGGATCTGAGTCGATCTAAGTGTCTGATCCTTATAGATAGGAAACATCTCAGCGTCATAATAGGTGTCATTACCGGACACTGCCTCATAGGCAAGCACGCAAGAAGGCTTGGCGCTTTTACTAACGATTTCTGTAGAAGCTGCATGGACGAGGAAGAGGAGGAGACAATCCCCCTCCTATTCTGCACATGCCCAGCTCTCTCTCAGAGAAGGAAGCTTCATCTAGGAGCTTTCTTCTACAACGACCTAAACGATCTAGAAAAAATAGACGTTAACAGTCTCCTACGCTTTATTATAAGCTCAAACTGGTTCCAGTAGTAAGAAGATCATAGATCCACGTGGCATCACAATGGGACAATAGGCCTAAGTGCGATAGATAAGGGCATGATAGCTAAAGAGGTAAAGCTGGTTCCAGAGTGATCCATCCAACTGTAAAGACTACAAATTACTGGAGTACCTATTTTGTACGTTAGGCAGTTATACAACTTTTCATCCCAAACATTTATGTACGCCGTCATGTTGAATTCGCATAATTTTTAAAACGTAATCCTACATTTCTAATGTATATTTGAGATAGTTCTGGTTCTGATTCTGATTCTCCGTGATGTGCATACTTTGGTGTTGTAGCAGGAAGGTTGAATATGGGCTTTAAGAAGATTCGTTGGACTTCCTGAAAATTCTCAAGGTACTTGGTTTACGTAACACATGCATGTTTCTTGGTTACACTGGACACCATGAATTTAAAAGCAGCACTTCTGGATTTGTTATCAACTTAATTAAGATGCCCCGGAGTAGACCTGGGCCCCAACCAATACAATTCTCCAGTGAGCGTCATTCAAGGAGAGCCATCTCAGGAAACTGACTAGTGGCCACTTTTCTGACCAGGTCTATGTTGCTGTAGAGCTCGTAGAGTTTCCCGTTATACGTATGTTATTTTCTTCTCTCAAGCAAAAGGGACCAAAAATGCGATCAAAACGATCAAAGATAGTATCTTTGTCCGTCTTCGCTAAGGTACATGATTCTGTGCCATAGAGTAGGACTGGAATGATTACAATCTTATACAGAGTATAGAGTTAGTGTTTCTTGACAAGGCGTTAATACTCAATTGGGGTCTTAGGCTAAAGAGAGAGTGATTAGCAATTGAAACTCAGTCTTTGGAACGTTCTGTCTGTTTCGTCTATGTTGTGCGCCCCTTTTTTTATTCGCATTCATAGTTTAATCCATTTTAGCCGTTTCTGTTTCAATACTCGATGACGCATCAGTGACAGCTAACTGTGATATTCATGCCATCTGCGAATACAACTATTTTACGAGTATTTGTAGACTTTTGAAAAATCATGACTCTGGTGCTGGTTTGCTATGACACTGAAGGTCTCGGTGAGATTTTTTCCGAGCGAGCGTTTTCCATCGTCTTTTTGGAATAACACACAATCTGATGAGTTTGGCAAGGATGCCGAAACCAGACCTGGCTCTGAATACCTCGTCGGTGTAGTTGCTATCATAAGCGGCCTATCTGTTGAATATCGATCTGCACTTCTTAGATCGTCGACAAATGGTTTCAGGCGTTCACACAATACGGCAGACAAGATCTGGTATTTGATGTAGAAGATACTAGTGCCTCTATGCTTGGCACAATTCATAGGGTATGTTCTCTTATAGGCTAATTATCACGCATCATTTTCCTAACCAAACCTTGAGAGAGTTGGTGTATGCTGTTTGAAAAACCATCTTCTGCTCGGTAGGTGGGCCGTGCGGTCCATAAGACTTTCTATACTCAAGTGTAGATATTACTATATTTAATTTTGGTTTTGGTGGAGGCGAAGGCATCCATTTATTCGGCTTAAATTCTTAAACCATGCATGTTTAAGTTAATAAGGCTTTTATAGGAGAGCAGAATAAAAGGATCGTCCCAGGGCGTACCTCGAAGGGCGCTGGATGCTTTCGATTCTTGAGATATGAACACGATGATATGGGACCACACTTGATTGGCGAACTCTAGGATGGGGCGAACAAAGGTAATATAGAAGGATCTGGTCACGTATGGGTTGGTGAATTCTTGGACGATGTGGTGTGAAATCGGCAGAGACAACTAGGTCGACTAACAACGAAGGGAAAAATACTGAGTCGGCAGTTGGGCTCAGTGGCTATTTCGCTCCATGGGTGGCATCCAACATTTAATGGGGAGACTAAATTGTTAGTGTAAATTGACTTGATGTTGTATTTAGGCAAGGCAACCATTCAACTCATAAGATCTTAGTTGCCTGAAAAAAAGTCTTTCGGCCACGGCAGGTATTGAACCCCGAACCGTCCGAATGATAAGCCAATACACTACCACTTGAGCCACGGCCACCTAGAAGTGGGAAACTAAATAAATTCGGTATACAGGAGAATATGAAAACACGTCCGTTCAGGTTGACAGTCAGTGCTCAAACTGGCCGAGTGGATAGAGGTTTTGATTTTCATCACTCAAGTTGAATGGTTCATTCTGCCTAGCAACCAAATTTGGGTCCTCTTCTTTGCTTAACATTCTGTATAAATGCCTTTTCCATATCCTTAGCACCGACTAAATTTCTAAAGTAAGTTGCCTTGCTTATCTCTACAGGTCTTCTTGGCTTGGCACGTCCTCTTTACCTTTTAGAAACTCTTCTGAACGTTTTTTCCTAGAATAGACAGGCGAGTGGGCTTGAATGTATTCCTCTTCAAATCAAGCACCTTGTGGGAGCGGACAGGTGGAAAACAGTACATAAATTGTAATTTTGGCATACTGCCAACGCTCATTAGTAATTGATGCAGGTTGAATAGGACTTTTTGGGATATCCGAAGACGCACCATGGCCGCCACTACATATGTATGTAGTGGTCCGGACCTATATAGACCACTCGCAATGTTCGGATATCTTTAAAACTACAAGAGTTTGTTGCGCTGATAAGAAAATTAACTCGGTTGACTGCTTATGATCAGGTGACCGCTAAGTTCTTTTGTAAATGCTGAAATGAGTAAACTGCTATAGGCATTTCCGCCACACAGCAATTCCAATTAGCCTAAACCAGTTTCGTGACGTCGTGTCGTATAGTCACGTTCTCCAAGGCCCAAACTATCATGTGCAGATCCGAAAGGTGTTATACTTTTCCTTATGCCCCTATCTGAGGCTCAAAAGGTTTTCATGTGATCCTGTAGTTAATCCCTCGCATAACTCAAAATCTTAAGTGCCAGGCCTTTTGTGGGACCTCTTGGCTAAAGAGGTCGGATATTCCGGCTCTGGGGATATGAGAGTTGCCATTGAGCCATTTAGGTTTGTTCGCTACCATTTCTAATTGAGCGCCCTAACTAGTCCCTATTGACCACGACTCTGAGTATATTGACATTGTTCGACAAAATGTTACTTCATGAATAAGCATGTACGACACAATAATCTGCCTGTCCTGCTTGATGGGAATCTATTGTAGGTCTCCAGAAATGAGATGGAGTGAACTGTGAACGTCTATGATATAAACTGAATATGAACATCACTGAAATTTACTCTACTGGTAATCAAGGCAGACATTAGTGGATTGTGGAATTCCAAATATACGGTTTACCGTATACAGCAGATCTAAATTATCCTGATGTTGATTCTATTGGCCTGCGTAAGGCGCAGGTGTACAATATCAAACGAAAAATTTCAATATATGCAACAAGAGACAGGTGCCTGCAAGACAGGATATCTGAAAAAATTTTGGAAAGTTCCAACCGCACAACATCCTACGACGCAAGGTAGTTCTCATCAAAGTCTGAAAGATCTACAATATTTGCTCTCTGATTTAAGAATTTTGAAATGTGCTACTCGAACCCAGAATCTTTTCCCAGAATAATTTGCTTCAGTATCTCCCTCTTTTGGAAACGTTCGCCCCCTATCCATATTGGCAAAAATGATCTCCGCAAATTCACGTTTTACCCGAACAGGTCGACCAATTTGACTGATCAGGACCTGTGTACGGCGTGCTGTATACTATGTCAAACAGCGAACCCTCATCATACCCTGCGTTTATCTGTGCATCGTTCTGAAATTGATTATTTACTCTTGTATGGCATACACTATGATTACGCCATTGTTAGGAGATACGTTTTGCTGTGTTTGGGTGCGAATTGACTTCTTTATTGGTTTTTCCAAAATTACTGCCGTCTCTTGACCGAGGAATTCCATTTGGCTGAGTTTCTATAAGCCTTCTATGCAATTAGGATCAATCTTGCCACAGTACCTCCATAATGAAGATGTATCCGCGTATTTGTATACGAGTAGTATGCTGTGTTCAATTATTTTCTCAATTCGTCTTGAGTGCTTGCATCAACATCAAACTGTCACTCTTGACCGCCAATTAAAGTGGAACTTCCGATGGTCATTCTGACATAGTGGTTTTTGAAAACTGACGCTGATTAATTTCAACGGGACTTGGTTGCATGGCTTTGCAAAAAAAAAAATAAAAAAAAAACCTTGCCTCAGCTGATGATGATGTTTCTGAACTTCCCGATCACACCCATATTCCTCTATTCATCAGAACAGCAGGGTTGTTTAGGTTATAAAAAAATACTTAAAAACAATATCTCTGCCGGAAGCATTTGATTTTATCTAATTTAGGGGCAGATCAAAGTGTTAATTACAACAACCGGTATTTGTATATGTAGCTAACGACCGGACCGTAGGAGCAGAAGATACTCTCATCCATTCAATTAGTTCAATTAGTCATTGATTTCAATGAATGTTCACATTTACGATGCAATCTTCGTCTTGGTAACTTTCTTACAGAACTCCACCCTCTGCATGCACCTTGAGCCCCAACGGAAAGGCTTGATTAGATGTTACTAATAACTGGGTGATGCTGATGCAGGCTCAGTCACTCCAGCCGTACACATTATTGTCTTTAGTTCAGATTGATGTTTGGACAAATGTGTAGTGTCGTGTTGTTCTGGAATATGACTACAACTACGGATACGACGATACGAGTACGAGTTTGAGTACTCAAGTCAAGTCAATTGGACAGGCTCACATAAGAAACGATGATTGTGGTCATGAATGGAAATTGTGTTTACAAGTGCCTCCTTTGGAACAAATGAGGCGTAATTAGTGCAGAAGGCATTAGCTTGACCGGCTATAATAATTTGCGGCACTTGCCCGCTGTCAACGGAGAGTCATGTCGGGCATATGAGTTTTTATTTATTTTTTTGTCAAACTGACTAATGGTGATAAAAATGACGCGAGCCAATTATAACTTCCGTTTTTCGCTTAATGAGAATCTTAATAAGACGATGGATGTCAATTCGTTATAAAAGAGAGAGAGAGAGAGAGAGAGGGAGAAAAAGTGAGAGATTGTTTATAAATCGGTGTAGTTACGTACATATGGTATACGTACATCTAGACGTTTTATATCCTGTAAGTGATCAATGTGCAGTCGAGATAAATCTGAACACCACAAATTAATAACGGCGCACTGTGATAAAGGTGTAAATACAAAACACCTCTTGCTCACCTTTAATGCAACTTAGTTATTCTTTACAAGTACGGATACGTGTAGTCCTCTAAAGGAAGTACAGCCACAGGAGAGGATACATGGCCAACATGATCATTATTTTCTCAAGTCATACCGGATCTCATAAACATACCTGACAGAGTAATCGCTCATTAAAAGCAAATAAATGTACCCAGATAAGAATGCAACTTTACTACAAACGGAAAAGAAAACAGGTCTTCGCAACTACACGTGGGACGGTCGAGCTACTTACAAGACACTTATTGTACATTTATAGTAATTAGTTACGATCCTTCTTAGGAACGTGTCTTTTTCATCGAATCAAAACAGTGCCGATATAAAAGATGGATAAGATACGAATTAATATTGTTGCAAATACGAGTACATAGCGGATGAATTAAATTTATTTGGATTAAAAGTAAGCAATACAATTTTATGTTTATTATTTTTATTTTCTACAATGTTCTACAACTGACAGTTCTATCTCAACGAACAAAAAAAAAAAAAAAAAAAATGGGGCTTAGTTGTCAAGTTGACAATTGATGAGTTGTTGAGCTGTTGAGTCGGTAAGATGTTCATTGTTGAATTTAGGTCCTGATTACTTGTGTCACACGTAACATTCTCCCTGCCTAGACTAAAACCGTCCCGGTTTCAGTATTTCAGTATTTTCAGTATTTTTATTACAGTATAACAACGACATTTATAATAGACCATTCAGATCTTTAAGCTATAAATGTGATACAATTAATAAGTGATTTAAGATTAAACTAAAATTATAATTCTTTCTCAAAAAGGTAAACTTAAAAATATTAATATCTGATTGAAATAAATTTGAGTACAAAGAGAGAGAAAAAAAAATTAATTTATAAGCTTTCTTGAACAATTTAAATAAAATATTTGTATCATGTGAAATTATGTTCAGTATTCCTGCTAGTTGTCTGCTATATGTCGAAAGAGAGTTTCACTAAAGCTATTTGTATTATAGAGTCGTCTTATATTAAGGGGGAGTGAATTCCAAAGGCGAATGGCGTGAACGAATAACTGTCGTTCGGTAACTTGATAAGCAACACGAGGTACAATTAAACTTAAAGATCTACTTGAATGCGAAAACCTTAGTTTATCATATAAGTATTGGGGCTGTTGGTTGATTATGATCCTGTGTAGATATTTGATTGTGCAGTAGTCAAAATATCGGTCAAGTGTGCAACCAAGAATATTTTTGGTATAAGCCGACACATGAGCAAAACGATTTAGGCCGTATACGTATCGCACAACATTGTTAAAAGCAATGTTGAGCTTACGTCTGGCAAAGGCGCCGGTGCAACAAAAAACTTCGCAGCCATATGTTATCAGAGGAATGAGCACGGCCTTGACCAACATAAGCTTCGTATTTATTGGTGTGAAGCTTTGAGTTTGGGAGAGATTTCTAAGACATCCGTATATTTTTCCCACAACTGAGCAAACGTGGTCGTCCCAGGTTAATTTTGTATTGAACCAAATACCAAGATTTTTGGCTTTGTTTACAAATTCGATAGGTTCATTACCAAGGTATACTGAAGGAACGTTGATAATAGATAAGGGGTTTCTATTTATGAGAAGACACTTCGTTTTTCTTGGGTTAAGCTGCAGAAGGTTTTCATCTGCCCAGCAATGGATACGTTTTAGGTCATCATTAAATTTCAAAGCAGCATGATCAATAAGATCATTCTCAAAGCTTAAATAGAGCTGGATATCGTCAGCAAACATGTGAAAATTAGAACTTTTAATGCTTTTAGGAAGGTCGTTTATAAAAATTGCGAAAAGTAGGGGACCCAAAATGGATCCTTGTGGAACACCAACTGAAATTGCAATGTAATCTGACACAGCATTGCTTACATGAACTGCTTGTTTTCTTTCAACCAGATAGGACCGTATGAGATTAGCGGCTGATGCAGAGAAATTATAGGAGTTCATCAATTTTGATACAAGTAGTTCATGATCAACGGTGTCAAAGGCCTTAGAAAAATCAAGGAGAGCAATAAGGGTGATTTGTTTATTGTCTATTGCAACTCTTATGTCGTCGGATACTTTTAGAAGCGCTGATGTGCAGCTGTGGTGTTCCCGAAATCCAGACTGGTAGGCGCAAAGAACTTGTTCTTGTTGAAGAAAACTTGATATTTCATGGTGTATTACTTTTTCAAATACTTTTGACAAATATGGAAGTATAGCGATAGGTCTATATTCAGTTGACGAGTTGCCTACTGCTTTCCTTTTTGGGATTGGTATAATCTTAGCTTTCTTCCAAGCACACGGAAAAGTGGATCTTGTTATTATATTATTGAAAATATATGTTAAAGCTGCAAGTATATAGGGTAATATTAATTTAATAAAAGTTGGGTGGATGTTATCGACACCAACAGCGTTGGTTTCTTAGCTCAACAATTTCAGAGGTAAACCACTTGATGTTATTATATTTGACAGTTTTCCTTTTTAGAGGAACATGTTTATCGAAGAGCTGTAAAACTACGTGATGGAGAAATTCAACTTGGGCATCGACCGATGTTTCAAAAAATACGTTATGCCAATCAAGGCAAATAAGGTCTTGTTCAAGTTGCTCCACATTTAGATTTTTAAAGTCCCTGAATGTATAAATCGATTGTTTGTTACTGGTGACTAAATTAAAAGTGGCAAAGATGAGGTCATGTTTTAATGGAATCAATAAAAAGTGACGATCTCATATATTCAAGTATATTACAATTAAAATCACCACACACAATAGTTCGCAAGTATAACGACGAATAATTTTCTAATAAGTCAAAGAGGGGTGACAGGTCAATATTATTGTAGGGTCTATAAACGACACCAAACAGGCATTTCCTTTTTTCAATTTCTATAAAGTAATACTGAAAATCACTATCGGGCGGTGACTCAAACAGAGGATTTACAGTTAAACTATGACGAACATAAATAGCAACGCCACCACCGATTCTAATTTTCCTGTCAGCGCGAAAGATCTTATAACCGCACATGGAGTATGGCTCGTCACTTACCCTCGGATCAAACCACGTCTCAGATACACACACAACATAAACGCAGGAACCAACAAACAGATATCTAAATTCGTCAATTTTCCCCGATAAACTTTGTGCATTAATGTGGCATACCCTAAGGCCTTCTTGCTGTTTACAAAAGATTTTAAGAAGAACGCGCAGGTTATCATTTGAGCCATTGCCTACGGATAGATTTCCGCCGATATCACCCATTACTGGTACCAACGGAAAATTGCCCTCTCAATAAGAGACTCAAACACAAACAGAATAGTGAAAAGTGAATAGTGACATATAGAAAGGAATACTGAGATAGTAGCTTACAAGTGAAGTTGATATTAACCATATTATTCGATGGCGGCAAATGAATCCAAGTTGTGTATAGAATTTACCAAAAAAGCTTTTTCGTTTGGTTTCACACGCACATAAATACGCCCACCTCGGGTGAATGATGTTTTAATTGGAAAGCTTTCCGATAGATTGCATGATTGGCTGCAGAAAGACTTTCATTGAGGTAGATTGACACGTCAGATTGCATGCAAACATTATGTAAACATAAACAAAGTTTATGGATTTCAGCAATTTAATTTTATCAGCTGTTGAAGAAAATTTTATTATAATTGCTGGGCTTTCTTGACTATAAATCTGTCAAGTTGGACGATCTTCGATTTCATCCTTGGTGTGCATTGGATTTTATAAGTGACATCTGTCAACACCATTACAATCCTGTACGGAATCTCCCAGTCCAATTGCAGCTTCCACTCATCGCTTGGGATTATGAAACCACACGTGATCTCCTTCTTTGAAATTGACAGCTTTTTCGGATACGTTATGGAGTTTTTCTTTAAGTTCCTTTGCGTAGCCAAATAGCAAATCGGGTGGTAGTCGTATATCTTGCATGAAAAGCATTTTGTATGGATACTCTTTAATAGAATCTTGAGACACTGCTGCTTGAGGTAGCAGCTCATCCCAATGCGATTGACGTTCATCTATAAACTTTGCTAGAAAGTCGAGTATGGTCTTATTTATCCTTTCGACTAACCCATCGGATTTTGGATGGAGCGGTGTCGTTCTGGTTTTATGTATTCCTAGGATTTCCATGGCGCTTTTAAATACCTCGGATTCGAAGTTGCGTCCCTGGTCGGAGTGAAACTCACGAGGAATTCCGAAACGAGAAAACACCTGAGACACCAATGCCTTCGTGGAATACTTCATAAGCAGCCAGACGTATTTGTTGCCATTTGCTGTTATCGGAAGAGGGCCCAAAATGTCAACTGCTACGCGCTGAAACGGCTCGCAAAATAAATAGATTTTTAATTGCCCTTTTGTTTCCTCTTCGGCCCCTTTCTAGCACCACACATTCCGCACAATAATCTGCCACATCACGTCTAGTCTAGCACCAATCTAATAGCTTGTTACCGCCAAAATGGCCACCAAAAACGCTGTCATGGAATATCTTCAGCACATCTTCTCTCAGCGCAAGAGCAATAATTGGCAACCATTGCTTGTTTTGATGAGAAGTAAGTGGAATTCAGCGTTTGCATAGTACATCGTCTGTTAGCCGAAAGCAGCAAACTTGAGTTCGCCCGGTTCGCTTGAAATCTCTGACCAGTCCGGTCGCTCACCGGCAAGTACCCAAGACCTAACTACACTCATTACTTCATCTTCTTTTTAATGCTCTATCAAATCTGTAAGATTGAACTCAGAATTAATAATGCATCACAATGGCGGCAATCTTGTTCCCAACAAGGACGTCTTGATAGTGCATCAGCATTTGAAAGAAGGCGACCTGCACGATGCTCTACGATATAGTCGTATTATTGTACTTCTGGGTTCTTGAAATTCAACAACCAGTTCAATGCAGCATGATCTGTACGCATTCCGCCCAAACAGGTAAGAATGAAAGTCTTTAGCCTTTATTATGGCGAGCAGCTCATTTCTGGTGGTACAGTAGTTACACTCCGCTTTACTTTAGGACTTGCTATAGTAGGCGATCACGAATTCTCTGTCATTCTGTTGCTATTCCTCATTACTTGCGTCTCGGTATGCAAGACAAATTCTTCATTGTGATGTGGATAAGACAGTATAGGCGGTGTGGTCAGCTTTTCTTTAAGGGTCTCAAAAGCGCAGCGGCTTCTTCACTCCACTGAAATGGAACATCCTTCTCCGTTAAGCAGTGAAGAGAGCGTGCAATTTAAGCAAAGTTTGAAACAAACTGACTGTAAAAAAAAGCCCAACAAATTCCGAAGTTCCTTTAAATTCCTTGGTGAAGGCCAGGTTTGGAAAGTTTCCGTTTTACTGGGTTTTGGTTGAACGCCTTTTGCAGAAATTAGGTGTCCCAAGAATGGAACTTCCTTTTGAAATAACTTACACTTGCTTGGTGAAATTTTTAGTGTGCTTTTGGTGTGCACGAGAACATCATCTAAATATACTAAACAGATATTAAGACTAAGACCGTGGAGAAGTTTCGTCATCAGCCGTTCAAAAGTCGTAGGAGCATTCGTAAGACCGAAACTGATGACTTTAAAATTGCATAGGCCATCTTTCGTAACAAACGCCGTCTTGTCGTTATCCTCTTAATCCATTCCCACTTGCCAGTATCCTGATTGGCAATCAAGTGTACTGAAAAAGGTAGAGCCATCAATGGTGTCGTCGATCCTAGGCGACGATTATTAAAGCGACGGTAGTCGGCGCAGAACCTCGCGCTTCTTTCCTTTTTTTGTACCATGACGACGGGCTTTCGGATGGCTCTATAATGTCACTTCGTAACATCTCATATACAATCCGCCGGCACTCATCTTGCTTGGCCAGTGGCAATCAACGAGGAGTCTGTTTTATAGGGTTCGCACTTCCAACGTCAATTCGATGCTTAGTTAATGTTGTTCGTCCTATATCGAAGAAGATTTCGAGAACACATCCATAAACTCAATCCAAAAATAATCCTTCAACTGTCTACATTCATGCTCATTTAAAATTCTCTTCGGCAAACTACAATATACTGGTTCTATTACAACATGTCCTGACCATGGGATAGTACAATAGATGTAGCGAGCACAAACTGCTCATGATGCGAAGGAAAGGTCACATCATTCATAGTCGACAAGTTAGCTACCATAAATGCGTCTGGGATGGGATCCACTGTTTGAACGACGGCAGTGCTATCCGTACTCTGCTCTGGAATCAGTCGAATTTTACATTTACCTGCAAAGAACATATTAAATCCGAAATTTATCACGGATTTCAGTGGGACCAGCAAATTAGTTCTTATGATTCCATGGCCATTACCAGGAAGTTGGAAGTCTACCACTATTATTGTTAGATGACGATAAATGTAATCCAATCGAACGTACGTGTTCCATGCACCAATACTACCTGCTTCTCCACCAAGTGTGTTAATTTTACAATTCGTTGGCTGCAGACGGATATTCGGTGGTATACGACTTAGGTGTACTAGCGTTATGGAGGAACAAGTATCCGCCAAAAGTTGGCATTTGATATCACCCACGACGGCCGACACTTTGAAGCATGCGTGGCTTCCAACCCAATAGCTTTGGTCAAGGCTTCTGATAAAATTTTGGGTTCACAAATGCGCATCATGTTTTGCACGCATTTATCCGAAATTCCGTCAATAAATTGCATTGTGGCTATTTTATCTTGGGCTTCTCGCGGACACTCCTTAAAAACGGTTCGAAATAGTCGTTCTACGTCCGTAGCAAAAGTGGCAAACTCCGCACTTGGGCGCAGTACTCTCGAATGCATTTCTGCATGGGATACCTGCTTTATTTGACCCAAAAATCGAAGCTTGAAGTAATGACGAATATTTTTCCCGATCTGTTGCACTTAGGTTGGAAAGCACAGCTACAGCGTCTTCTCTCAACATGGAACCCATTAGTGGAGGCCACAATGTCAAATTGGATTCTGTACTCCTCCCAGCTCGTAGCAGTTCCATCAAATTGCTGAGGCTTTAGCTTTATTGGATTTTCAGCTGGCTATACTTGACAATCCACGGGGATGGGGCTTAGGTGAACGGCTTCACCTTCTGCTGAATGCTGACTTGAAGAGGTAGGCCCCCTTGTGGGAGCGTCATGGTGGTTGTGGTTTAAACCCAAAGTCGCGGGAAGGGTCTTCCTTTGGTTGACCCAATGTAGAGTTGCAATAAGTACTGGGTGCTGCGACCCTAAGAGCAGTAAGATGTTTTAGGTCGGCCTCAACTCATACCAAGGGTGGAACTTGTGCCGGCAACACAGTTCCGATTTGGTATCTCACGAAATCGGCAGAGCGATGGCAAGGCGTATCCTTGCCCTCATGGATGTATGGGCATCCCGTAAACATAAGTCTCCATGACAGGTGGTTTACGTTAAAAATCAGACATTATGTCCCTGTGTACTCCGAGGCGTTCAACTATCCATGAGTCTCGCAGCAAATGTTGTAGCTCCCATTGCCCGCAGTTCTTCCGTAGTCTGCTGTTGTATATTACAAAGCGATTCGAGTTCTTTGGGCTGTTCCATCACGGTCTCGTTCAAGATCGACAACGCGGCCAGGATAAAGTCTAGTTTCTCGTTAAATACGTCCATTGTGTTGCTTACTTTTTAATTCCAAATCCGGCTTCTGACACCAATGTTGCAAATATTTAGGGGATGAATTCAATTTATTTGGATTAAAAGTATGCAATACAATTTTCTACAACTGACAGTTCTATCTCAACGAACCAAAAAAAAAAAAATGGTGTTTAGTTGTCAAGTTTTGAATTGATGAGTTGTTAGGCTATTGAGTCGGCAAGTTGTTGATCGGCGAATTTAGGGCCTGATTACTTGTGTCATACGTTACAAGGAACCTTAGAGGTGGAAAGACCATAACTGTGGTCTTCAACGTTTTCAGTGTTTCACACCATTAAACGACGAGCTATTTGGAAAAGCGATGCCATGTTGAACGCACTCTAAACCTATACAGTGTTGCTATCAAAATTTGGCTGCTGCAGTTATAAAATGCTTGCATACAGCCTGGTTTTGCTTCATGTGTGCAAATGCTCTGCAAACTAAAATTAAATAATTTGACTGCGCTTCAAAATCTCGTAGGCAGAATGTGCACTTCACAAATTAAAAATACTTTGGGTATTGTCATCGGCATTGAGAGAGCCTTCAAAAATCCATCTATTGAAGTATATGTAACTCGGCCAAACGACATGAGAAAGAGGAAACTGACTTGTCTGAATCATCTTAAACGGGACTCCACCCGTTTTTTTCTAACGAATCTAAGTATTTCAATAGAAAACTTGGATAGCAAACTTATTTAGATCAAATAATTCGCTTCAAGTTCAAAGAGCTATCGAATTTTTTGCAGTAGAAGAGAGCTTTCGCCAAGATATTCGGCTTGTCGCCACGGTGTTTCTTCTATATTACATTACAAGAATAATCTATCTTGGTTTTATAGGAACTTGTCCTGGCATATCTGGCTCTGCTCTAGAAGCACAGATGAATCTCTCCTCTCCATGATATTCATGTAATTGGTTTTTGGTATAATTTGCATTGGAGTTTACAACACATTATGTGGGCATCTTAAGCCGTTCAGCAACACATTAATCGGCACGTAAAACTGGTCCTTCAAGACTAGCGATTTTGGTATCAACTTCAACTTTAAAGCTGCATATACAATACATAAAACCATCCATCATCTTCATGTGTTGAACAGACTAGGTTCGGTTATAGAAGCCATAAAACACTGAATCTCTCAATGGAGAAAACAAATTCACGAACTTTTTTAACTTTTTTTTTTTTTTTTTTTTTATAATGAGCGCGCGCTCAAGGGGTTTGAGTACCCTTAAGGTGATTGTACACAGCGCGGGCAAAGGAAATTTAGGGAGGAAGAAAAGAGAGGTACCGATGTACATTGTTTTTAAATGTTTGCAAGTTATAACGACCAGGAAATACAGAGATCGGCAGGGCATTCCATAAGCGAGTTGTACGGCTTAGGAACGAATCACGATATTTTAGAGTACGTCCGAAAATGGGCTTGAGGGTATACTGATGAGCATTCATAGCGAGACGGGTGTTACGGTTGAAAGTTTGAATGGGCGGAATGCTACTGGCGATTTCAGTGGAGCACTGGTGGTGGAAATAGCGATAAAACAAAGTGAGACACGAAACATTTCGTCGGTGTTCGAGGGTGTCCATTGATTGACTGATATTAGTATCGTCAATAAGTTTTATCGCACGGTTTCGAATCCTATCTAGCAGGTGCAGAGATGTTTTAGGAGCACCCGACCAGATGTGGGAGTTGTACTCCAATTTTGGGCGGATGAATGCCTTATATATTGAGGCCAGATCAGAGGGGGTAAAATATTTCTTACATCACTTGAGGAAACCTAGACATTTCGCAGCATTTTTGGCGACATCAAATATGTGGTCATGCCAACGTAAGTTGTCATTGACACACATACCGAGAATGGAAAGTTTTTCGGTTTCGACAATGCAAGTGACATTCATGGATAATGGCTGGATGTTTAAATTTCGCTTTAACGACACAAGACATCATTGTGTTTTGGAAGCATTAAATTCCACTCTGTTGATAGTTCCCCAATGGGTTATGCTGTTGATGTCGGAATTTAATGAGCTTAGCATACGCTGCCGTTCTCGCTCTACAGCCGAAGAGCAGGGCCGTGAGTCCGGAAACAAATATGAAAAGCAGAGAGTACTGTCATCAGCAAAGGAATATATTGGATTAGAAGTAGTAGACAAGAGATCATTAATGAAAATTAAAAAGAGTGTCGGAGACAGAACAGAGCCCTGGGGCACACCAGCATTTATTTTGTGAATATCAGACTTGAAACCGTCCAAGACAACTTGAATTGAACGTTCCGAAAGGTAATTTCTAATCCATTGAAGAAGAGAGTCGTCGATCCCAAATGCACGCATTTTCGACAAAAGAGCCTAATGCCAAACTCTGTCAAATGCCTTAGAAATATCAAGTGCAACTATCTTGCTTTCGCCAGATTGATGTACGCTTTGGTTCCACTTTTCGGTGAGGCATGCCATCAAATCACCAGTGGACCTGTTGCTACGAAAACCATATTGCCGATAATTGAAAAGTGTTCGTGTTTCGAGATATTTCATGAGCTGACGATTTATCAGCTTTTCCATGACTTTGGAAAGAAGGGACGTAAGTGGAAGGGGTCTGTAGGAGGAGAGAGAAGATGATTCGCCTTTTTTAGGGACGGGCTGGACAAATGCTGTTTTCCATCTGCTCGGGAAGAGTCCTAAAGTGTAGGATTGATGAAATAGCTTACGCAGTGGTTTTGCCAGCGAGGAAGAACACCTCTTCAGAACAAGGGGAGATATACCATCTGGACCAGCGGATTCATGTATGTTGAGATCTTTAAGTACTCTTGCTACTACACGAGTGCGAAAGTAGATTCGTCCCATTGAAGATTCGACGCACTCAAGTGTAGGCGGAGACAAAGCACAATCTGGGAGTGTTGAGCTGGCCGCAAAGTGTGCAACAAGCAGATTGACCTTGTCCAAAGAGCTGACAGCTGGAATGTCATTGTAAATGAGCGTTAGGATGGAGGATGAAGCGGAATTTCGAATGTTTTTGACGAACAACCAAAAATTTTTACTGCCTTTGGGACATTGCAGTATTTTTTGCCTCAGTTTTTGGTCATAAAGGAATTTCACACGCTTAAGAAAGGCGTTGCAGTCATTTCTGGCTCGTTTGAACATTTCTCTAACCCTGACGGCCTCTTTACAGCTCGAGTCGTACCATGCCTTTTCTTTTGGTTTGATACTCTTCATCCGATGAGGAATAAAGGATCTCATTCCAAAGAGAATGGTGTCTGTAATCATATCTACGTCGTTATCGAGGAAACATAACGACCAGTTAAAATTCCTAAAGAAGCTGTTAAGTCCGCTCCAGTTGGCTTTCTCGTATTGCCATACGGTTCTTTTAGGAATTTTTTCTCTAACTGTGTGCTCGGTGTACGAGAAATTAGCTGATACGTATGACACAATGGTCCGACGAGCCTAGAGGGGAGAGCACATCAATGGTGTACGTATCAGGATGAGAAGTTAAAAACAAGTCCAGGGTGTTGGCGGTATGACTATCAACGTCTGGTATTCGCGTGGGCTCATTTACAAGCTGCGTTGGTTGTTTTCCGCAGCGAAGATCTCAACACACCGTCCTTCGGGTGTTGTCTGTCCAGAATATCGAAGCCATTCAGAATTGTGTATATTGAAATCGCCCGTAATAACGATTTCAGTATGAGGATACAGGGATACAATTCTTTGAATGGAGTCAGACAGCGCATCAAACTCGTTAAAAGTTGAATTGCTGTCCAGTTTGGGGCTTCTATAAATACGAGTAAAGCAGTAGTGGATAATTTGCTTACGGAGATGGAATTTTAACCACATGAAGTTGAATTCCGGATTGGAACATGGATCACATTGTGGTGGAGTTTGGTAAGCTACATCACTACGCACATAAATGGCGAGACCGCGGTGAGAGAAGAATAATGGCACTAGTTCGTAGCCAGGTAGCTTCAGATCAGAATGATCTGAGAGGTGTGGGCGGGGATCTACCTGTGTTTCACTAAGTGCCAAAACAGCTGGTCTGTACTAACAGACGTGGACGTACGCAGAAAAGTGATTACTTTTTAGCCAGCGTATATCGGCTACGTCTACCCTGAATTCCCTAGTCATAATCACAGACAAACACAGAAAACACAAACACCGACGATACTAAGCAAGGCTGCGAAGTGGAAATTCTGACGTTGGTTTACCGAATCAAATTGTTGTAGGTGTTATGCCCTTACAACAATATGAAACAGTGCACCAACAAAATTTTCACTCACAACCCCGCTATCCATCAGTTGTTACATACACTCAGCCACTGCCCGTACCGTATGGTAAATACAGTAACGGCAGTGACTGAGTGCAAGCAACAGTACTTCGACTAGGAGCGGGTGAGGTGGGATACCCGCACTGTGTGATATTTTGCTTTTCAGTCACTGCACTTTTTTTTGCACAGCACACAACAATATTGCGAGTGCACTGGTGGAGTTGTGCACTCGACGGCGGTCGACTCGGTACTCTGGAACTTTAACAACGTAGACTATATTATTTTGGACAAAAATGCTCCAGCGAGTCTGGTTTACATAAATCAAATGGTGGACAAAACCTCCTTTTTTATTCGTAGTCCGATCCCGACTCGGGATGATTTGGGTAGAAGTTTTCAGATTTAATTTTTTTGTTTTTTTTGTTTTTCAGTATATAGTCTGGGTATTGCACCAAAACACCACTGGTGTAGAAGTTGATTAACTTATAAAACTGCCTACAAATAAGGGGTTTTATATAAGATTTTGGGTTTATGTTTTTGTGCCAGACACCTTGGTGCTACTGTATATGATGGTGAGTTTCATAAATGGCCGAAATTAGTAATTCGGGCAACATAAAAAATGCACAGATGCAACACCTAATGTGTTTCCTACACATCACGTAGTATTCCATTTCAATTGCAATAGACGTAAATAGAACAACATTGTAGAATAAAATAGAAATAGTATGTTACGGGTAGCTACTCAGTCTCAACACTATATTCAAACATAAAAATCTGCATTGATACAAAGCTGCATTCGAAGTTTTTGACGCAATATCTTTGAAATTATAATACAATACAATAGTAAACCGGCAACAAAGAAATTAATCGGGTCAGCACTTGACTGCACGTTACTTTTCTCTGGATGACTTGACATAGCAACACAGAGCGAATTAAAAATCAATAAACAAGTAAGACTTAACATAGTTCAACCATTGACAGTTTCAGAGCAGTCTCTTTGGGTCGACTCTGTAGTAACCTGAAACCAAAACAATGAAACTTGACAAAAGAATCTGCATCCTTTTTGATTAAACTATTATAAGTAAATTTGCTTCAGGACCAGAAGCACATATATAGCCTCATTATTTCACTGATTGACTTATGTATTATTGCTGTGCCATTGAATAGTCATAACTACACCGATAAAGTCTCCCACTTTGATAGTATCCTGGTTGCTAATACATACTTCTTCCTCAACTCTGTAAATTGGCAATTTAATTGAATTCTGAAAGCATCGTCAGCGATTGCCGCCAGTAACGGTGATCCGATATCAAGTGGTTTACCTTTACCATTATACTCGTACCTTCCTTGTCCATTAATTAAGTATCCTCTTACTGTTGCAATACTAATCAATGTGAGACCTCAAAGGCCTGATTCAAATCTCATCAATGAATTGCACTTCATTCACCCCCACATTGGCTGTAGAGCCTCATGAAATTGAGATGAACCGCTACAACTGCCTGAGCTGTTTGTTTTACTATCCTCCTCCGAACCTCAATAACCGATCATTTCCAATTTTCAGCAAATCACCTGGGAACTCATCTCGTTGGAGGAGAGTTATCAAGAGTGAGGCAAAGAAATGAGGTTTTTCTCTGTAATGAGTTTTTATAATCTATGATAATAGTTCAAGACCGAGAGACAGAGAAAGAGAAATCTTGCATCAACCCAAAGTGTATCTATCCCATCACCAAGCCGTCCGACGAGATGGCTCAAGAAATTCCAGGTGTGTTCCAGGTTCCACCAAGTGATTCTAATGGGGTGGATAAGATTAAAGATTCTGTGGGGATACGAAGAAGAAAATGACCGCAATAACTCTGCTCCAGGTAGAATCTACGGAGTGTACTGGTACTGGACCTACTATACAATGATGTACAGGCATGTGCGTGAGATATGAGCTCAAATGGGATACGGAAAGCTAGACTTCCTGGTTCTCATTTCTCTAGAGCTGAGGTTCATAAAATTTCACAAACTATTTCATTGCAGGTAATGAGCTTGGGCAACCGAAATCATGGAATAGAGTCATCAGTCGGTTTGGTAAGGTGCAATCTTTTTCCTCTACCGTCTGACCTCTTGTTAATATGTATGTTGGCAGTGCGCGATCGTAATTAAAATCTCATAAAAGGAGCACAAGTTGACAAACCTCATGACGATAATAGACTAATGCCCACTGTGATCACATAAAGATCGTTTTTTTTAAAAGCCAGCATCTTGGAAGTCGTAAGTAATTTTTTTTTTAATTTACAACAAAGTCGGCAATAACCACGAAAAAGACTACGACGATGATGTGAAAGTGCCTCAATTGAGAAGCAAACAAGGCTGAATGGGTCTGAACTGCTGGCCGTTGGACGTACGGGTCATTCATTATCCGGCCATTTAATAAAGCCCAATGCTGACGCTCCTCCAGAGTAGTTGTACCACACGACTCAGCGACACTTTCTCGACAAATGAATTAATTAAATAAAATTCTGACGAAAAAAAAAGACTCTAACAAGCCTAGCCCGAGAGTGTTGGTTTTTGTAGTGGAGGATCTTACATGCGTGCAGGGACGTGATGGTGCTAGGAACACCCAACAAATGGTCATCATCAGCACAAACGGTCATAGATGCTGATTCGATTAGAGAACAACGAAATTAGTGATAACATCATGAGATGCATCTGACTGAGTTACACATCTAACAATACGAGAAACATCAACGGGTATATAGGGGTTAATTTTGTGGCATTTTACGAATAGGAACATGCTGGACGTTGGGTATTTTTCTGTTTTCGTTTTCCTATTTTTCATTTTTTCTCTGGTAAGTGTCAAATTTTGTTCTAATAATTTGTGGATGGTTAATTGTGGTTACCCTTTTGTGCGGACAGTAATGAGTTGTTAATGGAATGAGGGTAGACACGAAATACATTCGGTTTGGATGAGGGAAGGCTTGGTATTTCCAATCTCTTTATATGACAATTGTTTAATTTCCAAAGAAACTTGTTAATTTTGAAATAAATATCACAGTATCATACGGTATCGATCTGGAAATGATCGCAAGGAACGAAACCGCGGAATTCCGCTGGAATTTGGATGACATCCATGATGAGGTTCATGAACAATATTAATCCTCAGCTGAAAGATAGACTAAATTTTATCTTAAATATGCCATTCAGGTGCAGATGTCATTCAATGGCGGAGCTTAGATTCGAAGTAAGCTCGAAACAAAAATAATATACTCGTAATCTCCACTCCACTTATAGCAGGTATTAACGGTGAATTTCAAAAAGTATGCTTTTTCGTTTTCGATATTATATTTTGAGTGAAGGATTGTCGATGAAGAAAACAATGGTTCGAACAGAACACGAGACGCACGGTACACATGTGTACCATCTAAAGTTCAAACATCCCTAAAATTTCACACAGCTCCCATATTCATACCAAATTTGTACCAGCTCGTCCGTGAGTATTTTGAGAACAAAATATAACCGTATTTATGACAATTCAGTAACTGTAAATTATTTTATTCCAAAGTTTTTACTCGCACGTGAACTCAGAATTTCGAGCTTGTGTTCTTTTTTTGTAGTTTAGTGTATAAAAAATATATATTTTCGGAAAAAACAGTGAATACATACATCATAAATTTATAAAGTGTGATAATATTATAAAAGGTAAGTGATTTGGATCAAAATGGAATAATAATCAACAAATAAACGTGGATGGTACAATAGTGTACCATTCGTCCTGTATGTTGGTACTTATAAGTACCGCTCGTCATTTTTGGATACCGTATAATACTTCTTTCGTTCTTAGATTTCAATGGACCACGAAGAAATTGAAAGATTGTTGAATGATGAAGTAGAAAATTCAAGTGGAGCAGACTTTTCTTCTGGTAGTGACGATTCGTTTCGACCAGATCCAAGTGATGAATCCGAAACAGAAGACGACCAGGACTCAAGCTCTGGAGCAGATTCAGATGAAGAGATGACTGTTCCTGAAATTGGTAATAACAATCTTCGTGAAGCCGGTTCTACAGGTGATACACAAGCTGAAAATGTAATTTGGACTACGGTCACCGGTGTATTTGTTCCAAAAAAAAAACAGTTTTTCCTTCACGACCTTGCAATATATCACAGACCATTTACCGATCGTCCTCAATCGTTCAAATTTTCCACAAACTTTGGCCAAGATCTGTCTATATATATATTGCACAGTGCACGAACGAACGCTTGGATATTCATCGCAGATCATCACAAAATAAACGCTGCAAGACTATGGATCCAACTAACGCGGATGAAATAGAAGTAATCATTGGTTGTATGTTCACAATGTGCTACAATCGGGTGCCAAGCCTAAAGGATTATTGGTCATCACATTCATCGCTGGGAAACCAAGCAGTGAAAAATGCAGTAACTCGCGATCGGTTCCTTATGGTTACATCAAAAATGTATTTCTCCCCACCCGAAAAGCCAGCTGACTGTTGTAAGACGTACTACGTGAACGATCTGGTTGAATGCTTGAAAAAAACGTTTCAAAACTGCAGACAAGATAGTGTTTATCAGAGCATCGACGAGTCAATGACCAAATTCAAAGGGCGCAGTAACCTCAAACAGTACATGCCTCTAAAGCCTGTAAAACGTGGAATCAAAATGTGGCTTCGATGTGATGCCCTAACTGGGTACACGTATGATTTCAACATTTACAGCGGAAAAGAATTAGAGGCACTTGAAGGAACTTTGGGCGAAAGAGTCGTTAATAAATTGGCTAGCACGATAAAAGAGATAGATGTAAACCTATGTTTCGACCGTTTCTTCACATCAGTCAAATTATTGGAATCTATTGGATATCCATCGGTGGGAACTATAATGTCCAATCGCAAAAACGTTCCCAAATTTGGAAGAAAATTGCAGAGGGGAGAAGCTGAGTTCAAAGGATCCTCAGGTGGACTTTTATGCGTGAAATGACAAGATACCAAAGAGGTTCTAGTGCTAAGCAACTGCCATAGCAATAACATGGAAGTCGTTACAAAAACCTTGAAGACCGGTGAAAAAATTCAAGTTCCTTGCCCGCAAATGATTAAGTTTTATCGAGAGATAATGGGCGGCGTTGATCTGGCAGACCAAATGAGCGGCCTCTATGAATACGACCGAAAGTCAGATAAATGGTGGAAGAAGATTTTTTACAGGCTGATAATGATGGCAGCAGTGAACGCATGGGTCATTCACTCTGAAATGAATCGACAAAAATTGCCATTCAAAACGTTTTTGGTAAATTTATCAGAGGGCTTGGTTGCTCAAGGACTCGAAAAAACAGCTGTACGGAGATCGAATCATCGAGGTCGTCAGCCAGTGAGAGGAGTAGGGTCTCGACATTTGCCAATCGAGGGCACTTCCCGACGCCGTTGCGTAAATTGTGCGAAGTCTAAAAAACAAACGCGCACCAAAACAATATGCAAGGAATGCGAAATTCCATTATGTAAACATTGTTTTGCACCATATCACACTTCCTAAATATATTTATGTACAATATTATCTTATGTAAAATAATCAACAGTATTTATGTTTTTGTTATCTTACTTTTAGAAAAAGAATAAAGTTTATGTTTTCGTTGCCTAAACTACGACTGTATTGTATTTTGTGTTATACAAGCCGAATGGTACTTAATTGTACCACGGAACAACCCGAATGGTACACATATGTACCAACGCCCTCCGGACACGCCCATACAAAATGTCTTCTTTTTTTATATGAATTACACTAATGAAAAGCTCCTTAACTAATTCTAAAATGAAAAATGTCTATAACTTCATCACCTGAATTGCGTCCCGAAAGGGTTAAGGCCGTTTTCGAAAACGTCATCTGCATCAAATTGCTTTTGCAAAATGTTCTTAAAAGCAAGCTGCGAAAATCATTTGTTCGAAAACAACATCATAAATCACACTACATTTGCAGCATGTTCGATAATGCAGTGTTTGCAGGGCAGATGTTCATAAACGTCAACTGCGCTGCAAAAAAGCAGCCACAAATCTGCGCTGTTTGGGGAAAAAAATGAGTGAATCCGAATATTCAGGGGAATCTCAGTCTCGTGAACAGTAAGTACATAAAATCGGCTAATTTTTTCAATTTCTCAATAAATTTTGTTAAGGGTTCCATTTTGCACTGTTCGAAAACGTCAAATGCTCTTGCAAGAAAAAAATCATGTAGATGACACAGATCAACGATACCAAATGACGTTTGCAGTTTGATGTTCGCAACCCTTAAGTATTGCAAATGACGATCAAATGACGTTTTCGAAA
Organism: Volucella bombylans; assembly: GCA_949129095.1. Taxonomy (NCBI): domain Eukaryota; kingdom Metazoa; phylum Arthropoda; class Insecta; order Diptera; family Syrphidae; genus Volucella; species Volucella bombylans. The sequence goes on from OX422141.1 coordinate 171,073,090, forward strand.
ACGGCCTAAGTTTATCAACGAAAAGGGATTAATTAATTAATGGATGTATGCGGTTAAAATATTTGGAAAATGCAAAAATGCTCTGTATTCGGTCGAATACTTACTTTTCGGGTATGTTATATGCTCTGTATTAAAACTTCCTTTGATGAAACCAATTTGGTACATTTACATGTAATTAAGTTAAGATAATGCGAACATCAGTCGATACATTGTATGCATAAAGTCCGTTCCAAGCTAAATAGAACATAAGCAGAACACGTAGCCCTGCTTGGCTTGGTGTAAAGATTGCAGATTGCAATTGTGGTGTTTGCTGCACTAGTGGTAGTAGTTAGCACTAAACTCTCAGTTTGGGGAGTATTTTTTGCCAATGAAGGAGCAAAATTACTTTCAGAAATTGTTTGCATCAAAGATGACTGGAGGTCTTTCTAAAAATTTCTGCAACTGCCGGATTTAATTACTTTTCCTGCATTGTTGTGGCGCTAAGCTCGATTTGATTTAATTAAATAACAGACAAAGTGGCAACAGAGACTCACTTGTTATCAATGTTTTTGGCGTGTAAGACATGGTATGGCTGCTTTCTGCCTTCTTATTCAACCTCAAGGCAAGAAAAAGCCATACTGGTGGACATCAGCACTGGGACCGGTTAGAAACGTTTGTAGAAAACTTTTCAACCTAGCTAAAAGGACAAGAACAGCGACTGACTGGGACTCATACATAGAATCCCTCAAAATATATAAAAAAGAACAGGGGAAGGCAAAGCGACAATCCTAGCGGTCACACTGTGACAAAATAACATAAACCTCTGAGGCATCGCGGCTAAAAAAAATCCTCTCTACAAATCTTATGATGCTCTGGGACAACCTCAAGTGATGAGTCACTCAACCTGGTATCGGACACCCACTTTCCAGGTAGCTCCCTATTCGCGGCCAGTAGCAACCACAACAGGGCTACTGTAACCGTGACTAAAATGCATAGTCTGATCACAAAAGACAAGCTGCATACAAGTCTGCTGGTCCGGACGGTATAATACCTGCCGAGTTACAAAGGTTCTCAGATATTATCCTACCTACGATAGAGAATATCATGAGGAGCTGTGTAGAATCGATCCGCATTCCACTGTCATGGAGAAGAGTCAATGTAGTTTTCATTCCCAAAGCCGGAAAATGCTCTCATGTTGTCCCAAAGACCTCAGACCTATAAGTCTATCATCTTTCCTCCTGAAAACTCTAGAACGATTGATTGAAATCCATATATGAGATAGAATTGATCCACGACTTTGTGTCAACGGGTCAACATGCCTACTGTGAAGGAAAGTCGGTGGAAACGGCTCTACATTCACTGACTAGCCACATCGAACGATCCCTACAATATAGAGAGTACAGAATGGTCGCTGGACATATCCGCAATAGCAACTGCGGTGTCAACTCTGCATGTATACGACTCACTTGAGGAGTTGATCAGTCTTATACCAAATAGCAGGATAATCAACTCCAAGCTGGGTGGGGCTTCTGCTAAAAAATGTGTCAGAAAAGGTATGCCGCAAGGCGGTGTCCTTTCTCCCCTTCTCTGGAGCTTAGTGGTTAATGAACTGCTGATATACCTGGAAGCGGGTGGTAGCAGGATGACGTTGCTATAAGCGTCTCAGGTAAGCATCTTAATACCATTAAAGAACTCCTTCTGCTAAATCTTAACAGATTAAACCTGTTGGGCAGATCGCTGTGGATTGGGAGTAAGCCGACATAAAACTGATCTTGTCCTCTTTTCCAGGAAATACAAAATACCAATTATAGACCCTTCCTCAATAAACGGTACCAGTTTAATCTTTTCCGATACAGGAAAATATCTGGGCCTCAGTTTTCACAGGAACCTAATCTGGAAACCTAACATTCAAGAAAAGGTCAAGAAAGCTACAGTAGCTTTGGGAACAAATGGGGCCTTCAGCTTCGCATAACCCACTGGCTATACACCTCGGTTATAAGACTGATACTCTCCTACGGGGTGGTTGTTTGGTGGACGGACTTAGACAAAGCAATCAACTGCAGAAAACTAAGCTGAATCCAAAGAATAGCGTGTCTATGCATAAGCGGCTCCCTACGCTCTACTCACTTCGCGGCACTGGATATTTTGTTTCACTTGACACCACTCGATATCTTCAGCAGGCAAGTAGCTGCGACTGCAATAATTCGCCTTAAAACAACTAAGCTCAATCTAAGCCTCTCCTTCTGTCTTCCAAAACACTGTACTGTGTTCCAGGCGGAAATTTTGGCGATTACAGAAGTTCTGTCCTGGCTGAAGAAAAACTTGATATCTGCAAAGGATATGCGCATCTTTTTGGATAGTCAGGCTGCTATCAAGTCACTGAACTCAGTCTCACTAAATTCTAGAACCGCCTTGACTGCCGATCTTCTCTGAGGGAGATGGCGGAGCAGTTCAACCTTCACCTATGTTGGATGCCGGGACACGGAGACATTCCAGGGAATTGTAGGGTCGACGAGCTTGCCAAAATTGTAACCACTCTACCTATTCTACCGGAAAAGGGTAGCATAGATATACCATACGTGTAAATTAATATTAAAGCTCAATGCTCACGAAAGAACAGGCCTTAGGTGGACTGTTGGATCAATATCTGGCCAAAGCTGGATCTGAATCGCTCTAAGAGGTTGATCTTTCTAAATAGGCAACATCTCAGCGCCGTCATAGGTGTCATCACTGGGTACTATCCTTTAGGCAAACATGCAAGAAGGGTTTTTACAAATGATTTCTGCAGAAGCTGCATGGACGTGGAGGAAGAAGGGACAATCCTACACCAACTCTGTACATGCCCAGTTCTTTCCCCTTTATTCTACAATGACTTAAGCGATCTCGAGAATATAGACGTTAACAGTCTTCTACGCTTCATCATAAGGTCAAATTGGATCCAAGAGTAGGAGGGATAAAGATCCACGTGGCATCACAATGAGGCAATAAGCCTAAGTGGACTGGTCTTTCCAACAGCCACTCTTATCTCACTTAACCTAAGATGGGGTATCCTGAGTAAAAAACTCAAAAACAAATAAGTGGTCAGAGCGTATAAAGTTTTACAAAGCACTTCAAGATAATGGTAAAAGCATCAGTGATTATACTCGTATGTATTGTGCGAATTTGAATTTTGCCACAAACTTGGGAATTCGGCACATTTCTGGATGGAGCCTTATCGGAAAAAATAATAACCGGTTTGCGAGGTGAGAGAATCCAGCAGGTATTATTGAATAGAGAAACCAAAGAGCTCGAGAATTCATTCGAAAAGTATTTGAAAAGCAGTTAATATGGAATTAGCTGATCAGCCAACAAGGTGCTAACACTTCATGAGGAAGAAAGGCAACAAAACACAGAGACTCTAACCAAAACTAACCAAAGCAGGAGAATAGTGAGAGTCAACGAAATCATCGTCAGCTTAGTGGAAGTCGCATCAGCGCAAGTAGCAGAAACAAAGGTAGTTGCAGGAGGTGCGGAAGAAATTTCAAGGATCTGCTATCAGGTGGTGGAGAACAAGGGCACACTAGCAGAATTGGTCAACATAAAAGTCGTCAAGTAGGAATCGTATAAACTCGATTGCAATATCTGGGCGTTGAAGTCTACAATAGAGCAGCAATTTCTGTAAAATAGAATATACGAGTACCATAGATCTACATTTTCTGAGTTAGATTTAGTCTGATCATTAATTGACTTCTGTTTTAGGTAGATTAATTTCTGAAGCTGGAACACTAAGATATATCGAAGTGCGATTTGGAAATCACTATTGGCGTTTGGATCTCGAGCTGTTAAAAGGCGAAAAGCGAAATAAATGGGAGAAGCATGGTTGGACGTAATTTTACCAAACAGGAGTTACAGCAAATATGTAATTGAAAATCAACATCATCCCTTACCTAATCCCGAAGATATATTCCCAAGCTTACCTAATTGTGGAGTTTTCTGTGCTTTAAATTTATCAGGAGCATATCAACAGTTAAAAGTTAGTGAAGGGACCCGTGAATATTTGGCTATTAACACCCATAAAGGCCTGTTTGGATTTTCGTTTTTACTCTTTTCGTCGTTACTCTTTGGGCTTGCTGATGACTGAAAATCAATCAATGAACAGAATTTCGAACAACTTGTCGAAGAGTGTTTATGCTTCTTGACCGACTTAAAATTCAAAAGTGTCAGTTTTCCAAAAACAAAGTTCTTCATTTAAATAACATCATATACCACAATCCGATTAGGCCTAACCCTGACAAACTCAAGGCAAATCATGACGACCCTCCTCTCCAAGACTTGCAACAACTTCAGTCCTACTTAAGCTTTATAAATTATTACCGAAAATTTGTTCTCGAGTTGTATTCCGAGTTACACGTGATGTATGTACGGACACCATGTTGCGGAAAGGTACGAAATACAGTTGGTCTGAGGAATGTCAGAGGGTTTTTATAAAAAGTCAAAGTTTAATGGTCAGCCATCAAATTTAGACCCTATTAAACGAATTGTGATATCCACCGATGCCAGTCTCTACGGTATAAGTACCGTTTTGGTTTACTTCATGATACGAGTAGTTTAAGGTCTGTGATTTATGCATCCAGTTCCCTTCCGGATGCCGAAAAGAACTACTAGCTGTTACAACGCGAAGCTTTGGCCATTGTGTTTGCTCTTAAGAAATTTCAAAAATATCAGGCATTGAAAGAAGTCTTTAATCCTAAGAAAGGACCCGCCTCAGTTGCTGCTGACATGTTGCAAAAATGGTCTATTATTTTCTCTATGTGCGCTTACGAAATTTCTTCTCATCGTAGTAAAGAAAATATTGAAGCAAATTTCCTATCAAGAATACCTTTAATATTGCCCACTGCGAACAAATAAGAAGTTGCACAAGAAAATGTTTTGCTTTGTTAGAGGTTTATGAGTATTTGTTGTCAGGTTGGCCGAAAGATAAGCTTGTTTGAATTTAATTTAAGTACAGATGAGAGTGTTATATATTATGGAAATAAATAGAATTGTCATTCGTGAAAAACTAACCGGTAGTGTATTGTAAATCATTGGGGGATAGCAAAGATGAGAATGATAGCGCGTTCATGTGTTTGATGGTGGGGCATTGATGCAGAGCAGAGATACAACTTTTTGTTGAAAAGTGTGAATTTTGCCAAAAGACTGAAAGTATACCAAAGGAGACTTTAAAGCTAAGTGGGCAATTATAATCTAGAAGGCAAACGGTGCGGACGTTAATTCATTTTCTGCTCTAAAACGCGTTTAACAATTTGAATTTAGTATTTCCGACAAGAATTTCTGTTTTTGTTAATTTTTTTTCTTCATTTTTTTTTTCATTTTGGCTTACTTCTCACAATTGAAGATTTTGTTTTTGCCCTCCCCCTCCAAAAGCCTGAGTTTACAAGCAAACGGAATCGACTTACAGTTTCCATCACTAACAGATTAGGAGATAAATTTCTCTATCGAAAAAAAAAAAATCAAAATACTTTCGTAAATATCCAGACGAAGATTTTAAACCAAAAGAAAAAAAGAAAAAAAATGTTGCAGACAATGTTTACACATATTTCTGTCGGGGACTGCATCATCTGTTGGAAAAAGTGTCAAATTTGTGAATTTGCCGATTGAAGTCGCGTTCGCCAAACCAAATTCAATTCTTATCAAAAATTCGATTTTGCAATTTAAATAAAAAAGAAATTGTTTTGTACATACATATCTACTACAAATCTAGTCCAAGTTGATATAAAAAAAAATAAATACATATTACGGAATAAAAGCTGTGAAAGGATTCTTTCCCAAACAAATCAGATTGAAGTGCAAAGTGGAAAACAAGTAAATAGTATCTCATTCAGCCTCTCCTCGAAGCACGTGTTCAAACTAAAATCTTTCATAAACAAAAAAATCGGTGAAATTTGAAAAAAAAAAAATAATCCATCTACAGTAATTAATCCATCGGATCATTTCCAAAATAACACTCAAAAGTGTTCTTACACCAAAAATAAAATATATAAAAATATTTGTTTGAAAATAGTGTCAAAGTTGATTTACTGGCACACCTTTGAAGACTCTGGTTTCAATTCTCATCTCCCCAATTACCGCCCTTTTCTGAGATTCAAAAAAAATTATTTTCAAAAAAAAAAAACAAGTAAATTGCTAGTTGAAACTTGAAAAAAAAAATTACTTAACACTTTTTTGTGCCACAGCATACCCAAGAATCAAATATTTCACCGCTATCGCCATCAAGCGCCGGTCCACTTGAAACCTCCAATTTAAATCTACTTCACATCACCAATAGTAATCGTCTTTATTCGACAACAATCAACATCTTCCTTCAGCTCAACACGTGTGGATTCAATTCTGCAACACCTTATTCGGATGCAACACAGACGAAAAAGCAGAGTCCCAATCACGTAAAACGTCCAATGAATTCATTCATGGTATTTAGTCAAATTAGACGTCGAGAAATCATTAATACAACACCGGAATTACATAATGCAGAGATATCGAAAAATCTTGGTAGTGAATGGAAGAGTTTATCGCAGAAAGAGAAAAAACCTTATATGGATGAAGCGGAACGTTTACGTAAAATGCATATGAAAGAGTATCCCGACTACAAGTACCGTCCACAAAAGCAACAAAGTAAATCTTCAAAGACAATACCGTCTGGTGGAGAATTAAATAGTAGCTCGTCCAATTCCCCTTCCACAAGTACTACATCCGGCCACCAACAATGCAATAATAATAATCGACAACATCAAACCTCATCGCCATCGTTGTCATCGTCGCTGTCGTTGACATCGCCATCACCATCGACACCAGGTAAACAAGGAACAGCAGCAAACACTTCAGCAACAGCCACTGCCAGCGGCCGTAAAACCAAACATAACACTGCCACCAAACGAAGTCGAACAATAACTACCAGCAGTAACAGTAGTAGCAGTAGTAAATGACACAAAAACGATTCAAATAATACAAATACAACAACCGCTACAACAACAAAAACAACAAAAACAACAACAACAACAAATCTTATTGCTCACAATCACCAACATGAGCAACTTATCCCTATTCACGATGACAACAACAGCACGGATATCAATCTCACTACTCAGGCAATCAAACATGAGAACGATCCAATTGACACACTTACTCGTATATCGCATTCACCAAATTCACCAGAAGGCGCTAAATTAACAACTAATGAATTATTAGATTTCTTCCAATATGGCCTTGATTCGCATATGTTCGAGGATTATTCGCAATATTTCGGATATAACGATGACAAGGGTACTATTTTCAATGACGCTAACCTACATCCTGCCAGTTTGCAAGCCGATAACCTACGACAACCATTTAATTCGTATAAAAGTCTACAGCAACAATCTGCCCAATTAAGTAATCAACCACAAACCCAACAGCAACAACAACATCAGGAGCAACAACAGCACCAACTTAATAACACCAACCTCAATAGTCTTCATCTGCAGGCGGATTCACACTTCAATCTTCAACAGCAGACGCAATTACTTCATACGACTACGGTCACCAATTACCAGCACCAACAACAATTGGAGGATCAACAGCAACAGCAACATAGTCAGCAAAATCACCTCCTCTCCAGTAGCAATAATGATGTCACATTATTTCCAGAAAATTCACAGCAAACTGTCACAATGAATCTCAATGTATCGAAATTTGACGATTTCTATACAAGTGTCGGTGTGACAGATGACAGCGATTGCAGTATACTAACCAGTGATGCTGCCTCTCCACAAATAATCGTCTCTTCAAGTCCTGGCAGTGCTGTTGATCCTAGTTCAAATTGCAGCAGTGTCGCCGACTCAAACATTTTAGACAGCGAGTATTATAGACTATCTAGTATTAACAGAAATTCACTGCTCTACAACGATGACTACACGGCGCCATCAACCTCTCATCTGGAGTTTAATTGCGAAAAGTATCGCATATGAAAGTTGATCTTTATTTTAAGGTAAAAACTGAATGAATACACTTGGATTTCACGCATTTTTTGGGGAAAAATATACAAGTTTTGGTAGACACCTACACCTAGGTATTGTAATGTTAGAATTTTATCGACTTGGAATGCGCAAAGAGTGGTTGAACAGCTAGTGAAAATATTTTTAATGTTCGGTTTTCGAACGGAAACCCTCTCCGATAATGGTTCGCCTTCTAAAGCATCTTATTTTCAAAAATTTTGACGAGAAAATAAAATAAAGTATACAAAAAGTCCGCTGTACCACCCAAAATCCAATGCTTCAGCTGAGCGAATGGTCTAAACAGTCAAAAAGGTATTTAACAAACTGTTGCTAGTCCTAACGCCCTGACATGCCCTTATCAGATAAGATAGATTTTTTCGATTAATTGGAGAAAGACACCATACACCGTGACTCACAAGTCGCCCTCCGATAAGATGTTTAGTTTCAAACCAAAAATATCATTAGACCATTTGAACAGTAGAAAGAAAGTTGAATTTGATCTTAGGAAATATGGTACGAGTATGTAAGAAAGAAAAAGTAAAAAAGAAAAATTCAAAATTTTTACATGCAATTTGCAATTTACAACCTCGATTAGAGTTTTTCACTTTTGTATATTATTTATCAGTTTAATAAGTATTAACGGAAACGTCAGCACTTGTCCATCTAAGTTAGATCTAAGAATTAATAATCCAAGTAATGACTGTAAAAACAAACGCGATGATTTACGAGGGTCGTCTGAAAAGTTTCCGATCGCAATGTAAAGATAGCGGCACTCGTCTATAAAAGCTAGTGAATGCTAGTTGTGCATCTTTTGACAGTTACTTCAGTCATTTTGGACGCACAGTTTCTAGTTGACAGTCGTTTGAGTGAGTCGATGTGAGTGTTTTTTTTTTTGTGAAAATGGAAAAAATTGGGTATCGAGCTGTTATTAAATTCTTGTTTTTGAAAGGCAATACGTATACGCAAATCAAAAATGAGTTGGACTCTGTATATGGGGACTCTGCACCAACATTTACCACAGTGAAATTTTGGGCAGCTGAATTTAAACGTGGCCGTAAGAGCTTGGGAGATGATGAACGTTCGGAACGTCCAAAAACTGCAACCACTGCCGATGACATTGCTAAAGTTCACCAAATGGTGTTAGACGATCGCCGAATTAAAGTGAGAGAGATAGTAGAGGTTATGAAAATGTCCAAAGAACGTATTTGTTACATATTAAATCAAGTTTTAGGCATGAGAAAACTGTCCGCGCGTTGGGTGCCGCGTTTGCTTACGTTAGACCAAAAACGTGTTCGAATGAACATTTTCAACGCTCTTTTGGCGCAATAAATCCGAGTTTTGGCGCCGATTAATTACTGTACATGAAACTTGGATACACCATTATACGCCCGAAACAAAAATTCAATCAAAACAGTGGACTGGAAAGGGCGAGCCGACTCCAAAAAAAAGCAAAAACTGTTTTTTTCGGCTGGGAAAGTGATGGCGACTGTTTTTTGGGATAGTAAAGGAGTTATCTGAATCGATTATCTTCAAAAAGGAAAAACCATTACAGGAGCATACTACGCATCATTACTTGTCAAGCTGAAGGAAAAAATTGCGGAAAAACGGCCACATTTGCAGAAAAAAAAATCCTGTTTCACCAAGACAACGCGCTGTCTCACACCTCAGCGGTTGCCATGGCGAAAATCCATGAATTAAGGTTTGAATTGCTTGACTATCCGCCTTATTCACCGCAAACTTTTCAGACAACATCGTATTGTATGTAGTTAGTTTAACATCTGCTTAACCAGTTAGACATAGATTTAAAACCAAATGAAATTGAAGCTAAAGAAAATGTAAATCAAAAAGTCTTTGTCCCGCAAAGGTCAGACGGCCTGAGAGGCTTATAAAACAAAAATTATAAGGTTGAAACTATAACGCAAAAATGCGGCTACGAAAAAGGCTTTCGGATGTTGCGGCCACTGAAAATCACCCGAAACTTTGTCTATCGTACCGTGAAGTTAATGTATTTGAATAGTCGACCGTACAAAATCCGCACGTCCGGGCACTGTGCGAACGCCACAATTCATCAAAGCCGTACAATATCGAATCCGTCGAAATCCGCTGCGCAAGCAGAAAATCATGTCTCGGGAGATATGGATATCAGCAAGGACAGCACGTCGCGCTTCTTAAAACTTGATTTGGGACTCAGCGAATACAAGAGACACACCGGGCACATATACTCACAGAAGCATTGAAACAGAAACGTAAATCAAAATAGTACGCGAAGGAACGGTCACAGACGAATTCTTTTTACTAACGAGAAAATGTTAACTATTGAAGAATTGTTCAACAAACAGAAGGGTAGAGTGTAATTTTAATGTTGGTGGGGGCTTATGCCCCCATTTATTTGGCTTAATACCAGCTTAAAAACTGAAAGAAATGAAGTGACCATCTTTTAATGAAGCCAAGTGCTGAGTTTACTTTAGAAATTATCTCATCAATATGCGAGCGGGAATTAAGCTCCCTGTCGCATAATATGCCAAGGTCGCGGATAGACTTAGGGGGTGGCCGTGGTGTAGTGGTAGTAGCAAACGCTTCTCACTCGGAGGGTCCAGGTTCGAATCCTGCCCATGGCAAAAAATCAGTTTTTCATTGTATAATTGGAACTCAGACAAAAAAATTCTGCGTGTGAAGGCATAACACTGACACGTAGATTTGGCTGTTATAAGAGTTTCAAGCAATGAAAAAAAATACTGGGAATTATATTTCGAATCACTCTGAGTGAAGAAAAACTCTCCGTCCTATTCGGACTCCCACCCCTGGAGAGCAAACATAGAAACCAAACACACCTGAGTTTCGCCACTACAAAAACAATTTTCCTTTCTCCTCCTTCTATCTTTCCGCCCGCGCCCTGGCAACAGTAAAAGGGTATCAACCCCTTAGGCGCGCGTAAATTATAAAAAAAAAAAAAAAAAAAAGACTCACAACGGATATAGGTTGGCCATGGAGAAGGTAAATTCGGGGAGGAGACTTGTTGCACTTACGTGAGAACGTAATCGATTGACATTTGGTGACATTGACTTCCAAACAGTTCTTGAAGCACCAGGCGGAAAAACTATTTAAATGTATTTGAAGGAGGCTGGAGTCATATTGTGAGGAAATGGGTTTAAAAAATTTCGTCAGCAGAGAGAGAAAGTGCTGAGTGTTGGATGACCCTTTCAAGATCGTTAATAGTTAGAATGAAGAGAAGTGGACCTAGGTGACTACTTTGAGGAATACCTGAAGTGGCCAAGAAAGGGACCGATAGGGCAGACCTGAATCAAACCCCTATAAAATCCAGGTAGGAAGATATCCATTTTAGCAAAATGGGTTCAAAGCCCAGGACGGACAATTTGAACAGGATTAGTTTGTGAGATATCTTGTCAAAAGCCTTACTGAAATCAGTTGTTATAGCGTCGCCTTCTTTACCACTTTCTAAGGCTGAGAGAGCAGAGAACACGAATACGACGAGGTTAGTGGCAGTTGATCTACCTTTCAGAAAGCCGCGTTGATTAGGGGTAAATAAGAGATTTGCACTGGAAGCTTAAAGCTTCGTACAAAATGCTTTCGAGGAGTTTGGGTATATGTGAAAGTTTAGCTATGGGGCGGCAATTAGTGACTTCGCTCTTTAATCCCTTTTTGTGTATCGGTGTTATGAAAGAAGACTTCCATATCTGTGGAAATTCACCTTGAGAGAGCGATAACTGGAAGAGATTTGAAAGGGGTTGGGAAAGTGTTGAGGAACACTTTTTAAGAAATATGGATGGAAGGCCATCTGGGCCGGGTAAGGATTCATCTTCTATTACTGTATGATCAAAACTTTGAGAAATAGAGGGGCCAACGGGGAAGTTAAGTAGATATTTTAAATAAGAGGGATCCCGGACGAATGGATTATTGGCAAAAGATTGATTAAAAAACGTAGCAAAAAAGTTGGCTATGGCATGCGGATCGGTTGATGATATATTTTCGTATAAGAGATGGAGGAAAACCGTCGGACTTTTTTTTGTAGTTAACGAATTGGTAGAAAGACATAGGATCGTTTATAAGCTTTGATTGCGCCCTGTCAAGATACCGCTGGTAGAAGACTTTATAAAGCTGGGCGAATGGCAAATTGAAGATATAACCCGAGATAGTTGGAATAGTCGGCAACGGAATTGGATCGAAGGAAAACTGACCATGATTTGTTTCTCTTGTTACGTAAAGAGCAAAATTTACGATTATACCACGGGAGACTCGTAAAAGGGGTTTTATTGGGGACTTAGGGAAAAATAGAATTGAATAATTCTATGTAGAATATAGAGAGAGCATCATTAAGGGACATATTGGCGAAATTAAAAGAACACTTACTCAGGTATGCGTTAATTTTGCGGAAATTCGCTTTATGGAAGTCGTAAGAAGAGGCAGCTGGAGATGGGGAATGCTGAATAGGAGAGTGGTGGAAAAGTGAAAGAAGAAGTGGCGGGTGAAAGTTATCAATGGTCGATAGGGAAAGGGGACAGAGCGAGACAGAGGAGTTTATGGGGTCAATGGTGAAAATGAGGTCTAACTGCCTACCCATGTAGTTGGAGACCCCACTAACTTGACATAAGCTAGAGTCTGTAAGCTTATCCAGGAAGAGGCATTCTACGAGGGGCGTTCAACATATTCTCGGTATCGGGGTGAAGCTGTGGTTGTGTATATAAATTGACTTATTTATCAAGTAATACTATTATTTTAGTGCATTCATGTAAAATTTCATACAAA